>CM039604.1:6638899-7238899 GCA_022457205.1 Saccharum spontaneum
TGGCGTGCAAGTACCCTCGGCTCCTACTGGCAGAAAAGCACAGCATCTCAACCCAGACACCTTGGATCACCCTCCACATCTTCTCCTTGCTATCTAAACCCATCAAGCCTCGAGCAAGTGACCAAGCATAGTCAACAAAACCTCTTCCAGACCTCACCTTCACCTTATCAACGATTGCCTGCATAACTTTCTCTCTATCCACTGGTGGATCCTCGTCCTTGAACATGTCATCGAGTTCTTTGTTGGCGGCCATGAGAAGATTCTTCCTGCTGCCTGGCATCAGCATCTCAGGATTAGCAAATAGCAGGTGCATCATGTAGTTGGATATTTCTCTGCACCGACTCCTACTGACACAATGGGCATCATCAGGTGTGTCCGTGGCATGGTGTAGACAGAAGTCTGTGGCCACATGCCAGATGAGGATGTTCTCATCGAATGGATTCTCCAGGCTCCATTCCAGCAACTGCTTACACTCCTCACACTCAAGTGTCCAATGGCCATTGGCATCATTCACCTTCCTGTAGCTGTCAGCGTCCATTATGAGGTCTGTCCACCATGTCTTCACACTGTTTCTGGTTAATTCAGTAAGGGCCCTGATGGAGCTGGAGTCACAGGGCTCCAAGCACCAATATTGGTCCATCCAGTCCTGGCACAACCACCTAGCGGCGATGCGCACCAGCCAGGTCTGCCTTCTGCTGCGGGCGAAGAATGAAATAAGGTTATGCTGGGAAACTGTGGCTTCCCAACTTGTGAGCAAACGTGCTGTTGTGATGCTGTGAGAAATGTCCAGAAAAAGAGTACCATACAGCAGAACAGACGTGATGAGGACATAGCTCTTGCTGTAACCTTCCTCAAGCAGCTTTTGATAGGTGGTGGGCCAACCAGGGAGGGCGTAGCATACAGCAGCCACGAGTATGGTGCCAAAGAAAGATTGTGACAGAAACCCCTGAACATCTTTGGTGTAGAGGCAGTTGAACATGTTTGACAGCCCCTGTTCTATCGAAGAATAAAACACTCCTTCATCAAGCTGCCAAAAGGATCGAAGGTGATCTAGGCGTTCTGGGTAAGGATATGGCAGGTCTACGAATAGGTTGCCATGTGTTCTGGTGATGGAGGGTTGGCAGTTGAAGTAGGGCACTGACTGCCGAGAAAAATCTACCTCTGGAGGAGGATTGTTCTCCTGAACAATGTTCCTTGCTTCTCGTATGTAAGTTTGTAGACTCATCTGATCCTCGATTGACGGTGTCGTCCTTGAAGCGCGGTCGAAGAAGGTAATCAGGTTGTTGAAGCTGGCTCTTCTGAAAGCCCAGGGCTTCTCCAGGCACCTGATAGTGGCCAGTATGAGAATACAAATTGCTGCAGCAGAAATCCTCTTACTGCTTGATGACCATGCCTTGATGAACACATAAAGGGCCACCGTGACCTGACACAAGTTGAGTTTAAGACGAGGAGAGGACTTAGTCATGAAAATTGGAGATTAGACATGCACTCGAGGAACAAATAAAATGAATTGGCATGCTGGCAAATGTCAATGAAGCTGAAACAGCACCTAGCATAAGCTTCAACTTTTACTAGGTTCGCGAACTTTAAAGCAGCAGATGCAGAACTCGATCATTCCCCACCTGGGCCACCACGGTAAGGACATGCCGCTTCCACAGCTCGTTGTCTTCAATGTTGTAGGCAGTGATGATGACCTGTCCTCCTATGTGCATCAAGAGGATAGGAGCCCACAACATCTCTAGATGGTTGTCACCATGCGACGTAGGATTGGAATGCAGCCTGTTTTGGCGATTGAAGAGTGCAGCAAGGGCGTATATTGCCAAAGCGTCGGTCGCCAGGTACGCGAACCAGATTGAGAATCTCCACCAGGCTGGGATATGAGACTTACGCTTCCTACCAAGAAACGCGAGGAGGTACTGAGCGCAGAGGCTGCCCAGAGCGAGGACACGCAGCTGCCATTCATTCCACCAGTCAACAGCGCTTGATAGGTCAACCATGTTTCTTGCATCCATGCATTTCTCCATGTGTATATATAGGATGCATAACATTATATTACAAAATTTTGTACATAGCTGCCCAATGCAACATTGTACTCTGGTTTGTGGTTTGTAATTAGAAAGCTGCTAGTACTGCGTGCCTGAGACGGAAATTATCTTCTATGTTAGCATACAAGACTTGGTTTTATTATGTCATTAAGATTTTAAAATAATTATTGGCTGATTCTCACTGGCTCAGGATGTGAGATCTTGCTGGCAGGTTCTGGTGTGTACATGTCTTACAGTTGATGTTACACTTTTGTTCTAATAACTAACGGTTATGATGTCTTACCTGCTTAGTTGGTTACTAAACATGCTAATAGACTTACTATACTATAATTTCGTGGAACAGACGATAGGACGTGCCAGGCCTAAGCTTGCATGACCTGCTTGTTTTCATGTGTTCTTCTGATCAATGATGTTGACTCATGCCAGGCAAATGGCATGTTGCTGTCCAGTTGGCCAGACATTGATCAATCGATTGATTAACATTCAGTTGTTCCGATATGCCTTCAATGTGAAACCTAAATCTCGAATAAAACGAAGCACATGGAAACTTTCATGCTCCAAGCCAATAACACTGGTTGTTTACTGGGGGCAAAAGGACGAGCATTTTTCTTATTCTAAAAATACTAGATTAGAAATTTTCAATTCTTCAATTCTCTGGTAATTTCCTCCCTCCCATATATAGGAACGTCTCCATCCCCGTATGTGTTCCAGGCAACATAAATTAGTTACGAGACAACGGCAACAAGATAGATACTGCAATCCTGTCCGCATTGATTTGTTTGTGTTTTAGAGAGTAGCAATTGCCAGGATCTTTCCTACAAATGACAACTAACTACATCAGTTCGTTTTTTAGTTCAGGTGTATGCATGGTTTATTTCCTTTCAGATGCTTTCACGACTTATTTTGAAATGTATACTCCTAGATGATAGGTTCCATCGCTCCAGGTATTTGCATACTTATCTCCACTGTTTATCATTTATGATGTTGACTTCTTGCACCGTAGGTTTTGCAAGATATGTTTGTTCAGGTTATAGTTGCAAGTACGTTAATTTCTTCTCCTTTTTCCTGGAAATTATCTTTGGTGACTTCATAGTCTGCAGCTCCTCTTAGTGCCATCTACGCTGTATTGTTTCCTGATGTTTTATCAGATTGCCTGATTTTCATTGCAAAACTATGTTCGTCAGGTGCATGTCTTATCAATGAAGTCTCCTTGAGAATTCTACCCCGTGCTCCTAAATAATACCTTATGGTTTGTACTGATGATCAAGATGAAGGAAGTCAATCAGGATGCTTTGATTGCTCTTGTTGCAGCATCTTTACATACAAGACTTCATTCAGTCAGAAACTATGGAGCAAGGTAATGAACACACTGACCTGAGAAAGAGATGCATCCAGATGCAGCAGGTTTGACTTGGTGGCGGCAGCAACAGTGGTCTGCGGCAGCAAAAGGACACCTAAAACTTGTCATCTCATATTTTGAAGAACAAACTTAGACAACAATTACTAACAACCGGCTCAAATCAAGAAAGGATGAAGCTTTCGAATAACCAAAATCCAAACTCAACTATTGAGATCTGAAACAAAATGACCAGACATGAAATGTTACATGCACACGGTAGTAAGCGTGTGTGATAGGAATATACAAATAGAGAAGACATCACATTGCTCTTACGGTGAGACGACAATCTTGATCGCAGGGGCAGGGGCAGCGCATTCAACTCATGATGCCGATGTAGAAGCAGCATCTTCTTCCTCTTGTTCTAGTTGCCCATTGACTTGAGAGGCCAATGGAGTGGTAGCTTGGTTGTTTGCAGCTTCTTGTATTCTCTGCTTTGCAATTTTCACTCTCTGCTCTTTGGGAAATCAAAGTGCACCTGTTGTTGCCTCTCTGCATATGTCTCCAGCCCTGCGTGCGACATCAGGAGCGATACATAGGAGAGGTACTCCCCACCAGAGCCAAGGCTTTTGGCATGCAGGTAACCCCTGCATCTACCAGCAGAAAAACATAGCATCTCAATCCATACGTCTTTGATTACTTGCCACATCTTGTTCTCATCACCTAATTGCATCAACTCTTGAGCTAGAAACCATGAGTCTCGAATAAAACCTTCTATTGACCCTACCTTGTGGATTATCCTTAGTGTAAGTCCTCTTTCATCCAACAGCGATAGATCATCATCTCGGAGGATGGCCTTGAGTTCATCATAAGCAACTGTGAACAATTCCTTCTGCTGCCAGGCAATGACATCTCTGGGTTAGCAAACAATAGATGAATCATGTAGTCAGAGATTTGTCTACACATCCTGGCACATTCAGTATCAGGAAATGTGCCCCTACTATAGAAGCAAAAATCCGTGGCCACATGCCAGAGAATGATGCTCTCATCGAAGGGCTTCTCGACACTCCAAACGATCTCTTCACTTCCATTGCGTTCAAGTGCCCAGTATCCTCTGCTGTCACTGAACCTCCAGTAACTATGGATATCTGTTATATGACTCATCCATCCAGCTATAACATGTTTACTAACTAACATTGTAATGTCTTCGGACGAGTGACATTGCCTCAAGCCAAAGTATGTGTCAAGCAAATCTTTGCATTGAAACATTTCTGCAATGCCCATAAGCCTCGTGTGCCTTCTATTACGAGCTAAGAATCCTATAAGGCTATGTTGGGCAATCCCGTCTGACAAGCCGATGTAAAAACACAGCAACGTGCTGAAAGACAAAAACTCCAAAAAGTATGTACAATAATGAAAACGTGACCTTGATGTCGCTTCCCTTATAAGCTTGTTTATTATCACTGGCATGAATGAGGACGATGGGCACGATTGGCAACACTAGATTAAATAACCATATAAATAAAGAACAGAAATTGCCGCAAAAAAGTGTCTCTGTTGTTATCACAACCATGAAATTCCTTGCTAAAGATTAGGTTGAAAGTTTTGGAGAGCCCTTTACTTAGAGCCTCATAAGCGGTTCCATTGTCCAGTAACCAAAAGGATTCGAAGTTAGCTAGACGATCATGATAGACATATGCATAATCTACAAAGAGCTTGTCTGGTATACAGAGCTGCTTCAGGCGTGCTTCCCGTTCATCAGGCTCTAGTCTCAGGTGATTGGTAGCGATGCACAAAATCCCTTGCTTCTTGTATGTATTCTTCAATATCACTTTTTGTAGTTTCCCTCCTTGGTGCAGGACGGAAAGTAGTGACTATGTTACTAAAGCTAGCCCTCCTGAGAGCCAAGGGCTTATCAAAGCATTTGAAAACACCAAGGATGAAAAGCAGAATTGCAGTAGCTAGTAGTCTCTTATTAGCCGAGGATGGTCATGACTTGCAAAACACGTAGAGGACCACGGTGACCTGACAAATCCATCCCAAAAGATTATATTGAGTGGTAAATAAATTTGAAAAATTAATACTTACGTATATATGACAGACAGTTTGTCACTGTTTTCTTTTTTGTGTTTTTTCCCCCTGACCTGAGCCACTGCAGTTAGAATGTGACGCCTCCATAGCTCGTTGTCTTCAATGTTGTAGGCGGATATGTTGATCTGTCCACCGAGGTGTATCAGCAAGATAGGGGCCCACAGCACCTCTAGGTCATGGCTGCCATTTACAAGCTGAGGCTGGTGCTGCACCTTTTTATTGCGATTAAAGAATGTGGCAAGGGCATAAATTGCAAGAGCGTCTCCGCCTAGGTAGGCCAGCCAGATGAAGAATCTGTACAAAGGTCGGATATGGATCTTACGAGAACTGGCAAATAACGCGAGGTAGCACTGAACAGCAAGGCTGCCTGAAACAAGGATGCGCAGCTGCCACTCCTCCCACCATTGCAGGCACTTGAGAAAGCGATTGCCTCTCTCTGGATATCCCCCCAGTGTGTGCTGTTTTTGCATGTGTTTGTCTTTGTGCACAGATTGGCTGGTGTATGTAATAATCCAATTACCCACTACCACTTCAATTCAACTTATAGAAGAAAAGCTGGTTGAAAGGTACTCAAAGCGGCCTTGTTCTGTATAGCAAAGTGCTCCACATTTGACTGGTTCCTAGGATTCAACGTGTCGACAGCAAATCAACAGTATTAACACGGGTCCGCAAATGTCTCCAGTCTCCCCACCAGAGCCAAGACTTTTGGAGTCTGCTAGTAAGTAGTAACCCCTACATCTACCTGTAGAAAACAGAGCATCTCAATCCATACGGCATTGATTACTTCCCACTGTTATCGCAGAAGGTTCAATCTTCTTTTTTTACAAGCTTGCTCTCCCTGAGCACCTCCCAACGGGGGACTTGGGGAGCCCCCGCCGCCCGCACACCGCACCCTCCCGTCGCCCCCCTCTCCGGCCACCACCGCCGCTTTCCAGCGTGCGGCGGTGGTGGCCCGCGGCGGCCCACAAACTCAGCTACCGTCGCAGTCTCCCTCCACCTCCTCCTCTCTCCTCTGTCTCCCTCCCCTTCACCTAGCTCCTCCGGCGAGCAGGCCGGCCGGCGAGGTGGATCCGGGCCCTCTGTGGCTGGATCCGGCCTCGTCTTCCCCGGATCCGCTGCTCCCTACGGCGGCAACGGCTTGGTGGCGCAGCGCCTCTGCCCCTCCCCTGTCGTGTCGTCGGGTGGCGGGCCCCCTCCGCGCGGGTGAGCAGGCTGGCGGCCCGGCAGCCGGGCCGCACTCTGCTCTCATGCCGGTTGGTTGCGGGCGCGGCCACCGCCGCGTGGTTGAGTGTGGAGGTCGCTGCGTCCCCCTTCTATGGCATGGTGGCATGGCGGCCTCCTCCCCACTCCGGCGCGGCTCCTACTGGTCCGATCGCCATGCACGCGGGGCTGCTTCTGGGCGCGCGTCCTACTCCCTCCTGCGGATGGGTTGGCCGGCAGGGCTGGATCCGCCCCTTCCGGGTCTAGATCTGGCCCCCTCTGGCCCCTCCCAGGCTGCTGGCATCCTCCTCCCCTTGCTGCGGCATGGTTGTCCCCCGTCTGGAGGTTCTGCAGCGTGCGGCCTGGGCCTGCGGGGCCTCCTTGGCAGCCGGTTCGGCCCGGCGCGCGGCCTGTGGCGGTTGGACGGCCAGCATGTTGGTGGCCTCGTGGCCGGGGGGTGCGGTGATGCTTGTGAAGCCTCAGGGTGTTGTGGGCGAAAGCTCAGCCTGGTTCCGGCCGGGCGGACGACGGTGACGTTTCGGATGCCACGCACCTCCCTAGGGGCGTCGTCATTCAACCCCATGTGACTACACTGGCATCGCCATATTCTGGGCACATGCCCTGTCTTAGATGCCTCTAGGACCAGCGGCGATGGCGTCCAGGTGTTCCCTTGGTCGTCACCCCCCCTTCCTGAAGGCGTCACTGAAGAATCACCTCCGGCTCGTCACTTACCACCCATTTGGTCGCTGGGCTGTACCTGAGTGCGCCTCATTCTACTCTTCACTTTGGTTTGTTGTGCTGGTGGTCCGCATAGCTGCAGTCGCTTACTTTCTTCGACGGATGCTTTGCCGTCATGTCGCTTCGGCCCCCTCTCATGCAGATGCTTTGCTGCTGAGAGCGTGATGGCCCCCCCACCCATCCGCGGATGCTTTGCCGCGTTGATGGTCGTGGTGCAGTTCCGGCGGATGCTTGGCCGCCATGGTTCTTCGACGGATGCTTTGCCGTCGTGTCGCTTGGGCGGATGCTTTGCCGCCAGTGTTGTTAAGGCCCCCTCTCATGTAGATGTTGCTGTTGGGAGCATGTTGGCCCCATCCGCGGATGCTTTGCCACGTCGATGGTCGTCGTCATCTTTGGCGGATGCTTTGCCGCTGTTATCATCCTCATCGCTTCTGCAGCTTCACTACACTGCTGGCTACCATTGTGTTGAGTGCTCATGTATTGGGTTCAGTCGTTTGGGGTTGTTTGGTGGAAGGTCCCCCCCTCGCATTTTCTTGTTGTTTGTTTGTGTCATCGGGATTTCGCTGGTAATCCATGGATTACTCGTGAGTCCTATTATTCTCCCACTTCTACTAAATGAAGAACGTGTCAATGCACGCTTTCGAAAAAAATTTACTTCCCACTGTTAGAAAAATGATTGAAGGCTCAGTCCAAAGAGCATCTTTGCCTTCAGTCTATTGTCAATAAAGGGAATTGATTACTTCCTACAGACAATTGTCAATAAAAAGGGAAGAATCTTGGCCTCTTCAACTTACCTCTGCCTTTTAACACTAGATCTGGTTTTCCCATTGTCCAGTATGTAGATGACATCTTAATTGTTGGGGAAGGGTATGCAAAACAGCTCTTCTACCTCAAAGCTCATCTTAATTTATTTGCATCATTTACTGGGCTTAAAGTGAATTACTCGAAATCTGTCATGGTACCAATTAACATCTCAGAGTCTAAATTGGCTGCTATTTTGGCTCATTAGCCTTCACCTACCTTGGCATGTGTCTTGGTCTTCCTAAGCCAACTGTACATGAGTTCCTTCCTCTGGCGAAGAGATGTGAAAATAGACTTTTGGTCACTTCAAACCTGCTTTCACAAGTCGGTAAACTCTTATCTTCCCAACTTTTCTAATGTGCACCATGAAGCTCCATTCAACAGTTCTAAAGCAATTGGACAAATATAGAAAACACTGTTTGTGGAGAGGAGCAGAGATGAATGACAAAGAAAATCCAAGGGCTGCCTCGACAAACATTAATGACAAAAGGAACATCCAAAGGCTGCCTGGACAGTGGTTTGCAATTCTAAGGAAGGAGGCTTTGGAGTGTTAGATCTGAAAACTTAGAATGAAGCCCTACTTCTAAGAATCTCCATAAATTTTTTAACCGAGTGAACCTCCCCTTGGTTAAATTGATTTGGGATAACCTTCCACAACAAAGATTCGGGCTCACATTGGTGGAGAGATATTCTTAATTATTGGGTTCTTATAAAGGTCTCGCCTCAGTAGTGCCCTCCAACGGCCAAACAATCCATCTTTGATGATATCTCATGAAAGCTGCAACCACTGAAAATCTGCTAAACCCTTTTCATTTACCACTTTTAGTAACTGCAGAGTCAGAAGCAGAAATTAGTTGTGCCGTTCTTCATGGAAGTGATAACCTTAATGTGTTGCAGTATTTGGCAAATGAGAAATCAAATGATGTGATCTTGAAGCAACAGAACCCTTCTCTAGCATTTTGCAAAAATCTCTTTCGTGAAGAGTTTGCATTGGTAATGCACAGAGGAAAGAAAAATTACTTCCCCCTGCATCTGTTGTAATTTGTCATCTGTCTTCCTTTCGTAATGTCTTGTTAACTTTTTTTCTATTTAATAAATCTCTCACGATAGGGGCCCTCCCCTCCTGTTTATATATAAAAAAAGAAGACCATTCGGCCTATCAGTCATGTCACCATTTAGCTGTGGCCTGGTCCCAGTCCTCACAGAGCCTATAAGATGTGGTGACCTGTTCTCCAGAGAGACGAATGTGTTCAACACCTAAAGCTCCTACCGTTCAAGCGAGACTCAGGAGAGGCACCGAAAACCATGGCTTTCCTCCGTCATGACGAGATGGTCACCAACGACTCGAGGAGGTCGGCACTGAGCACTATGACATGTCTGCTTCGCACGGGTGAGGGTCAGCGCTAGGATCCAGGAAGTATTGCTATCCAAGGTAAGCACAATTAGTGCTAATTAATACTTCCTCCGTTCCAAATTATAAGAAGTTTTGGCTTTTCTAAATACATAACTTTTGCAATGCACTTAGATATACACTGTCTAGATACATAGTAAATGTAATGTATCTAGAAAAGCCAAAAAGGTTTATAATTTGGAACGGATGAAGTAAGTAATTATGTGTCCATACGCTAGGCTAACTAAGATCCTACAGGACTAAGTAAATTACGTATAATATTTGGTGCCAGAGCGTTTTTCGCCTAATTCATAAACCCTAAGATCTTAATTTCACTTGTGCCAATTAAGATTAGTGCTAATATTCTCGAATTAATCATATCTCAGCCCTAATAATGACTTTGTTAGCCCAATCCGATGGATTAGAGTGCTAGAGTTCTCAGCTAGCAATTAGGAGGTGAATTGGGGTAAACTCAGTCAAATCAAAGGGGATCCCAAATTCCCTAGGCAAAGGAAAATCCCAAAATTAAGAACCCCTATATATAATCCCAAATCTTTAAGAGAAGATAGCAGCCGACACTTGCCTAAGCACGATGTTGACGTCTTCCCTCTTCCGTCGAGGTGGACTCCGAAGTGCGTCAGGTTCGCTCGCTCGCTCGCGGCACTGCTTTCCTCAAGCCGACCCGCCACCTGCCGTGCCACGTGCAACACCAAAGGCGAGCCACGAGGTCGTCGCCGTGAGGTTTCCTCGCGCGCGTCCGTGCGCGCCTCGCAAAAGGGCGCACACCGCCGCGAATCTGCTCGACGACGACGCGCACAGCTTCGGCCGCGCGCGTTTACCGGTGAATAGTCTCACGGCGGCGACGGCACTCCGACGCCATGCGCTGCTCCAGCTCAGTTCATCTTGCTCCGGCGGCTTCGGCGTGGAAGAGGGGAGTGCCGAGTTTTGTCGGCCGAAGATGATGCACGGCCGTCGATCTCAGCCCAACGGCTGGGATGCGTCGCAGCCTAAGCGGGCCCAAGGGGCATTTCCAGGATCAGGCCCAGGTTTGCCAGCTGCATATCTTGTGCGGCTGTGCACGTGTGGTAAGATGGGCTTAAGAGTAAACGGGTCGAATATAAGGCTTATATTTCTTAGTGCAATTTTCTAATAACTTTTCCATTTGCTTAAGTCTTAATGATTTTTAAAAAAAGTGCACGGTCTTAAGAATAATTATTAATCAATGTTTATATTTATAAGTTGTTTTTTCTGCTCTTGAAACTTGTGGTGGTCCAGTGAAACTAAAAATTTTTCTTTTCTTATTAACTACTGGCATGCACTAAGTTTGGACCAAAACTATGTCATGGGCCGAATTAAATCGTTTTCTGGGCCAAACTTATTTGGTGCATTTTCAAGTTTGTTTTCAACCCACTTAAGGCACTATATAAGCATACATAAATATTTTTTTCTTTGCCAAATAGTAATGCTTCATTCTCAACATAAACTAAGTCATTCTCTCTGATTAAATTGGAACCAACGGAAAACATTAGTTGGAGAAATAAAAGTTATGATTAATTAGTTTATAAAATATTTCATCAAGAGTATTTAATAGTGGGATAAACTAAACTAATGATACAGTATTTATCCGTTCTAAATAATTAAATTGGCTTCCATAATTAAGTAGCTATGACTAAGTTTTGGGCTTTCATTAGCGTGACTTTTCATGGTTATATCGACAAACGTTGTTTGTGACCATTAAATGCTAGAACTTTTTGCCACGAAAGGCATTGAAAGTTGTTTCGTCAGATCCACCTTCCAAACTTGAAACCGCTAAATCGGATTTTGAAAAAGGCCCTGGCGTCCCCGGCCTTTTGAACATGAATGGTAGGAGCTCCAACGTTCAAAAGCAGCGAGTTGAAAGAGTGGCACTAATAGACTATGCATAAGGCTCATCTTTGGGCATAAGACTACAATGTCTTCTAGGCAGTTCTAAACAAGGCCACGATTGTTTTTAGAGAGCGAATTAAATTTAAGATAGAGGTTAATTGGAATATTGGATTAATTTTATACTTGTTTAGTTTACACTTCCTCAATTAAGTAAATGATGATCATGTAGTTTATTTTCCTTTTAAGTTAATTCTTGCTAGAGACACAACAAGCTTTATATGATCGATTTTATGCCTTTGCGGCCATATACTGACCAAAGTTGTTTATAGTCATATATCATTTAATTAATAATCCTTGGTTATTTAAGTTGCAAAGTCTCAAGCATTTATATCCATGTTCATTAAATCACTCTTATGTCATCTCTAGCCAGAAAAGGAACCAACATAAAGTTTTTGCTAGAGAGAAATAGTCTCTAATTTAGATGGAACCAATGAGAAGTATTGGTTAGACACTTGGTATGAACGTTGGGACTAAGGGGATGTTTAGTTCCCAGCCACAACTAGCTACACCTAAGGTTAGGTACCAGCCACATTTGTGGCTAGCCACATTCTTAGGCAAATCTAAAGTGTTTGGTTGATAACTAAAATGTGGCAAAAATAATGTGGCTGCTGTTTGGTTTATGTTACAAATGTTAGGCAAAAAGTTGTGGGAGTTGTTTGGATTGCATGCCTGGGTGTTCAACTTCACAAAATATTAGTGTGTGTAAACACATTTTCTGTTTTTAGACACTTTTATTAATTTTGAACCCATTTAGCAAGCATAAACCTAGGTAAATCAATGACTCAGTCATATATGCACCAATGAACTTGAAAATTTTATCACAGCACAAGCGTGGCATGAATAGTCTACCATAAAATTTTCATAACAATTGGTGCAATATAACTGCAAATGTGAATTTAGCTCTAAAAATCTTAAACAACCATCTACAACAAAACTTTTCTACTAAAATGTATCATATTATGTATTTTCTGCCTAGATCTAGTTAAGAGGAGTCTAACAAAACTAGATTTGCTATTTTATCATTTTTTCTATGATTTACTAAGCATTTTAGAAGTTCCAGCCGATTTATATGCATAAAAGAAAAAGATAACAGAAAAATAAAAACATATTTTGCACTCAAAACCCTGCAGTTTTTCTAAATCTACCTGCAGAGAAAAGCTATTGTTTAGCACTGTTTAAATGAGTCCATGACATCGCATCTGAACATAGCAGGGCCATCCATTAGATTCTGACGGCCATGGTCGACGCGCCAAATGGTGGGGCACTCGGCAAAGGCTAACGGCAAGTGGCTGGCGTCACGCCGGCCACCTTTGCCGACGGCCAAAATTTGCCGAGTTCCTGACCCTCGGCAAAGGAAAAATTTGCCGACGGTCCACCTTTGCCGAGTGCCTGGCACTCGGCAAAGGCTGCTTTGCCGAGGGCATTTCTTTGCCGAGTGCCTCTGGGTCTGGCACTCGGCAAATATTTCCTTTGCCGAGTGTCTGAGGAAATGCGCTCGGCAAAGAATTTTGCCTTCGGCAAAGCAGCTGTGTCCTGTAGTGACGGCGTAGGTGAAGAAGAAGCGCTGCAGACTCGCCGGGCCACGCACACACTTGCGGGTGGCGGTGGCTTCAGCGGAGGTGCATAGCAGGAGAGTTGTGGCGGAGGTGGAGAAACTGGCCGCCACACATTTGGCATAGAAATATGTGGCAAGTGCTTCTCTGGTTTGTGGCGAGCCTTACTTCAATCATCAACCAAACACTCGCCTAAGCAACCGTGGCAAGCCTAACTTTAGGTGTGGCAGGTTGTGGCGGGCAACCAAACATGCCCTAAGATGTGACACGAGGATATTTTCGAACCAAAGTTGGTTATATCCATGTGTCATTTCGCTTAAGAATAAACTTTTTCATTGTTGACATGTTATTGACCTGATCAGTGAATGGTTAATACTATGTTAGATGATTGTTCATTTATTTACAGTTTTCTAGTTCCGATTATGTATCTCTATTGCTATAAGTAAGACTATAAGTTTGAGTTTTTTCTTGTACCCTAGCAAAGTATGAAGTGAATTTGTTGTTTTAGGGTTATCAACATATAGAAGTATACTCCCATTAGAAAAGTTTGCAACGCACATTTTAGAATAGAGGGTTGTACTGAACTCACTTTGAAATTAAATTAGTGATTGATCTATTGTTCATTACTAGCGACAATGGAGTGCAGTAATTTACTATTGCCAAATAAGAACAGCGAGGTATACTAACATAGGCAGCCAGACTGACATCTCATATCCATATTGACAAACATCTTCCCTGCATGGCTTGTGCACGGGAAATGAGTAGACCTGGAGGCTGCAGCCGCGCATCCAGAATAGGAGGTTGCCTGGTCAAAAACTGAGTCAGAGGAGGCAGGTACATGGCGATGGGCCTTGGCGCTGAGGGACCTGTGGCATGTGGCATAGCCTCTGCTGCCTCTCCGGTTTTGGAATAATGGATTCCAGCAACGGTTCGGTGACGGGGGCCTCCACACAGGGCAGAGGTTTTTGGCCATTAGAGCAAAAGAATGAACCAAGTACAACTAGGGTTTCATTAATTCATTCACCAACCAACCTTTGCTCACATTTACATCTCTCTTTTATAGGGCACTGTTCTATACCAAGTTCTTTTATAGAAAACCCCGTGATGGTGCTGATACATTCCTAGGATATTCCTTTCTACGTGCGGCATAGTTAAGGGTACATCAGATATTTTCCTTGTCCACCGTCTTCTCTCTGTGGGCTGCCGCTTGTGGTCTGCCACCAGCCCAAGGCGCTGAATGGGCCTGAGCGCCGGCGCATTCGCTGCCCCCAACCTTGGGCCTCCAGTCGACACCTCCGCCACCTCAGGCGGTGGCCCTCACCTTTGCGCCGGGAACCTCCATCGACGGTCCAAGCCTTCGTTCACTGCTTTGCAGACCGGGACCTCCGCCGACACTACTGTGACCTCCGCCGTCGATTGGCCCCTGAGTCTGGCGGGGGCCTTCGCCATCTGGGTCGGAGGTGCCCTCCGTTTCCTGCAAGACCTTGAAAAAAACGTTAAGTGTTAGCCTGCGGCCGCCTAGGCCTCCGCCACTTGGGGTGGTAATGCCCCAACGTCCGGGAACGCCTCCATTCCCACATCGACATCACGGAGGATGATTGAGACAGGGGCGAGGTAATTCCACACTAGCAAATAGCGGCAATGCATAATTCGATGAAATTTATCCAATACGAATAACCGAGGCCATGGTAGCAATGAAGCATCAACATTTGGATCACACTTCTGCTCCTATCAATATATAATATGTGCTATATAATATTTTTATTTATGCAACAGTACAGCGGAATAGGCAAGCATAACAGGATAGCAGAAACAAGTATGAAATATGAAATGGAGTACATGAAGTAGTATCTTCTGCTGCATATATACAAGATAGCATGCAACAAGGATGACAGAAGTGGTCGTCTCTAGGAGATAACAACTTGGACCTCGGCGGATGCACCAGCAGAAGCTCTTTCCATTCTACGTTTCACGTTCCTAGCAGCCTGTTGTATTTCCTTTTTCATAGCTATTACCCTCACAATGTGCTGCCTCGCCTCTTCTGCCTCTCTGCATATGTCTCCAGCCCTGCGTGCGACATTTGTTGTGATATGTAGGAGAGGAATTCCCCACCGGAGCCAAGGCTTTTGGCGTGCAGGTAACCCCGGCATCTACCAGCAGAAAAACAGAGCATCTCGATCCATACACCTTTGATTACTTCCCACATCTTGTTGTCATCACCAAATCGCATCAACTCTTGAGCTAGAATCCATGAGTCCTGAATAAAACCTTTTGCTAACCCTGCCTTGTCAATTATCCTTAGTGCAATTCCTCTTTCATCCAACAGTGATACATCATCACCTCGGAGGATGGCCTCGAGTTGATGATAAGCAACTGTGAACAGATTCTTTCTGCTGCCAGGCAACAGCATCTCTGGATTAGCAAACAACAGATGCATCATCACATCCTGGCACATTCAAAATCATGAGACGTGCCCTTCACATGAAAGCAAAAATCTGTGGCCACATGCCAGAGAATGATGCTCTCGTCGAAGGACTGCTTCTCTGTACTCCCCAAGAGGATTTCTTCACCACTGTTGCGCTCCAGTGCCCACTGGCCTCGGTTGTCACTGAACTTCCAATAGCTCTCGGTGTCAGTTATATGACTCAACCATCCAGCCTTAACATGTTCACGAACTAACATCGTAATGTCTTTGGACGAGTGACAGGGCCTCAAGCCAAAGTATGTGTCAAGCAAACCTTTGCACTGAAAGAATTCTGCGACGCCCTTTAGCCTTGTCTGCCTTCTGTTGTGAGCTAAGAGTCCTATAAGGCTACGTTGGGCAACCCCGTCTGACCAATCATCGGCCAAACATGATAATGTAAGAAAGGTCGAAATCTCCAGAAAGTATGTGATGTACAATAATACAAATGTAACCTTGATGTCGGTTCCTCTATAAGCATTTTTGTGGCTGGCGTGGAACAGGCCGATGGGCACGATCGGCACCAGTAGATTAAGGAGCAGGTTAAGGCCAGAAAACATAATGCCGATATAGCCACAGGTTGTAATGGTTGCGTTTTTATTCACCCATGGGACTGCCTTGCTATATAAATAACATCGAAAGTTTTAGAGAGCCCACCACAAAGGGCGTCGTAAGTGGTTTTCTTGTCCAGCACCCAAAAGGATTTCAACGTAGTGAGATGGTCACCATATAGACATATGCATAGTCTACAAATAATTTATCCGGCATAGAGAGTTCTTCCCAGTGTGATGATCGGATATCAGAACCCAGTGCCGGAGGATTTTGGTTCCCTTGCACAAAACTCCGTGCTTTTTGTATGTACTCTTCAAGCTCAACTTCTCTTATTTTTGCAGTTTTTGTCCTTGGGGCAGGGTGGAAAGTAGTGACTATACTATTAAAGCTAGCCCTCTTTAGAGCCGATGGCTTATCGAAGCATTTGAATATACCAATGATGAAAAGCAGAATTGCTGCAGCTAGTAACCTCTTATCAGCAGACGATGACCATGACTTGCAAAACACGCAGAGGACCACGGCGACCTGAGGAGTTTCACCCAAATGAATTAGAGCTGCAGGAGCTTTTGTAGCATGCCTATGAGCGGTAAATCCACATGAATCTTATCTTATTATTACTAATTGGAGGCTTCTCCACGAGATACGCTAGAAAAAATATAAATCCTAAAAATTCTTACTATAATCTGCAACATCTGTCCTTTTATTTGGTAGACTCTAATCATCACCAATAATATCATTGGACCTATTCTATTTTATTAAAAAAATTACCCACCTCTGCTATTATAAAAGTAACCCCCTAATTTTGCGTCCAAATTACCCATTTCTATCATTATGAAAGATATTTTAAAATTAACCATGAATATTCTCTTGCGGTCAACACTGCTACCCATCCAAGATCTCCTTTAATTAAAACTCTATCACCGATCTTAAGCAATGTGTTGCAGGTTTTAATTACTGTTTATGTCATCGTAGCTTAAGATTGTAGCACACGAGTTTCTTCAATTTAACATACTTGAGTATTAAAAAAATCTGTAACAATCAATAAGACTAGTATGACGTAAGAATTATCTCTATTTGTGTTTTATTTTCTGACCTGAGACAGTGCAGTTAGAATGTGACGCCTCCATAGTTCGTTGTCTTCGATGTTGTCGGCAGATATGCTGATCTGTCCACCGAGGTGCATGAGAAAGACAGGGGCCCATAACATATAAATATTACCATCCTCGATCGCAGCCTTTGACGCACTGGACCTTCACCACTCCTCCATCCCAACTCCCAAGAGAATTGAAAGGAATAAGTGGTTGGGAGTTGGGGGTTGGGGCGGAGAGGCCAGCTATTCTATAATGCGCCGACCCGTCGTCGTCGCCTCATCATCGGCAAGCCGGCCGGTTGGTTGGGTCACGGCTCACGAGCTCGCGTACCGTCGTGGTCCACCGCCCTGCCAAAGAGCAACAGAGCTACTCATCATTCATCAATAATGGTGCGGAATCTTACCGATTCTGGCCTCTGGAGTACCAGGAGGGTCCGGAGAGCAGAGCAGTTCCATGTTCCAAATTTCCAATCCAGGAGAGGATCCGTAATGCATGCGCGCGCTGGACCTGGACGGGACAAGGGGCAAGCAATAATAATAGCACCGGCCCTCCTGTCCTTCCATGTCCATGACCGGATTGGACACCCGCCCGCCCAGTGTCGAGTCCACCACTCGATCTTGCCTGATCGACAGCGCTTTCAATCTCGCACCATCCTCTCTGACGCTCTATTGAGAGGAGAAAAGCAAACCATCTATTTTTACCACCGGAGTATGATGCTTACGTTGAAATATTGTGAGAGAAAAATACTGTTTGTTCGCTAAAAAGTACTACTGAAGTAGTGCAGCAGAACAGGGCATGGACTAATGGTTTCTCTCAAGCGTATGTTGTATAATCTCACACATTGGAGGAAGGATAAACATCAAAGGAGGAAGGATGGTTCCAATAGAATCTTTGGGTGCTCCAAAGATTATTCTAGGAGGTCTCAGTCTTTATAAACCAAGTGCTCTTGATTTAGTGTTGGATGCCCCAATCCTTTAGTGGAATTGGATTTCAATGAGTTGGACAAAAGAACTGAGGAGTGGACTTTTCTCGTTATTTCTCCTCTCTAGAGCTCAACAAATACACATGGATTCATCACATTGATCATCCAAGATCATGACAACAAAGAGTGAGCTCAATTTCACCGCATTTCATCAAGTGAGAACTATGACTATCCAAATCATTGAGGTCACACTTATGATGGTCCTATTAATGAAAATTTGTGTGGTGATCTATCTACCTTGGTGGTGGTATGTTTCCTTGGCATAATTTCAATTGTTGCAAATTTATCATGCCTTGACCAAGATATAGGATGAACTCCTCTAGACTCTTAAACCAATTCAATTGCATTTCACAAGTAATTCGAGTACCTAATGCACATATTAAGGGGGAGCCCATTCTATGTCTTGTGTTTTTTTGAGACTAACATCTTCTCCTAGTGAATGAATTTGTGTAGTCTCTTGGTGAGAAAAGTTTCTCATGGGTATGCTACATTATCTTCATCCAAATTGGTAAATTTATCTCTCATATTCAATTGGATTGCATTTTTATGGGTTGGCCAGGAGGTGTGCTGACGTGGAGTGGAGTAGGTGGGATCAGAGATACTAAAGACCGTTGTACCCTAGAATGTACTAGGAATATATCATGCCACTAGTGGGTTTTCTAGTAATCCTATTAGAGTTTGTTAGTTTCCCCTATAGATACGGATCGTGGCTAGAGTGACAGTAGTAATTCACTCCCTTTTTGTAGTATTTCATTCATATCTTGGCCTTGCCTGTTACTCTAGTTTCACTACTTTGGACCTATGGGCTTCCAACCCCCAACCACACCTTCAAATGTCATAGTGGATTCTTGTCTGCCTCAACAGTTTGCCGGCGTCTGTGTCTCAGACACTCCACTGCAGATGGTACAAAAAACATCATCAAGAACAACTCAAGGAGACCTACAACCTCCCACTCATGATGTCCCCTAAACACTACCATTGTCCCACAACCTACGTGAAACCAAACAAGCAATCCAAGTAGACAAACTCTGCCTGTCAACCTTCAAGAGAGTTTACCTTTCAAAGCTACAAGAATTAGAGAGCCATCCCACAACCCTCGGTCCAAGTAACCTATGAAAATGAGAACAGCCAACTCCACCCCTAGGGAGATCCAGGGATGAGCAACTAGGACAACCCTTCGACGTGGTTTGAGAGTTAACACACCTCTAGAAAACCTTTACGACTAACAGACAAAGAGAAGAAGAGTTGAGGGAATCCAAAGGCCGAATATTGATGAGGATATATATCTGAAGAAAGGCAACTGAAGTACAAGATGCTCTCAGAAATATCAATGAGTTCATTGCCTCTCACGATGGTTCCCGAAACAACCAACTCCCACCACATGATCTAAACCTTCAACTAGATCCGAACCTACATCCACCAACCCTCAGTCTAATACCAACCACACCCAAAACTTTACCAACCAATACGTGTGGAAAGACCATTTTGGAAGTCATTGCATAGACATGATTGGTCATTTCCATCAATCATTCGGATATTGTACTGTATATCGGCCAACACCTGCATATCATGTTAGAATTTACTAAAATCATAATTTATATAAATAAAGTTACATACAAGTAACTATATTTAATATATTTACATAGAACCTTAGTTATAACCTTCATGCAAAATCATGTTACCATTTTAATTACTATGATTCCGATAAAAACAGGAAGAAAAACAAGAAAGAAAGACATGAGATTAGAAAGCGAGAAAGTTAACTCGCTCGTCATTTACCCAATTTGATATGTCCAGCTGTGGAATTGCTTTGCAAAATTTGTAAGATGATGTTGAATTGGGTTGGGCTTCGAATGCATCATGGAGCTTGGAACAAAATGTTGGCAGTGTATGGGCTGGGAAATCATGCGCTGGGTGCCCTTAGCTTTATCTAGGCCAGCACCCTTTATCACTTTGGCCCAAAGCTGGCCCCAATGCTTCGGGACTTCCGAATCTATATCTCTTAGTTATGGGTACCCTATGTCCAGTGTATATGAGGATGTTTACTACTTGTGAGCTAGGTGTGGGGGTGCTGATGATCGTGGAGTATGATCTCACCTTATCCTGAGTGGGGGCACCCTATGCCCACAAGTATAGAGCTAGCTAGGGTCGACAATGCAAAGCCTTGATCGGTTAGGTTGATTTCCTAGTTCATTACAATGAAATATAGTCGGATCTAATCAGATCTTTACAGATAGAGCTGGTTTCTATACATATCTTGTGGTGCCTTGTTTGTCAAGTAGATGAGGTTTCCACGTCGGATTGGGCTTCTTGAGTAGTTGGACTACGCTACCCCCCTTCGGTTAAGCGTATTTCCCTTGAGGTGAGAATAAAAGGGCCCATGTAGTTGACACCACCATGTTCTATTCCACCCCGATCGAGTGAGTGTGCACCAGTACTTGGGAAAGTATGTCTCCTGAGAGTCTTGCTCTTCTGATTCTGCATCAGGATAGGACGAATAAGGTTTCTGGGAAGCACACACTTATGTGCAACTGCTCCTTGTAT
The DNA here is from genome assembly GCA_022457205.1 of Saccharum spontaneum. NCBI lineage: Eukaryota > Viridiplantae > Streptophyta > Magnoliopsida > Poales > Poaceae > Saccharum > Saccharum spontaneum. The sequence goes on from CM039604.1 coordinate 6,659,610, forward strand.
GAATCACCACGTCGTCAAGGGTGGCTACACTACGTCAACAGAATTTGGCTACACCAACAAATTAAAGCTCAATCATTGCCGTATGGATCATCACTATGTCAAGTTGGTACACTACATATGTCAACTGAGTTCGACCACATCAACAAGGGTTGATTAGACCTAAATGAAGGTGCGTTTCATTCGCTGACATGAATCCTAGTCAAAGGTACAATATGCAAATCATTTTGTTATGGTTTCTTTCATCGATTCTACTACTTCATGTGTTATGTGTTTGTTAATAATTGATAACAACAACATGCATGCTTATTAAATTAGCATTGGATTCAATGTCTACGTTGTCTTTGTCATGATTTGTATTCAAAATTAATTTGATCATACAAATATCTAATAATCGAACAGATGGGGACAAGACCGATCTCCCACGAATTCAAATACAAAGCTTAATTAACAATTCTTAATTTGAATCGTTAGAGAGAATACAATCTTTTTGTAAACGAATGACAATACAATCTTTGTTCATGAAGCAGGACATATGTATAATATGAGTGCTTTTGTAGCACTGAATTATTGAAATCTGGAAATGTAAATAGATTAGCAAACACATGTTACATGCACTGCAGGAGTACTTTTATTGAAGCGACAAGACTAAAGATGAGGCAACAGGCTAAGGGGGCACACACATGAGTAGAAGGTGTACACCACAGGGTGAACCCTTTCAATCAAAGGCAGCAAACAACACAATTTGTAACACACTCAAAGAAGGAACGTAACTCTGCATGCACATGCAGCAGGCAGTCACTTAAGAAGGAACAACCACCACCTCCATAGCTGGGGAAGACGCCGAAGCTGAAACCGACGATGGAGTGGCAGCAGCGTTTTCTTCTCCGAGTCGGATGATAGCTTCTTTTTCAACAGTAACCTGACTGACTTTTTGCACCCTCTCCTCTGTCGGAAGGCGAAGCTGCATCCTCTGCTGCCTCTCCGCGAATGTCTCCAGTCCGGCGTGCGACATCAGGAGCGACACAATGGTGAGGAACTCGCCGCCGTAGGCCAGGCTCTTGGCGTGCAGGTAACCCCTGCATCTGAATGCAGAAAAGCAGAGCATCTCGATCCATACACCTCTGATGACTTGCCACATCTTCTCCCCATCATCATCACCAGCTAATTGCATGAGCCCTTGAGCAAGCAGCCAGGCGTCATGAAGGAAACCATCTTGGGACTTGTCTGCCTGTTGAATTACCTTCTCCGTCACTTGTTTCTCGTCTACTATGGGTGACCATTTGGGGACATCATCAAGTTCCTTGCAGGCATCCTTGAACAGAGCTGGTCTACTTCCAGGCAGCAACATCTCAGGGTTAGTAGACAGAAGATGCATCATGTAGTAGGAGATGCATCTACACATGCTGGCACACAAGCTAACGGATTTAGAGTCAACAGATTTGTCGGCCTTACGATGGAAGCAAAAATCCGTGGCCAGATGCCACAGAATTATGCTCTCGTCCAGGGGCTTCTCCACACTGTCCCGAAGGATGATAATTTGTTGGCATGCATTCCCATTGCGCCCATCAGGCCCAAGTGTCCAGTGGCCCCTGATATCACTGAACTTCCAGTAACTCTCGACCGCCTCTATGTAATGCATCCATCCATCTCTAACATGAGCATGGACCAAGTCCATAATGTCCCTGGCCTCCGTGGTTGAGCCGTAGCTGCGCCCTAATGTATGCTTCTCAAGCAACACTAGGCACCACTCTGGGACGTGGGCTAAAATTGGGCATCTTCTCTTGTCACTCAAGACTTGTATGAGGCTATGTTTGGCAACCACGACGTCAGAGAACAAGGGAAGACCAAGGAAACGATGGAGGCTTGACCAAATGAGAGCAACAAGGTTAGGGTTAGGCTTAGGCCAACTACTCAACCGCAAATGAAGAATGAATAATCTTACAGGTGCAGAAATAATCTCCGAAAAATAGGTGATGTACAGCAACAGATATGTAACCTTGATGTCGCTTCCCCTGTAGGCTTGTTTATGGCTGATGTGGAAGAGGACGATGGAAGCGATCGGGAATGTCATGGTGCTGCTGTACAGGTTGGCGGATAATCCGTCAACACACGTACGTTTTCTCCCTCTCTCATCACGAATTCGCCAGATCTTGGTATAAATAAGATTGAAAGTCTCAGAAAGCCCTTTACATAGCGCCACAAAAGTCTCTTCCGAACCCAGCAGCCACAGGGATTCCAGTATCTTAAGACGGGCATTATAGTCATACGCATAGTCTACGAATAGCCTGTCAGGCACAGAGAGCTTCTCCATATGATGGGACTGCTGCCTGCTTCCAGTTCCAGCAGCCTCGCCCGATGATGCAGGCTCTTGCTGCTGCTGCTGCTTGTTGCTGCTTTGCATAACGATGACCTTTGCATCTTGTATGTACCTTTCAAGATCTACCTCTCTGTTGATAGTGATCCCTGTCCTCGGGACTCGGCTGAAATAGGTGACTAAGTTATTAAAGCTAGACCTCTTGAGAGCAAGGGGCTTCTCGAAGCATCTCACAATCCCAAGGATGAACAGCAAAATTGCTGCAGCTAATAACCTCTTGTCAGCCGAGTGCGACCACGATTTCCAAAACACATAGACAGTTACCGCGACCTGAGAAATATAAAAAAAGTGCCACAAAAGTTACTAACATCGCACTCGCTGCTGCAATGTAATATAATGGTAAACATTAATTACGGGAGGCTCCAATTAATGATGACATATATATCTTACATAAATTTCACTCCCCTGGTTCGAATTTGCTAGTATGTGTATACAATTCGCTCTATTTGCCAGGACTAATCTTTTACTGAAAAGTTGATGGCATATTGGCATTAGATTTGTATTACAAAAAAAATTATCTATTGTTACGCTTTTGTATCCCATAAATAACATACTAATAGAGTAATTGTTGTTCAAGTTTGTCCTACAAAACAAGATACGCCAACTAATTTTGAATGCAGACAGTACTAGAGACTAGATACTTCTTTTGAAAAAAAAACCTATGTCAATTCTAGATGCGCTAATTAAAAAAGATAAATAGTAGAAATTCTAAGGGAAAAATAGAAACATCTGGTAATCACTTTGGTAACTCTAATCATTGTCATCAAATAATATCTATTGGATCAATTACCATTATTAAAGAAAACTTTAAAATTAATAACCCACTTCCCTCTAATTAAATTCGCTACAATGCAATCTCAATACGTCTTAAAATGGGAATCTGTATCATTGCTAGACGCAACTACAACAGAACCCAATATGCCTTGGAATCGGACTCTATATCATCATTAGACGTGAGTTGTTCTAACTTGTGTGAAAATATAGGTCATAAGTCCAAATCATATACGACATATGGAGGACGCGAGCGTAGTTTGGAAAGTAAAAATACGAGACGAAAAAAACAGGTTGGAAAAAACATTTCACTCTTTAATATTAGATATAAATAGAGATATAAATTAAAACTATCCTAAATTAACGTCCACTGGAAGATACCCAATAACCCAAGGACCAAGATAACCCTTTGACTTAGCGATTGGCCTAGGAATACAAGGGGGAGGAGTCCTGAATGGAGTATTCCGGTGCTAGTTCCAACCAAGACTCCCAAAAGTTTTCACGCACAAGCCGATTATCTATCGACAGGAATTCTTCCAGCCAATCTATTTGCAAGAAGTATCCCATATACCTGTAACTAAATTAATTACCAATCTTTGTTATGCCAACTAGTCGCCACGGGATAGAATCTTAGAAGATATAAACGTTTCTTATTGTTTAATACCTCTAACTAATAAAAAATACTTAAAATAAATTGTATGCTTTTTCTATTTATTTATTTTCTAACAAAATAGGCATAATAGATACTTCGTAGTCTATATCGAGTTATCATAAACTTATCCATTTTTTTGCAAGAAACTGATCTATATGTTTTTTCATCCATATCCATGGTTTTTTCTTTTCATGGCACCTCTGTATATCTTGAATTTGCAATTACTTAGCATAAACTCTTGTGGCTTTTATTGCATTCCAAACCTTACGACACCCTTAATTTAAATTTGATTTTTCAAATTGTATTCTTATTGATTGATATAGATTTTTTCATTTATGTTAAGTTAAAATTCTTGTTTTTATTGTATATTATATTGACTCCACTTTATGTAATTTTTAAAAATAAGGATTATAGGTCACAAACTGTATTTTTAAATAATATGGTAACATAAGAAATCATTTGAAACCTTCACCATGTCGCTTAAGATAAGTGGTAGAACTTGAAATGGGAGCTCCGATGGGTAGCAATGCTAATCTCTAGAGATATGAATATTCAAATCTTATATACGCAATGTTTACTCTAAAGGAATCTCAAAGGCCACAAGTGGCCTCTCCCACTTCTCAACATAACTGAATTTAGGAATTATGCATGCAGTAATGGTTATACGATCAATATAATGTTTAAATACATCTAAACTAACAAACTATACAAATTTTATGTCATGGTCACAAATATGGTTTTAAACAATTTGTTTGTATCAATGGTATATGTGTCGTTAAGGAAATATTTTTTGTGTTGAGACATAACATATTAATATTGATCATGCGAATTGGAATGGCGTGTATATTTGCTTTGATCAAACTTTAATATATTAATATTGATAGAAGTTGGTAACGTAGAAACTTATATATGCTTTATGGTTATTTGCACATTTTTGGTAATAGAAAATGTTGATGTTTAGATGTGGATTTGAGGGGATATTTAGTTTTTCTAATAGTGAGATGCAAAATTAAGGGGTTACATAGATTGTCAACTATAATAAGGGGAGGTTAAATATAGCATAGGTGGGTAATTAATTAGAAAATAGAAAAGATCAAATAGCTGTTATTCTCAATGGCGATTAGATCCTATCGAAATGATGGTGATGAGATGTTTCTAATTTTTTGGTGAGAATTTCTAGTATTTATATTTTTCTATTGGGTCTCATGTGGATCAAAGTGGAGCATCAGTTGGGTTGTCTAGTTAAAATTTATAGTACTTGTTTTTTTATGTAGGGTGAGATGTATTAAGTTGAAATCAAAGCTTAAGATATATAAGCTCATCTTACATCCCTTTCTGTGACTTCATGAATCTATAGTTTTCTTTCAATTTTTTATCTAATTGCTATAATTTTTTGACATGTTAAGTTGGAACTCTAGTGTTTTTATCTTTTATTCAAAATTCTATTTATTATTTTATTAAACAAAGTTTGGGTCCTAGTAGTATTGTTTCCATGTGTTAAGTTCAAACATAGCTTGCACCTCAAGACTAGGCATGTTGGCTTTGTTAAATCACATGGCTATATGTGTAGTTGTATTCTTTTATATAACATAGATTGCTCAAAAATAAGTTACTAATATTGATATGACATAATATTTTATTAAAAATGTATAAACATATTTGAAATAACAAATTATGAAGTTTATTATCATCATCGAGTATTAATATAAACTAAAGTGAACTTTCAGTGTTATTGCTATGTAGACTGTTAAGATGTTTCATAAGGCATTAAAATAAATATTTATCCTATGTATACATGCTAACTTAGTCTATATGATGGAACATAGTATTATACTTAATTTTAACTTCATGGTTGTGAAATGTGTAATTTAGAAATATATTGCATACTTTACTGATGTTAAACTATTTTTCATAATAGCATATATTATTATTTACATGTAGATTTGAGAGATATTTTTATTATTTTATAACAGCTAAGGTAGAAACAAATATAAAGGTATTACTTTATATTATTTTTCATAACAGCATATATGGGTAGGTTGAATGGAAACATAGAGATTACTTTGTGTTATCTTTCATGATGATAGAGGTGGATAATTTATAAAAGTATTAGTGGGTATTTTAAATTATCTTTCATAATAATTAGTGTGAATAATTTAGATACAAAGTTAGAGAGTTATTTTGAATTATCTTCATAATGATAAAGGTGGGTAATTTAGATGTAGTGTTAGGGGTTTATTTATAATGATAGAGGTGGGCAATTTATAAAATCGGGTATATTTTAAATGATGTTTCATAATAGTAGTAGGTGTGGATACAAGGTTAGAAAGTTATTTTTGAATTATCTTCATAATGACAAAGGTGGGTAATTTTGATGCAATGTTAGGGGTTATTTTGAATTATCTCTAATAATGGAAAATGTGGGTAATTTAGAAGCAAATTAGGGGGGTAATGGAATTATTTTTCATAATAGTATAGGTGGGTAATTTATATACAAATTAGAGATTATTTTGAATTATCTTTCATAATGACATAGGTGGGTAATTTAGATGCAAGATTAGGAGGTTACTTTATGTATTTTTAATAATTGCAAAGGTGTGCAATTTTCTATGAATTATAATAGATCTAATGTCTATTATTAGGGGTGATGATTAAATTCTATCAAATTAAAGGAGAGATGTTTCTGATTATTGTAAGATTTTTTGGATTTATCTTTTTTTTTGCTACCATGTCCAGTGAGTTATGTGGTGCCTTAGTTGGAGCCTCCAATTACTAATAATAAGATGGCAGAGGTGGGTAATTTTCTATAGATTATAATAGATCTAATGACTATTCTGAGCAATAATTAAAGCCTATCAAATTAAAGTCGAGATATTTCTGATTATTGTGAGAACTTTTTGAATTTGTCTTTTTTTAGTACATCCGGTAAGAATTAACGTGATGTCTCCATTGGAGCTTCCAATTAGTAATAGTAAGAAGGTAGGAAATTAATTTCATAATGGCAGAGGATTACCGAGATACTATAAAATATCCCATGTACCTATAATAACAATTAAATTAGTTATCCACCTCTGTTATTACGAAAAATAGTATAAAGTAACTCCAAATTATCATCTAAACCACCCACCTATGTGATTCGTTTCCGTGGTAAATTAGAAATAACCTAAATTTAGCAACCACCTAGGTCATTACTAAAAAACGATCTAAAGTAACTGTTTTATGTCTAAATGGTCACTTCCTATATTTTTAAAATGACCTCGAATAACCCCCTAAAATCTACATATATTACATATATCTATCATTATAAAAAGATATCCCAAAGCAATCATGCATTGATATTTTTTCTTAGTCGTAACCCAATTATACCATTATTATTATAAAAAACATAATTCATGATATACGTACATGGTGTTTGTCACCGTTCATACCACATATAACTGATGTCTGTCACCGTTCATAGCACATATGAATGTATGTACTATGTAGGAAGTAATTGTCATACCAAATTCCATGTCAAACACAAGGTTAACTAAACACAGATCAAACTCCTAAAGGTGTGATGCAGTGGAACAATATGTGAATGAGAAAAGAGCTCTATGTTTTTAGAATAATTTGTAATTAAAAGTGTATCATGACTGAATGAATTAAGACAAGAAAATTTAAATGTGAGTACCGCATTAAAACGTGAACAGATCAGATAGAGTAAATTAAAGTCGTGTACTCAAATGTATCCATGAATTTCCTATCACTTTTGTAGTATTACGAGTTGATGATGAGCTAGTGTAAGGAGCTTACACACATGTGTGTGTATACACATATAGATATATATTATATATTGTATATATACCTGTGAGACGGCGACGCCAATATGTCGCAGCCACAGTTCGTTGTCTTCGATGTTGTAGGCGGATATGGTCATCCGTCCACCCAGGTGCATCAGCAATATTGGGGCCCAGAACACCTCTAGGTCGTGGCTGCCGCCATCGTTCACCGAAGAGGAAAGGTACTGTAGCTTCTTCTGGCGGTTGAAGAGTGTGGCGAGGGCATATATCGCAAGAGCATCGCCACCAAGGTATGCCAGCCAAATAAGAAGTCTAAATGGGAGCCTGAGATCAGGCCACTTACGACAGGGGGCAAAGATTGCAAGGTGCAACTGAACGGCGAGGCTGCCTAAAACAAGGATGCGCAGCTGCCACTCCTCCCACCAGTCCACCGCACTTGCGAGGCTCATTGTATTAGCTAGCTAGCTAGCTAGCTATTTAGTGGATTTAGCTTGCGCGCCCAGCTAATATTATATGACAACCAATATGCACATCTAAAACTGTTAGATGTGCTGACGACTGTTGCAAAGATTGTGTATGTATGTACTCCTATATATAGCTCTGCAAGCGCGCCTATGGGAATTGAACAACAAGCTAAAGTTAAAGTTGAATGGGAAATGATGCATGATAGGTGGATCCTCTCCTGTGTACAGTATGTATAAAGAATCAAGCAAGGGATGTTTTTTGTCTACTAGGGAATCTCCTCATTCTAGATGAATCCAAAGGACATAGTTTTTTTCCTCTCCGAGGTATGTGCTGTCATCCCAACACCGTTGGATGCGTACGAGGATGGGTGCATTGCTGGTCCCATCCATGCACATCCAAAAGTGTTGGGAGGAGAGCACATGCCCTTGACGGCAAGAGTTTATTCATCACTATCTTATTTCTTACGAGTTAATAATGTACTTGCTAGTATAAGAAACAAATTTCAAAAAATTTATAGATATTCCTTTCTCATACTAAGCACAGTTGGATGTGCATGGGTTGGATGTAAAAAGTTGGTAGAAATTCTTTTCTCATACTAGCTAGTACTAATTGTTATTAACTTGTAAGAAATGAGATGGTTACTCGTAAACTCATTTAATTCTACAAGCAAAACGAAAACCAAAGTAATAAGACGACGATAATACATGAACTACCTCCTTTGAAAAACCGAACTATGAAATGATCTGTATATTATTAGTTCATCCATCAAATTTAATTTGGTCAATTTTGTTTCTCATACTAGCCGGTACCAATTATTATATATTAACTTGTGAGAAATGAGACAATAATAAATAAACTCACTCAGTTCCACGAACAAGATAAAAAATCATATATATATATATATATACATATATATATATATATATATATTACCCTACAACTGGCTACAAAATAACTTATTCTGTAGCCACTTTGCGTTACGATAATTGCTATGCTAATTTATGAGATTATAGTAACTCCTTAATATGTGATTTACTATAACATTATGGTAAATATCCCCATGTATTATAGTAATTCAATTATCGTAAATATATACTGATATTGTCGTAAATTAGTATATAAAATTATCGTAAATAGAGGTGGCTACAAAAATAACTATATATATATATATATATATATATATATATATATATATATATATATATATATATATATATATATATATATATATGACAACCAATATGCTTACATATATGATGCTCTGCAAGCGCGCCTATGGGGCCGCCATAGCAGAATATATGGGACCAGGAATAGTGGAATACTATTTGCCATATCATCACGCAAAGATCGAGCACGGGCGACAGACGATAAAAGCTAGCGCTTGTCGTGTGCTTTTCTTTTCTTTTCTTTTCTTCTCTTTACTCTTCAGCACCATGGATGCTTGTGCCCTGCCTCCAGCTAATACAGATTAAAACCTGCACTCGATCTGGTGTCATAGACGATCCGGCCTCTCGTTATAAGCAAGGGATAATATAAAGGACGACCTGGAACGCAAGGACCACGGAAATGATAGATAAAGCTAGCTCTCCGTCATATCGATCGAGTGCTTTTCTTTCTTTAATTTACTTTATTATTTATTCCGCGCCAAGCTTGCGCGTCGCGCCTCTAATATATATCATCATCAGAGCCTTTTTTTGTGGTCATTTATTATATAGGTACGTCGTCTATTTGACAGAGAGCTCCGATCCAGCTTAAGAAATTGTACGTGGATTTTTTGTTTCCTTTTGGAGCTGGTATACTTGGGTCGAGAGATATGTGAAAGGAGACATTAATTGTTTGGTTGCCCTATTTTCTTTCTTTTTATAGAGGCTGTTCAGCTGATGGTTTTTGCAGCTGATAAGTCAGCTGATGTTTTCTTTATGAGAGAAAAACATTGTACCATTGCTCATAAATCAGCTGATGCTGTTTTGTTATGAGAGAAAAACATTGTACCATGGTCCAAAAAGCTAATAGTTAGATCTTCTTGATTCAAGTCCGGAGATGAAAACTTTTGGAGATGAGGATGAACATGGTATTGGTTTCCAAATCGCCCCTAGCCCACATTAAGTCTCAAAAAACGTTTGATCCTATAGTCACCAAGACTTTCCTTCGTGTCGAGCTTGCTACAAAGGCATGCACAACCAAGGCTAGTACCGCAGGGCACAAAGGCTCAACACCATCGCTCGACCCTCCTGGTCACCTTGCGGCCATCCACTATGAAGTTTCTCCATAAAGGAGGGGGTCTCATCATCCCCGCACACCAAGTCGCCAGTGCTCCAAACCAAGATCAGAGGATCAACACTGCCAGAAGGCTAGTAAGATCTCAAGTGTTCCGACTTACCAACATTATAAGGGCACAACAACTCAAACTATCAAGCTCTGCAAGCTATAATGATTAACTCTCAAAAGATGAATTCTAAGCTCAGCCATATATGCCCCTTCGAATGTGATCAATATGTGCTTGAGTGGTGGATTGATGAGTGGTCTTAGTCTAGGATTCACTACCGGACACGACTGATTTGCCGAGTGCAAAATGATTTGCGAGTGCTTTCTGTCGGGCACTCGGCAAAGGCAATCTTTGCCGAGTGCCGGAGCCAGAGGCACTCGGCAAATAAGGGCACTCGGCAAATAAGGGCACTCGGCAAATCTGCCTTTGCCTTTCTTTGCTGAGTGCTAGGCACACGGCAAAGTTTGGCCGTCGGCAAAGGTGGCAGGCATGACGGTGGCCACCTACCGTCAACCTTTGCCGAGTGCCCCGCCGTTAGGCACTAGGCAAAGAAATTTTTTATTTTTTATTTTTAAAATTCTTTGCCGAGTGCAAATGGCTTCGACAATAAGGTGAAAGCTTATTCAGGTTATGATGTGAATGGATATCGCTTTCACACGGTAAGCTACGAGCGAGCTCAGCCCCACCGAAAGACTACAAACACCAGAGTTTGTACTCCCGACACTGATGGCCTCGAGTATCATGGCATAATTGAAGAAATCTATGAGCTTTCATTTTATGGTTCAAAACCTCTTCATCTTGTCATGTTCAAATGTCATTGGTTCAATCCTCGACTAACAAAACGGAGCCCTAATATTGGTCAAGTCGAGACTCGACACGATTCTGTCTATCAAGAAAGAGATGTTTTTATTGTGGCAGATCTGGCCGTGCAGGTTTATTATTTGTCATACGCGTGCCAAGGCAACAAGGCTCTTAAAGGGTTGGTCTATTGTGCACCAAGTATCGCCACCTGTCCCAAATGAAGAAGATTACAACTTCAACCCAAACACATATGATGGGGAGTTCTATCAAGAAGATGGGCTACAAGGAAGGTTGGTGATTGACTTAACCAAGGCGATCGAAATGGAAGTAGACAATGAAAGGGTTGATGACGAGGAAGAAGATGAGGTGCAAAATGCCAACGACATAGAAATGCTTGAGCGATTACATTTAGACGATCACGATGAAGGCAACATTGAACCTTCGGACAGTCTTGTTTATTTGGACAATGTGGACAGTGATGACGAGACATATGATCCAGATAATCCCAATAATGATGATTACTTCTAATACATATAATACTATGTTATTTTTGTAATCGTGTTTTATTTAGTTACTTAGCATCAATTTCTACTACATGTAATAATATGTCTTGTTTGTTTCTTTTTAATTGTAGGTGATTGAACAAAGATGGCGAGCGACAGTGGGCCAAGGAACATGAACTTGAGGTACCAGAGGGCACGTGAAGAAAGGTCACGCGATGCAGATGCGGATGCAGAAGAGGGGTCGTCGGACGCGAGGAGGCAGAGGGCTAGGAGCAGCGGCAGCGGCAGTAGGAGGGGCCGACCTCCTCTAGTCTTGTAGCGTGACGTGCTGGAGGAGGACCGCCGTACCTCGGACTCCTCGGACGACGACCAGGTTCGAGCGATGGATGACGAGGAAGAGGCAAACGAGGGCGGCGAGGCTGGAGGCAGTTCCACTACCTCTGCTATGGCCAGGGTGTACTTGCGAGGTCCCTCGAAACTCCCTGGGCCTCCACTTCCTCCGCTACGCCCAATGATCCTCCCCTAGGGGGACAGGTAACTAACTTTATCACAGCTACTTCATATAACCTGTTGAAATTTGTCAGAGAAACTAATAATGTTTGTTAATGACTTGTGCAGGCAGTGGGAGGTTGTGTCGCCTGGTGACTCACGCATCCCCAACCACATCTTGGGGCTTGTGTGCAGGCACTACTACCCCGGCATTGTCATGCACAAGGGGACTGTGGGGTCGGCCAAATCGTGGACCACTACAAATCTGCCCCCGACATAGATTATGGAGACAAGCAGGAGCGGGTCAAAAGAGAGTTCTGGGTAAGTCTCGCTATATATATTGTGCCTGTCTGTCTACAGACTTTTTTCAGGTGTGAAGAGGGACAGGAGGAGAGAGCGGAGAAGGTGATTGGTGAAAAGTGCCAGGAAACGAATCACCGACATGCACTACGAGGAGCGCCTCACTTGCATCGTAAAGTACTACACCAAGCAACTTGGTCAGAAGATCAACAAGACACAGGCAAGACAGGCGCTGATGACCTAGGAATAGTTCCTTGAGGTAACTGAAGAAGAATAATACTGATTCGTTTTGAGGTTAAGTACCTTTAATTTGGTCTTCTTACATCTCAAATTTTTTATGACATGTAGATGCTTCCATGGTGGTGCGAGTCGTATCGGGACTGCTGGGAGATGATCATGGACAAGTGGTTCACAGAGGATTATATCCAGGAACACGAAGTCCACCGAGAGCGGCGTATGCATGTGACAGGCCCCACACACCATCAAGGCCGCCACAGTCTCGGCCCGTACAAGCAAGCATGGGTACGTGAATTCATTTTTTTAGTATTTTGACGCTCCATTCTGCATGTTTCTTCTAATCATCGTGTTGTCTTTCTCGCAGTCGACGTTGCATGGTGGCCAGCCTTTGTCCACGTTCATGGCGTATGGACTGACTCGCTAGGGAAAGGCGACTTCCGATGTCACCTTCAGCCCGGATGACCCGCCTGAGTCATACAGTAACCCGAGCGCTTACATCCGCATCAGCTCCTACGCGTCGGAGGCAAGGTTGGTCCAGGGGCCAGACTGGGATCTGAGCACCGACTATATTGATGGGACGACTGTCATGAGGATCGAACATGGCAAGAAACATGGGCGGTACTAGCTTGGCGATGGCACCCTCGAGTCCAGCTCTGTTCCCTCCCTCTCCCAGATCCGAGCAAGTACCCCGAGCGAAGGCCCGGCCATACGCCAACGGTCGTCCCCTTCACAGCAGCGGGTCGACGCACTCTAGGTTAGTCCCATTTAACTCTTCGTATATTGATCTTTACATAACTTAGTTACCTTTGCATTACTAAAACATTCGATTAAAATGTTGCAGGTTGAGAACGAGAGGATGGCTCAGGAGCTGCGGGACCTGGCGACGAGGACCGAGGTGGCCGAGCGGGAAAGACAAGCGGAGCAGGCTGAGCGGGAAAGACAGGCCAAGCAGCTGGTGGAGATTACGGCGTTCCTGCAGCACTTTGGGCAAGTGAACGGTGTACCTGTGCCGATGTTCGCTCCAGCGCCGCCGCCAGTTACAGCTAGTCCAGTGAGTATGAATCCATATTGCTTCGACTAGTGCTTTCATTAGATGACCCACTCTAACAGATGAAATATCTTGTCCTTTATGCAGCCTCCGTCGGCGGGTTCGAATAACCCATCTCAGGTGCAAGCAGGCGACGGCGGCGCTTTTCCTTCACTAGGCACTTAGTTTTCTCCCCACCTGTAGTTTGTTTCTCTTTTTCACTGCTTGATGGACATGTGATGCACCGTGAACGACTATCGACTTGTTACGATGGATATTGGACCTATTATGTTTGCGATGTCGTGTATGTGAGATATTGTGTGCTCGCGATGTGATATATATGTGGTTTTGAATTTGTGATGAGATGGATGTGATATATATGTGTTATATTGTGTTTGTTATGTCACATGTTTGATATATATCTCTTATATGCAGTGTTTGTGAATATAGAATAAAAAAATAAAAAGAATGAATTTTAGCCTCTTTGCCGAGAGTCCTGGCCCTGGCACTCGGCAAAGATTTTTTTTAAAAAAAATTCTTTGTCGAGTGCCACCCTGAGTGGGCACTCAACAAAGAAATTACGAAAAAAAATTTAAAAACTCTTCTGCCGAGTGCTAGTCTAGCACGGCCCTCGGCAAAGAAATTATACAAAAATAAAAAAAATCTTTGCCGAGTGCCGAGCCGGCAGGGCACTCGGCAAATAAATTTTGAAAAAGAAATTAAAAAAATCTTTGTCGAGTGCCTTTGACATGACACTCGACAAAGCATGCGCTGACGGAGCCGGCGCCGTCACGGCCACTTTTCTTTGCCGAGTGCCGAGATTGCCCTCGGTAAAGTCTTTGCCGAGTGCCCTATAAAAGACACTCGACAAAGAAGTCTTTGCCGATGCATTTTTTGCCAGAGGCTCTTTACCGAGTGCAATACAGCATTTGCCGAGTGCATTAGGCACTCGGCAAATTACTGGAATCCAGTAATGATTAGTTTCAGCAGTCTCCAACAGATCTTAAAATCGTTGTCTAAGGACATATAGATGCATAGCCCCACCGAAGGCTATTGTTCGTTGTCCATGTTCTTCTCATTCAAGAGTTCTATATAAGGTACACTAATATTTACGTGGAACACAAAGCCCATGTCCGCATGATCAATGGGTCATTCATTCCGGGCTTCAGGCAACACAAAAATCCCCAACAAACTGCGAACTGGGCATAGCTCAGCTAGTTGGGTTCTTTACGATGGAACCTGTCCATACGGATTTAAGTCCTCGACTTGACATGAGTGCTCATATTTTTCTGGATTTATTCTAGGATTTAACGACACTATTCTTTCAGTGGTAGGCAACGTGCCCATCGACAGCGAGACAACTGTGCTGACTTCGTCAATCTCGAAACTTGTCGATCTAATTCAGTTCTTAGGAAGTGTTCATAAGGATAGGGTATGCGTACGTTCATAAGAGTGAGCATGCACTCATGTACGTGAGTGTCTGTTAACTGGCTCTAAAAAAATCCCCAACGAACTTACGCAGGCCTTGACAACTACGCTTGGCACGGCGGGAGTAGATTGCAACACAGCAGCAGCTATGCACAATGACCTGTCACGAAGAAGCTCGTTAAAATGGCAGCTGATCTGCGCGTGGATCGGTATTCAGTCACGACTCAAAAAATGTACCGAAGCAAAGCAGAGCAAATGGATTTTCAGAAAGTGTAATGCCACAACAAACATTTCGCCTTTAATTTCTTTCTCGAGGACGAAACTAGAAATGTGATTTAGCACGCAAAGGAGGAAATGCCAAGTCAAAAAAAAAAAGAGACAGGTCCAACGATCCATTTGGTCAAGTACTGTAAGGCTGAGAAATTTCATCATCAATTTGACGTTGGGATATATGTACTGGAACTGAGAGGATCGAAACTTTTTTAATAAGAAATAAAAAAATAACTCTCGAAACTGAGAGGATGTATCCAGCCGATTGATGAACTAAGGCATGCTTGGTAGAACTCATTTTTCATCTCAGTCAAGGCATCTCTATAAGACGAAATCCGCTGGGATTCGCGGGCGGTGAAG
Organism: Saccharum spontaneum; assembly: GCA_022457205.1. Taxonomy (NCBI): domain Eukaryota; kingdom Viridiplantae; phylum Streptophyta; class Magnoliopsida; order Poales; family Poaceae; genus Saccharum; species Saccharum spontaneum. The sequence goes on from CM039604.1 coordinate 6,675,335, forward strand.
CGGGCCACGTCGCCCGTTAACCTGCGAACCGTCGGATCCAGCGGAAACAAGATATGGACCGTTGGATCGGGCTCGTCACGGGTCTCCAACCCATTAAGTCACGAACCCGGGAGGTCGCGATTGTTCGCGAACCCGGGAGGTCGCGATTGTTCCCCTCCGCGGCGCCGGCGTGTCTCCCTCCTCCCGCTGCTCCATCGTCTCCTGCCCCTCCTCCCTTCTCCCCCGCAGGCACTGAGGCACGGGTTGAGCATGGCGCCGGCGCATCTCCCTCCTTCCGCTGCTCCGTCGTCTCCTGCACCTCCTCCCTTCTCCCCCGCAGGCACTGAGGCACGGGTTGAGCAGGCAACACCGGCAGCACTTGGAGCGAGCAAATCGAGTGGGGCATGGGCGGATAGAATGGAGCGTGGGGCAGCAGCGCCGGCGCCGGCGAAAGGGCGGCGCGAGACACGGCGACCTCGGCCGCCGGCCTCCACCCTCCGCGTGCTCTGCTTTGTACGCAGCTACGGCCGCAAGGCGCAAAGACACACCCTGCCTGTTAGCCCCAGCGAGAACAGGTATGTGGCAACCATGGTAGCAGGCGCTTGCCGACCGGCACCTGTACGTTCCGCCTAGCTCGGTCCCCGGAATCGCTCCCGTCGGCTGCCGCTGTGGTGCCGTCATCTTCACCTCAGAGTTCTCGCTTCCTCTCCTTGGAGTCCTTGCTGCCTGCCTCCACTATCTTCGTCATCAAACAGCTACACTTCTCTACCGCAAGAGTCCTGCAATAATCTATTTTCCAAAACCTTTTATAGTTCGTTGATCTGCATTTCCATTAACAGTTAAGTAAACAGCTTAGCTATTTAGTTATATCAGTTAGATCAGTGAGCTAAATATCCCTACAAATGGCTCGAAACCAGGTGCAGATTAGTTTCCATATGCAAAATAAAAAATTTCCATTTTCTCATTATTGCGGTACTAATGCCCTTTGTGCTTTACATGTCATCATGTGTTAAAAAGCATTGCTGGTTACAATACTATTTATTTATTCAGTCAAGTTCCTAGGACCCTACTATTCAAACTGAAATGTCAGAGCAGCAGGCAATTCGTTATGCACCTGCTTGCTGTATATTAAACAAACCAGTTCTTTGTATGTATAATTACCTCCTAAGTCCTAACGTGCTGTATCTCATTTATAATGTTTTTTAAACAAATATTTTGATTGCATTTCAATCATATTATACTTCATTACCAGTTTTTTGTTATTTTTAATCTACATACTGGGTTGTTCGTTTCTAGAACCAGGCCAAATATTGATGTAAACGTCCTCTAGCCATTGTCATTTCAGTTGCTTGATAAGTAAATCTTGATAAATAAATGTTTCATGCAGACCCAACAATTAGATTGTTTAGTGGTCTGAACTCAGGAGATCTCATAGAGGTTCAAAAACCTGCAAAGGCCATGACTTACATAAGATAACAGGTTAGCTCCAAGAAGGTATCGCAGGTACTATCCAAACTGAACAAACCTGTGTATGGGTAAAATATAGTGCTCAAAACACTTGTACTGTGCTCTTCCATGCAACACTCTTTATCTGAGAACGGCATTACTTCTATCCAATGTTTTGAGCGAATATGACAGGTGTTCTGTCGTTTCATTAAGTTGAAAGCAAAGGTAGTATTTACAATGAATTGAGAGTTATTGACTTCCTACATTACCCTGCTAAAAACGACGACAAAAGTAACGGCTTCACCTACATATGTTTCTGTATATAATAGAATTTGTAGGTGCCTCCTAGAAACCAATGAAGCTACAGGTACTAGAAGCCTGAAATGTTCTTTTTCTATCTTCCTAATTTCTCATTCAGATTGAAGCCTGGCTTTGTGGTAATCTAAATTGCTGACTATAGTACAACAAAATGTCATATAGTAGTGACAGGAAAATCATAAGTAATCCAAAAATGAGTATGGCGATTCCACCATTGTACAAAGTGTGTCATTTTAACCCTTGATTGTCAAGTGGGTAATTCTAGAAAACAGTGGAATTGCTTTGGAAAATCTAACCCTTCATCTTGCTCTGTTAGCTACTTTGGTAATTACAATATAATCTTTATGCAGTGTGCTATTTCGCACCATCGTGCAAATTTTTGTCAAATCCATGATTTTTAATTTTTATTTGTATTTATTTGCAGCTCATTTCCATTTGAGATCTGTTGATTATTATTATTATCAATGAAGAGCAAAGGCGAACTATCAGCACGGGATGTAGCCCCAAAAGCAGAACATAGCTTATCAGTGACCTTTTGCTTAATGTTATTATGAAGGACTCCGATAACTGGACGATCTAGTAGGGCGCGGCAAAGCCGCGCTCGGTTTCTAGTCATCATCCGGAACCTTATCTGAACAAGGCCACCAGCCCATGTGCAGCCTGCTTCAAGTGCTCTTCATGCGGCCCAGTTGTAGTTGTTTAGCCCATGTCCAATAGTGCTGGTTTGGCCCATGTCCATTCACGAGCCTGTGGGGACCTGTGAGTTCTCATGTTGAAAACAAAACGCAGGTCCGCTGATACTCTGCATTTCTTTCCTTTTCCATGTTTTTAAATTTTGTTCTCAAAGTAAATAATGAAAATTAAAATAAATATTCTACAGATGTTTTTTTGAAAAAAAATATATGCATTGGTGATAAGCTCGCCTGTTACCACACATCATGCTTTGTGGACTTGCATGATCTTATATAGTTTGCTGGTGGCAACCTAAAACTTGAAGTCTTGGTCATGCAGTTTAGTGTTTTCAATCTAATTATCGATTCCCAACCGTTATGGATAGGTTTTCGATCAAATTGTTTCGTTCTCAATTTTCTGGCAAAGTTGTTTCCTTTTTCACGGACAGCGTTCCCAATTCTGTTTCCATTTTTTGAATAAAAATGTGAAATCGGAAGTGGTTAAAGGTTTTTCTAACTATTTTCATCCATATTTCTCCCTCTGAATATAAAGGCAGAAGCTAGGGCACCCACAAAAGAGGATTATACTGATTCATCTCTAAAGAATATAGAACCAAATCAAGATGTAAGGCTTTTACCAATATTGGAGGCCTGAGTCTGGGTAAACCTAGTGTTCTTCCTTGTTGTGAGGTTAGAGTGATTTTGCAATCCTTCAACGCCCATATAGTGAACTCCCAATAGCCCTCTATCTATTTTGTTGACTCACAACTATAAAAAAATCATAATAATTACTCAAATAATATGTTTGTTATGCGCCACACAATTAATACCATTTGATCCATATTTGAAAGAACTTTCTAGTGTTTATGATTTGCAACAATTATAAAATTAGTACAAAATGAGTTTATTGCCAAAATTGATTTTGGAAAGCCAAACTATGCCACTTAACACGAATAGAAGAAATATTATTTCGACATTTCGTCAGACAATATTTATACTAACAGGGAAAAAAATGTAATTTCACTCGCATATATATAAATTCCTTTTCACTAGCATATAAATGTCACTCGCATTGGAGATTGTAATAAGAAACTATAAGTTTTTATTTTTATTATATATTAAAGAAAAGAGAGATGGAGAGAGACGGGTATGGGTTTTTCCAGAAGTACCCTCGAGGCTTCTCTCCAACCGGTTCACCACTCACCACCCCCTCTTCTCTTATCTCCTCCGCGCCGCCTTCACCCTCCCCCTCCGCGCCATCGACACGCCCGAGCGCGTCGCTGCCTGGTGCTCGCGGTACGTCCACCCCTCCTCGTCTTTCGTTTCTCCTCTGCCGTTCAGCTCTCCCCGCCCCCCTCTCTCTTTCGTTCCCCATCTTTCCTGGCGGCGCCCTTCCACACACGCCTCCGCCGGAGACGAGTGCCCACCAGGTATGCCTTGCCGCCCCCTCTCTTCCCCTCGTGCTGTGCGAAACGGAGCGCCCCAAACCCTAAAGTATGTTGTTTGTAGTCGGATCTGACCCACCTACAAGTATGCACATGGATTATACCTACTAACCTCGATTTCCTTGCAAAGATTATCGGGGTCCGCCCCTGCGCTGTGCCGTGCTAATTTCAGTTTAGTTTTTGGGCGTTCCAATGAGACCTCGTGCGTTCTGAATTACAACTAGCGTTTCTTGATTAGTAGTAGGGGATAGCTAGTTTGTTATGCACAAGTGCCTGATGTAATTGACACTTGTATTCCTGGATTACCTAATGTAGCAAAGCCTTTAACTTTGCCTTTGTCATATTTCAGCTGGTACATGCAAGTAAAAAACATCATATGGCGCTAGTACAGTTTAATGGTGCCTTGGTTCCTCAACTCGGTGAAAAACCTCGGCTGCTATCCTCGGCACCTGCAGTTGCAAGGGCCACCTATGCTGATGCAAGATTCCTGACACCAAAAACTGGGTATGTCTGTGCACAATTCGGATATTATTTGGTCAGTAGCATGTAGTTCACTTTAGGAGTTCCATGGTGGACATGTAGTCTGTTTCATATGTTGTTGCCACTGCAGTTTGTTTCTAGCTTCCACAGTTATTATCAATTCTTGTCTAGTCAATTTTCCACATAGACTCAAAGCAGACTAAGAAACCTTATTGGCTATGTAGCACTTATACCAACTACTAAGGAAAAAGGTAGCAAAATCACTGTGATCCTCTGCTAAACCTGTCCCTTGCTACATTGTTAAATATGTTTATCTAAACTGCCACTTTATTCTTTGTCAACAATCAACAAAGAGATTCAGCTGGCCAAAATAGTAAGACATAGCATATACCCTAATGACCTAATAAGGTTGAGGAAATTAAGCAAGATACATTACTATGTTTTCTCAAAAATCCTGTAATTTGTAATAACAAAATATTATAAGAATGTTAACAAGATATATATTCTACCATGCACATACATTTCTTAGCAAACTAAGTTTATTCTTACTGTCTCTGTGCAGTTCAAGAGGTAGAGGTAAACACATGCTATCACCTAGTTATAGTTTGCATTCACAGACCTCTTCTGAACAACTAAACCATGTACCATCGTCAAGATTTCGCCAGAAAAGGGGTTCACGTTTTGTCGTCAGAGCTGAAGCTGTGAGCTATTCTTTTGTCTTTCTGCTTTGCTTATGTTATTGCTTCAAAATGTCTTCCATTCTAATTTGGATTTAAATATCAAATGGCAGGATTTCTATAGTGTACTTGGTGTGTCAAGAAATGCTAGTAAATCTGAAATCAAGAGCGGTTGGTATCTTCTGTTTAGTTGGTCGTTCTTTTAATGTTTTCACTTGATTGTTATGTGTTAGAGGAATTTATTACCTTGTTTTTATTTGGTTGTGGTTGTCATGTAATATGCCATGTAATCCTTGCAGTTGTCACTTTGTCAGAACCCATATTTATTAGAAGTCCATCTTCCATACTTCCACTTCAATGCTGCTCCAATAATATAGTGCACTTTTAAAGACAAACCAACACTGATTTAAGATATGATGATATCACTTGTAAACTACTTTCTCCGGGCATAATTATAGGACTCTTCGACAAGACCTGGTCAAACTTTTGAAACTATGACTGCCAATGACTCCTAAAATATTAGCTTGAAATCATAAATATGGCATGTGTAGATTTGTCTTCAAAGGTACTCTCATGTACACTAAGTGTATTCTTTGGTGTAATCTAGGCTTAATTGAACTTTAAGGTTATTTTCTTTGCACACAGTCATATAATGCATTTCTGCAAAAGGCTGTATTGTTAAGGTACAGTTGCATGGTTGGCCCCACTTTGAGACCTTGCTATTAGTGTTCCCTCCTTTGTTTTCATTTTGCACCATTGCCCCTGGTTTGTAAACAAAATAGGGGCACTGGTGCAAACGTTTTGGAAACAGTAGTGGTTTTGGTGCAAAATGACAAAAGGAAGGCAGAGTCATAATTAGGCCCCATAGTGGGGGTAACTATGCAAATGCACTGAATTGTTACTATTTCATCTAATTAAAGATGTGATGTTCTTGGTGTCACTTTACTGCATCTGATTAGATGGTGTCGTTAGCTGTTTATTGCTTATTTTTATGAAAATATCAACTATGAGTGTTCTATAAAAAAAATATCAACTATGAGGGTGAAACTAAGTTTTTGTAACTTGAAAGCATCATGGTCAGTAGTACCTGATACTGAATAGAGAATACAGATTAGATATACATAACATGATGTTATATTATTTATTTTCTGTGTTGGTGCTGAATCCTTTTATTTTCCAGCCTATCGGAAGCTTGCGAGGAGCTATCATCCGGATGTAAACAAGTAAGTTGGTTATTGCAATAGAGAATCACTTTTCGTCTACTATCATCATTTTGTTGCTTTTCGGCTGCTTATAGCCAGCTGTACATTCTTCTTATATTAGTTTTGTACATTAGACATGTTCCTCATCTAGTTAGCAAATAATGAAAGTACCTATTTATGATTTGTTTTAGAGATCCTGGTGCCGAACAAAAGTTTAAGGATATCAGCAATGCTTATGAGGTTGAGCCCACTGTTCATACTCAACTCCAAATTCCATTTTTGGTAGTAGGATTACATGTTTATTTATGCTTACATAGCAAGGATGTCTCTGTAGGTTTTATCTGATGATGAGAAGCGATCAATCTATGATAAATATGGAGAAGCAGGTCTTAAGGGTGCTGGCATGGGCACAGGAGTAAGTTTTCCTTTATGGTTTCTACATCAGAAGTTTGGTCTGCAGGATCATTGAATTATTCTAATCTTAATTTGTTTCCTACAGGATTACTCAAACCCGTTCGATCTCTTTGAGTCCCTGTTTGAAGGGTTCGGTGGGATGGGCGGAATGGGCGGTGGCCGTGCTGCTCGGAACAGACCAATGCAAGGTGATGATGAGAGCTACAATCTGGTACTCAATTTCAAGGAAGCGGTGTTTGGTGTAGAGAAAGAGATTGAGATAACTAGATTGGAAGGTTGTAACACCTGTGATGGAAGTGGTGCCAAGCCAGGTACAAAGGCAACGACATGTAAAACTTGTGGAGGTCAGGGTCAGGTAGTCTCCTCCACAAGAACACCACTTGGAATATTCCAGCAAGTCTCCACCTGCAATACTTGTGGTGGCACTGGTGAATTCTCCACTCCATGCAACACCTGTGGGGGTGATGGCCGAGTGCGAAGGACAAAGAGGATCAGTCTAAAGGTTCCTGCAGGAGTGGATTCTGGAAGCAGGCTGAGGGTCCGGTCTGAGGGTAATGCTGGCCGGAGAGGAGGCCCTCCTGGGGACCTTTATGTCTTTATTGATGTTCTCTCTGATCCTGTTCTCAAGAGAGATGGGACAAACATTCTCTACACTTGCAAGGTTTCTTACATTGATGCAATCCTTGGGACAACCGTCAAAGTCCCCACTGTTGATGGAATGGTTGACCTTAAGATACCCTCAGGGACTCAGCCAGGCACAACTCTGGTGATGTCTAAGAAAGGTGTTCCGCTTCTTGGAAAGTCAAATGCTCGTGGAGACCAGCTGGTGCGTGTCCAGGTTGAGATTCCGAAACGTCTGAGCAGCGACGAGAAGAAGCTAATTGAGGAGCTTGCAAACCTGAACAAGGCTCAAACAGCCAATAGCAGGAGATGATTATTGCACAAGGCTTTGTAGGACACCATGCTTGTGCAATAGGCAATTTTGATGCAAACTGCAGTGATGAAAAGAGTTGGTAGTGGTAAGCAAACACTTCTACGAACTACATAGAGCAAGGGGTACACTGGAGCAAAATGTGTCATGCCATATCTGTAACCTCGTTTTTAAGCTATTGAAAGTCAAGTAAGTGAACTAGATGTTTTGCAATAGCTTAACATATGGGCTAGGCGACATTATTAGCCATTTTTTATTACACGGCTTTTCTATTCTTGAAAGCCCCTTAGGCGAAATCACTGATGGTGGAATCAGGCTTAGACTTCACATTTCTTGCAGAAATGCTGCACCATTTATGGAATCTGTAAGCTGGAAATGTAACTATAGTTTTATGGTTTGTGATGCATTGGGGGTTTATTGGTTTGCTCTTAAACTACGTTATCGAAACAATACATTTGCCTTTGGCGGCTGCTGATTTGAAGCTGCTGCTGCGCAGAGCAGGTATATTTTGCTCTAGGCAGCTGTTGATATGAAGCTGTTTGTTCTGTATGTGCAAGTGCAACTAGTTGTTGGGACTCCAATGTAATTTGTTCTTCTTTGGTGTTCTTAATAAAAATGGTTGGACATGCACGTGCGCAGAGCAGGTATATTTTGCTCTAGGCAGCTGTTGATATGAAGCTGTTTGTTCTGTATGTGCAAGTGCAACTAGTTGTTGGGACTCCAATGTAATTTGTTCTTCTTTGGTGTTCTTAATAAAAATGGTTGGACATGCACTGGCTGACATCCAGATCTTTCTCTGCCAACCAGCATAAACCCAATGTTCTAGGGGGGCGTTTAGTTCCCATGCAAACCCCAAAAATTTCCTCTTCCACCCATCACATCAAATCTTTAAACACATATATTAAATATTAAATGTAGGTAAAAAAAATAACTAATTACATAGTTTGTCTGTAAAGATCGAGATGAATCTTTTGAACCTAGTTAGTCCATGATTAGACAAATTTTGTCAAATAACAACGAAATGTGCTACAGTAACTTTTCAACCACTTTTCCCTCATCTAAACACACCCTAGGTCCTTCTTGACCTACTTGTTTCCAAAAAAAAAAAAAAGAAGGTGACTTTAGAAGAAAGTACTGGAAGCAACCATGGTCCATAGTGCAGTGGGGTAATGTTGAGTCTGTACGCCGCTATCGTGTCATTGCGTGGCCTTCACATAGGTTTTTCTGAAGTACAGCTTGGTAAATGGTAAATGTATTGGTAAAATTATTTTTAAGTTCGGGTGATTCTAAAGATACTTTTATTATGTGATCCATTGGCAAAAGGCTGATGTGTTGACCCTTAGTCAAAGTTTAGTTGCCCACGATTTCTATGGCATCCATTAGAGTAGCACGAATTGAGCTTTAGCTGATCAGATTTCTGGTGGTGAAACTTGTTTAAAGTCATCGAGTTCATATTTTTTTTAGATTTCTTTAAGAATTTAATGGTACTGTTTTTTTAGTAGGCAACAATATCAATATCTACCCCGAAAACTCTATGCGGGTCCAGAGAGTACTACTTTTTATAAGTAGAATACATACACAATGAAAATTAATGCTTTTTGCCCGTACAACAAATCAACAATATGGCTTATGATTATTTTATACAACAAATCAACAATATTATTTACTCCCTTCATCCCAAAATATCTGTCACTTTCGCTTTCCGAGAAACAACTTTGATAAAATATATATTAAAAAATATTAATATTTATGATACATAATTGGTATCATTGAAAAAATCTTTGAATCTAGTTTTTTAATAAATTTATTTGGAGATATAAATGTTGCACGTATTTTCTACAAATCGAGTCAAACTTGTGGCACGAAAACCGAAAACGACTAATAAATTGGGACAGAGGGAGTATAATCGAAGACACCCCCAAGGTCATTTGCCTTTAGGCGACAAAAGTAAATTAGAGAAGGCACAGATGAAATGAGGATTATTCATGGCGCATTTGCTTTTGGCCCTATTTATCCTCCTCAAATCACATTTACTGAGGTGATATGGCATGAAATTAACAAATTTTCCTGCATTATGATCCACACTAGCACATATGGATTAAAGTGGATACAAATGCATAAAAAAATCCTTCATATGTGAAAAATACATGTGTGCTCATATATTTACACAAGATGTGGTAAGTACGTTTTATAATTAGGATGTCCTATAAAAAGTCTTACCATCGCCTACGCCTAGTTTGAATGCGCTCATATTCATCCTAATCCCTTGGCATTTGTAAACACTCGTACCATTTCAATATTTGTGTAAAAATTTGTAATCGTTTCTGGCCTAGCTAGCTTATGAATCCCTCCTCCTCCTCCCTCGCCCTCGTCATTAAATTTTTAAACCTTGGCATTTTTTGGGGAATTTAAACCTTGGCATTTTAATTAGCGACAATAATGTTCATGCTATTTGCGGCACGACAGTGCGATCGGTGGAGGTGATTCAGGGCTTGATGAGGGTGTAGGTGGCAGCTCCTGCAATGGCCCCCAGCGGCGGCGCCAGCAGGTAGACCCAGATGTCCTTGTACTTCCCCGTCGCCAGCGCCGCCCCGATCGTCCGCGCCGGGTTCATCGACGGCCCCGTCGACGGCCTGCACAGCATGCACGCAACGTACGCTTCATACTCTTTGCTACTTGCTCCGATGAGAGCGTTCATAGCAGCACTACTTACCCTCCGATGAGAGCGTTCATCATTATCGCCGCCGCGATCGCGACGGCCACCAGCTCTTTGCTCTGCACAAGATCGTCAACAAACATTCATCAAATCTGAGCACGGTGCACGGTGCTCTGCACAAGAAGCTCTGCACGGTGCACTGCCGAGGTCGGGTCGGTGGCGACGGCGGTGATGACGAACATGAGCACGAAGGTGAGCACCAGCTCGAGGACGAACGCCTCAGCGGCGCCGACGCGGGGCACTGTCGCCATGACGGCGGGGTCGGCGGGGCGGTACATGGCCTTGGCGAGGAACGTGGCGGCGACGGACCCCAGCGTCTGCGCGGCGGCGTAGGGGAGCACGTGGGCGCGCGGGAGGTGACCGAACACGCCCATGGCCAGGCTCACGGCCGGGTTCAGGTGCGACCCGGAGACGTGCACCACGGCGAGCACCACGGCCACCACCGCCAGCCCCGCCGACGCCGCCACGCCCACCAGGCCCTCCGCGCCGCCGTGCTGCGCGTCCGCCACGATGGTGGAGACCACCGCGAACATGAGGATGAACGTGCCGATGAACTCCGCCGCCATCTTCTTGGCCAGCGGCACCTCGGCCGGGACACGCGTTTGCTCGTTGTTTTCCACCACGTCAGCCTGCGGCGGCGACTTGAGCATCAGTTTCTGGAGGGAGTCCAGCGGCACCGGCACCAGCTTGCTGGATCTCGGAGTCGAGGCGCTGCTGGCGGCGACGGCGAGGCTCCGCTCACTTGGCGTCGAGCACATGCTGATGGCCACCTGCCTCTGCCCTTCAACACTCATTGTGGTGTGATCAGCCATTTCTCAGTTCACCTCAGCTCCAGATACATCTCAGCATACTAACTTAATTATCTCCTTTAGTTAAGTAAAACAAGGTTTCCTATGATCTATGCACACATGTTTGAGTGATCTTGCAAAGTTAACAGCTACTCCTAGTCCTATATAAGTGTGCACACAGCATGTCAAGCCAAAAATTTGGAGAATATTTATTGATTGGAATGTTGTGTTGCATTGGAGTTATTGTGCCCTTAGGAGAATATGACGAGGAATATGTGATGAAAGCTAGAGTAAAACTGTATGTATCAGCTAATCAGCAAGAAGCCAAAGATAAGTCACTGACTGTTTTGTCATTTGGCCCTGGGACAGAGCTCTCCGTCAGGTACGGTGTGACGATGCCAAGACATTGCCATGCATATTCCCAGGAATTTTCGACAAGACAAATGCTCACATACCAAGACGACAAGAACGTAGCCTATGCTCCGTGGGCACTTACGCTTCCAAAGATTCATAGATAAGATGATTGGCCTTGTTCTCAATTTAATACTCCCTCTATTCCAAAGTAAAGTCATTCTGACTTTTCTAGATACAAAGTATCACTGTATATACGTAGCCAAAGTTATGTACCTAAAAAAGCCATAATGACATGCATTCTGAAATGGAGTACTAAACAAACGATATGTCAAGCAGTAAACGTATAAGTTTGAGTGATCAGAAGAGCATCAAGAAAAAAGTAGCATAAAGGCTGCATTCTATCATCCTCATCAACCCGTCAAAGGGCAATCTAAGTTTATTTCAAGCCAGAAATGGACTGACGCAGGTGCACCGAAGAATGTGGAAACAAATGCTATGGAATTTTGCTTTATTGTTGATGTGGTCTTGACGCTCTGAAAAGTTTGAGCAGCGCACAGCCTCAGGTTCAAGAAGTACTAGATTTTGAGAACTAAACCGAAGCGCTGGATTGGAGTGAGCTTCTTGCAATCTCTAACGCATTTTCAACAGAAGTTGCGGCCTCGAGCTTAGACTTGTCGACAACAGGCTGAGATTTAGCGAGTTGCGGGAGAAGTGAGAATTCCTGAAAGATTGCAGAAAGTTTGTCATGAACATGTCGGAAATTACATGCTCTCGTGCTTAATGTGGCTTATAACTTGGAAGAAAGTTCAACAGGAACAGAATCTGTCCTAGATTAGCAAGATCTTGTTCAAGACAAAGGTGATGTCAAGTGCATTTACCTCTGAGGTTCCACTCTCAAGGAAAACACCCTTCAGTCGACTATCTACAGTTTTGTCAAGGCAGAAAGGTCATGCTATGTTTAAGTACAACTGAGAAGAATCAAAATGTATTCCAAACTACTGATTACCTGAGTCAATCCAGAAAGTTGCAATCTTTGGATCAAAGTTCCCTACTTCAACTGTTTCGCCAACTGCTCAGAGCACAAACTAAAGGCATTAATATCACGAATATAATGCTCAAGATCAACTTGTAATGTAGAAAATGGCTATCATGGTACTCGTACCGTTATCGCCATAAAACTGCCACCAAACTTTCCTTGAACTTCCTTCATACTCAAAAACTCTCGAGTAGAAATATGGCAGGTAGTCATACCTGCATCCAACATGGTGAATCAAAAGCAGCACTGGGAGCTAAACTAACAGAGTACACTTGATTGCCAAAAACTTACGCTTTAGTCTGGGATGTTAGGAGCGTTTCTACACAGTGGTGTGCAGATTTCCGAGCATGATCCACATGTTCCACTCGAGCAGTTCTATTGTACATCTGCAATGAATTTGGGCAAAAAATCATATTCCGGGATCCCACTTTGCCTCAGAAGATTAGAAAACATAATGATTACCAACCTTCAGGGGAAAAGCTGCTACATCTCCAATTGCAAAGATGCCAGGTACACTAGTTCTGAACAAGGAATCAACCTACAAAAATATACTCAATTAGCTTTCTTGACCAAGAATAAACCGCAATTGATTTAGAGGATGCCAAACACTTGAGTAAGTAATTGTTGAAATTAAAATCTACCATACAATGAAGCAGCATATATCCAACAGGAAGGAACGCAATGACAATGAGACAGCTAAAAACCAAAAAACTGATAAGGGTAAGATGTAACTTAAAAAAGTGATCCAATTTGAGGGGCTTTATGTGTTGTATGCTGCTAATCCAAATTAATTCCATCAGTATCTCAGGTAAAAAAAGAAAAAAATAAAAAGGAAAGGAAACAGTTCCATAGAAACTTTAAGCAACTATCACGATGCAGAGCAGTGAGATTTAATAAGCCTAACTAACTTTGGAATGGAAACAAACCTCTATTCCACCAACTTCAGGGTTGATTCCAACAGCTTCAAAGGGGCTGACAACTGGTTTTGCTCCTATACCAACAATTACCTGCACTTATAGTATCTTGTTAAAACCACAAGAATATCAAATGTTTGTTTGTCTTATTTTTGGCTTTATATGTTCAATGAAACATAGTCTATACTAAATATATGTCAAACCAAGTGAATGAGTAGATCTATCAACTACCGTTGTATTGAATATTGAGTGAACAAATCTATCAAATTGAGTCTATAACTACAAACTGTTGAAGATTTAGTGTCTACTAAGAACACTGGTTCACCCTATTTGATAGCAGATAGGTGGACCAAAAAGATGATTATGATGTGGAAATTTATCTGGTAGTAAAAGTAACAATTTGAATTGCATAGTACTGCTGCATCAACCATTAGAAGGAAATAAATAGCATAACTGTATCAGCTTCAACTACAGATCCATCCTTAAGTACCGCAGAAGACACCCTTCCATCAGAGCCAGCTTCAAGTTTGTCGATAAGAGCACCCTGGTTACCAATAAAGATGCTCATACTCAAATCGACTGAAACAAGACTAATAAATGAACTTAAATATTTGATGCAAGAATTACCTTCATGAATTTGACACCATTTTGCTGATACAGTTCCTCATACTTCTTAGCAAGAGAGGGTGTAAATAATCTTGGCATAATGTGGTCCTCTGGGAATATAATCTATTCAAGTAGGAGCCTTAATTAGAGACGTGGCTTTTTTAGCATATAGGTTGATCAAGCCTCAGCGTATCAAACTGATAAAAAAAAGGTAGCTCCTTACAGTTGTGTCAAGATTCCAGCCACAAGCTGCTGCAGCTACCTCCATGCCAATATAGCCCCCACCAATAACCACCACCTTCTTTGCACTTCCCTATAAAAAATAAGCAAAGAAAAAAAGAATCACTTGCAAATATCAAAGAGGTGAGATTGTCGAATGAGATAACATTAACTCTTGTGGATGAGGAATGATGATAACTAATAATCTACTGAACATACCAATGAGGATACTAGAGAATCAGCATCAGCAACATCCCGTATGTAGTGAACTCCAGGTAATTTCCCTCCAATTTTCTCTGGTAATCTGAAAAAAAAAGGATTTTTGGTATTAGAAGAACATAATGTTGAGATTCATTGTAACCATGTGAGTGGACAAAGTTTGTGCATCCAATGCGTACGTAAAACCTAACAAGAATTCGCTGGATTAGCATATAAGATTGCCTTAAATCTCAGGAGCAAAAGTTTAATAAAAACAGACATCATGATAAGTACAGAATAAATCTGGTTTTCCAGACATTTAAATGCACATCATTCACACAATTGTTGCTGTATACCTTGAAGCTTCACATCCAGTAGAAATAATAAGTGAGCCGTATTTCAGAATTTTCCCTGATGAAGTTTTTAAGGTTTGTGTTTTGCCATCAAATGCTACAACTGGATCCTCATACAGCACCTGTCACAAGAGGACAAATAGCTTCAGATAAAAGTGCAACAGTAAACACAGCACATAAAAACACAAATGCTATCATCATCACTACCTCTATACCATTCTCCTTGTACCATTCAGCAGTCTGTCGCTGTCCACCAGATCCAACGCATGTATGGAAACCCTACCACAAGAAAAAGATTAAAACTATGAGCCTGTTTGTGCAGCTCTGAATTCCAATTGATGGAGTGAGCAACAGACTATCAGATAAAAGCTTTCTAAAAAGTTTTATGCAACATTCTGATTACTGATGCAGATCATAATAACGGGCAAATAAACTAACATGGAGATGCTGATCTTTTGTACATTATGTGAAGAATGTAAGATACTACATTGACTTAAAACTGAGCAATTCAGCAGTCCCAATTCTGGCTATCATGATTCAGTTTTGCCTGTCACTGTAAATTCGTTGGTATACTTACAGGTAGGCGAGCCGGTTTCTTGTCTGGAGGAAAAAGATAGCCTTTGGTCAAGGCTGGCCGCTCGTACGGTGGAACTGGCTGCATGAAAGCAAGCACCATTGCTATCAAACATGACCAGAGAAAGTTCAAATCAAAATGTTAACAGAAGTTTGCAATAGAGCACAGTGCAGCAACGAGAAACAAACAACGCCATGGCACAATGAAGAAATCAACCCAAATCATTTGTACAAAGTAACACGCAAAGAGCATCTACTGAAATAGAGAAACCAGCAATACCTCCTTGGAGACGATGCAGAGGCGGCCATCAGCCATGCCGTGCTCGACGAACGTCCTGGCGGCGTAGCCCGCGGCGTTCCCTCCGCCTACGATCACATACCTGCAGTCCGACGATCCGCCAACCAACCATCCATGAGCATTCCATTTTACTTTTAGAACAGCACTCCTCTGTTTCAGAGGATCGAAGAGAAACAGGGCACCCACTCGCGGTTCTGGTTGTCGAACACGGCCGCCGCGGAGACCGAGAAGGTCCGCCGGGAAGAGAGCCGAAGCACGCCAGCACCGGCACCGCCGCCGCGCTTCCGGAGAGCCCACGTGGCCGGCGACGAGGAGTAGCTGAAGCACTGCGCCGCCGCTGCCGCCGCGGAAGCCATCACCGCCGCCTTCCGCCGGAGAGCTGCGGCCACCTCCAAGAAACGGGGCCGAGGGGACGGCAGTGAGTGTCAGAGGGGCCTAAATGCAAATTACACGAAGCTGCGCGGGGAAGAACCTGAAGTCATCGCGCTCTCCTCGGCGGCGCCCTTATAGAGGACGGACGGAAGGAGGCGTCGTCAGGCGAGGGCGAATTGGAGGAGACGGGGAGTTGGATCAGGGAATAGTTTAAACGCGAGGGGTTTCGGTGCGATTTGGAGAGGGCGGAGGGCCGCTGGCCGCTGCGAGAGGCCAAGGGACGGACGCGACAAGACGACCGACCACCCCGGCCCGGCGGCGGAGTGGAGGTGGGGAAGAACAGAGGAGAGGGGAGGAAGGAGGCAGAGGCACTGCACTTGCAATTTCTTCCTCTCTTTTCGATCTGTGGCCTCTTAGGAAGTAGAAATTGCAAATTTGTACCTTAAAGCCCTCTGCTCACAATATTGAGGACGTTTTTGTAACATAGAATTCCTCCTCAAACTAAATATGTATGAATTTTCATGTGTTGCGATCAGATCATGAACAGCGCAGCTTGTTCGCTTGGCTGAAAATAAACGGTTGAAAATACTGTTGACTGATTTATATAAGAGAAAAACACTGTTGACTAGGGACGGAAAGCTCAAGCAAACAGTAGCACCAGGTGTAAGAGACCTAGTGCATGCTTTTTTGGAAGCATATTTTTGGACACCATTACAATCCGGAAGCAACGGCACTGCACAAATATTTTAAGAACAAGACTATAAAAATATATAAGCAAATGACAATACGCCTCGCTTGCCATCATGGGGCTCAATGAAATTTTGAGAAACTGACTATACAACATGGCTCAATGAAAGTGCACCTATGTTTGATGAAAAAGACAGCAGCTGGTGTAGCTGTCCACTAAACATCCTTTTCAGGGACTCCAGAAGCTCAACACTTGTACTAGTTTCAGACACAAACAAACTAGAAGAGTCATACATGTCCGGTGTCCTATTATGATTGGAGAGTTAGATCCAACACAGCTGCTGTGTAGGTTCTCCAGAGATCACCACCTTCCAGCACCTACCATTAAACTCTTCTATAACCTTCATTCAGTGATCAACACTGGTTTTCCTCTTCTGCTGCATCCAGTTGCCATGTGATGAAACCAGGCAATGTTGAGGCTGAGCCAAAGGTGCTCTATGACTATTCACTAATTCACACAGATCAGCTCAAGCATGACATACACATACATGTTCAGTTCAACAGCATGCATTACATGCCGACACAGTGCACATGGGATCAAGATAGATTCAGGTTTCTGGCAAGGAAACATTTTGGGCAGGTTTTATGATCTCAGGCCTGGAGCTGCCAGCCTATGCCGCTGCATGCAGGATTTAGGTTCAGCTAACCAGGCTCCATGCATCACAACAGATACTCTTCCACACCAGAGGCATGTATACTTCAGTAGTAGGATCATCTCTTGCCAAAGAAGTGATGGATCTGAGACTGGCCACCTTTGCCTCCAACCTTCGGTGCCTTTGGCCACAACGCTTGAGACTTGCTATCCTGCAGAAAAATCACAGGCAGAGGGGTTTAGTTGTTAGAGCTCGAAATTGCTTTTGTTATCTGACAAGGCAAAACGTGAGAAGAGCTCATTCAACTGACCTGGGATTGGGCAAGGTTCCTCAGGATTTTGACCTTCCCTCCTCGACCATCCGGTCCCACAGCAATCAGGTTGCCTCTGTTTCCACTTGCAGAACCAGGAGCTGTTAAGCCCTTGCACCATTTGCCAATGCCTTTTCTTGCTCCATCCATGCCAGCAATTCCTGGTGCTTGGAAATCATCTGACCATAGATGAAATACAGTTGCTTTGTAAGTATATAATTTCAGTGTGCAGGAGCAGGTAGAGATGGCATTTAGCAGGTATCCGTAATTTCTTAGTTATCCCTAAAACACATGGGCAATCAGGATCAAATTACAATGTCAGCTTTTAGTTAGATTTAGAGATAATTGTGTTTGTTATTTTTTGCAGTTAGAATGGAGGGACAGTACGTAAAATCCTAGGTCCACTTTATGCAACTTGAATGCAAAAGCTGTTTGCCAGAACAGCAAAATAACTCACCAGAAAGAGAATTGATGTTGTGAATCTGCTGAGGTCCGGTGCCAGATGCCAACCTAGTTGCTTGTTTTGAGATGCCATCAATTGTCAATGTTTCACTCTCCCGTGTTGAACTTGTCACATTAGTTCTCACGGAAGGACTCTCCTGAGGAATATGCAGTTTGGTCCTAATGTTCGCCATAAAGGTTGATTTTACAGTTGCTTCTCTGTGTTTGAGGAAGGGTCCTCCTTTTGCTACATGTGTGGTTGTGCATTCAAATGCCATGGACTGTTGGTCATCATTTTGACAAAAACTAGACTTGTTTTCAGGATTCAATGTGCTATCATCAGTTCCAAATGGCTTGGCGGAATATTGAGCCTTCTGTTCATCTCCATAAGCAGAATCATTGGCTTCTAGGTCTATCACTTCTGCATTCTTGTTGTGCAGGTTGTCTTTAGCATCCAGATCACTCTTAGCTTCAGGTTTTAACCGGTCAAAGTTAGTCTTGTCATTGCATGGATCCTGCATCACTTCATCGAGCTTGTTTGTTTGATTTTCATGTCCAGGAATTGAACTAGTGAAAGCATTGTTAGCTGTGACATTCCCAGATTTTATATGGTCTGCTTTAAATTTCTTTGAAGACCTCAAGTCCCTTAACAAACTATTTTCTTTATCTTCTAATTCCTTCTCAAGTTCCAGTACCCTTGCCTGTATTTGTTCAACTGACAAAGGTCACTCACATGAATCTGTACATTGAACCATAAGTTTATATATGAGGCTGAGCTTACCCTTAACTTCTTTATAAGCTCTTTGGCCTTCTCAAGCTTCTGCTGCATGCGAGACTCCGATCTTCCCAAAACATTACATTGGACCATCAATTCCTTGTAGCTCCTAAAGAAAGAATGCATCACTGAAGTAATCCAAGGTTGAGCTACTACAATATGTTCAAGGGTAGTTCTTTCTTTTTCTTTATCTAGCATCATCTTGAGCAATATTTCAGCTGTACCAATGACCAATGAATCCACTTCATGTAGTAAACAATGTGGTTCATCTTCCAGCTGTTAAAAATGTGGTCTCAACAACTAACCATTGGCTATGAAATTTTATCCAGAACTGCACAACAATTCTTCTAAGTACCTTAGACATTTCAAATTATTTGGTGTTCAACTCAGGACAGATAATCCAAATTAACACAGCCCCAATTTGACAGTTGAAACTACTATGATCTAGTTTAAGAACCTCATGGCACCATAAAAGATGGAAACTATGCATCCAATTGGCTACACTTTGCAATTTACAAGTGAACATTTGCAGGTAAACCTATTTAAGGGTCCTAGTTAAGTGTATGATTCCAGTTATAGCTGGGCCTACTGTAACAAGTAGTACAATGCAGTTCATTAACGCTCACCAGTGACTAAACATGAGCAAATTGTTTCCAGATAAGGATATGAAGAAGATAAGCATACTTGTTCCGAATAGCAAGCGATCTCTTCAAAACATCAACAGCATTCTGCAGGTTTCCATGGTTACCAAGTGAAGCCAACTTCAGGATTTCTTCCTCTTGAAGGTTCATGTCTGCCGACCTAACAAACAAGATATCAAAACAAGTGTCAATTCCCATAAACAAGAAACAACAGCAAAGTAATGTCTCAAACAAGTTATTGCATCTTTCAGTTTCAGGTAAAAAAAAACATACAGCTTCAGCGCCGCAAGCTCTTTGGCTAATGCAAGGCTCTTCTCCTGCAACCTCCCACACTCAGATGTCTTCCTCAACAACTCCTACAACGAAGAGACTACGTAATCCACTAATCCATGGCTGGGTAAACAACCAGAGGCAGCAAACCAAATCACCAACAGATGCACCAGTTACCTCTTTTTTCGCGATGAGCAGCATCTGGAGAGACTCTTTTTCCTTCTTCGCGGCTTCCAGCAAAAAGCCTCCCTCCTCCATCTGCTCCCTGTAACAGGCAGCCTGCCCCAAAACCACCACCGATAAACCATCAGCAAATGAAATCCACGCGCCACTCAATGCAGTTGACAGACCGGGAAAGGAGATCAGCATGTACTAGCCTCGGACTGGAGATCCCTGATGCTCTCGCGCTGCTCCTCGACCACCTTGCCGAGGGACGCCGCCTTCTGCTCCAGACGGGCGACCTCGGCGGCGAGCGCCTCCGGGTCGGCGCCCCCGGAGGCGTTTCCCGGGGAGGGGCAGGCCTGGGTCGGGCACGTGCCGGTGGAGCTGAAGTAGAGGCGGGTCGGCGGGTGCGCGGCGCCGCAGCACTGCTTGCAGACGGGGCAGGTGCGCTTCTTCTTGCCGCCGGGGCAGTACTCGAGCCATTGCTCCAGGCTACGGACATCAAGGGCCAAGCGGTCAAGCAGGGGCCGGAGTTAGCCGGCCATTGCTGGATCCAGGCGAGATTGAAGAGAAATGGAACGGAGAGGGAGAGGGAGAGGGGGAGGAGACGGACCAGAGGGCGTGGAAGACGTGACCGCAGGCGGGGAGGCAGTGGAGGTGCTGGTCGGAGAGCGGGCGGAGGTCCTCGTAGCAGATGGTGCAGACAGGCCATGCGGCGGCGGCGACGGTCATGGCGGCGGCGGCGGCGGCATCCGACGGGGAGCGGCTGGCCCCTCCTCAAATGTGGTTGGATTTGGGGGTGAAAGATAAGACAATAGCTAATCCCGCTTACGTTTCGCGCGATTTCGCGAATTTCAAAATACAGTGGAGATTTCGTGGCGGGCAGGGGGGGAATTTCGTGCCCCTTCTTCGCGCAGGTGGGAGATTTTTTTGTATTCAACATAAAATTCGTTGAAAAGAAATTAACCAGGTTGCCGATCAAATTCAAAACTATGAAACTACACTGCAATGCTACTTGGTCCGTTCCACACTATAAATCGTTTCGATATTTTGATATACGTAATTTATTTTTTTGACTTTTTTTAGATACATAATTGTTGTTATATTTAGTTTTACATTATATCCAAATACAGTAAAAACATGCATTTAAATTGATGTTTTGTCTAGAAATTAAGAACTAAAAAAATATAATGACTTATACTTTGAAATGGAAAATATATAGTAAAAAATATGCACTAAACTTTATATTATGTCTCATAATAAAAACTCAAAAAATAAGAATAATTTATAATTTGAAACAGAGAGCAGATTTCAACGAAAAACCACTGCAAATGCATGGTTTTGGTTGAATTTTTTCTGCCAATGTCCTTGGCGAGCCCTCTTAAGTCTTAACCAAAGGAAAAAGGGAAATTGTTGGGACTTCAGAATTTAAATGGAAGCTTCACACAAGAACGAAATAAAACAAATATTTTAAAAGACACATTACAAATAATATTTACTTTGCAGTTCATAATCCATACATATATCTCCAAAAGGTCCTTAACGTAAAGCAAAATAACTGTAGCTTTGACAACGTTTGCTCGAATTTAGCATTACCTGTACTTCCTCTATCCTAAATTATGTGTCGCTTTAGGTTTTCGTGCCGCAAGTTTGACTCAATTTATAGAAAATACATACAACATTTATATCTCAAAATAAATTTATTAAAAAACTAGATTTAAATATCTTTCCAATGATACAAATTATATACTATAAATATTAATATTTTTAAATATATATTTTTGTCAAAGTTGTTCCTAAATAAGCGAAAACGACAGATATTTTGGGACAGAGATGAGTAAGTAGCAAGTTGGAACCCATGCAGCTGCTCCGTTCTTGAAAGTAGAAACCATTTTCTTCACATGTCCGAGGATCAACTTCACAGTTTACATGGGATACAAGAATCGGCGAAAGCCATGTACACAACCACATTCACACATCTACACTTTCCCCTAAAAAGGAAAACAAAACTCTCCTTCACAGGAAACACATGAACTATACAAGTATGTGGGAAGAACTCTGCTGGTCATCATAGGTTGCTACATCAGCTGCAACATTGTCAGAAGAACCGCCTCTTCAAGCTTCTGGTTGTTGCTTGGTACGAGCGCATGAGGAGCCCAACGCCTATGCCTACACCGACACAGACTCCCAGGCCGATGCCCACACCAACTCTGACGCCAGCATTGAACCATGAGAGCTGCCCATCATCATCGTCCGAGTACCAACCTTCAGGGTATTGCATGCTACCAGTGTTCATATCATTGTCGCCTTCATTGCTAGCAGCCTGCCAAAGAAGTTGATATTGATCAAGAAAAACTTGAGGTTCAGATGGTCACAATCTATTGATTAGTGCAAAAGAACTTAAAAGTTCGCCAAGCATTCAGTTTCAGTTGAAGGCAGAGACAAGTGCATGGATAAACCAAACATAGCCACTTTAATGCAAAATTATATTGTGTACAGAGGTTGAACAGAGCCAAACTCCCATACCTAATGCCTATGACTAAAAAATAACTCGACGAAAGGGGGGAGACACCCCCTGGGCTTTGCCTTAAGAAGCTGTAGCAACCAACAAGGGGAGACTGCTCTGAGCACACTGCTCTAACCATTATAACTCGTGAGAAGCTGATACCTAATGCCTATGACTAATAATATCTCTTTCTCTACATTTGTCCATTCCCTAGTACAAATCATCAATTCAAGTCCTAGAAAGGATTCATGAAGTGACAACAGGAACTAGACCAAAACTAACATGTATTCTCAAGGCACTAACATCAGAGCAGATACGTTGGACCATACACAGCTCTACAACACATTACAAACACTTATCCCCTTATTCAGCTATAGTGAAGGGGTAACATTGCAAAAATGATAATTTCCAAGAAAAATATATTTATACTGCAAAATGGGGGCAGTATTACCTGATGCTTTCAAACCTATGGTAATCTCACTTGGATTATTAGTTAATCTCATCATATAAGAACAAACCTACTTAATATAATTTGGACCGAGCAAAGCATTTACAAGGGCACCACAAATTTTATGACACAGCTGTATCAGCCTCATACCATCAGGCTATAACTAATAGTCTGATGCCGTACATATGTCAATTGAAATAGTTATCTCAAGGTTCAGTTGCCTAAAGCATGACTTTGAATACCACATGATGAATAGTAAATTCCGTTACATGTTCACCATATCCAGGCGAAACAAAGCCAATGTGGGAATCAATGAGAGATTATACGTGGTACAATGTTTATAGCAATGCAGACTGTTTAGCATGATATAGTCCTATTAAATAGATATGAAAAATAGTTACGAATTCAGAACCACTGTTCCGTTCTAATGGTGTAGCATGCATATAGCTTGTACTTCACAGGGATGTTATTAACAAGATTTAGCATGGTAATTCTGACTAGTTGAAATATCAAATATATGTACTTCATTTACTAAAAACCAGAGCCTGGAGGTGCATTACCCTTCAGTACAGACATTACTTTTGGGCACACTTACAAGCATATAAATCCAAGAGACCAAGACTAGGGACAAAGACACTATTACTAGCAAATCCATCACTATCACAGGAAAAAAATGAAAACGTGGCATCTGAGTAACTTTGTTCCATTTACAGGATTACAACTGCACAAAAATGTTCTACCTCAGTGACAGTGCAATTGACAACAACATGCCCTGCCAATTGAACTTGAACCACAAACGCTATGCAAGAACAAAAGCAATCGCAATCAAAAGACACTACTACATGAGTTGTACCTTGTACCACGGCATGAACAAAAGGTCTATCCATTTCTGCGGCACCAATATGTACACTTGCCACCTTACAGGCTTACACTAACCTAAGGACAGGGTTTATTTTATTAAATGACAATGGTAGCCAGCCACTTTGTTGCTTGTATTTGTTTCTATATCAAAGCTACTCAATTTCCATTTAACATCAGATCACTCAGTAGGAAGAAGCGGCTAATGCTGTTGAGGTGAAAAAATAATTAACACTCACCGCCAATGCCCCTGATCGGCGGCGAACCAACGCACCGGCAGCTTCCTCAGGGGTGGCTAGCCTTAGGGCGTGCGTGAGCACCGCGGGCTCGCCGCCGCAGCACCCGGCGACATACACCTCGAAGGCCGAGGCCGAGGCGGCGGCCCCAGCGGCGGGGACGCAATCGATTTCCCAGGCGGGGGAACCGCCCTTGGCGCCGGGGCACCGCCGAAGCGAGCCCCGGAGCAGCGCGGCCCCGCGGTGGTCGGCGACATCGAAGGCCGCGGCTGGCGGGGCCAGCCGCACCGCCGCGGTGGAGACGTAGGTGGCCTCGCCCGAGGCAGCGTCGTGGCGGTCGAGGCGCAGCGGGAGCGGGATGGCGGGGGCCTGCGCCTCGCCGTCCCCGCCCGCGGGGCGGAGCTCGAGCGCGAGGCGCGCGGGTGGGGCCGCGCCTCCGTGCGGGGAGACGCGCACGTAGAAGAGCCGGACCTCGAGGCAGCCGCCGGGGTCCGCCATCCGCGCGGCGCGAGGTGGCCTTGTTAGGGTTGCGCAGCCATGGAAGGAAGGCTATTAAGTGGACTCGGGCGGTTAACCAAAGTGGAAGCGATTAGTGATAAAAGTTGATTAATACTCCTCCGTCCAAAAAAAACATGTAAATCTTGTTTTACGAGTCAACAGAATCTTAAGTTTGACTAAGTTTCTATAAGATATTATCTACATTTATATATTTAATTAGATTTATTATAAAAATATATTCTATAATTAATCTAATAATACTTATTACATATCATAAATATTAATACTTTGTCATATATATTCAGTCAAAAATAAAAATATTTGACTTCTCGGAAACGAGATTTACATGTTTTTTTTTTGAACGGAGGGAGTATTAACGATGAAAAATAATGGGCTTAGTCGTGGGCTGGGCTTTAATGGGCCGTAAATGGGCCCTTCTAGGGAACGATAGGCGCAGGAAATGGCCAGAGTTGAAGAGAGGAGAGCAAAGCGAGCAGCACGGAATCCAAATCCACCACGATGAGCGGCGGCGGCGGCGGCGGCGGGCGGAAGGCGACGGCCCCCGGCGGCGAGGAGGCGGAGGTGGAGTCGCTCATCCGGGCGGCGCAGGACGCGGTGCTGCTGAAGTTCCAGGCGAACTCCCACCTCGTCTCCTCGACCCCCGCCGCCTCGGCCTCCAGCCCTCCTCCTTCGCTCGACGCGGCGGCGCTCGATCCCCTGGACAGCGACCTCGCCCGGCGCTTCGACGCGCTCAAGTCCCGCGCCGCGGCGCCGAAGCTGAAGCCGGCCGGAGCCGGAGCGGGGGCTGCTGTTGGCGGGATGGATGAGCTGGAGGCGCGGTTCGCTGCGCTGAAGGGGGCGGCGGGGCCAGAGAAGGAGACGAGGGTGAGGCTGGAGGATCTGGGAGGGGAGTCGTCAGAGGATGAGGCGGACGAGGTCGACAAGGTGATGCGCTGGGCGATGGACGCCGCGCGGCTCGACGTCGCTGCGGCGGGCGCCGGCGGCAAGGCGAAGCGCGCTGACGAGGCGGAGGAGGAGGAAGAGAAGGATGAGAAGAGCAGCGTCAGTAGCGAGGACGACGACGAGGAGGATGAGAGGTTGCGGTTGGAGATGGCGAGGAAGAAGGAGATGGCCAAAACCAAATCCAAGAACAAGTGGTTCTTCTTGTGATATCCTACCACTCATCATATGTAAATTTGATATCTATTTCAATTCAAAGATTTATCATATGCGGTTCCCCGAGCAGACAACCGTATCTGATGTTCCTCTTTAACAGTCTGAGAATTGAGACTTTACAAACTGGCATCTTGATGTTTCTTGAGTCCTGGTAAACATGTGTACACGACACTTTCAGTAATGCAATATGCAAATGAAGGATGAGAATGCAAGTATGTAAATGAAGAATTGAATGCAATATACAAATCAAGAATCGATGTAAGCCATGTTTATTTCCTCTTTCTATTGATGAAAATGCATACCAAATCATGTGCATGAATAATGCGTCCGTATCCACATTCCTATGCTCACTTTGGATCGTGGTGGATCCTAAGGCGAAAACATAGGATTCACAAACTTTGGATAATGGGGAAAACATAGGATTCCCAAAATTTAGGGATCCGTAAGATTCCCAAGATTTAAGGTTCATGGTAAACATGGATCATGGTGGATCGTAGGTGAAAACATAGGATTCACAAACTTTGGATAGTGGGGAAAACATAGGATTCCCAAAATTTAGGGATCCGTAAGATTCCCAAAATGTAAGGTTCATGGTAAACATAGGATACCCATTCTTAAGAATTGGGTAAACATAGGATTTCCATTCTTCTGGATTTAAGGATCGAGTAAACATAGGATTCCCATTCTTAAGGATTGGATAAACATAGGATTTAGGATTTCCATTCTTAGATTGGGTAAACATAGGATTTACGATTTCCATTCTTAAGGATTGGGTAAACATAGAATTCCCATTCTTATGGCTTTTCTTAAGGATTGGGTAAACATAGGATTCCCATTCTTATGGATTTTCTTAAGGATTGGGTAAACATAGTATTCTCATTCTTATGGATGGGGTTACTGCTAGTGTTCGGATGAATCGCTTATATATACAAGAAAAACATAGAAAATTTTCCTTGCATTCTATTCCACAAGAAAAAAAAAATCCACTCAAACCTCAATGACTAGTGTTTTTCATTTTTCAGTCTTGCATATGCATTCATATCCTATTCGGTTATTCTTGTGTTTTTCCTACTACTGCATTTTTTTCAATCCCGTGTTCCAAGAGGGTAAGTAGAGCAAAACTTTAGGTAAACCTGAGTACGAAAACCATAAAAGATGTCAACATACAAGTCAGGCTAATATTTGGAGCACAAGTGAGCAGCTCATTATCACAGTATCTGGGATCTGGCATATTGCCAACACATGAGTTCACTCAGGTAGTTAACGCCAATACAACTCTCATAAACCACAATGACATGCTACATTTCAGTCTGGATGGATGGAGTACAATGTATCAAAGATACTCAAGGCAAGCGCCAACCTTCATTCCTGCCATAATTATCTTCACTTGCCACTGCAAAAGTAGAAAACGACAGATTTTAGAAGTCCACTCACTTGAAATTACAAGGTTCAGATTTCTTAGCCAGAATACAAAGATAGGATTTGTTCACTCACATGTTCATCAATTCATGTGATAGGGGAACAATTTTCCAGGTATGCATGTTTTACTAACCCAGTGATTTCCTAGTGTTCTTGAAGTTGATTTCCTCAGCATCATTGAGGACCAAGTTCATGTACTCATCGAATCCCTGCAAGTGTGTGTAACAAACTAAGAGTTAAGTTTCACTCAACGTAGTACAATCTGCAGGGTTTAATGAGAGCAAAATCATATCGAGATATGAGTTGTCCTACCAAACAGTATGTGATTAAAATGGCCTTTTTCCCAACTGACATATACAAGCAATATAACTGCAAAGATCTAGCCTATATGGAATCTGACTGTTCAAAGAACGTGGAGCTTGAGCAGGAGCTAGACTAGGGACTTTCAGGGTGAGCTTCTTGTTCCCATTTTTAGACCAAAAAACATGCCTTGAACACTTCATTTTACCCTATATAAATTCCAAATTTTGTATGGATCCTAGAGTTCAAGCTCTCTCAAAGATCAACCATTATACTCGAAAAGAAAATATATAAACAAGAGGCTAAGCCTAAGTAATATGCAGAAACCTAGAATTTCGGGCCACAATAGAAAATGAATTAAATTTGTGTTACTATAACTCTATTTAGTTTTCAAGACACCACTGATAGCATAATACAACCTAGTTAGCGATACCAAATGGAAAAAGAACATCTGTGTAACCCCGCAAAAAAAAGAAATCTATATGCATGCCCAGCAGTGTGGGACCACCCATACATTAATCAGATCAGACAGTAATATAGAAGACCAAATAAGGGGAAAATGGGCAAGTCAAAAAACGAAAGGTCCTGCATTTATATCACACAACGAACACATATAGGACAACACAAATGACCGTTGAAATAGAGATAAACAAAGAAACACATGCTAGCATACCATACAAGTATCACCCAGGACAATAATATTTCCCTAGGAAACCCAAAGAGCACTAAACATGTCCATAAGTGATTCCTGATTGTCACTTATCACCAATCATATGTTTCCTAGTGTTCATGAGGCAAAACGAAGAAACTCGCAACACATATACAGTGCGAAGCTCTGTAGCCAGAAAGTGAAGCGTATACAGACGCTCTGTAGCCAGAAACTGAAGCCAAGGACCCTTAAACAAAAGCATTCTAAATAGCATCTTCCAGAACTCCTGTCACTACTTGTTTATAAGCATTGATAATATTCTGATTGGGAAAAATGGTAACATCTTCATAAGAAAGCAACACAGCTCGACGCTATTTCATAATTCATATAGACTAGTTCTTCAGTTCACACAACAAGGTTTAAGATTGATTCCAGATTTACAGGATTGCAACTTGATGAAAAGGAATACTCAATATTGGAACACCGTTCCAATCACCTATAAAAGTCAATAAGCACTTGATTATCAGCAAAATATTGCGGCTAAACATTCACATGGCACCAACCAATTTTGCTCGTACCCATGCTTTTGTTGGAACAAAATCACTCTCTAACATTCTGTTCTAAATAGGTAGTAATCCTTTGAAGACACTTGAAACCAACAACTGCAAGTGCCTTAGCTTAACGATTGCGATCTTACAAAGAGTGTGCATCACACTCAGACCATATTAGTAGATGCTTGTGGCAAAGCATTGGGTTAACGTCACATGTCATTTGATTTTAAGCTACCAATTGTTTAGCGTTTATCCAGCTGGCCCCCATAACAAAGGAAACCCAAGATATGGCTCATGCTTATCCCTCCCTTTTGCATCCTTTTGCGATGGTTAGGATGGTTTATCCCCATAAATAGAACGACACTGCTATTTGCATATACAGGCGCAAGCCGAGTTACTAGTCGCGAGCAGAGAGTTACTGGCAGGCACTGGTTACTGGTACTAAATTTTTGCCATTTGAACAAGAAACAGGCCAAGAAAACTCACGATGATGCGGCCCTCAATCCGGAGATCCCTCTGCTCGAAGAGCCAAATCTAGATGCACGCTTTCTGCCAGAAATCAAATTTCAAGAACCAAATCAATTTACAAACCCTGACCGAAGCACCGCAAAATATGCAGATATGGGCATATAGCCCAGAAAAACAAAACGAAATTTTGCAACCCACTTACACTCTGGAGGAACCTGAAGATGAGGCTCTGCCGCCGCGCATGCCTACTAAGGATTCGCCAGCCAACCACCAGTCCACCACATCAAAGAGAGGGCGAGACGATAAGGAACAGTACGACGACACGAAAATCAGGAGAGCAAACAAGCGCGGAGGGGAAGGCGGCGGAGAGGTAGCTTACGATGGGCTGGGTCATGATACGCTGGACCTTGGTGGTGGACGCCATCGCTGCTGCCGTGCTGCGGCGGCGGCAGGAGGAGCCTCCCCTCCTCGGAATCCAACCAACGCCAGAGATTGAAGGGCCTCAATAGGCTGGAAGCCGGAAAGGGCCCTGAGAATTCCAATGGGCCCCGGACGAGGAAACAAATGGGCCGGAATCATAGGGGAGTGCGAGATCATTTTACAACTTTCTTTCTTTCTTTCTTTTTGTTTTATCATCACTTCTCAGACTTTATTCATTAACATTGGGTCCAGCAAGGTCGCGAACCACCGAATCATTTATAAAACTGGGGAGGGATCAAACCAAACACGTGATTGATCCGGGTCTTCTAATTTGTATTTGTACGTAAAAGGGAGGACAATCTGTTTTGCTGTTTTGCATGAAGGGACCGAAATGTTGACATTCAAATTTAGCTTTGAGTCAAATTTAAAGCGAATATATAGGATAATTCAGTGTTTTTTTCACCATGACACGGATTGTTTGGCGAAGACAAGGTGGAAGATGAGGTAGTGAAGCTATTTTCTAGGAACTTTTTCTGGTGAAAGGCTCCGGTGAGGCCATCGGAACATTAGGTGTATGCAAGTTTTTAAAAGGAGGTAGAAACTACCGTGGGTAGCTCAGGTGTGTATAATTTGGTGACGGTGAATCGCCTTGTGCATTGAAGTAGAGGAATGAAGCTAAGCACCGCACAAATTAAAAATTCCGGCGTTTATCCACCGGACTATCTGATGTATCAAAGGGTGGAAAAAAAACTTCTCTACAGAGTACTCCCTCCATACTAAAAAATGAAGTCATTTTAAATAAGGCTTTGGTCAAATATTGGGAATATAAATTATGAATAACTTTTATGTTATTGAGTTTGAAAATGTAAAAACTATATAAATAGATTTGTTTTAAAAATATATATATACATCACTTTTCGATAAATATTTTTATAAAAATAAGAAGTCAAACTTATACTTTGGAGAACGTGTCGCTATCCAAAATGACTTTATTTTTTAGTACGGAGGGAGTAGTATTTTCCGCATTGTTCAATGCAACCATGGTAATATCCAATTTGCAAAAGGGTTTCAGCTGCATAAATTAAATACACTCACCGGATAACTCATTTGCATATATTATTTGAACACTGTGGATTATCCTCTGTGTAAAATTTAATTGATTTATTGTTTAGTTTGTGTTCTATATGCGGACCATTTGATCATTTCAGCCAAATATGACTTTTGCTAAGGCATGTTATGCACATTTTGCATAGGCGAGGTTTGCTTAATTAGATTACCTGACATGTTTGAATTTCCGAACTATATTATGAAATAATTGTAGGTCTTAATGACGAGATAAATCCTAATATATTACCGGGGAAGTCCATCACGACCCCATTAAATACTCGTACACTTCTGTAAATACTTGTACGTACACTTTTATTTATCTCATGCTCTAACTTTTGCAACCTCCATTGTGTTCATCTCTAGTGTCTCTACTACAAGACTACAGCGACAGTTGACGCCCTAGGGCACTCCACATTGGGTGGCATGCGGTAGGTCACCTCTTGGTGAGTTGGTGTGACATTCTTCGCTGTTTCTAATCCTTTGGCCGGATTGGAAGCCTGTACCTTCATGTCAACAGAAGAATATGTCCTGTGAGATTGTGATAATAATACTAGGCGATGCTTCTTTCCATAACCACCATTCAACCAATAATGCAACGAACTAATGAATTATTAATTAAAAACCTTTGCAATGTTGCCTAGGACCGAGGACACACATTAGCAGAGAACAGACTTTCGGTTTTTAGCTTTAGTCCCAGCCGGAATTTGGCCCGGGAGTAATAGGAGATTTAGTCCGTGTTAGAACCACCAACCGGGACTAGAATCTCCTGCCCAATGAATAGTGCAACAGGCTTTTGTAGCAGGGACCTTTAGTCCCGGTCTATGGTTTAAAGAGGGACTAAAGGTCGTCTTTCAATCCCGATTGGAACCACCAACCAGGACCAAAGGTCCCGCTGGCCTTTTATCCCGGGCTTTGGCTCCAACCGGGACTATAGGTTGATCCTTTAGTCCCGGTAGGCTTCATCAACCGGGACTAAAGGTCCCCACCTATATATACCCGTTTCCACTGTCCCCCTAGCCCGAGACACAGGTCAAATATTTGGTCTTTGCCTGTTCATTCGTGTTCATCCGTGTTCTTGCTTGGGGAAGCAAGTTCTTGCTCTCGGCCGTCGGCTTCATCTTCAATCTTAAAGGTTAGCAACTTCATCTTCTAATCTGTCATTGCTAATAATGTAGATCGTTTCATGCTTTAGTAATAAGTATAGAAATATTCAAATATGTGGTTTTTTAGATTAGGAATAATAATGGTGGATTTTATTTTTATTTATACATTATTTCTACATAACCTTAAACATTAATTGTTTTCTAGGTCATCTGACCCACCGACTACGGAAGGATTTCAGAAAAAGCTGATTATGACTAAGAGGGGATCATCTGACCCACCGACTTCTCGACCACCGCTTACCATCGTTAATAGACCCTATGCTCGTACTTTTGAAGCAAGAGAGAGTGCGCTACTTAATGCGTTGCTCTACGTCAATAATATTTGTGGATACAAAATCGGTGACCTAC
Organism: Saccharum spontaneum; assembly: GCA_022457205.1. Lineage (NCBI taxonomy): Eukaryota > Viridiplantae > Streptophyta > Magnoliopsida > Poales > Poaceae > Saccharum > Saccharum spontaneum. Next base: position 6,707,411 of record CM039604.1, read on the forward strand.
ATTTCGCCGAGTACATAATACGACGTAGTCAAACTTGGCGGTGATCTACGCTTGCATGAACTTGGTGTGTAATTGAACTTTGGGGTTGGACATCTAATGACTTGTTTTAAATTATTATGGTTTGTATGAACTTGATGAATGGGGATGATCATTGTAATATATAAGCTCTTAATTAGTTCCATTCTTATTTATGGATGACGTACAATAGTATAGCATATAATACATGTACGAAAACTATTTGAAACGAAAACAAATTGAATAGAAAGAAACTGTAAAAGAAAAGAAAACAAAACGAAAACAAAAAGAGTAATATTTAGTCCCAGTTGGTTATACCAACCGGGTCTGGAGGTGTCCACCCTCGGGGTCGTCTTGGAGGCCCCTTTAGTCCTGGTTGGTATAAGTAACCGGGACTAAAGGGCCCCATTCAATCCCGGTTAACAGACCCGGGACTAAAGGGCAGGCCTTTAGTCCCGGTTGGGAAACCGGGACTAGAGGGGGTTTTCCAACCGAGATTGCTACCCAGTCCTGCTCTAGTGACAATGCATGCACCTGCAGCGCATGATCACATGATGGCGTTGGGTGTGTCAGATCATAGCAGTTTTTCGCCCAGGTAACTTGTTCACAATCTTACCAATTACCACATGGAAATCTCAGCTTCGAGAGTATCTTAAATTTTTATATACCAGTAACATGACATATTTGCATGGTAATTAACTTTTTGCAAGGAATGTTACACTGCTACAGATTCAGTCATCACTGCCAGCCTCATCACTGTCGGAATTAGAAGAACCGGCAGTGATGACCTTTCACTGCCGGTTCTTGGCTCTGAAAACCAGAAAATAATTAGGGGTGTGATAAGTACCGATCGGATATCGGTACAAGGTTGGCCCGATCTTCACGACAGTAGGTTGATGAACACAAAGATAACTTGCTGTATAACAGCGGATAACTAGCTTTATACCTGCCAAGGTTGGATGCGACCAAGCGACGGGGAGAGAGACACCGAAACCGCGAAGACTTCGACTCGATCTCCGAACGACCGCAGAACCACAACCGGAGCTAATCCACACAAGACGGGGCAGCCGTACTGGAACCCGTAGAGCACGAATCAGTGGATCTCAGAGAGATCTCCTCACAAGTCCAGGAAGAACAAGGAAGAACAAGGGTTGAGTAAGCACTCGGCAGCTCGGCTGCAATATATCTGGGATTATCTCAAATTATCAAAAGTTCTTTACATCTGAGGCATAGGGGAGTATTTATAGATGGAACAACCCTCCAGGATAGGTGAAAACACGAAGCAAAAATAAACTCGTCGCTAGTGTGAAAGGACCTCCTCGAAATGGCTCCAGTGCTGATTCTGCGTGGCTGTTTGACTCTGCACAGTCTTCAGTGTTTTGACAATAACTCCTTCTAGGAAACTTCAAATGACGTGCGGCTGGATGCGTTTGAAAGCTAACTGGATAAGCTTTCACACCATGTGCACCTTGCTTTATGAAACTTTGTAGAATGGTACAGTTTAATATGAAGATTTGGACTTCAGGCAGACTGTGGACCCTCTGACCAGTCAACACTAAAACTGGTCGGACGCCTTGAGGAAAACTTCAAACTGGTTGGGGTTAGAAGCATTGGAAAATAGACTTCAAGAGCTTTCCAACAAGTCCTGAATGGCCTTCATAGCTTTTGGAAGTCAAAAGATATGACTGTTCCTTCTTGACATTCCTGTCACGCTGGACTGACTCGAGCTTGGTTCTTCGTTCTGGTTCGCCCCTGATGTATTCTGCTTGTTCTCTCTTGTGTACCTAAGCAATGTTAACACACAAGATTTAGGTAGCATAAAGTTCTCATTAGTGTTTAATTGAAATTCATAAAGTAGCGCGTGCACCTCTTGTTGTATCTTCTTAGCGCGGTTACGAGTGATCGGTCCTGCAGGGGTTAGAGATGTAGCCGGAGAGGTCGGTGAAGAGGTGGAAAAGCTCGGCGAGATCGCCGACGCTGGCATGGTCGTATCATCCTCCCCCCCTTCAAAAAGAGTCGTCCTCGACTCTTCCAAGCCAAAGAATGGAGAGAGGTCGGACACATTGAAACTTGTACTCACACCATAAGTACTTGGTAGATCAATTTCATAAGCATTGTCATTGATCTTGCGAAGCACTTTGAAGGGACCATCAGCTCGGGGCTGCAACTTGCTCTTGCGTTGTTCAGGAAATCTATCCTTGCGTAGATGCACCCAAACAAGGTCTCCTGCTTCAAATAACATCTTTTTTCGACCCTTGTTGGCACGCTTCTCATATATCTTGGTCATCTTCTCAATGTTGGTTCGAGCTCGGTCATGAAGACTCTTGACAAATTCAGCTCGCTTGCTTGCATCGAAGTTCATCCGTTCCTGCACAGGTAAAGGCAAAAGATCTATGGGAGCAGTGGGTATGAACCCATATACGATTTCAAATGGGCAAAATTTAGTAGTCGAATGCACTGCCCTATTGTATGCAAACTCAACATGTGGCAAACTTTCTTCCCAAAGTTTTAAATTCTTTTTTAGAACAGCTCGCAGTAACATTGATAGTGTTCGATTCACAACTTCAGTTTGTCCATCCGTTTGCGGATGACATGTCGTGGAAAACAACAATCGTGTCCCAAGTTTTCCCCATAAAGTTTTCCAAAAATAGCTCAAAAATTTTGTATCTCGATCAGAAACAATAGTACGTGGCACTCCATGCAAGCGCACAACTTCTTTAAAAAATAAATCAGCAATATGCGAAGCATCGTCACTCTTGTGGCATGGAATAAAATGCGCCATTTTGCTAAATCGATCAACCACAACAAAAATTGAATCCTTTCCCCGCTTAGTGCGTGGTAACCCAAGAACAAAATCCATAGATATGTCTTCCCAGGGAGCACTAGGAATAGGAAGAGGAGTGTAAAGTCCATGAGGGTTCAAACGAGACTTAGCTTTGTGGCATGACTCGCAGCGAATAACATGTCTCTCTACGTCTCTTCTCATCTTTGGCCAAAAGAAGTGGTCGGCCAACACTTGCTCTGTCTTCTTGGCTCCAAAATGGCCCATAAGCCCACCTGCATGAGCTTCCTGCACAAGTAAAATTCGAACAGAGCAATCTGGAATGCACAGTTTGTTAGCTCGAAATAAGAATCCATCATGCACATGATATTTTTCCCATCCTTTGCCTTCACAACACTTTGTATATGGTTCAGCAAAGTATGAATCATTAGCGTATAATTCCTTTATACTTTCTAATCCAAGAATTTTAGCATCAAGTTGTGTAAGCAAAGCATGACGTCGGGACAAAGCATCAGTTACAACATTTTCCTTTCCTTTCTTGTATTTAACCACATAAGGAAAAGATTCAATGAATTCACACCATTTTGCATGTCTTCGGTTCAGTTTTAGTTGACCTTTAAGATGTTTCAAAGATTCATGGTCAGAATGTATCACAAATTCTTTAGGGAAAAGATAGTGTTGCCAAGTTTCCAAACTCCGAACAAGAGCATATAGTTCTTTATCATAAACTGAATAATTAAGAGTTGGACCACTTAGCTTTTCACTGAAGTATGCAATTGGCCTTCGTTCTTGCATGAGCACACCTCCAATCCCAACTCCGCTTGCATCACATTCAATCTCAAATGTCTTACCAAAATCTGGAAGTGCAAGGACTGGAGCTGTTGTTAGCTTCTGCTTTAACTCATCAAATGCCTTTTGATGTGTGTCTTCCCACTTGAAAGGCACTTCTTTCTTAGTAAGCTCGTTCATAGGGGCAGCAATAGTGCTAAAATCTTTCACAAACCGCCGGTAGAAACCAGCAAGCCCAAGGAAGCTCCTCACTTGACTCACGTTCTGTGGAGGCATCCATTCTTGTACGGCCTTGATCTTTTCTTCATCTACCTCCACACCTTGTCCTGAAACAACAAATCCAAGAAAAACTACCTTGTCGGTGCAAAAGGTGCACTTCTCAAGGTTAGCATACAATTTTTGCTCACGTAGGACAGCAAGCACGCATTGGATATGTTCTACATGATCATCAAGAGACTTGCTGTAAATTAAGATGTCATCAAAATAAACAACAACAAATTTTCCAATAAAGGCTCTAAGCACATGGTTCATCAATCTCATAAATGTGCTAGGTGCATTTGTCAAACCGAAGGGCATCACCAACCATTCATACAGCCCAAATTTTGTCTTGAAGGCTGTTTTCCATTCATCTCCTTCTTTCATACGAATTTGGTGATAACCACTCCTTAAATCAATTTTAGTGAAAATTATAGCACCACTAAATTCATCAAGCATATCATCTAATCTTGGAATGGGATGCCTATACCTCACAGTGATGTTGTTAATTGCTCGGCAGTCCACACACATTCACCAAGATCCATCTTTCTTAGGAACTAAAAGGACTAGAACAGCACAAGGTGAAAGGCTTTCTTGCACATACCCTTTTTTGATCAAGTCCTCCACTTGTCGTTGGATTTCCTTGGTTTCCTCCGGGTTGGTGCGGTAGGCAGCGCGATTTGGGAGTGAAGCACCAGGAACCAAATCGATTTGATGCTCGATCCCTCTCTTGGGTGGCAGCCCTGGTGGCACCTCGTCTGGAAACACATCCTCAAAATCCTGTAACACATCAAAAACAACACTTGGCAGGGTAGAGGGTAAGGTGTTAGTAGCAAAAAGAGTGTCCTTGTACAAGAGTACAAAGAACATGGCATTAGGTTCACTCAACTCCTTTAGATCCCCTTTCCTAGCCATCATGACTAACCCTTCTTTCCCCGGTTTCTGGGTTCTTTGCAGCTGTGGGGTTTTATTTGGCTGTGGAAACTCTCCCTCACTATTTTTGTGGATCACTCTTAAGTGGTTCTCGCTCTCTCGCTGTTTCCTTTTGAGATCATCTTTTAAAATTTCCTCCGGTGTCAAAGGAAGCAAAGAAATTCGCTCTCCTTTGTACACAAAAGACAGCTTGTTGGTTCTTCCAAAAATCTGAACATCACGATCATATAACCATGGTCTACCTAGCAGCAGCTGGCACGCTTGCATAGGCACCACGTCACACTCCACATGATCATTATATTTACCAACAGAGAAAGGCACAGTCACGATATGACTTACACGCAACGTTCCACAATCATTAAGCCACTGCATCTTGTATGGCTTAGGGTGACGCCGCGGCTTCAATCCCAATCTATCCACTAATTCTTGGCTAGCAATATTATTGCAACTTCCATTATCAACAATAATTCGGCATAACTTATCCTTGATCATGCCTCTGGTATGAAAAAGATTATGTCGCTGCCCATTCTCTTCCTTTTCAGCAGTGACACTCAACACGCGAAGTGAAATAAAACAGTTGTGTTCTCCTTCATCAGGCTGAATCTCATTCTCTTCCTCTTGAACTTCTTCATCGAATATCGGTCCATCATCTTCGGGATCACTTTTAGATTCCCATTCTCCTTTCTCATTCAACAACATGGTCCTTCTACTTGGACATTGGGCAGCAACGTGCCCACGGCCATGACACTTATGGCATTCAATCTCTCTACTTCGAGTGGAAGAAGTGGCACCAGAAGCAATGGTTGGGGCTGCTGAATTTGCAGCAGACCGCTGCTGATTTGCTGGTGATGATGCTGTGGAAACTGCCATCTTTGAATTAGCAATTGATGGAGAAGACCTAGCTGCAGCTCCTTGAGATCGTCCCCCACCATAAGAGGTATTGGACTGCTGTTTGCGCCATGGAGCAGCAATGGTATGATTGCCAAAAGATTTTCCTCGTGACTCCTGCTGAATTTTCTTCTCTGTACGCATAGCTTGATCAACGAGGTCTTGCAAGTTACGATATGGAAACATCTCCACAAAACCAGAGATTTCTTCATTGAGACCTTCTAGAAATCTTGCCATCTTAGACTCTGGATCTTCTCTGGTTCCAGTCCGCACTAACAACAACTCCATTTCCTTGAAATATTCATCAACCGATCTCTTCCCTTGCTTCAACTTTTGCAATCGGTTTCTAAGATCTCGCTGATAGCTCGAAGGTACAAATCGTCTCTTCATTACTTGCTTCATCTCTTCCCAAGTGTTAATATACCCAAGTCCCAACTCAAGCCGATTCTCCTGAATTTGATTCCACCAAGTGAGAGCATAACCAGAGAATTCAACTGAAACAAGGTTCACACGGCGCTGATCTGAAAGATTATGAATTCTAAAAATTTGATCACACTGCTCAGCCCATTCAAGGAACTCATCTGCATTCTCCTTGCCGGTGAATTTTGGAATACTTAACTTGACACGAGCAATATTGTCTGGTTCTTCATGCTGTCGACGACCACGGCGATATCCCCTATCTTCAAAATCAGCATGCCGGCGATGATACCGACGCTGCTCAAATTCTCCGCCATGACCGAAGGGATTTTCATCACCATAAGGCCCTTCCTCTTCATCATGGTCGTCAAACTCTTCATCTTCAAATCGTACATGACGCCTGTGTGCACGATGCCCATGTACATGACGGCCACCACGCTGATCATCAAAATCAACACGGCGACCACCACCATGTCCTCCACTACCATTCCTGAAATGATTGAATCCATGGCCGAAACCAGAATTCTCATCTCCAGATTCCTCTCGATGATGGTCTTCATGAGGGCGAGGTGGCCCTCGGCCTCCCGCCATGGGAAGACGCGCATCAAGCATCCTTTCTATTGCCTCCACAAGTGAATCAGCCACATGACGTAGTTCGGCCCGTGAGACAGGGGGCTCCCTATCTCCACGGTTCCCACCATAGACACTTGAATCTGATCCTGCCATGTTAGGGACAACAAGAGAAAGTGGAATAGAAAATTTATGGACACACACAATCTCACCTCTTACTTATCCAAGTTCTTTCCTGATCTCAAGGACTGTAATGGTGCTGGTGTGGCAGCTTCAACGGAGGTGGTTGAGAGGTCGTAAGGATTACGAATCGATTGTCCCGGTTTAGGTTTTGGTGGAGCTATAGGTGGCTAACAAGGAGGGCTATGGTACTGTAACAAGGTGATACAGATCGTTCAAAACAAGATATGTATGTTGCTATCCAGTGCACCACAAACTGAATTTATAGATATAAAACTTGGGTTTTCAGAAACCGTACCACAACCCCTTTCCACTTCTCTTCGCTTCTTTTTTTCTTCTTTTTTTTCTTTTACTCTTTCTTTCACACCTTTTTTTTAGATTTTTTCTTCAGCAAACACAAGATAACATATGAGGGGTGCGGATAAAAATAAAATGAGAGTACGGCGGAAGGACAACGATGATGGTGACTAGCAACAAGATGAACGAAATGAACACAAAGAAACAGTACCACGAAATGGCTATATGATTTTTTTTGTGGCTTTTTAGTGGACTATAGGACATGAACAAATCACAAATATATATATGATGGATGAAAATAGTAGCAAATTTAAACGAAGGATGGATATATAAGTGGATGATAACAAAACCTACCGTGACAACGATAGCTCTGATTACCACATGATAAGTACCGATCGGATATCGGTACAAGGTTGGCCCGATCTTCACGACAGTAGGTTGATGAACACAAAGATAACTTGCTGTATAACAGCGGATAACTAGCTTTATACCTGCCAAGGTTGGATGCGACCAAGCGACGGGGAGAGAGACACCGAAACCGCGAAGACTTCGACTCGATCTCCGAACGACCGCAGAACCACAACCGGAGCTAATCCACACAAGACGGGGCAGCCGTACTGGAACCCGTAGAGCACGAATCAGTGGATCTCAGAGAGATCTCCTCACAAGTCCAGGAAGAACAAGGAAGAACAAGGGTTGAGTAAGCACTCGGCAGCTCGGCTGCAATATATCTGGGATTATCTCAAATTATCAAAAGTTCTTTACATCTAAGGCATAGGGGAGTATTTATAGATGGAACAACCCTCCAGGATAGGTGAAAACACGAAGCAAAAATAAACTCGTCGCTAGTGTGAAAGGACCTCCTCGAAATGGCTCCAGTGCTGATTCTGCGTGGCTGTTTGACTCTGCACAGTCTTCAGTGTTTTGACAATAACTCCTTCTAGGAAACTTCAAATGACGTGCGGCTGGATGCGTTTGAAAGCTAACTGGATAAGCTTTCACACCATGTGCACCTTGCTTTATGAAACTTTGTAGAATGGTACAGTTTAATACGAAGATTTGTACTTCAGGCAGACTGTGGACCCTCTGACCAGTCAACACTAAAACTGGTCGGACGCCTTGAGGAAAACTTCAAACTGGTTGGGGTTAGAAGCATTGGAAAATAGACTTCAAGAGCTTTCCAACAAGTCCTGAATGGCCTTCATAGCTTTTGGAAGTCAAAAGATATGACTGTTCCTTCTTGACATTCCTGTCACGCTGGACTGACTCAAGCTTGGTTCTTCGTTCTGGTTCGCCCCTGATGTATTCTGCTTGTTCTCTCTTGTGTACCTAAGCAATGTTAACACACAAGATTTAGGTAGCATAAAGTTCTCATTAGTGTTTAATTGAAATTCATAAAGTAGCGCGTGCACCTCTTGTTGTATCTTCTTAGCGCGGTTACGAGCGATCGGTCCTGCAGGGGTTAGAGATGTAGCCGGAGAGGTCGGTGAAGAGGTGGAAAAGCTCGGCGAGATCGCCGACGCTGGCATGGTCATATCAGGGTGTGATCCAACCGGAAGTGATGACAACTATCACTGCCGGTTTATGTCTCCTACCGGTAGTGGCTAGACGGCCACCTATCACTATTGGTTCAAGCCAAGAACTGACAGTGATTTGGTGCTATCACTGTCGGTTCTAGCCAAGAACCGACGGTGATAAGTCTGACAGCATAAAAAGGCTGCAACCGTCCTCTTCTTCCTCCTCTCTTCCATCCCAAGAACAAAGGCACGTGTTTGGACCCTTCCCTCCATTGTTGTGGTCGCCCAAAACCATGAAGCTACCTCTTGATTTGGAAGAATGGCTTGATCTTTTTGCTTTAAGGTTAGTAACAAGCATCCACTCCATTGATTTTGTTGCTTAATTAGCGTTGTTTTGATGGCTATGATGCTTGATTCTCATTCTTGTTTCTCCATTCTTCTAGAGAGCATTTTTCCAATTGGACTTTCTACAAGGCTTCCAAGCAAATTGTGTTGAATCCATCGTCCAAAAGGTTGGTGTCTATAAACACATTTAATTTCCTAGCTAATTATTCCATGGTGGTCAAGACTGTCATTGTTAGTATGTGATGTTATAATTAGTTCTTAGTAGTAGAGTAGATTCTTTTACACTTTTGATGACCAAATTAACCCATGTGTCACCAAACAATGCATTGTTTGGAGCTATCCCGTTGACTACTGGAAAATGTATTTTGATGGCTGACTGACCATTGATGGTGCGGGAGCGGGCATATTATTCATATCACCAACCAATGAGCAATTGCGCTACGTCCTCATGATTCACTTCCTGGCATCTAACAATGCTGCAGAATACGAGGCATATTTTCATGGTTTACGCATTGCAGTCGACCTCGGTATCAAGTGCCTTTACATCCACAGCGACTCGGCCCTAGTTATTAACCAGCTCAGCAAGGACTGGGATACAACTAGCGAGAAGATGGATGCATACTGCAAAGAAATTAGGAAGCTTGAAGGCAAATTCTATGGCGTTGAATATTTCTATGTGGTCCGAGACAAAAATCAAGCAGCCGATGCACTGTCAAAGTTAGGATCATCCAGAGCTCAAGTACCGCATGGCGTTTTTGTTCAAGACCTTTTAAAACCTTCAATTAAGCAAGAGGGCGACCCCGTGGTCGAGAAGCCCCCGGACAAGCCTCTGGCAACTATGGTTTTATCACCGACCACTATGGCACTATCTCCTGCATCCGCAGGACCATCTCAGACCTTGACTAAGATATCGGATTGGCGCGTTCCATTCGTTCAGTATCTAACAGATGGCACCGGGTATTCTGATTGAACTGAGAATGAACGCCTTATACGCCAGAGCAAACAATACCTAGTGGTCGAGGGTAAGCTATGGTGCAAAAAAGCAAAAGCAGAAGTATTGATGAAGTGCATTGAGCAAGAAGACGGTATTAAACTCTTGGAAGAAATACATTCTGGCACCTGTGGTAATCATGTCGCATCTCGGACATTGGACGGTAAAGTGTTCCGTACAGGTTTTTACTGGCCATCTGCCGTAGCGGATGCAGAGAAGCTTGTCAGACATTGTGCCAATTGTCAGTTTTTCTCAAAAAGAGTCCACGTGCCAGCCCATGAGATCCAGACCAAACCAGCCTCTTGGCCCTTTGGGTGCTGGGGACTAGATATGATCGGACCCTTCAAACTGGCACCAGGTAACTTCAAATTCGTATTCGTGCTGATTGATAAATTTTCCAAATGGATAGAGTACATACCCTTGGTCAAGTTCCTCGACCAGGTCATCCACCGCTTCGGTATACCCAACAATATCATTACAGACCTGGGGACTCAGTTTACCAGGAACACGTTTTGGGACTTCTGTGATGAACGGAGCATTGTAGTGAAATACGTCTCGGTGGCACATCCTAGAGCTAATGGACAGGTCGAGCGGGCTAATGGAATGATTCTGGATGCACTGAAGAAAAGGATGTACAAAGAGAATGACAAAGCCCCTGGACGGTGGATTAAGGAGTTACCAGCCGTGGTCTGGGGACTTCGGACACAGCCTAGTCGCAATACTGGTGTCTCTCCATATTTCATGGTTTACGGCGCTGAGGCTGTGCTCCCAGCAGACATTGAATTCTGCTCACCTCGGGTCGAGAACTACAATGAAGATCAAGTTGCTGAACAACGTGAGCTCGATGTGAATAGTGCAGAGGAACGGTGCCTTGACTCCTGTATACGCACGACCAGGTACTTAGCTATGTTACGAAGGTACTACAACAAAAACGTTCAGGAACATTTCTTTGTGGTCGGCGATATGGTATTGAAATGGAAGACTAGCCAGGTGTCCACAAGTTGGCAACTCCATGGGAAGGGCCATACATCGTCAAGGCTGTTACACGACCTACCTCGTACAGACTTGCAAGACTTGACGGCGCTGACATGCCTAACTCTGTTCATATCGACAAGCTTAGACGTTTTTACCCCTAATTCTCAATTACAGATATGTATCTTTTTTTCTATATTTTGAATTATAATATATATATATATATCTATATATGTTCAAATCGAGTTGACTACACTTGTTTACATTATTGATCCTGCAACTACAACACCTTTTTGAAACAACAGTACATCGATCACCAATCCCTTCAGGTTCTCGGAGCAGCTCTGTCTTCGACCTCATAGCGTGCACGAGATCCGTCCTATGCGTTTTGGGTGGTCGACAGACGCTTTTTGGCCAGACCAATCGTACTCTTACGTGTATACAGGCTATGATAGCCTTACACTCGGATCATTGGTCTCTCCAAAGCCGTACAGACCTACAGGATGACATCGATTACGCTGGAACAACTAAAAACAGAACATTTCGCTGTTCTAACTTAGTTCTCGTCGACTACGCTTGAATAACTAAATATAGAACATTTTGCTATTCTAACTTAGTTCTCGTCGATTACGCCAGAACAACTAAAACAGAACCCCTGCTGTTCTAACTTAGTTAAATTTGCACGCAATACAGAGCTTTAACGTTTTTTCATACAAAAACATAAACAGCTTTACATTATACTCATTGCCTTATTACAAGCTCGCCACTTTACAGGCACGAGTTTATAATAAGTTTTTAAAACTTAACTAATCCTATGAACTATTCATAGGCTCCTCCAACTGTGGACCCTTTGGTAGTTCGGCGACTTTTGGCGTGGTCGAAGATGGAGCAGACTGTGCTTCGCTAGAAGCCAAAGATGGCGGCACGGGTATTTGACGCACGTACAATTGAATTGTCCCTCCAGTCGATGGAGCTGTAGCTGGGCACAGGATGATGTCCTTAGTAATCGCGGCAACATGCTTCATCTTCTCTGACCGCAGCTCGTCAGCTCGCTCCGTCCCGACCTCCCTGGGATAACCGGCTTCCAGGCGAGCAATTTCCAACAAAGGGTAGTGGGCACGTACCAAGCTAAGTACATGTGCACCCACATATTCCTTGATGTCCTTCGTCCATTGTTGGAGCCATCCCCAGGCTTTTTGGGATTTCTCGACCAGGCCTATTTTTGGTGCCTCCGCTCCAGCTTTGGTGGAGTCGGGACCAATGATGTCGAGCACTGGTGCGATCCCTTTCGCCATCTCTGCGCAAACGTGCTTCCAAGTTTCTCGCTCCCTGATGAGCGTCTTGCATTTCCCATTAAGGGCCTCTTGCTCCGTCATAAGCTTGCTGCACTTCTGGGACCACGCCTCGATCTTTTTTGCACCAGTCTAGTTTTGAAGCTCCAGGTCGTCGCAATCTTTCTTCATCTTCTCAAGGTGCATTTTGGCATTTTTCTTTATAACTGCAAGGTGTCATGCTGATAAGAATTTAATGATGCAAAATTCAACAAATGCTACGACAATGCTGCGGAATACTTACTCTCCAGATGCTTGGCTAATTTAGCCTTCTCTTCCTTCATGGCCTGTTGTACTTGCAGCCATTTGGTCTTCTCTTCAGTCAGCCGGTCACGCTCAGCAGCTACCTGAGCATTTTCTTCACGAAGCCGGCTGACTTCGATGTCCAGACCTGTGTCAATACTCTGATTATGAACAGTACAGTAATACAGCTAGGGATGAAAACGGAACAGAAATATTCCGAATTGACCGTTTTCGTTTTCTATATTATGAACCGTTTTTTAACATGAAAAATTGTCAGTTTCAATTGATTTCACAACCATTTTCAACCATTTTTTATACTCTTTAATTGCTAAATGTAGAAATATCCCGAACCGACCGTTTTCATTTTTCTATATCGTAAGTTCATTTTCGACCGTTTCCGACCATTTTCATCCTTAAATACAGCACCCTACAGAGCTCGAGTACCAAACAACAGATGGAACCCTTACCCGATCTCTGTTTCTCGACCACTTCTAGCCGTTGGAGTACATTGCACATCTTTTCTTCATGATCAATATTTTGCTTCGCATAGCTCTCTAACTGTTGCTGCAGCTTCTTCTGTTCTGCACTCAGCTGTTTGTTCTTTTCAGCTATAGTCTGCAGTATACAAGATCATACAACAGTTTTTATGGATTATACAACAACAGCTTATACAGTTATGTGAGGCTTACCTTAACTTCCTCCAGGAATATTTTACCAACTGCTTCTACGACCCCGACCTCGTCTTCTACTGGGATCTCCACAGTGTAGCAGCGGGTGCCACAAAATCTGCTTTCTTCTTCATAATGCCCGAGGATTTCTTCTATGGCTGGGGCTGAAGGCTCGGTTTCTTCTCCTGGTTTAGCACTTCCACCAACTTCTGCAGTTTTTGGAACTTGTAGCTCTGCAGCTGGCTGGGGCTGTTCTTGTTTCTCTGCGACCGGCTAGGGCTGTTCTGTGTCTTCTGGGGCTGGCTGGTGTTGTATTGTTGGTTCTAGGGCTTCTTGTGGTTGTTCTGGCAGCTCTCGGGCCCAATCATCTTCTGCCTCCCCCAAAATTTCAGCTTGTGGACCAGGAGCAGATGTTGACGGAGCTTGTGGCTTGGGGACTACTCTCTCTGCTCTGGTCTGCTCCAGGACCTGCTGCTCGGCACTAGCAGTATTAGTTGGTGGCGGTGTTGCACGGCCAGACAGTTCTTTCGGCTTTTGGGTCGATGCAGAGCTATAGAAATCAATAACAAGTTACAAAGGCGATGATATTGTCCAATTATGTTATATTTAAACGAGTTTTAGATGACTTACAGGTCTGTAGCATGGAAAACGGTGGCAAACCGAGATTTCTTTGTCTTCTCGGGCCTGGCGCCCTTCTCTGCTACTGCTCCGGTGGTCTGGACAGGCTTAGCCATGTTGCTCCTAACAACAGTAGCTGGCTTTGGGATTCCGGCGGCCTGCACCTATGGTTGCGGTGGACGAGGTGGTGGTTCAGTTGTTTGCAACAGCGGCGTTAGCTCCTGCCTTCTAGCAAGTCGCTCCCTTCGACTGCTTGCTACGATACCGGAGACCTCCTCGACCTCCTCGTCTTCATCTTCTGGCCAATCTGCAATAACGCGTCGCCGTTTACTTGCTGGGTCCTCTGCTTCCTTCAGGTAAATTATATCTTTTGACTTTTCACTTGCAGAGGTTCCTAGTGAGGTCTGGCCCCTTTTCTTCATTGGGACAGCCACTGGGTTTCTTCCCTGCAAGTCGGCTGGCTTGCTCTGATTCATCTTCAATTTCAAGCCAATCAACTTCAGAAGGATCGTCATCCACGGGCAGCGGCTATGCATCCTAGACCCGTGGCACGACCTCTGGCCACTCCACACCTAGAGGGCAAGAGACGAATGCCTGCGCTCTCTCCTGTCCATTAAACTGGGCAGCAAACAACAACATGAATTTCAGAATGCCAGTACACCAACTACATGTTTGTTACACAGAGTTTTAATCTCAAGGATAAACTATCAGACAATATTTGACTTACCAGTGGTGGTGGGCGAGTAAGCTTGAATGCTGGCTCAATGACTGTTAGCTTCTTAAAGCTAGGATCTTTCAGGTTAAACAAGTCTCGGACCCTCATCTTCACTTCTTTCGGCTCGAGGTCTTCATTCCTCATCCTGGTCAGGTCCATGCGACCTTGGTATTCATATGCCGTGTGCACCCTGGCCTGGCACGGTTGGATCCGACGACTGATAAAATTACTGACTACACTTGGTCCATCCAGCCTCGACCAAGGTAGCAGCTGTATAATTGCTTCGATCTGTATTGTGTTCTGCGGCAGCTCTTTCCACCTGTCAGTCTTCTCTGGAACCAAAGATACGTCGCAGTATGAGGCCTGGCTTGGTTCTTCACGAATGTAAAACCAGTGCCTGTACCAGTCCTCTAATGTGGTTTTCCAAGGGCAATGTAGGTATTATGCCCTGATCCCTTCCCGCATGTTCAGATAGCAGCCACCAGCAACATTGGAGCCGCCTTGACCTCCTTTCTTCTTCAACCAAAACAGGTGACGAAAATAATCGAAGTGGGGTTGGAAACCACCGTATGCTTCGCAGAGATGGATGAAGCAAGAAACAAGCAACACAGAATTTGGATGCAGATTGCAAATGCTGATCTCATAGTAGTTACAGAGCCCATGCAAGAATGGTGGTACGGGAGCACCAAATCTGTGAGTAAAGTATTCTTCAAAAACAACAATTTCACCTCCTTTGGGATCTGGGAATGGCTCTAGATCGGGTGCACGCCATCCCGCCAGTTCTTGGGCATGTAGCACACCAATCCGCACCAGTCGCTCAAGACTGAGTGGGGTGCACTTTGACATACTCCACTCCTTCATGATCTCCTTGTGAACTTCGGCCTCCGTCTTCGTCTTCTTCACGGCCATTCTCTGACTCTTTTGACTCTTCCTTTCTACGGAGGAAAAGGAGGGCGCCGCTCTTATCAATGGCTAGGGTTTGGTGGCGGCGATTCAAGCGGCGGCGACGCATGAGAAAATTGGGGCAACTTTGTCGATACCTACGGCGGCGATTTTGGATTGCACTATAGTGGTGACACGGGAGCTCGAATGGGCTCTGTGATGACAATGGCGCGGCGGCGGCGGTAGCAAGAAGACGGTTGATTGCGGATCTGCGAATGTGAGTAGACTGAATCGTTCCCTTCCCCGGTCTTTAAGAGGCAGGGTCAATTCAGTTTCTGAGAGAATGGCGCACGTGGGGCGATATTTGCGGTAACTGACATATTTCCTCCGCAAACATTGTGTCCCTTCGATTTTGGCACCATTTCGTACGCGATCCAAACGTGTCTTGTTACAAACACTGGGTCACTATTCATAGGATGCGCCAGAAAGGCACTGCGGCGTTGCCCACGCCATCATCACGTCAGATTGGACCAGTCCAAAAAAAGAGAGATCTACCGAGATAGCGTAGTGATGGATTAGCTAAGACCAGTATGCTCTGGAACCGATTGCCAGAGCTCTGAGCTCTAGGACCTGCAGCCAGACCTATGAGCACTGGGACCTGCAGCCAGACCTCTGAGCTCTGGGACCTCAGCCAGACCTCAGAGCTCTAGGACCTGCAGCCAGACCTCTGAGCTCTGGGACCTGTAGCTAGACCTCTGAGCTCTGGGACCTGCAATCAGGCCTCCGAGCACGGTGACTCATCGCCAGACCTTGGAGCTCGAGGACTCATTCCTAGACCTCTGAGCTCGGGGACTCGTCGTTAGACCTCCGAGCTCGGGGACTCGTCGTTAGACCTTCGAGCTCGGGGACTTGTTACACCACTTTCTGCCGCAGGATTTGTCTTGGTCGACTACATGTACTATGCTTGCATACAGTCGATGGACGCTTGATATTCTTAGACCTTACTACAGGGCTCATTTTTCGCCTTCGAGCAAGCTCGGGGACTACGTCATATATGATGCACCTGACGGTGCACAATGATCATTGGTTCTTGAGGATTTTTTTAGACCCTAGCATCACATGCCTACGTCACCTATTACCAGGCTCGGGGACTAAGTGGGTACACTTCACCTGACGGTGAATTGTTTCTATTTTTCTCCCCTACGATCAGGAATTTTTCGTAAGTTACTTCCATCAAGTACGCACACTTACATTTCTTTACAGAAATACAAGTGGGTACACTTCACCAGGAAAGAAAATTTTTCTTTTTTGGACCACTATGCAATCTTCACCGACAATTGCAATCTTTATCAACAATCATGGTTTAATGATTCCTGATCTAGACGGAACACTAGCGCATGCTCGGCTAACATTTCAAGGTGATGTGAAGACAAACCTCGCAAGTTGAAGAAGACTAAGACAGTATGTCGATACATAATACATAGTGCTCGGGGACTAGCTGTGGGGGTATTAACCCCTATACCCTTACGGCTAGACATGGGCAGGCCCAGACCAGATGGTCCGGCCCATTACATGACGACACACGATCCAGATCATCGGGATGGAGTCTCGCGCAAGGCATCAAATCAGACTTGGGAATCAAGCAAGGTCTTGGTCGGTTAGATTAGGAATCCTTATCTGGCTCTGTATGGTAATTGTAACCGGCTAAGATTAGTTTCCAGATCTGTAACCCTGCCTCCTGGACTATATAAGGAGGGCAGGGGACCCCCCTCAAAAAACATCAAAACATACTCTAGGGCAAACTAGCTTGTAATACATTGTTCAAAACAGCAATAACAAAGCAGAGCAGGACGTAAGGTATTACGCCCACACGGCGGCCTGAACCTGGGTAAACCCGTGTGTTGTCCTGCATCACCATCTCGTTCGTAGCTTGCACACCTGTCTGCCGACAATCTACTACCTTGGGTATACCCCTCGGTAGACTGCCGACCAGGTTTTATCGACACTCCTCGTCTGCCTCCATCTTCATCGGCCCCAAGAAAAGAGAAGACTTCTCCTCCTCCTCCTCCTTCATCTTCATCAGCCCTGGGAAAACAGAATTCTTGTCGTCATCGTCCTTCTCCTCCTCTACTTCACGCCAAAACAAGATCACAGTCATCCTCGCAGTCGCAGAAAAGGTCCTTGGATTCGGTCGCTAATGCTCCCAAAGTGGACCAACAAAAAAACAAAAGGCCGTTCAGTGCCAGCATTACAAACTTGATGTCCGAAAAATTTACAGCACACATCAAGAAGGAAGATTGTATTAGTTTCTTCAATCTATGTGCCTCACTGCCTGAGCATTTGTGGAAGACTGAATTCGAAAGATAAACACAGAAGAAGTACGCTACAATAAGAGCCGATGAAATACACAATGAAGATTTAAGGAGGATACAGAAGTACGTCGAAGAAAACCCTGGATTAACCATGGAAGAGGCCGTGAACATCTGTTATGATCTACAAGGGATGGTAACACAGACAATGAAGTATCAAAGGGGCCATCTTTTGGTTGTTGATGACGAGTATAAAAATTTGACAACATATATGCGCTAGTTGCATGAATATTACATGGCTCAAGCAACAGAGACGCAGACTTTGGTTTTAAGGTTATTTTCCGTAATCCTTTGGTTTTTCATTATGCTAAAGAAGAGAAGTTCAATGTCAAGTGGGAGTGCTTGTTCCAGCTATACTAGAAACGCTATCTCGATTCACAAATATTGACGCTGTGGACTATGTAAGTACCCTACGCGCAGGCTATTATAATTAACTACTCTCCCGAGACATAAATTGTTAACTTTTGAGACTTCCCATGATTTTATGTAGGTGTATAGCAAAATTTTACATACTAAAACAAAGATGGGCTCACATAGGCTTCTTGGACCCCGGGTGAGTCGAGAAAACATGCAAAGGCCTCCATGGATGTGACGTGGAAGACCTAAAGGAGAGATTGATTGCTGTTTTCAATCAATTCGTGATGCACAAGAAAACCCACATATTTCTAGCCTACAACTACGAGTACGTGTTCTAGGCTTTTATTTATATGTTTCTTTTTCCGTTAAGATTATTCGATAATTAGGATTCTGTGATTGCAGCAACCATTTTGTCTTCATTTTGGTCAATCTTGCTAAAAATCTGATCGAGGTGTGAGACTCGAAGAAAAAACCCTTTCATGTTCTGGATCCACTGGTGGCAGTGCTGAATTAGTAAGCGATCCTAATAACATATTATCTTCTAATCACATATAGCGATTTCTAATGTTTTCCCTTTTAATGTGGCATAGTGTCCGGAGAAGACATGTCGGTGGGACGGAGGTCCCATTCAAGGTTGTCGAAATGGAGGGGAAGTACCTAAAACAGCCGGCGGGAAACAATGAATGCGGGTTATACGTAATGTGGGCAATGCTTCGCTACATCGGCGGGAAATCGGAAGATGCAGATAATTTGGTGTGTATAATCCCTATTTCATTTATGTCTGTTAATAATTCAACAAAATGATCTACTAATTCCTCTTTGGATACCATCTTTTTTGAATGACAGCGCAAGAAATATAACCATGAAAGGCTGTTAGACATGGAGATCATCGCACTGCAATCGGAGGTGGCAAAATTCATCTTAGCCAAGGTATTGGAAAAAGAGGGAGTATTTTCCATTGCAAAATCCGTGAAGTTCAAGGACCAGTATGGGCCAAAGCGGATCGCTAGACTATTGTAAGAAGTCCGAGAAGCATGCTTCATCTTATCGAATAATTTCTTTTTTATTTTAACGGATCGAGATCTTCATAATAACATTTGAACTGTAACAATAACATTTGTAATGTTTAATATTGATGGACCTGTTGTCTACGTAGCGTATATAACTGCTGGTTAGCACCGAACAGGCAGTGATTCCACAAAAAAAATATAAATTAAAATAAATTATAAAACAATAAAATACGAACGAGACATCACTGCCGGTTAGCACCAAACAGAACGTGATGGCCAAGATGGCACTGCCGGCTTGAGCAACAAACCGGCAGTGATGGCCAAGCCAACACTGCCGGCTTGAGCTATAAACCGACAGTGATGATCAAGATATCATTGTTGGTTTGAACCGCAAACTGGCAGTGATGGTGAAGCCAACACTGCCGGCTTGAGCCACAAACCGGCAGTGATGATCAAGCCATCATTGTCAGCTTGAGCCACAAACCGGCAGTAATGGTCAAGCGATCACTGCCGGGTGTTGTTTCAAATTGGCAGTGTTTGTTGAACTGAACTCTGCCGGGTAGTGTAAAGGACCGGCAGTGAAGTTGCAGAACACTGCCGGTTTGTAGGAACCGACAGTGATAGCTAACCCTCATCACTGCCGGTATGGTTGTGCCGGTTCAAAATCCGGCAGTGATGGGGAGTTTTGAACCGGCAGTATTGTCTAGATCTGGGGTAGTGTTACACTCCCTCATTTTTTTAGATTTTTTTTTGTTTCTACCTATGCAATAGTTTTGCACCCAACCATATTCGTTATCAGGTCGCAAAAAAACATATTCGTTATCACAAAGTTCTAGCCTCTGACAGAAAAAGAAACTCTCAAAAAGCAACAAAATGTATGGATCTAAAAAAGCCTAACGGTAAACTAAACGCTAAGCTATGAAAAGACAGCTATCCATTCACCGGTACAAAAATGATTTTCACTGATGCTACCTTTTTTTTTAAGTAGGGGTACACAAAAATAGACGCCAATATAGTGCGTACAACCAAAACCACAGGTTGACATTTATTTCTAAGCGGTGGTCTATATAAAATTGATAACTTTGTTATATTAAATCGGATGAAGACAAATGTTATTTTAGAGCTCGATGAGATCTCGAACTTTATAGTTGAAACAATTTTTCATCTTAAATCATGTAGGTTCCTAAATATTTGTTAAAATGATCTTAAATCTATTTTAAAAACATAATTTTCGTAAATGATTTTTGAAAGCGGTTGTTTAAGTCAATCGCCTCTAAAAATGGTTTCTACATGTGTAGTAGGCTTAAGAAAACCGGCAAAAAAATAGGCTCCATGGATGGGTCAAAAAATACGATTCTTATACTATTATTATATTATTGGCGCCTACTCCCTCCGTCCTGCTTTATCTGTCGCTTGGGAAGCGTGTTTCCCTCACAAACACGCTTCCCAAGCGACAGATAAAGCAGGACGGAGGAAGTATGTAATGTGATGGTAAGGAATGATCATGTGAGGGCTGAGGTCACAAATTCGGATTTGTGATAAAAAAAAATCATGTGGCATGACAGGCTCAAGGCGCTGCCGAAGGGTTCGGCCCTGGGTGCAAAAAAATTATATTTTTCACATTACTTTTTAATAATTTATTTTTACTTGTGGTACCTTAAGAGGACCACCATTAGAAATCAATTTACGCTGGAGGTTGACTTAATCAAACCGCCAATGAAAATGTATTGCTACTCGCGGTAGGATCAACGCAATTGGAAATTCTCTTCTTTCATTGGTCTTTCACATTGGTGGTTCAAACAACCGCCAATAAAGATAAAAAATCTAACGCCAGTAAAATGTTTTCTGTACCGGTAACTTTTTAGCAGTATCCAACAATTGACATACCCACTTCAAATTGGATTGGTCGTCCTCCTTTTGAAGAATGGACTAGAGCCAATATCCAAAAAATCATCATGAAAATAACCTGCAAAGAAGGGATTTTTTTTTCTCAAAAACTACACCATTTCTCGGTCAATCATATAGAACAAAATATTGCACTCGCACCTACCCGAATTTGAGACCACAATTTTAGTTTAATTTGTTGTAACCACATGTGGAAAACATTAGTCATATTCATTTGGAGGTGGTAAGACAAATGGTACTTGAACAGTTCTCTAAATAAAACGTGCTACATGACACTCCAAAAACAAATATTATTGGATGGTTATGTTGTCGTTACAAAAACAACACCTCTCGTCACGCCCCTCCAATTTGCCTCAACATAGCACGCAAGCTAAGCTAAGCTAAGCAAGACAATTAAGCAATTTGATTGGCTTTATTTACTATCGCCCTTTTCTCTCCAACACGCAAATAAAAGCTTGGTGATTTCAACTCTCTTCTTTCTTAGAAATCCGCAACTGCACATGTAGCTAGGTAGTATCTAACTATCTAGGAGTATTAGATTCTATGAGTTATGCAATCGAAAAGGACCTATGTGTCGACGCTAGCTGCCCTCTTCTTTGTGTCTGCATTGAAACTCTGACAGAGATTGAGATGTACTCCTACGTAATACGCCTTCTAGATGACACAAATAGTATATATGGCATCATCGCCATGCATGATAATGATGCATATCAAGGACCTTATTAGATTCTTGCTAGCTACCAGGGTCCATGGTAGCCACTGAAAAGTGTGTGAATGGTGTGGTCGGTATATATTAAAGCCCCACTAAGCGATATTCTTGCTTGCAGAAACAGGAAATTCTATACATTATCAGTAAGCTGTTCACAGGCCTCGCTGTACCAGAGTGTCCTTCCTCACTCTCACTTGTCCCCATAGCATAACAGTGCTTGCGTGGGAGATGAAGCTATCTAGCTAGCCCATGCATCACGATCTAGAATTGGAGCACAGATCGGTCCATCCATCCATCATTGAATTCATGATGATGTTTGTGTCCTCCAAATGAAAAAGGAATTATTGCTGAACACTTGAACTGAATGATTAGGGATTCTGGTTAGCTTATTAGCATGCAGTAGAGGAACGGAACATTGCCCTAATAAGGAGATGATGCCCGTAGGAGAGACCCTAATGAATGCTCATCACACGGCACAGAGAGCTATCTAGAGAATAGAGAGAAAAAGAAGAGAGAGAGAGAGAGAGAGAGATAGAGAGAGAGAGAGAGGATCAACAAGCTAGTAGAGGACTGCACTACAAGAAAGGGCGACGTCTTAACCATCTCGGACTGGTTTAGCTTAACCAACTCGATCGATCATATCGAATCTTTGCTGGAGTGTGTGTGATAGAGAGTAAGCAGCATGTGTTGCATTCAGATTCAGGAGCACAAATTAGGCTCTATATGCAAGTGGTCTGCTACAGCGTTAGGGAGACCAGTGAGCAGTATTGGCTAGCCGTGTAGGCCCTTTGTGATGCCTGAGATGCTCCTTCCTCAAGCTATGCGTTGCTATGTGATTCTTTGATGTGCAGCTAATCATGCACGTCCCCATCCCTGCTTTGACAAAAAGGCCCCTCCCTGATTGCTACAGTGCCCCCCTAATTCAAACAACTAGGCAACTGATGGACCTCATTAACCATAATTATAACCCACTCTGAATTTCTCCACTAACTGTGCCTTTCAAGCTAGCTAGGCTCATGCTGCATGCCTCTTCATGGTATCTACCTGCATGCGTGCCCTTTGTTAATTTGTTTAATTTGTTTTGCCTTTGAGGCCATGTAGCTTGATTTGAGCTGGATGACTAAGGCACCATCGATTGGTTCTCTTATTCTGGAATTGCGAACACAAGGTTGAAATGTGTCCTTGTGTGTTCGTTTTGTGATGAGTGATTATCAATGTGATCCATGAAGTAGATTGAGTGGTGACTAACCCTACCATGGCGAAAGCTATGTGTGCGACATGTCTCTTGGCTTGTGTTGTGCAGGTGTGGAGCTCGGAGGCGGTGGTCGACGGCGAGGTGAAGGTCAGAGACGTGCCGTACCGACAGACCGGGAGCGGTGAAGGACGGACATGAGGCTTGGATCGAGGGACCTGGAGTCAGGTGACTAGCCGTGGTGGCTGACACTTGGGACATCGACAAGTGCAAAGAAGACATGGGAGTGATGATGTTGACCGAGTCAAGACAGCGGACGTGCAGGTCGAGTGAGGCTCAGGAGGACTTGGTGTGCTGACCGGTAGAGGACGGTGGTGACACGCGTCGAGGCGGAGGACGCGTATGGAGTACACTACTCACGAACGGGTTTGGTGGTTTGGGCCTCAAAACCATCGGTGGCGGGTTTACGGGTTTGGGCCTCAAAATCCGAACAGAGATTCTGAGGAGAAACGGATGGCACATGGCGGCATCGGGGAGTTTGCATCGAAGCGAAGCTACTAATGAGGAGGCACGGTGGCCGTCGGATGAAGATGAGACTGAGTTGGACCATAACGCCCTTGGGCTAAGTGGTTTGATTCAATTGTATCTAGGGGCAAAACTGGGATTGTGTAATAGCCCTATTAAATAGGATGAGGGAGCCCCCATCTCCCTCACCTCCATATTTTTCTTTCATCCTCTGTTAGGGTTTCCTCCCTCTAGTTGCTTGTGTGTGAGAGAGGTCCACTAATCCATGTGTTTAGTGTAAGAACTAAGAATTCAAGTGGGAAAGGTGGTCCCGAATCCTCGTGTCCTCTAGAATTTGGAAGAAGTTTTGTTCTTGTGATTTGTGATGTGTTCTTCGCGTTCTTCTTCTTTGCCCTCTGGTTCTTGAGCCGATTCTTCATCTCTAGACCATTTTGGATCGTTCTCGTTGCCTTGATTTGAGCTATGACGTGAGTTAAGCCTTTCCACCGAAGGAAATCAACCAATTTCTCACGAGCTCGCAGATCGGGCGATTTCTTGGTCTAGGTCTCAAGAACCGGTGTTTTTCGTTCTCCTTCGATTTTCCGTTGATAGACTTGAAATTGGGTGTTGATGTTTTGAAGATATCTTCTCAACACTCCCAAGAACCTACCTACAAAGTTTTAAGTCAATCTGAGTTGTTTTGACCGAGTTTTGACCCGTTCTTCCCTGGTTCGTGCTACTGTCTCTACACAGCGCGGAGCCTCTGGGAAAAATGCGGAACCTCCGGGAATCTCTAGACTGCGGAGCCTCCGGGCGAAAACATGAAACCTCTAGGAATCTCCAGACCGCGGAGCCTTCGGGCGAAAACGCGGAGCCTCTGCACCTGTATGCTGAAAATTTGTGTTTAGGCTCTCCAAGTGCTCATTTTTAGATCCGTCTTTTGCATTGATTTTCTAGCGTCTCAAGGATCTTTTTCTATGTACTCTTGTCACCGGTTGGCATGGGTACTTTGGGTTGAGAACTCGCTTCCTCTCCATAGGAGTTGAGTATCTCTTTTTCATCTCTCAGTTTAGTTCTTGTTCTGTGCCTGTTTGTGGTGTCCCGCTGTGTTCGTAGGGAACATCCACCCACTAGTTGGGTTGTGGACATCACGGTGTTTTGTTCGCGCATTTGGTAGTGATTTTGGGATAGTAGCCAATTATTTTCAAAAAAAAATTTGGCTCCCATTCACCCCTCCTCTGGTCGCTGTTTTTGGTCCTTCAGGAATGCAGGCATATAGTATTGGTTCATGTTGGAGTATATTAGGCATCTTCAGAATGATTATTAGGATGTAGGGGGAAACCGTGGAAGGGGACAGATCTATCCTGATGGTAGCAAGAGTGTAACAATAATCCCATGATGACCTTTGTTTACAAACCCTAGCATGTGCCCCTCACTACTATGGAAATAATTTTAGAAGACATGTGCTTTTATTTTCACAGACAACACTTTTTCCAACCACCTTTCTAAATGATTTTAGGAGACAATAGATTTTAGCAAATAGTAGAAAAATATGCCCACCTCTGAAGTATATTTTCAAAGGAGAGCATCTTATATGGGTCGCCTATGAAAAATACAATCGACCCAATAAGTAATCCTAACCTCCACCATGGCCTCAATAGTCACCGCACTCAACAGCCCTCGCACTTCTACTCCTCTCTTCCTCTCCTCCATCTTCCTCTCGCCTCACCCAATGCCCTCACTCTTGGCTCGGCCGCCATAGCACCACCCCAACACCACCTCATTGGCCACCACTAACCCCACCACATAGCCCCTACCCCAGTGGCCCACCTGCTGAGAATCTAACATAGGGGTATGTTAAGTCCTGGGAAAAAGGAAGCTAGCCAATGGACCCCCCAACCAATCCCATGAATCACTTGGGGGCTATACCCATCAGGTACACTTGCGTGTACCCTCTGGAAAGAGTCAAGGAGAGCCTGAGCATGCCGCAGCCGTTGCTCAAGGCTCAAGAGCTCGGCCACAGCATTGGGCTACTGAGCAATGGCGGCCCAAGCCTGACCTCTGCCTAGCGCCCGCCTGGACCAACGCTAGGGCGACAACTGATATCCTGAGCCACGGGCCAAGGGTTTAGGAACCCCCGCCCAGGGCCTGACAGGTATGGAGATGCTGCACTGTTTGCCCATTGAATGGACGCGAGGCCCTGTCGACCACTTTCTTGGCTGGGTCACACAATGGGCATGACACATCAAGACAAGGGACTCCGGCTCTAAGGGCAAAGGGCGAAGGGCTCTAGGGCCCACTTGTCAGTGCTTCTAGGCGGAGGCTCCTTGTAGACCAAGGAAGCCTCGAGAAGGCTCATCCGGGAGGTTGTGCCACAGTAGGCATCCCCTGACATTCAAGTGCCACAACAGAGGCAACGACGTCAGGTGGCGGTTGCGACACTGTCGGCTTCCCCTACATGACAAGGTGATGTCCAGGAACACCGCAGTAGAGGACACAAGCACCTGGTGCATAGACCATAGACTAGAAAAAGAACTGACTTGTACAACGTGCCCTCCTTAGAATATAAGGGGAGGAACGGCTCCATTTAGAGGGGATCAGCCCCAAATTCTATCAAGGAGGATCGGACCCAACTCAATGAGGAGGGGGTGACCAGATTCGGCCTAACACCAAAGGACTAGGGAAGAACATCAACGAACTCTAGGATAGCATCCCCTACCAATCTCTCTCGATTTCCACCATTGTAACCCCGATTGGGCATTCCTAACACGAAGATCACTATATTGCTAGACGTAGGGCTTAGAAGCCTGAACCAAGATAAATCAAGTTGTGTCCCTTTTGTGTTTTGAATGTCTGAGCCACTGGAGACCCACACATCGACCTCCAACGAACAATTTCGATGCTTGTTGTGATTACGAACCTGCGACACCACCCTTCTGATCCATTCCTACCACAGCAATTGCGAGCAAGCACCTATATGGAGCTCTAGAGCTAGAGGAGGCGTCCTAGCCAAGTCCACCCCTCAGTCCTCCACTTAGATCTCATCTTGTCTCATCTCTTCTCTCCTTCCCTGCCTAAGATCACATCTTGAGCATTTGTTGGGCTACCTCAGATCCCATATCGAGCATCTACTCATGGCAGGGTCCGATGACAGTAGCATGAAGGTTGGAGATGACAGTCGTGCAAGGAGGATGAAGCATATGGTAGCGGCCGAGGTGGGGAGGTGGAATTGCTATGGGGCATGCAAAGTAGGCATTGCTCCATGATGATGGAGCACTCCATGGCCAGTCTCCTTGGCTCCATGGTGACACCTTCCAAGTTGTGTCCCTCTATGGCTCCATAGTGGCATCCCTTCAAGCCATGTCCCTCCATATACCTCTATGGAGGCATGGATGAAGAGTCCAGTGGGTGCATGAGCAATGTGGCATGGAGAAGGTGTGTTCACGAGCTACATCAGGTTTGCCCTTGGTGCTACCTTGGCCGATCAATATCCATGGCTCCCTTTATCTCCTCTCTCTCTCTCACCAGGGCACATCATGGAGGCACTGGATTAGAAGATCCAACTATGAGAAGCTACTTTTTATATGGATTAATAGAGTCGGGCATCATATATAAGGCACCTACCTATGTAGTTGCCATTTTCACATGCATACAAGTCTATCACCTTCAAAGATTTTGATTAATAGAGGCTTATTGGTGCTAGAGATAAGGTAACACCCATCTCTAAGAATTTGATATAGTCATATGTGCAAATCTCCTTTGTAGTAGTGCCCCTCCTTTGCACGATGTCAAGTGATGGCCTCTTCGATCAACTACACGCGTCTAGCACCCCCTATAGACCTTTTAGCATGGAGCTTGGGGAGATAACCCATGATGTTCCTCCGTTAGGGGCAGTGGTGCCTATATACCTAGGGCTTGTGTCTCAACTACCCTATATAGTCTTTTCTAAGTCCATTGATTAAGGTCTCTCTCTTGTGGATTGATTGATTGTTGCTTATTTTGGTTTCCAATTTAACTAAGATTAGTTGGCACCACTGACTACCCTTCCTCTATATGTAACTCTACTCTGACATTGACATCCACTCCACTAGCTTCTAATCTATCTCCAACTACATGGTAGGATGCATCACTTAGTCATCTAGGGGACACCCACATTCATCATCTCCACATGCCTTTGTATACACATATGTGTTGCCCCAAACACATGTTTGCAATTGCTACCAATGGTTTAGAGTTGGGATGCCTCCACCACGATCTCCACCACACATGTCACCATATGTGTGGACATGACGTGGTTCATCACTCGTGTTCTAGATGCTAATAACCTTGCTCTTGATGTGGGAACACATCCTAAAGGATTGAGCATCACTAGTTAGTGTAGCACCCAGCCCCACCCTCAACATTGTCACTATTGTCTCTAACCTCACATGTGACTGATTTGATCAACTAAGAGCATGCGGTCAACTTCACCCTTGTTGTGTAAGCATAATGACCATATGTGTTTTGTATGCCTTCACAAGATCTCGTAAAGGTCACAAGTGACTATTGTGTGGCTCCACTCCAAGTAGCTCGGTGTTGCTGCTACATCACATTCTTGTGCAACGTCGTTGTTGCTCATAGTCATCATGGTTGCTAACTAGCATCATGCCCTTCTAGATGTGGCTCAATCACGGATCATCGATGGCTTCCACCATTACATATATTCACCAACACCAATTATGTTCTCTATCTACTACACCATCAACTACATTGTTGTGTGCAAGTGGTCGTCTGATTAGGTTCGTTCTTTGCCACACTCCTCGAGCACCACCATTGTGACTCTCCTATGTTGGATCATACAGTCTTGTGCCATACCATCCATCCCCTCCCATGATAACCTTGCTTCATCCAGCATAACCTTGACGCTAGCATAACCTTATCTTTCCTGCCAAAGTTCCTCTACTCTAGGAATGATAGGCCACATTAGAAACTTCTACCCCTATCATTCTATGCACCAGGACTATCATAGAGGCTCTCTTCTATGCTTCTCCTTCAGTGCATGGTTCTCTCAACGGTGTGTGCCTTCATACTTCACTAGTTCCTAGGCTTGGAAAATCCTTTGCACACCTCACACATAGTGGCCTCGATTGCATCAACTTCAACATCAACTGTTTACCCCATGATGCAATCGTATTGCTGTCTTCATCCTCGACTCGTTCTTAGGTTTAGCAAACCTAGGGCACACGTCACATCCTTGATGAGATAACACCAACTTCTTCCAAACTATTGCCACCCACTCTCATAAGAAGAACTTCACTATCAGTAGTCTGACTATCCTTGGAGAGTAGATTTTAGACCATGAATAAAAAGCAAGCATTTTATGGGAATCTTATAGGAAGAGGATGGGAGTTAGTGAGTTCTCTGGAATTTCATATAATCTATGCAACTTTATTCAAAGTTTCCCTTTAGAGTATCTAAATGAAGAGTTTAGTCTAGAAGAAATCTCCTACGTGGTTCAAAATCTACCAAATAACCATGCTCCTGGTCCAAATGGCTTCAATGGTCTCTTCATAAAGAAATGTTGGGATACCATTAAATAAAACTTCTTAAGAATTTTAGGAACTTCTGCAGTTCATCCCTAGACCTCAGCAACATAAACTTCTCTCATATATCTTTATTTCCAAAAAACCCAACCTAGAGTCTATAGATGATTACAGACCTACATATTTCACCACTAAACTATTCTTTGAAGAGCATCACTAAACTGCTTTCCACCAGTCTTCAATGAGTAATTCTATAGTTGGTTCATGCAAATCAATATGGCTGCATCAAGGGAAGACCATTCGGGATTGCCTTGCCTAGGTATTCTAGTTTCTCCATCTTTTTCATCATTCTAAGAAGGAAATTGTCATTTTGAAGCTTGACTTTGGAAAGGCCTTTGACAATATAGAGCATTATCAGGTTATTTTGCAAGTTCTTGAACATAAAGGTTTCTCTAACAAGTGGATTAGTTGGGTAGAGGGTATTCTAGGCTCTGGACTATCATCAATTTTGATCAATGGAGTCTGAAGGAAACCTCTCAATTGCAAGGGTGGGGTATGGCATGGTGATCCCCTCTCCCCACTACTTTTTGTTCTAGCAGTCAATTGTGAATAAAGCCTGGCAACTGGGTATCCTGAAACATCCTTTGAGTGAAGATTTTGGAGGAAACTACCCAATTGTCCAATATGCCAATGACACTCCTCATCCTGTTGGCCAATGCAAGGATTTTGTTCAACCTAAAAGGGCTATTGAGATCCTTTTCGGACTCTACTGGACTTCATGTCAATTTTCATGAGTCATTTTTTGGCACCCATTAATGTACATGATTCTAAAGCACACCTTGCCAATACTCTTGGCTGTAATGTGGGTACTATGCCCTTCACTTATCTTGGATTGCCTCTTGGCATGACCAGACCATCTATACAAGAGATTTCACACCCCTCTTGTCAATAATTGAAAGAAAATTAGTTGGGATTAGCAGATTCTTATCCTATTAGGGCAGACTTATCCTAGTCAACTTTGTCTTTTTGCCTTGCCAACCTTCTACACATGCAGTCTCCAAATTCCACCACAAATAGATTATCAAGCACATAGATAAGTACCGCAAACATTGCCTATGGAGTGGGGGAGATATCAATGGAAAAGGCACCTATCTTGCAATTTGGGGATCAAAATGCATACCAAAGAATGAAGGTGGTCTAGGAATTATAGACCTAAAGACCCAAAATTCAACACTCCTTAAGTTTTTGGATAAGTTTTATACTCATGCGGGCATACCCTAGGTAAATTTCACCTAGACAAAGCTCTATAGAAATAATCACATTCCTCCTCAAGCAAGGGTCTAGTGTGATCCTTATGTTGGAAAGATGTTTCAAAACTTTCTAGAAAGTTCAGACTTTTGGCATATTGTAACCCAAACAAAGGCAACACTACTATGTTCTGACCGAGAGGACCCTTGG
The DNA here is from genome assembly GCA_022457205.1 of Saccharum spontaneum. Taxonomy (NCBI): domain Eukaryota; kingdom Viridiplantae; phylum Streptophyta; class Magnoliopsida; order Poales; family Poaceae; genus Saccharum; species Saccharum spontaneum. The sequence goes on from CM039604.1 coordinate 6,737,845, forward strand.
TATGACAACCACATTCAAAGTAGTTTCCCTCAGGTCTACTCTTTCACAAGAAAACCAAAATGCTCGATCAAACATTTATTGGACAATGAAGTAAATAGAAATTTCATCCTCCCACTCTCCTCTCAGGCTTCAAATCAATTGATAGGTATGATAACCACATTCGAAGTAGTTTCCTTCAGGTCTACTCTTTCACAACAAAACCAAAATGATCGATGAGCGGACATTCTTGGACAATGAAGTAAATAGAAATTTCTGCCTCCCACTCCTTTCAGGCTTCAAATCAATTAACATAATTATAGTCGATTCTTTAGGAGAGACTTTCGGATGTGGAGACTGTAGATAGTTGGAGTTATATTTATTTAGGGATCGGCCCAGTACACCAAGAAAGCTTATTCATAGATGCAAGGAACCTTAGAGGCTTCCCTTCTTTTCCCTTGGTTATGGTCTTCAAGCAATCTAGGTAAGCATAAGTTCTTATTTTAGCTTCTGCTCAGAGATCATCTCAACACTAGAAATTTGTTAAGGAGGAAGAACAAAATCCTTGATGACTATAACTATGTCCTTTGTAGTGGCTATGAGGAAACTAGTTTCCACCTCTTCTTTGATTGTCCTTTCAGTCAATCATGTTGGAACTCACTATCCATACACTGGGACTTGAGTCTTCAGCCTCTGGATGTGATGATCGAGGCTAGAACAACTTTTGGCAGCCCTATCTTCAGAGAAATAGTTATTACTGGTTGTTGGATCGTCTGGACAATTACAAACAATATTATGTTCGTAGTGGCAGTGGTAACCTCAGGAATTGTAAGACTATTTTCAAAGAGGAGCTTGGTTTGGTTTGTATCAAAGCCAAGCAAAGTGTGAAGGGGCCTATCAGTTTGTGTTGAGAGAGTTACAATTAATATAATTCCCTTTTCTTCTTTTTGGGTTTAATCGCCTTGTAAGCTGTTCTTTGTTGTAACTTTGTGTAAATTTTTATATAGAAAATAGGTATGGGCCTCCCCTACTAGCCCGTTTTAAAAATATTCCTTGATGATTGCCTTGACACATCCTCTCCACGGCACTCCCCTGCGCCCACGGCTTCATGTCCACCTTAGCTTCCGCAACCTCAAAAGCTACATTGACCACGACTACCCTATACACAACATCCTAAACCATACACACCCTTGTGTATCTTGATATTGGCACAAAGGGCTACCACCCACTTGAGCAACCTCACCAGCTTTCACTCTGGCCACAATAACACATCCATGAGGCATGTTAGCCCGACGATTCACAACCTTAGATCGGCTTGTTCTCTAGTCTCACCATCTGTGATTGCAAGTGGATCGTGGTATGTTAACTATATCCGGATATGGTTAGTTTAGATTTATAATCATGTGATAACCTTCCTTATCTTTAGGACTTCCTTATCCTCGAAGCCATGTATGCCTATACAAATAGCCTACAAGAGAACTCAATCATAAATCTACCACATAAAGTCAATTATCATTCCTCCTACAGTTCAAAAGTCCTCCTTAACTGAAAATATGGCCTCATGCAACATGAATCATGAGGGTTCCAAGCAGTGGCGGACGTAGGTACAAGCTGTGGGGCCACCTGGCCCCACAGGTTTTGACGAATCTAGTGTAAAATTACTGTAGCATATATGGTTTGGTCCCACAGCTTCTGCTGGCTGGCCCCACAGGTTTTGATTCCTGAATCCGCCACTAGTTCCAAGCAGTCGTTGGTTAAGACATGAGATTCCATTGAAAGTATATGTGTGGTGGATATATGTACGTTATTACCTTTTCATATAATGATGCATGCGTTATTGCGCTCAAGATCATGTATAGCAGCAGGAACTGAAACAAAAATGCGCTTTTTTTCAGGTGAGACTACTACAGCACCCTACAGTTTTTTTAAAAAAAACAGAGATAGGAATTTTGGATTAAAAAAGTCTCCACACTGTTCCTCTGAATATTTTGTTTGTTCATCCATGGCCACGGATTGTTTGCTACCCATGTAAGCAAAAATAGAACAAGAAGAGAAAAGGGATATGGAAGCTGTATAACTTGAGATGCTCACATCGCAGATGGTGAGTTATATGCCTCAATCAATCAATCAATCAATCACGCTTCACTCCGCTGCTGCTGCTGCTGCTGCTGCTGGTCCTGCTGTCCCATAGAAAAACGTTATTGGCACACCACAACCATAACTAACACTAAGCAATAACAATCAAACGTACACCAGTACTTTGTGACAGTGACCTATTAACACACATTTCCATGAGCATTTGTGCTCCTAATGACACTGAATCTTTAATTTTTCCTCACTTTATATTTGATAGAGTAGAGACTCTGAACCACTAGCTAGGCAGACAAATGGAATTTCTAGAGTGAGCTAGTAGTTCTTCGATAGCTGAATATCCGAGATACATTGGGAACACAACCCTAAAATTTAACTGAATCTAGCTAGCAGAACAAGAACTAATTCTTACATTGCTAATGCAAGACCACCCTAGAAATAATTGAAATCAAGAGGGCTACATGCTTGTGCCGGCCAGCTTTTTCAGGCTGCTCCCAAGGTCCAGACCACCCCAATCAACTGATCACTATTAAGCAGCAACATCTGTAGTCTACCTGTCATGCGTGCAAACTGCAAACACACATGCAGTTTGCAAATGTTTTTTGACCACATGTTTGGGCTTTGGCTGTTCAAAGGCCCTTCTCACAAATTCCTGGCATCCCAAAGTGCCCAGACCATCACTTTTAATCACTGTTGCTTGGGATCCATGATTTACATATGGACAAGATGAATCGCTTTGTTTGTACTTCACCTATCAATTTTTTTCAATTTGTTAGCGAACAACCTAGTAAAACCAACACGATTCTTGGCACCGATGCTTCACCAAATGGAGAAACTCATTGTCGGTTATTGGAGGAAATTTCAGAAAGTTGCATGGTCCTTTTTTTCAAATCCACTACTCACGATTAACTAATTTATTTGGTGGAATAACAATGATGAAAACAACCGTTTCTTCGCTACCGAAAATTGCTTTGTTTCTACTGCATCTCTCACTCTTTGATTTGTTAGAGACCAATCTAGTAACACAATGGTTGGCTCTGCTCTGATGCTTCACCAAACCTAGGAAAATGCGCTGTTTTTTTTTGGAAAAATGTCTGTAAAGATGGTCCGATTCCATCATAGGTTAACTAATTTAATTGTCAAAATAACGATGCAGAAAACAACATTTTTGTTTCATTCTTACTCCATAATCAAAAGAAAACAGCAGCTCTGCTCACCTCACCAGATACATTCAGCTAGACATATCTCAGCCAGCAGCCAAATCAGTCGTACGTACAGTAAACTTCTAAACATATCTCACGCCTTTTCACCTCTTGGTTTTGCAGGAGAAACAGAGCCACATATATGAGCTAATAATTAATAAAGATCTTTCTTTTGACAAGACACAGCTAGCAGTACAAGCTTACATGGATTCAAAGACACAATAGTTACAGTGCAGTACAGGTACAGCAAGTCAAGAAGATGTAAGGCTCCTGCACTTATCGTTCAGTTAAGGAAAAAGCCTATAGACCGATGCATGTATGCATGCATGATGTATGTCCCTGCATATTTTCTTCAGTGCAATTAATTTTCTGAAGTGCTCTCTGTCTCCCTCTCTCCCTCTCATTGGCTCCTGATTAATTAGTTATGCATATATCTGCATCAATCTACGTTGCTGGGGTTGGGCATCAAGCAGCATTGCATGAACCAGCAGAGGACTATTAATACTACCATCTCTTTCTCCCAAAGTTGCAGAAGACAGCAAGAAGACTGAATAACGATTCATTCAGTCATCAGTATGTAATGTAACGTAGTACGTGGTGCGTACACTGGTCTGTCTCCACACTCAAGCCCGTCAGCGTCACTGCGGAACTAACATGCACAGTGACGAGCAAGGAACTCTAGCTAGCTAACCAGCTGGTCGATGGATGCATCGTGTGGCGAAGAGGCGTGGCGCGTGCGCTAACCGATCGATCAAACCAGTAGCGCCGACAGGAGAGACAGCGATAGGAGGGGATCGAGGTGTATCTGCGTCAGGCCGACGGTGGCGACGTCGTCTCGGCCGGCCGGGCCAGGGTACATGATTGATGAGGGGGAAAGAGCGAAGGCGAAGGGGACCGATGTGATGTGTTGCCTTTGCTCCGGCCCCTACATATCATGTTGTGGTTGGTGATCATGCATCGCACGCTGTTAGTGTTAAGACGATCGATCGATATCAATTTCATTTCAATGCCAAGCTTAAGCTAGCTAGTTATATATATATATATAAGTTATTTTGTAGCCACCTCTATTTACGATAATTTTATATACTAATTTATGACAATGTCAGTATATATTTACAATAGTTAAATTACTATAACATATGGAGATATTTACCATAATGTTATAGTAAATCACATAATAAGGAGTTACTATAATCTCGTAAATTAGCATAGCAATTATCGTAACTCAAAGTAGCTACAGAATAAGTTATTTTGTAGCCAGCTGTAGGGTAATAACTATATATATATATATATATATATATATATATATATATATATATATATATATATGCTGGAATTATTGCCTGGTTTTAATTTCTTGGGCATGCACTTCTTGTGCTGCATGAATAATGATCTATCTGGCAACTTGTTACCTAGTAGCTAGCTTGCATGTGTTGGTTCAGTCTTAACTGAAGAACTAGTGACCAATGCTGCTACTTAGTTTCAAGATTAATGTTGGAAGGTGACCAGTGTTGTCTAGAAAGTTGGAATCGATCAGTGTAATTTGAATTTGAGCTTGTTCACACAGGGACTTAATGTGTCATGTTGGTTGTTTTGCTTTGAGCAATGGCAATTAGAGATGTCTGTTATGCTTCTTGTCAGACAGAGATAGACAAGTTAATAGGAGTTGCTTAGAACTGGGTGCAGTTTTCTCCCTTTTGGTTAGCTCGTGGATAGATTTCTGATTTGAACAAAGCTGTTTCCGCCAAATTCTGCATCAAGCCTTGCACCCAATTGGTGCTCGATCTATTTTTACCCCCTCTATTGTGAAGCATCATAGTTATTATTTTTTCTCTCGAATATATAAAAGGCTTGTGTATCTTTGTATTAAGAGGAATGAGAGTTTACGTCTACGTGCCACGAACGTGACGCACTAGGGCGGGTTGAGGGTTTACAATGAGTGTTACTCATCCTAACCGGGTTATTTTTTTTAGGAAAAAAACTCTGCTAATAATATTATAGTACTGTCTGTATTAACCACAATGAGAATGCATGCTTAACAACCTTACGTGCTGCTTTGTACTTGCTACAGGATGAGGATTATACACAGTAACCATGACGCATGATCTGCTCGACCTGCAAGTCTGAATAGTACACTACCGCACTGCACTTGCTGCTGCAGGTATATACTCTGATATACTATGATCTAGCAGCATCAGAAAAGAAAGAAAATCCATGGACACACCGATGATTGGATGAGATTGTAAGATCACTGTGACATCAGTGAGGTTACCGGAGAATCTTGCTTTTGTCTAGCTAGCTAGCTTAGCTGCGCTGCGACTTGAATCGGAGGGCCACTGCACTGTTCCTTCCTGTTCAAATCCCAATCCGTCGTACTACATGATGAGATGCCGCGAACTGAAGTTTAGCTTATGGTTGCCGAGATGTGAAGGGGACGTCTCCTGCATACGCTTTGGAGATTTCACGTACACATTTCGCGGTCGCTCTGGTTCATTCGATTATGGGAGATTTCACTCTCAAGCTCTCTTGGGGTCCTCCATCTGTCGTCGACGACGGCATGCCATTTTCCACGCAGCTACCACACTGGGCCTCCCAAACAGGGGCCTATGGGGTATTACTGTGCCCGATGACTAAATCCCGTGGGCCCTACTGTCATGTGTTCTCATGTAGGAAAAATTATCTATCTTTTTGGCCATTTAAGCTATCTTCCAAGTTGATTTTGCCCATCAGACTCAAAAACCAGATATCTTGCAATCTTGCTCTCTTCGTCCTGTTGCCAAGGGCGCTTGGGAACAAGCATGTGATTGTAATAGTAAAATGTTTTCTACCTTAAATGCAATGATGCGCAAATCTTTTTACATATGAAGTTTAGCTATGTATGTATCTTTTGGTCATAAACTCAAAAATCAGATATCTTTAGCCATCAAACTATTAAAACCGAACTAGTTTTGTCTCTCGATTGGTTTCAAAAGAGATTGCTTATATGTTGTTTTTTCTAAAAATAAGAGAAATGTAGTTATAAGTCCTCCAAAATTCATAATTAATTCATTTTAAATAAAAATACAAAACCGGTAGCAAAGTTTTTTTCTAAAAGTATAATTTATCTACTGGTGCTCTATTTAGAGTTCTCTGGATTTTACTAGTATATGTTGCTACTAGTGGTTTATTCCTCATAGTTGCAACCGTTGTTTGTAGGAATATATCTTTTTGTGTTTTACTTAAGTTGATTAATTGCATGGTGTTTGTGCCACTATCGTATTTGAAACCTATTACCTAGTCAAGCAACAGAAACAAAACAAAACACTACCCATGTAATGTCTAATGAGATCTATATGTGTGGTGGAGAGTGGAGTATGACCTCTGTTAGGTCAACGTCACCGTTGAGATCTTTCATGTACCTGGAATTCATTGGATCCTTTTGATTGATCTCATGGGTTCATATAACGCAAATGATAATTTTAATAAATACCATTCACATACAAGAAATAAAACACTAGAAACAATAATAAGTAAGATTCAAATAAATAACTCTAAATAGAGCACAAAAAATATATTATGTTTTAGGACAATTTTGATAATGGTTTCCTTTTTAATTTAATATAAATTGGATATGGATTTTGGAGATTTAACCATCTCTTTTATTATCATTTTTTAGAAAAATACACATATAGACAAACCCACCTTTGAATCTAACCATGGGCCAAAGTTACTTGTTTGATTTAAAATAAGGTTCTGACTAGGCACAACTTGGGAAAGAGGAGGAAATTGGACGATACTTCTTGCCAGTTTTGCTGTGAAAAGGAAACAGTTAACCATGTATTCTTTGAATGTGCTGTGTTGCCTCCCAGATTGGGTAGAATATAAAGAACTACCACACCAAAGCATCCTCATCCTTAAACTCAATAGTACTTAAAAAAACATGGCCATAACTGAGCACTTAAAGAACACAATGTCATTACCATTGGTTTGATGAGCAAAAGGAATAATCCATTACTGTACATTGGTCATTGAGATGCATACCTGCATACATAATAATTAGACCGACACTACCAGGTAACAAGCATGCCGAAAGTTAGCGAACACATACTAACAAAACAAGGATAACACACTAGTTTAACTAAAAAATGACAATATCCTTCCTAGAGGAAATTAATATAGGCATAGACAATTAAACAACATTGATCCAATTAAACAACTTTGGTCTAGGCCAACACCAACATAAAGACATGTCATAACAAAGAGATACAATAAATGCAACTTTACTGCTCCGCTAATGACTCCAAGCACTACGGGAAACAGGGCCTTTGCCGAGTGCAACTTTCTTTGCGGAGTGCTAAAAGTTGGGCACTCGGCACAGAGCTATTTTGCCGAGTGCCGCACTCGACAAAGATATACACTCGGCAAAGAAGGCTTTGCCGAGTGTCAGGCACTCGGCAAAGACAGACACGTCTTTGCCGAGTGTTAGGCGCTCGGTAAAAAGCGGCGTCAGGTAACGGCCGCCGCTTGCCGTCCAGGTTTGTCGAGTGCCAGCTGTTAGGCACTCGGCAAACCACTTCTTTGCCGAGTTCCAGGCCCTGACACTCGGCAAAGAATAAATTTTGCCGAGTGTCAGGGGCCGACACTCGGCAAACTATTTTTTTCCACTTTTGACCTCCAAAATTTTTCTAGAGTCCTCCTACAGTACATGAGACTCCATGTTAAAATTTGGTATATTTTTATGGTTTTTTGCTATATTTAGTTAATTTATTTTATTTAATTGATTTTTCAGAAAAAGCAAATTTGAACTGCACGTGCATCGAATAATGGAATTCAATGATTCAAAAAAATGATATTCATGTTATTGAGTGTAGTGTGAGGCCGTATCCAAGAACTGACCCGAAATTTCTAACATCTTGTTCACGAAACATGACCACGAACTTGTGGACGAATTGTTTTAACATTCTATAAAATGCAAATGAAGTCTGAAAATCATGAAACTTGTGGAGGCTGTGATAAAAATTTGAGAAAGTTTCGTACACATTGTCACGAACAATGCTTACAAACCAGGACATCTCCACATGCTTAAAAACAATTCGTCCACAAATTCGTGCTCATATTTCGTGAACAAGATGTTTGAAATTTCGGGTCTGTTCCTGGATACGGCCTCACAATACACTCAATATCATGAATATCATTTTTTGAATCATTAAATTCCATTATTCAATGCACGTGTAGTTCAAATTTGCATTTTCTGGAAAAATTCATTTAAATGAAATAAATTAACTAAATATAGCAAAAAGCCCGAGAAATTTACCAAATTTGAACATGGAGTGCCAGGTACTGTAGAAGGACAGCAGAAAAAAATTGGGAGCAAAAAAAAGAGTTTGCCGAGTGTCAGACACTGACACTCGGCAAACCAACGCGCCCTTTGCCAAGTGTCATCTGACACTCGGCATACATATTTTCTTTTTAAAAAAAATATAACTTTGCTGAGTGCCATGATCTGGCACTCGACAAAGAGTTTTAAAAAATAAAACTTTGTCAAGTGCCCCTGTTCCGGCACTCGGCAAAGCATTTTTGTTAAAAAAATATGCTGATCCGGCACTCGGCAAAGACTGAATAAAAAAAACTCGTGGCCTCCTTCTCTTCCTTCCCTTTCTCTTTCACTTCCTTCTTCTTCCCCGGTCGCGCCCCGCCCCTTGCCCGTCCCGCCGCCGGCCGCGCCGCCCGGCCACCCCGCCCCAGCGCCGCCCCACCCCGCCCCCACCCGTGCCCGCCCCTCCACGCCCTGGCCCGTGTCCTGCCACCGCTGGCAGCGCCCCCGTCGTCCCCGGCGATGCCACCGTCGCCCGGCTGCGCCCCCGCCGGCCCCGGCGCGTCGTCCACGGCTGCGTGCCTGTCATCCCTGGCCGTGCCTCCATCGTCCCTGGCCGCGCCCCCGTCCGCGCCCCCATCGTCCCCGGCGGCGCCCCGTCCCCGGCTGCGCCTCGTCCCCTCGGCCTCGCACCCCCGCAAGGTATGCCCTTCACCTCCCTACCCCTCCCTTCTGGCTGCAATGGTGGTGGCAATAATGGTGGTGGCGGCCGGTGGTGGTGTTTGTAATGGTTGTGGTGATGGTGGATGTCGGCCATCGTGCCGTGGTTTTTTTTGCAGGTTTTGGAAACCTCACCGTGCAGGGGAGGTTCTGCCGAATTTTTGAATTGAGCCCGTATGTTTCTTTTTTTGCAGAGAAGAGCTCGTTGGAGCTGAGCCAGAGTACCTCGGCGACCACGATTGTCTTCTTCACCGCTGCGGGTCTACCTACACCGCGTCGCCTCACCACTGCACCGACCCGCCACGGCCCCGCTAGCCTAACTCCACCACCACCCTAGGTATAACCCCTCTTTCCGTCTCATGGTCTTGTATCGCGTAACCCAGTTAGGCATCTCCTGTTCGAAAGAGATACGGTTGGAAGTATGCAGATCTTTGCATATGTATAACCGTATATGTTTCGAATTATCCATGTTTTTTGGACAGCCTGCGGATATGTAGATGGGTTAGTTTCCATGGTCTGCTCCGATCCAAGACAGGTTTTTGGCATCACCTCCCTGTTGTTCTCCGGATACACACTCTCCCTACCAGGACATGTATCGGGAGAACAGCGGGGAGGTGTTGCCCAAATTCTATCTCGGATAGGAGTAGAGCATGGAAACTAACCTCATCTACGCATCCTCGGGTGGGATTTGGACCTATCCTCACCTATTAGATAGTAGGAACACCATGTAGATGCAATTTATGGTTACATTACTTGCTGATATATATGTTAGAGAATGGATGACTTCACAGGAAAATACTACGCCGAGAACCTTTCTAGCTTGCATAATCCACCCCTCGTTACAATGCTGGCGAAAATGAATCGAACCTCAGCCTTTTCCGAGAGCAACTCGGAAGCGCAAGTGCATCGACCACTAAGACCTTGACACATGAAGAGTGGCGCTGCATCATGCTATATGTGTTGACCAACCTTGACGAGGTGGTGCCGTACATTGGGTAAGTTCTCAATGAACTTGTTTCAATATGCCATCACTATTCTGCATCCAACCCCCTTGTTTCTCGTTGGTATAGGGAATTTCTTTATCACTTCTGGAATCAACAAGGGATCCTACCCCACAGGAATCTGATACCATTCTTTCATAGGGTGTGGGACCAGGGAGGCCCAATTTTATTTCTTGGTTCAAAAACAAGGTACTGTCCAATTTAGCTTGTACTTAGTTCGACATTCCAAGTTGCTCGTTCGAATAATATAACGATGTATCCTATTTGAGCTTGCAGGCCCAAACCGATGCGTCTATCAGTGATGAGTTGAGACATGTTACAAACGGCTTTGCCTATAGGGTCAAGTCATTCACCGGTTATGACGTGAATAGATATCGCTTTCACACAGCAAGCTACGAGCAGGGTCGGCCCAATCAAAGAACCACAAATAGCAGAGTTTTTACGCCCGGCACTGATGGCCTCAACTGTTATTGAAGAATTGAAGGAATATATGAACTTTCATTTTATGGTTGCAAACCTCTTAGTCCTGTCATATTCAAAAGCCATTGGTTTGATCCTGGAGTAACGAGATGGGTCCCTCATCTTAGGCTAGTCGAAATTCGACAGGATTCCGTCTATCCAGGAGATGATGTCTATATTGTGGCTCAATAGGCCATGCAGGTTTATTATACGTCATACGCGTGCCAAACCAAAGAGCATCTTAAGGGTTTGGGATATTGTGCACAAGGTATCACCACATGGTAAACTACCTATCCCAAACGATGAAGATTATAACTTCAACACAAACACATATGACGGAGAGTTCTTTCAAGAAGAGGGGCTACAAGGGAGGTTTGAGATAGACTTAACCGAAGTGATATGAATAGATGTAGACAATGAATGGATTGATGACGAGGACGCTGGAGATGAGATGCAAAATGTGAAGGACTTACAAATGCTTGAGCGATTACGTTTAGGCAATGACAATGAAGACAACATTCCTCCTTCGGATAGTGTTGATTATTTCAACATGGTTGATAGTGATGATGAGACTTATGATCCAGCTAATCCCGATCATGCAGATTATTTCTAATACATGTAATACTATGTTATTTTATAATTATGTTTTGTTTATTTTGCATCTATTTCTAATTACATCTTGTTTATTCTTTTTAATTTCTAATTAGCTCTTGTTTATTCTTTCCAATTGCAGGTGATTGAACAAAGATGGCAGGCAACCATCAGAGGAACGTGTACTCAATTTACCAAAGGACACGCCCTGCAGCACCGGCTGCAGATGAGGAGCCGTTGGACAGGAGGAGGAGGAGGAGGAGGAGCGGCCGCAGGAGGCAGCCTCTTCCTCCCATGCTGCGTGAGGACGAGGAAGAGGAGGACGTGGTGGCCGGGGACGAGGAGGAGGAGGAGCTGGTTCGGCAGACGAACGAGGAGGAGGGGGAGGCCGAGGACGAGGACGGCGAGGAGAAGGCAGTAGGTATGGGTTCCGCTTCCTCTAGTTCGTCGAGTGTCTACTTGCGAGGTCCCGCGAGCCTCCCTTCTCAGCGACCGCTTCCTCATCAACGCCCAGTGATTCACCCCAAAGGGAAAAAGTAACTTTAGATGTTACCACTACTTCTTCATATGATATGTTAAAAATTGAAGTAGAAACTAATATTTTTTCTTAATCACTTGTGCAGAAACTAGACGGTTGTATCAGGTGGTGGTCACGCATGCCATGTCAATGGCATCCTGAGTCTTTTGTGCAAGACCCACTTCCCTGGCCTGGTTGAGTACGCTGGGAAGACGGAGCCGACCTACATGTTTGACCACTACGCCTCTGCCCCCGATGTGGGTTGTGACAACATGGTAGCGCAGGTGAAGCGGGAGCTGTGGGTAAGTCTTCCTCACACTACATTACTCAATACATTGCATTCATTGGACTTTTCTTGAAATAATGAATGGATACTTTGCGCCTGTATGTAGGATTATTTTAGATGCGAGGAGGGATTTGAGGCCAGGGCAGAGGCGGTGGCTACCAAATCATGTAAAGAACTTGTCATGGACATCCATTACAAGGTGTGCCTCCAGGCCATCGTAACTTACCACGGGTCGATCCTTGGAGAGAAGGTCCGCAAGAAAGAGGCAAGAAAGATGACGTTGACCCAAGACCAGTACATGCAGGTAGATAAAGAACATTAATATTGATTCCTTTTGAGATTAAGTAGGCTTAATTTATTCTTCTTATATGTTAAATACTTGATGACGTGCAGATGATTCCCTGGTGGTGCGCTACGTATCCCGAGTGCTGGGCGATGATGGTGGACAAGTGGTGCGGCCCCGAGTGGGCCGAAACGCACAACACTGCCCAGGAGCTGCGTTTGATGATGCTAGGTGTACCACACCATCAAGGCAGCCGCAACCTCGCCGCATACGAACAAGCATGTGTACGCGAATTTATTTCTCTATTCTAACGCTCAATTCTGCCTTATTCTAATCATCTTGATGTCTTTCTCGCAGTCGGCGTCACATGGTGGCCAGCCTTGCACCTCGTTCATGGCATATGCTATGGCCCACAAGGGCAAGGCAACGTCCGACGTCTCCTACAACCCGGAGGATCTGCCCAAGGCGTACACCAACGCGAGCATCCACACCCACATCAATGACTACACGTCTGCGGCAAGGTCGGTCCATGGAGACGAGTACGATCCGATCCCCCAGGACTTTGATGCAGAGGTCATCATGAGGATTGGAGGAGGCAAGAAGCATGGGTGATTCTGGCTTGGCAACGGTGTCATCGACGCGACCTCTACTCCCTTTCTCTCCCAGATCCGAGCACGGAGCACGGAGCACGGACGCAAGCATTCCCATACGCCCACGGCCGGACACTGCACAGCACCGGATTGTGGCACTCCAGGTTATTCCTGTTTTATTCGTCGTACATTGATATTTACATACCTTAGCTTTGCATTATTGAAACATTATGGTGAAATGTTGCAGGCCTAGGTCTAGGCTTTGGAGGCCCTACGAAAGGCCGATTGGCAAAGGGTGAAGGCTTTGGAGGCCCAGTAGGAGGCCGAGTAGCAGTGGATGGTGGAGCTTCTCCGGTACATGCAAAGTCTTGGGCAACATACGGGTCTAGCTCCGCCACCTTCACTATTCGCTACACCAACACCTCCACCTCCCGGGCAGGTTACTCCTATGAGTATGATTATAATTGTTTAAGTTTATATGTTCATGCTTAGGGTCAAACCACTACACTACTTGGAACCTAGTGGATTTCTTGTCTCACACATGCAATGTCTTCTCCTTTGTGCAGCCTCAATCGGCGGGTTTGAATAATCCAGCTCATGGGCCTCCAAATGATCCAGCTTTTGCTTCACCATAGTCTCAGTGGCCAGCTTGGTGATGAATGGTAGTTGTATTTGCATTTGTTGTTCACTTGGTGATGGACTTGTGATATACTTGTGATGCACTTGTGGTATTTGGACTTGTGATGGACTTGTGGATTTGTTTGGATGGACTTGAGAACTTATTGTTATATGTGTGATATATATTGTGATGGATGCGATATATGTGATGAATGTGACAAATATGTGATGTATGTTACGATGGATGTGATATATATGTGATATTTTCTGTTTATCATGATGGAAAGTAAAAAAAATAAAAAGGCTATTTTGGGTCACTTTGCCGAGTGCAACACTTGGCAAAGGCCCCCTTTGCCGAGTGCAATGGTCACTGCACTCGGCAAAGCTGGAAAACCCTAAGCCACTTTCCCAGCTTTGTCGAGTGTCATGGCTATAGGTTTGCCGAGTGCGGGCCCTATAGGCGCTCGGCAAAGAATTTTCAAAAAAAAAATTAAAAAATCTTTGCCAAGTGCCGTGTCAGGAGGCAGTCGGCGAAGAATTTTCAAAAACAAATAAAAACTTTACCGAGTGCTGTTTCAGGTGGCTCTCGGCAAAGAATTTTCAAAAAAAATAAAAAAAACTTTGTCGAGCGCTGTGTCAATTGGCACTCGGCAAAGCCGCCGTCACCGGTGCCAGTACTGTCACGGCCACTTTTCTTTGCCGAGTGCTGACGTAGCACTCGGCAAAGCCTTTGCCGAGCGCCCGACAAATGGCACTTGGCAAACAGGTCTTTGCCGATATAACTTTTTCTGCAAAGCCTTTGCCGACTGCCGAGGCCGAATCCAGTAGTGAAGAACAAGGGATGATATCTAGACTTCTGCTAGGTCTAGGATAGCAGATGACACGGACAGGGATGACATAAACTTTTCTGCAATCTATGTCATATGCAATTAGTGTTCTTTCCCACCTAACAAACTAGATCAAATTGCAGTATGGGTGAACTAAACTCAGAAGCAAAATCAAGATTTTTCTGTCCCAATAGTTGCAGCGTGCTTACAGTATGCTTTAATGTCCATTTATTAGTAACATAGTCTTCAATGATCCAGATTAAAATCTGGAACATAACACGAATATCAGCAGTACACAAACACAAGTGACCCTAAGCTTGATGGATGGAGCTTTCGGCACCACGTGGCTTACAAATTTTCCTCTATGTCTTTCCCTCCATATCCATGTCAACTATCAAAGAGCACTCCAGGATGTGCATAAAACCATTAAGAAATACACTTCTCGATTTTAAACGTAGTACAATACCCTCGTCCTATTTAAATTCCTTAAAGATCATGCTGCAATTTTAGATGAGTAGATCTCCACACCTATGCACTCACCCTCCTCCCACACATATTCAGTCACATGGAAGAACGATGAGACTATCGGATCAAATCCCAAGCGAGCCTCACCAGCAGAACACTGTGCGACATTACTAGCCACTCAATCACTGGATTGCAGACAATATAATGAAATGGAAACACGCCATCGTCATCGAAAGCACCAGACTCAACGCACAAGCAGAGGATGAGGCTTTTGCAGCAATATGAGATGATGACTTTGTCAATAGGGAAGAGGAAGGACAAGAAGGGGCATTCCCAGTGATGCTGGTGAAATGGCGATTGTCGTTCCAGCTGATGAAATATATAGAAAAATAATAAAAACTTAAATAGAAGTACACAATTAACAAAAGATAAAACAAAACATAAGGAAAACATAAACAACACAAGGAAAAAAGTGACGTAATAGATGAAAATGAAAAAGACATCACATGGATCACACGAGAAGGCATATCAAATTAACAGAAAAACGAGTGAAAGGCAGACAAATGGATCACACGAGCAACATATATAGCTTTTCTACAAAAAGACGGTGTGTTGTGTTTGTCATGTTGCTGGACTGTAGTTCCAGCACGGTTGCAACTGTTGCTGACTCGGGCTCCGACTCCAACTTCCCACTCAGATCTCAGGTTGATAGTTCCTAACTAGTTTCATCTTAATGCAAATGGTTCCAACTAGTTACAAACCAATGGTGAAACTTCTGATCACCGCCGGCAGTGTTTCAAACAGTTCCGATTTCCACAGTTGGATCATATAGCGAATAGACGGTGCTAGCCTGTTCCACCATCGGTTCAAACGGGCGGTGCGTCCTTCCAGCTTCAAACTAGTGGCGAAACTTCTTATCTCTGCCGGTTGTACGTGCGTCGCGCATTGGCTCACTAACTAGCGATGCTAAATGTTGCACTGCTAGTTTGGCGTACGATATGGCGGCGAAGACTGGTACTGTGTTCACCCTCAGATCATATGACGAACCGGCGGTGAAATGTTTATCACCGCCAGTAAGTCAACCTTCTGCTACCCCCTCAAACTATGAATGGCTTTGAAATGTATCACCGCCGGTTCTCACATATCCGGCAGTGAAAGTCCCAACGGTGATCAAACTTTCTGTAGTAGTGTAAAAACTTGTATTTGCACATGAAAATTTTAGCGAAATTGACTAAAATTAGTTGTGTATGATTTAATAAAATAGAAAGCTACACCATGTCAATTAAGACCTCTAGTTTCAAACCAATAGACATATATATGTATACAATATATAGAAACCCAACACCACCCCATGGGTTCAACCCATTCAAATTCAAAAAAAAGGAACCTAATCCAACCCTTCTAACTTATTCTTTCTTTTAAACCCAACTCAACCACATGTCGTCCCTCTCTCTCATCTCCTTCTCCATTCCCTCATGTGCTCGTCCAGATAGCGTTCTTTGTGCCCTTGGTTCGATGGCATATATCCATACAACACTATACAACAAGGCCCTGCTGGAGCGTGGATCCTATCGCCGCCAAAGCTGAGACCGAGGATACTGATCGCCCATGGTCAGCTGCCATAATGCCTTGGTCAGATTTGTAGTTTTTGGAAAGTTGGCTGAGCTTTTCCTTTCTTCCTACTTGGGCTGTCACCTTTGTCTCGGGGCTGGAATTTATACTAGACACGTTCTCTAGACATGTATTTCTAGCCACCTCTAAAAATGACAACCTTTGTTTTTTTCAGGGGTGGCTAGAGTTCCTAGCTGCCTCTGAAAATGTATTTCTAAAGACGGCTGGCTTGGTGGGACCCGATGGAGGACTATATGGAGACGGCTAGGAATTTAGCCGCCTCTGCCCTAAAAAGTGTTGCTAAAAATTGTTTAATGTGATATTGTTCACTATTTGACTAGAATGGATGAAGGTGCATACATCACTTATTGAGAAATAACAAAACAAAATCAATAGCAATGACGGTTTTTGAGATCAAGCAAAGATACATACAAATCCAAATCCCAATCAGGGCGTATGTACCTGAAATGTTCATTTCAAAGGACATCGCTTAGTAGGTTGACATCAAGATCACGCATAATATTGTGTCGATTACATACCAAACTCCACATTTGCTTGCTAACTACCAACAGGAGCACCCAAAGGCACATATCTGTGCTATGCACTTTTCCCGTGACAACAACACTGACTTTCACGCAAAAAAACAGAACACACACACATACACATCGCCTTTGATGCATGCCACACATGCTTGTATAGTATACACATAAAAACTCCACGACAGTATCTGTCATGTAGATACTAATCTGCAGGTTAGTTATGATCTCCCATTCATGCTTCATACTGATGCCATGTGCTGTGTGTACCCATGCATGCAGGTGTATATGTAGCTAGCAGCAGGTTGTTATGCGTGTATAAAAGTGAAGCAAAGCAACCATTCTTCCTTCCTGGCTTGTTAGCTAGTTACATGTTTGATGCTATGTCGCTGTCGTGTTAGATAGAAAGCACCAATTAAAGTGGAACCGGGGTGGGGCCCTCACCATGGAAACCCAATGAAAGGAAGTGTCATGGTGAGGCCTTGCGTGCTGCTTGCTTGCTTGCTTAATAATCAGGGGGATCCCTCAAGAAGCTAAGCAATTAGAGAACAAAAATTAATCGATGATGATTCGATTAAATAATCGGCGAAGAAGAGTGAAGGAGGCAGAAGCTAGAGCTAGAAGAGGAAGCCAGGAGAGGGAGAGAGCTCATGTTAAAAGCCCTACTAAACACCAACCAACCATTTGCACACCCAGCAGCAGCACGATATGTCATATGCATAGATTGCTAGCTTGATATGTCATATGTTATAACCACATACAACTTGCATCAACCACATAACCTCCGCGTTGCGTTGGTGTGCATATATAGCTAGCTATAGCGTTATTAAGCTAGCGCTATAGCTATAATAACTAGTGAATCATATCTAGCATGGGGCATCACTCCTGCTGCAACCAGCAGAAGGTGAAGAGGGGGCTCTGGTCCCCTGAGGAAGATGAGAAGCTCATCAGATACATCACCACCCATGGCTATGGCTGCTGGAGCGAGGTCCCCGAGAAAGCCGGTAGGTTTTTTGTTCTCTCCTGATGACTACTACCCTTCATGCGTATAGCCCAATTAGTTTGTTGTTGATGAACATTTGGATCGTAGCTTGTTCTTGTTGGATCAGCATTGTTGGTTGATTTCCGGTCGATTAAGTTTGTGCAATGTGAGGGGTTCTGCAGGTCTACAGCGGTGTGGGAAGAGCTGCCGGCTGCGGTGGATCAACTACCTCAGACCAGACATCAGGCGAGGCCGGTTCACGGCGGAGGAGGAGAAGCTGATCATCAGCCTACACGCCATTGTTGGCAACAGGTAGGTTGCACAAGTTCTTTCAGCCGTCAGTACCAAATGGAGAATTTGGACTATTAATTTATTCCCTTCTTAATTTCCCCCCAAACTACTTAACTAATTTCTGTAGGTACTTAATTACATGGTTATACAGTACTGATGAATCATGATTCAGTTTTTCAATTACTAACAAGAATTTGTGCACCCCCACATTGGTGTGCTCCATCGTAATTCGATGAAATTCCATGCTCCATTATTGTGCTCTTAATCTGGCAATGCTGGCATGGCTGCAAATAGCCACTATGCTGCATGCATATCCTCATCATCTTCTCCAGAATTTTCTCCCTGATTCGTTTCCATCGATCTGTTTGTGACATGGACTTGTCAGTCTTGTGTGTAGTTAACATCAGACAGCAAAACTTGTGATTTGAATTGTCGTCTTAAGATGGCACTTGTCTCTAGCTAATAAGTGCTTAGCTAAGTACCACATATATATCACACTTTATTTTTCTCCCAAGGTTTTCAATTTGTTGTCTCAAAGTAAGTAATTCAATATTATGTTCATAATGATGTGTAGATACATCAGCTTGACATCATACATGCTGTATGGCAACCTCGTGCTTGATTTTCTGAAGAGTCGCTTTCTGCTAGTAAAACTTGAACACGACTATATATAACAAATCATGCAAGGCGTATGTAATAGCTAGATGTACAGGGACAGGGACGATTGCAGCATTACTTGAAAATGAAAGCTAAATCCAAAGGAATGCAACACCTAGCTAGCTAGCTACTTGATGTGTACATGACCACAGCTAGCCGTTCTCTCTCTGCAGGTGGGCCCACATTGCCAGCCACTTGCCCGGGCGGACGGACAACGAGATCAAGAACTACTGGAATTCATGGATCAAGAAGAAGATCCGGAAGCCAGCGATGAGCACGACGAGCTCGTCGGTGACGACGGTGAGCCCTCCATGCAGCACGGCGGCGTCGGACGCGGGGCTTGGTCATCACCTGCAGACGCCGTTCAGCGCGGCGGCGGAGCACCAGCTCGACGCCTTCCTCAGCCAGAGCCTAGCCTTGCCGCCGCCGAAGCTGGGCGGCTCCGGCGGCCAAGAGTCCCCGCCGGCGGCGCCGTTGCCTCCGCACTGCCCCTTCTTCATGTTCGACACGAGCGTCAGCGTCAGCCCGCCATCGTCGCTGACGTCGCCGTCGGCGGCCCACCAGCTGCAGCACCCGTTCCTCACGTTCACGGCGGCGGCGATGGATGACGCGCCGATAAGCTACCATCTGCCTCCCTTGGTGGACGGTATGGGAATGGGCATGGCAGCCATGGACTGCGGTGGCCTAGGTGAGGAGGAAAGAGGCCATGATCACCGCGAGGCTGGCAACAATGGCCAAGCGGCGGCCGGCATGGCGAACGGCGGCGGCGGCTGCTGCTACGGGCAGAAGGAGGAGGAGCCGGCGCTAGGACAGGACCAGTGGGACGACGAGTCGGCGCAGCACCTGCTGATGTGGGACGATGACCAAGAACTAACACCGTCCAACCTGGAAGCCATGGAAAGTACAGCTCACTCCCTCCTTTTTATGGGACCAAATGACCATGCATGATGAAAAGCTAGCTTGGTGTGCATGAATGCATCTCTCTCTTCTTGATCTGATCTACCTCTAGCTCTCACCCGATCTGCTGATCTGTCCATACATGAAATAATGAGGTTTTCCAAGGCGCATAATTTATTTTGTTGGATATTTCATTTTTTCCCATTTTGATTTAACCTTTTTTTGTTTTTTGGTTTGGACTTTGGAGTGAAGACTAAAAAGAGATGGAGTGTGTTAATTGGGCTTTTTTTTGTAAAGAGAATGAATTTGCATGCATCATTCATGCATGCATGCATGTTTGCATGGCGTTGCGCTTGGAGTGTAATTTGATTGATGTATCTAAGTGAATTTAAAATAAACAAGATGACACAAAAGAGAAGTAAAGAAAGGAAGCCACACGCCTTTTCCGCTTTGGGTGCTTGTGTTTGTTTGCTCTATAGATTGCGCATGCATATGTGGATGTCGATGTGGATGGATGTATCTAGTTATCAACAACTTTCTTGGCCGTAAGCATCCAGTGATGTATGCACTATGCAGGATGCAATTGCAAGGCCGATTGAAGCTATATATACTCCATTTTCTAAAATAATCAACTATATTTTTTTTTTCTTGTCTAATTATTTAATTTTTTAGTAATCGTTTTCTTCATGTAAGAAGAAAATAAATTGATGCCCCATTATATTCACATTGAAAATCCAGCAAGCTATATATAGGGCCTGATTGGTTCGCTTCCAAAATATGTCACCGCCAATGATTTGGCAAGCTATGATTTTGACTAGGATTTGGTTTACTACCAAAACTTGTTAAACCCTCACATTTGGCTTGCCAAATCTATGGCAATGTTTTTGCCCAGCTTTTGGCTTGACAAATCTTTGGCATGAAAAATTTTGGATGTCAACCAAGCAGGCCCATAAACATGTAGTCCACAACTCCTGCCCGTGTAGTCATGCTGCCATTGCCACGAGGCTCATGCTCCTACTTGTGTCGTTGCCGCTGTGCCCCCACTTACGACCGCTCGCGACGCTGCAACCTCCTCTCGTGACACCACTGCCGCAAAGACCTCTGCTCGAACCGCCACCATCGCGAGCCTGCAAGGTCGTGACCTCTGCTTGCTAGAGTTAGGTTTTGGGAGCACAAAGCCGCCCAGGTGCGGGAGTTGGGGAATGGGGTGCGAAAGTGGGGATGGGGGATTAGGGGTGGAGGCGTGTTGGGCCTGGGTGGATGTGGTCATAGTGTGGACACGGGGTGTACGCCGAGAGCAGTTGGCAGCTTGGTGCTCTAGGCTATGTTCGGTTCTACGATTTCTCGGTTGCTTTTGTTTTGAAAACTGAAGTCGAAGCAGAAAATCATAGTTCTAGGAAACAAGAACCAAAGCCGAAATCAAAAACCAAAAAACCAACATTTCGGTTTGGTTCGGTTCGATTCTTATTCTTGGTGAAAAAGTGCCCAGCCCTACTGGTGCCCAGTGCGACAGCTTTCGGTGTTGTCTGCCCAAGGCATGTGGTGGCTGGCTCGCCTTGCACCCAGCGGTAGATGAGGGTGACTTGGGCCAAGGTCGGCAAGGTGTGGTCAAGTGCGACACTAGTCCATGCTGTGGAGAAAAAGTTCCAGGCACTACGAGCTTGGGAAGACGGTCTCTTAGAACATTTTTTTTCACTTCATTCCCCTATATGATAGGTTCTAGCGAAAGAGGTGTTTTCTCAATCTAGCGTAGATTCTAGTTTGTAAGAGTTGAGAAGAGGCACATGTGGCATGTTTCTCTATCTCACATATATAGAGGAGGGGGTCGAAAATAAACTTAGACCATGTCGAAATTTGGTTCTCTTGGTTCTCGATCTTGTGACCCATTCAACTGAGCATTATATCAATATATATGCTGGTCACCCTTGTAATTTTGCGAACAATATAAATAAAGATGCAAGTACGAACACTCACATGAACTCAACATAAGTTCTTATTGATTTGATGGAACTTGTCCATCTAGGTTCGAGCTTCCGACTCATTATGTGTGCTAATATTTTTTGGCAAATTATTCTTTCAGTGGTGGTGACAAGCCCACCAACAGTAACATATGTGTGACTTCGCCTCCTAAGAACACTTCGGTGTAACCATTATTGTGCTTGTACGAACACATAACTAATTAACATCTTCTATGACACTCATCCACCCTTGGTGCATTATTGGAAGTTTGGAGCCTTGCTTAGAGAAGATACTATATATGTACACTTTGATTAACGCTAAACGGGATGGCTTAGCAAAATGGCAACACATATAGTGGTGGTATCCGGCTTGCTTAGGACCAATAACTCTTGCTTAAATATTAATCAAGAAGTACTGCACCGATATTATTAATCAGTGCACAACATTTTGACCCATGATGCCCCCTAAACGAACCCAACCTCCAACTGTTACTGTTACACATGCATGAGCTGGTACTGTGGTACAAGTACAACATGCATCTATGCATGCATTTGAATTGGTTCCTTAGAACCCAAGCATGAAATTATTTTGTCAATCCATGGTGGAGATCAAGTGGCCAGCCTTGTTGCATCACCCACCACCCAAGAATGTTCCCTGCTGCATGTCACATCGCCAACACACACACACACACACAATGCAATGCGCATGTTTGTGTGTATATGTGCAGAGATCACCCTGTTTAATTTCTTGTCCAATGAAGAATAATTCTTTTAAGTTTAGACACACACACACACACATTATTCTTTGTTTCATTCTCCAATGAATATTGTTAGGTGTAACGTTAGCCAGCAGGGCACAATGAGCTAGCTAGGTTTAATAAATATATTTCTAGTAGCTTGCTGCTGCTAGCTTGATCATATCATCAGTGCAAATCCTAGCAGCTACTATAGACAGTGAGAGCAACATGAAGTTTGAATATGAATAATGGACGGCAGCTTCATCCTGAAACAAGATAGCCAGGCATAATAGGCCCATGTTGACAGCTACGTTCGTCCAAGACAGATAACGACATGAAAGGAACCCATGCAGTGGTGCTGCTAGCTTATATATATAAATATATGCAAAGCATCGTCGTTCAATGTCGCATTCTTCTGGATATATATTAATTTACATGCATAGTCGTCCGTACGTATGGCTTTAGTTTTTAGTTAACCTAAAAAATAAACAAGAATATCCATCATCATTTTTTGTCCGTTTCTCTAATTCCTGCAACATGCATGTACTAGTTGTTGCATGAGAAAAATTAGAAGTCCTTGATAGATATATCTTATGTTATCAAGTAGTAATTCATAAGGTTATTCCAAGCAGTGCTGGTGTACTGCAGAGATTAAGTAATTCATTAAGAGCGGTTTCATCACCTTTATTTCCATATATATATATATATATATATATATATATATATATATATATATATATATATATATATATATATATATATATATATATATATATATATATATATATATATATATATATATATATAGTATCAAGATGTGATACATCATGCATGTCAACATTGTATAAATTTATATGGTACCAAAACTTCACACTAACGATCGAGCTTGCTTAGTTAATGACAAGTGCATGATAGCGTGAAATTAAATGAGCCCGGGATATAATAGCTATATATTCCAATACATAAAAATTCTGCAGTTTCTGTAATGAGTACCTTCTAAATCATTTACCTACCTAACAATCCCGTTCCCTGCATGGATTACTATCTACTCCATCTCTTCCAAATTATAAAATGTTTCGATGACTTTCCATATAGCTAGACATACTGTATATCTAAGTGTACACGAAATGTAATATATCTAGAAAATTAAAACCAAAATGCTGAAGAAAGAATATATATGAAAATGAACAACGTTTCATTTGACCCAACACACATGCATGCATGAGTGAAAGAAATTAAATATAACTAAAGATTTCGTCGGTGAAACAAGAACTTTTGCATCAGCTGCGTGCGTGGGTCATTAGGTGGAGTTGGACTTCTGCAAAGCAAGGAATTAGCTGGAGCGTCACATGCAGCTGATCGATACGATCCATCGCATGTCACTGTGGACCGACGGATTAAAAAGCACCCTTCCTCATTCGTTTTATATATATTTATATATAAAAATACTATTATTAGTTTCCTTCACATACACATACATATATATAAATACTCCTCCCCAGTTGCTTCCATGGATAAAGTGTGCTCACTCATTCTTTAATCAGTTCAATTTAGCATGAATGTATAATTAATATATACTCCCTCCGTCCCTAAATAACTATCATTTTTGTTCTCGACAAACAACTTTGACTAAATATATATAAAAAAATAATATTTATGGTACACAATTAATATCATTAGATCGATCGTTGAATCTATTTTTATAATAAATTTATTTTAAGATATAAATGTTGCACGTATTTTCTATAAATTCAAGCGATAGTTATTTAGAGACGGAAGGAGTATTTTGTAGTGCATTGCACTAATGCATTGCAGAGAGGCTGCCAGATGATGAGACTTAGCTTGCGACCTTTAATTTTGTTCTGTAGCCGCATTTGCACTAGTAGCTAGTGTACCAGTGTCATGATTCTGTCTCAGGCTCTCAGCTGTGGTCTCTGCTGGTTTTCGTAAGGATGCAGCTAGGCTTGACATGTATCCATCGACCATCGACCGGCCGATCCATCCATCCTTCCTTCATTTTCGACCCTTCCAACATCAGAGTTTGTTAGGCTTTGAAATGCACTAGCTAGTAGAGTAGTAGTAGTGGGGACATGCATTGGCATAGCCGACAATTCACTGTTATTCTCTACTACTCCCTGGCTGTGTCTCTTCTCCGATCCTTCCAATTTCTCCAAAGTATTGTTCCCTTTTTCGTCATCTTTTTCGGCACGGTTTGAGACCTCGACGTGCCACAACCGACAGATTTTGCTGCTGTGCTATATTCTAGTGTGAGTGTGGGTGACGCTTTTTAATTTCCTTCTTTTGAATTTATTCGCTTTTGTGTGCGCGTTTCAATTTGCATGGGATGGGCAGTCAATTGTGGAAAAGGGGAAGATGCGACCGATGCAAGGGACTACACAAGCCATGAAAGGATTTCATGACGTTTTGAAAAGCCTGCAGCGAGCTCCGAATAGAAGAAACAGAATAAGTACCGGCGACAGTGTTTGGAATACCACACGCACCTCTGAGCTTTTTTTTAAGCAAAAGAATATCATCTGACGAATTCAATTCCTCAAATACTTTTTCGAGAAATAAGAATGACAATTTTTTTTGGGCGCGGAGGAAGTAACTGAACATTAACTCACAATTTCTCATGTTCCAAGCCGAAACTGCTGGGAGGGAGGAGACTCAGTTCCCAACTTTCTATTCTGAATATTGAAGACCCAACAGACTCAGTTCCCAACTTTCTATGCTCAACTACTGACATCCATCCAAGATTCAGGGTGTTTTCTTTCACCCAGTGATGATGCTCAGACTAGCATTTAATTTCCTCAAGAATTTCCCTTGTTCATAGTGGAGTTCTCTGTTCTGCAATCTGCGCTAAGTACATCATCTCCAAAAACTTCATGGAGACATACACTCAGGTACACTTTCAGTTACACCAGAAATACACCAAGCTACTCTCGTACTACCACAGTACCAACTGCCAAGTACCAAGCACCGTACCAGGGTCTGGTGGAAAACCAACAATAATGCTGCTAGTGCCAGACAACATTCTGTTTTCCTCACTTTTCCCATTGATAATATTTGGTATCATAATGTGAGATGCCTTCTGTCTGGACCTAATGTAGAGAACCATGCATGCATGCACATGCACTGCAATCAATCCCAACCGGCATACAAATGCAGTGAAAATGACCAGCTAAGCTTGCGCCAATTCCTAAAACATACAGAAGTAACATAAGTAAAAACTAAAAAGGGGGATGAACCCACATTAACACACTTAACCTCTTCAATAGCTAAAGAGAGGCACTGAGCATGCCAAATTACAGACAATGATCGTCTTATAACTCATGCTCTTATTGATGTATTGCTAATAGAATGTTAAGATTTATTTGGTCAACTGTCAATAACCACAGTAACTTCTAGAAAAAAAAATATATTAGCTTAGATGACTTGAATCACGCCTACCGCATTCTGGGAAGACATATTGGTCATATTTTGTTGGGAGGGTGGGGCAACAGTCACTTCCAGATCCTGCTCTGATGGAGGATCTCCCTTCGGAGGCAATGATGAAGTATCACCTCGCTGGCTCAAGAATGTGCTAGTACATGCAGTCAGGTTAGCTTGAGAGGCTGGAACAGCTATATTTGCAGCAACAGGAGTTGAGGAAGGCGTCCCTCCTTCTGGGGCTCTAGGAATTGGTCTGAATGGGTAGGGAGTTCTCCAGTAGCGCTCCTGACAAAGGACAGCAGAATTAGTTAAACAATCATCAATGAAATGAATAATAAATTTTTAAATCTAGCTCATAAGAAGATCAACATTTAAACACAACGAGACAGTCAAGAAGAAATCTTCCCACATTGTCTTAATAAGAGAACTTTCTGATTCCACATAGACCCCCTGTAGCGGTTAACTTGCCAAATAACTTTAGTTTAGAAGGTCAACAACTTCCATATTTTGTATGTCATATACTCCCTCCGTCCTGAATATAGTGTATTGCTCCATTAGAAACATTATGGAATGTACTTTTATAACTAACCTTTTTAATGTGGTAGAAGTTATGTTTCCCTATAATTTTAGTCAAACATGAGGTGGGTTGGCTTAGCCGCTTAGGACAAATGAAAATGCGATATATTTAGGACGGAGGGAGTATTTCAGTGTGAAAATAATAACTGGTAACTTCAAATGTCTTAGGAAAATGGAAGGGAGTTATTTAGCTACTACTTGTTGGGTTTATAGCTGAGGCTAATATAGGTTACGCTATACTGTAGCGGTTGTGTAACACAACACCTATACATGGCACAGCCCACCTATTCAAAGCTCCAACACTGTCTCCAACAGCCGACCATCCAAATCATCACAATAGGTTCTACAAAATTAGAGGTAAGGATTAGGGTGGCCTAGTGTCCAATGACAGTGCATGTCTTCACACATGAGAAACAGAGAAAACAAAGTTCACCAGGAGGAACAGGTTTTCTTTGATTCTATTTACTAAATAAATTTTGCAGCTGAATACCTTTCCTTCTTGTCTATTTCAAAACATCAACTTTGTATGATGATTGATCATTTTGTACCTACATTTCCAATTCATTTTTCAGTGATGATTCAGATGATCATTAAATGACGAGAGACTGGGCAAATCTAGCAAACCACCAAATGGAACTTCACTTTCCACATAATATGTCCTCTACGTAAATATGAATAGGCTTTTGGTTTTCCATTTACTTATTGAGAGAGCACTAATGTACTAGTGTCCTCCAATACCTAAGGCTCATCTATTTAGTGATAACGGTGATCAGCAGCACTATAGTAAGATAATTAGGCCGATGTCGTGTAAGTTAAAAACCCTCATCATGGGTGTGGGTAAAAAGCAGTTAATCATACAAGTAGGACCAACACTACAAAAGTTTTGGACCCCATAAGACCATAAATATCCAAACTCATCACAGACATGAACATACTAATCTCTCTAGTCACAAAAGATGGTTGTTTTCGTTGCATGCAGTCAACATATTTCAACTTTGATCATCAATATACTTTGTAATAATTCAATTTAATTTTTAAAAATGGTATAGCTAGATTTTCCTTGAGAAGAAGTTTTCATTAGAACCTTGCTATATTTAAATATGTTTCATACTATTAATTAGTGGTCAAAGTACTGTATCAGTGATCACATCAATGTACAGAAAAATACTCTTTTGTGACTGGCGTGAGTATAAGATATCAGGTATGTATATATCAAGGGAAAACCATATCCTAGCCATCTTTTGGCAACTCTGTTGGAAGTGGATTAACACATAATAATACGTATGACAGAAGAGATAATATAGTAGCATTACCATGTGGCTAAATTTGCTGAAACTTGAATCCATATTTGTTGCCTTAAAAGATGGAACTGGGGGGAGATCTCTTCCAACTTGAGATGCTACATTAGCTGCATTGGAAGATGAGGCTCCTTCCTGAAAGTGGGATTGGCAATTCCAATTCAGTAATGAAAGTATGGCATCGTAATTAAATATAAGGATCATGAGCATACCAAGTTGCTATTCTGGAGCTGTTTCGTCATAGCTACCACGTCATGTACTTTTG
Source organism: Saccharum spontaneum (assembly GCA_022457205.1). Taxonomy (NCBI): domain Eukaryota; kingdom Viridiplantae; phylum Streptophyta; class Magnoliopsida; order Poales; family Poaceae; genus Saccharum; species Saccharum spontaneum. The sequence goes on from CM039604.1 coordinate 6,766,004, forward strand.
CCATTGATGGTGGTAATATGGGGCAATTTGGTGTTGGTGACTGCAATTCACAAGTTTGTTAAGCATTGGTTAGAAACAATTTTTGTGACGTCAGTGCAATTCTGCAAAGGTTGACAGGAAGTACCAGCTCTCTTGGCATCATGTCAAAAAGACTAGATCTGCGCTTCTTCTTGTTTGGATTAGTTTGTCTAAGAAAATATTTCTGAGCATGACTTGCAACTTGAGTTGGTGTTCTGGTGGTAACGAAATTTTTTGCTATACCCCTCCAGTCTCCCTTCCCTAGCTTTTCAAGACCAGCAAGAAATGTTCTATGCTCCTCTTCAGTCCAAGGAACAGCTGCAAAGCAGAAATAAAACTATTTATTAAGTACTATCAGATATGGAAAGATGTTATGCTTTTACAAATTGTAGTCAGAGACATCCATATCTCTTCTTCGACTCAACATAGTAAAACTACATGAGTTGGCTCTTGGAATGATTCACTAATAGAATTTTCCAAAAAAAAAATTGTTACATGACTCTCCTGATCTCCATATAAGTTGTTATTGTCTAAACAAAAGGGTAAACAAGAACCAAACAAACATCAGAAATATCCAATGCAATAAAGAACTTTTCAAATAAAAATTAACTAAATTAATGGGAAAAAACTTTCATTGTTGTAGGTTTTGAAATATTTCAATTTTTAACAGTTTGCTACCACCACCACTCTGCTAAATGGGGCTCACTGTAGGGATAAGCCTCACTTTTCAAATATGTGTATTCTACCCATCTTATTAAATATCTGACAAAACCCTCAGAACCACTTAGAAATTAGAAGAATCAATACCTTCTAACTCAAGCTTGTTCAACAATGATTCCTGAATCTACCTTTTACTATAATTCAAAACCTATTCAAACAGCTGTACAAAACCTACTTGCCACCTGCCACATAGGATATTATCAAATCATTATCAATGCCATTTTGCTAAGAGTTTCAGGTTTTTAATAGGCATAAGTTGTGCCATAGTAGAGGCTGAGACAGTAGTATAAGCAACCGAATTGAAGTCGCCATTAACTCTTAATTTCTTAAAACTAATACAGGAAGTAAAGACAAATTGGTAGAAATTAGTCATTATTTATTCAAGTATATTTAGTATAAGTTTGTATGAGTTAGTTCATCATCACTAACAAGCATGGCCACATGCTATGCTTAGCAAAACAAATGGGATATCGTTCCAAGGGCTAAGATAGAAATAATCAATTAGTGAAAAGTGGATGTTACAATAGTAAACATGACATGATAGATTTTAAATTTTATATATCCATTTAAAAAGACCGTAGGTACCTTAGGAAGCATTGGGAAAAGGTGGATAGCCCCATATATATCTAAGAGAAACAAGACTAACAAACTAATATAGTAACCCATCAAACAGAACTATAATTGCAAGCAGCCAACAACTTTCAGCTTGCGATTCAGTGTCTCATCATGCCTCAGCCAATAGAAAAACTGGCTCCCAAATGACTTACTACAAGGACAAATGATGACAGCAAACAGGGCTGCTTGCATCAGTGTGATACCAAAAGGAGTTTTCAACTAGAGCTGTTCCATCAGGTTGACAGTATATGAGCAAGAGCAACCAAGCAGTGGAAAATAGCAGAATTCAGCATCACACATCATGACTTCCCTGATAGAAGACAAAGAACCCGTCTTTTCTGAGCACAAGATGACAAGAATCAATCCAATATCCAATTACACAAGTCACTAGAACAGAAGCATTAAAACTTTTCCTTTCTTATGTCTGTGGTGATGCGAACAAAAGTATACAAGTGGCAGGGTTCAACATGGCCACACATCATGACATACATCAAAGACAGGTCTGCTGACTGTCTTAACTCTTACTAAGCTCCCATCTTGACAGACACAAGGTCAAGTTCATAAATCATTTATGTAACTGAACTAGTCAACATCACACAATATCATTAGATGTATGAAATCCAAGTTGTATATCTCCCAATCATCCACCAGTGTACTGTCAACCCAAACTCTATTATAAACATACAAGATACAGTCACAAACTAACAAGAAACATAGGATGCTTACACATTAAACGAATCAATATGCCAAAACAACAAATGGATGCACATACAAACTAAGGTCTAACTGTAGCAGAGAAACAATCCTTTATGCATTCAACACATCAACCAGCAGGCCAATCATATAGATACAACACAATTGTTTATCTTTGCTAACCCTATAAAACATGCACACATACATAGAAATACCATTTCTACATTAAAAAATCCAGAAATGTTGCATCTTTCTACATCCAAAGACAAAACTATCAAACTAAAAGCCTTCCTGCCATAGAAATGGGACTATTGGTCACCAGATCTTTGCGTATTCCTATGCATTTCTGCATCAAAACAAAGATTTCCAAGGCAAAACAAGGAGCAAAAGACGGCACCTTTCTTCCTCTCCTGCGCCCTCCGCCGCTTCCCGGACGACTGCATCAGCCCGCCATCGGAGAGGTACCCGTCGCCGCCGCCTCCACCGTCCGCGCCACCTCCTCCACCGTCCGCGCCAGCGCCGAGAGCGGCGAGGTTGCCCATGCTCTTGCACTTGCGCATCACGTCCTCCCTGGCCGCCACGGGCGGGTTGGGGCTCGGATCCCGTTCCGGCGGATCCGCCTCCGGCGCCGGCGCGATGGTGACGCCGAAGAGGCGCATCCCGGCTGGGCGCGAATCTCGAGGCATCCCGGCGGCCGGGCTCCGGCGAGTGGGGGTCGGGGTGGCGTTTTTATTGGGAGGCGTCGGAGGGGCTGAACAGGGACAGAGCTTTTTATTTATTATATCGGACACGGTTTCCTTCACACTTGTCCTTTATTTTTTAGCAGAATGGTCCTTGAGATTTGGGTTTTTCCTTCCCAGTTTATTAAAATTTCATTTCAATCTCTCCATATTACTTTAATAAATTTCTCTTATGGACGTTTTCCTCGTCTCAAAATATAAGTTTTAATTCGTTACACAAGGACTGATGGGAGGCTTCATATCATTTACTTTCAAATGAGAGCAATAGGCACTTTATTAGCGAAATCTTGTTTTTCATTATGTGTACAATATAGATAATATTGACCAGGCATTAGAATGTTGTCTTGACAATGTTTCAAGGAATCCTGTTGACACATATTTAAACTTTTTGGATTGTTGGGCTTATTTTTGCAAGGTTGCCCGATATCGACATTATTACAGAATCACTGGGTTTTTTAAGCCCTTACAGTGAAGCCTCGTTCCGTTCACTGTTACAAAAATGATTTTAGGAGACAAGATCAAATTATTTTTAGAGGCAGACCCACCAAGCGACCGTGTCCATAAATGGGCTCAAAAAAATACCCAGCTTCAAAAATCATTTACGGAGGCGATCATCTAAAAATCATCGATTAATGGAGGCAAACGTCTTAGGACGTCCGTCTTCATAAATTGATTTTCAGAAACGAGCATCTTAAGACGATCGCTTCCGTTAATCGATGATTTTTGGAGATGATCCTTCTATGCGTCCCTCTCCTAAAATCATCGATTTACGAAGGTGGACGTTCTAAGATGTCTGTCCCTATAAATAGTTACGTCAAAAAATAATTCATAATTTTTCATATGAACCTGGATAAAGACAAATTTTATATTAAAATTGTAGCCCTCAACGTGACCTACAACCTTTTAGTTGATTTTTTATTTAAAATTATTTAGGTCCTAAAATATTATTTTAAGTATACACGATAAAAAAACAAAAAATTTAAACCGAAATTACCAGAAGCTGAAACTAAAATTGACAACCACTAAATTAAACTAAAAATGATAAATAGAAACTAAACACCAAAGTAGACAAACAAAAAGATGGAAATTGACAAAAAAAAATTAAACTAAAAAGACAAATAAAATCAGAAAACTAAAGTAACACAATGAAAAAACCAATTATTTTCCAAAAAAACAAGAAAATAAAACATAAAACTGAAACTGAAATTGGCAACGAGAAAATCTAACTAAAATTAATAACCGAGACTAAAAGGAAAATAACTAAGAAAATGACAGTCATAACTCATTAAACCGAAAGGGAAACTAAAAAAAATATGAAACTAATAACCCATTAAACTGAAAGGACAAGTGAAAAAAATGAAACTCAAAACTTACTAAACTGAAACTAAAAGAGCACTACAAGTTGCATGACCTTGTGTGTGACAAGTTTAATTTCAAAGCATATAACAAGTTATATTTTAAGCAAGTGACAAAGTTATTTTCATTACTATTATATAAAATACATAAGTAGTTATATCATATAACATAAGTTATCATTATATAAAATATATTCCAAAATATAGGCATGATGGGTCTAGTTCTACAAATCTCATCACGAAGAACATAATGGTGCAAATAAAAACTACAAACAGACTGAGTGGGGCACTCAGGCCGTCGGCCGATAGACTTTGCGCTTTTTTTTTCACAGATCGTGCGTGAGCGAGGCCCATCTAAAGGCCCATCTCATAGCCAAGCATATATAGGCATCACAATCACAAACCCTAAGTGCCCCACCATATATATACTACTCTGTCAAAAATAGAGTTGCGGTAGGAGTCAAAGTTTCTCAATTTTAATTATATTGGTAGAAAGGGCTTGTTTAGTTGGTGAAAAAGTTTGGGTTCGACTACTGTAGCATTTTTCGTTTTATTTGACAAAATTTATCCAATTATGGACTAACTAGGCTCAAAAGATTCGTTTCGACATTTACAGACAAACTGTGCAATTAGTTATTTTTTTACCTACATTTAATGTTCCATGCATGCGTCCAAAGATTCGATGTGACGGGTACTGCGCAAACTTTTTTGGGTTGGGGGAGAAACTAAACAGGCTCAAAATATATGCAATATTTATATTTTTAAATAAATTTATTATAAAAATATATTCAAAGATATATCTAATAATATTAATTATACACCATAAATATTAATATTTTGTTAAATATATTTAATCAAAATTAAAGATGGAGCGAGTACATACATCCATTCAGCCAGCAGACTCAGCTCACCAGCCGCCGCCACCATCTCTCTGTGCATCTGTGCGTGCGCTGGTCGGCAGTCGGCACCCATCCCATTCCCAGCCCAGGCGGCGCTCCGCTCGTCGGAGCCGCCGCAGGAGCGTGCAAGGAGGACGGCGAGGGCCACTGCGGCGTGCTGCGCGGCGTTGGAGGCGGGCTCCGGGGCGGGGGTCGCGGCGTCGGAGACAGGCTCCGGGGCGGGGCCTCGACTGCCCCAGTGACTCAGTCCACGGGCCACGGTTCCGCGCCTCCACCCTTGCTGTTGCTGCACAGCTCGGAGCTGACAGTGAGTATCGATTTCTGTGTTTTATTGTGTTCGATTAATGCAGAATGCCAATGTCTACTTTGTAAAAATTGCACTGTGACTTGCAATATCTCATACCGCAGGGTTAATAAGAGACTAATTGTTAATAAAGCTCTAGTCGTCACAACTTATAAGTCTAACGAATTACTGTATGTTAGTTTGCCTAGCCAAAGAAATGCTGCTTCTTTGGAAGCTAGAGAATCTAGTCAGAATCAATGTCTATATCACTGTTTCGGACCTGAGGTCTACCAAGTCAAAGGCCTCAATCTTGCAACCTAACACATATCATTTTTGTTTTTATTATGTCAGGAAACGAAAACTGCGTGTTGTATTCGGTGATTTCGATTATAAGCATGATGACGGCACATATACCAGATAGAGGACTATGACTTCAACCTTACTCCAGACACCAGTACATATACTTAGGGAATGCTGCGTAATGAATTGGAGGGCATGTGACTTGGGTACTAACCAGGATATTGAAGTGATGATGTGGAGCTGGAGGCTCGCAAATATTTGGTATTTCCAGTGGTTGCAGAGTTTGATGGACAAAATATTATAGTGTAAGTTAATGTGGTGGACAAAATGGCCAAATTTGAAATGGTAATTGAGGTGCTGTATATGAGTATCTCAAGTTTAGCATCTAATCACAAACCACAAGCAACATGACAATGTGGCTATCGTCCTGTCCAACAACGTGGTCCTCCAATTCATCCCGGAGCCTTCTCCAAGTAAATATGCTGATGTCTGGAGTAAGGTTGAGTTCACGTGCTCTCCATCTTGATATGTGCCGTCATTGTCCTTGAAATCAATAGGCTTGAAATCGAAGCGGAAGAAACTAATAGGCTTGCAGCCTAGTTTGCCTTGGAGGAGCAATGGCATGTGGTCAGATATGAGAGATGGAAGCGAGTGGAGAAAGCATGAAGGATGTATATATGTTGTCTTATCGATTTATTATCTCTTTTGTTTTGTTTCATTGTATGGTTGTCCACAGGCTGAGAAGGCTGCCTTTGGCGAGGCTGGAAAGAAAGGCGTGATGAGTAATTCAGAAATAGTCCTATATCAGTAAAACGGCATCCTTCTTCTTTTTGAAGAATATTGTTATTTCCCTGATGCGCAATCCTCTCTGATTAACAAAAATCAAGATGTATTCATTTGATAAGTATTTTGTTAATGTTCGTTCCTCCCTCCCAGGAATATAATCTGCAAACACTAGGACAACGATGGCAAGGCAGATGTAATTAAGCTGCATATTTATTTGTTTGTGCTCAACGTTTCTGCCTGGAGATTTGATGTCTTCTTAACGCAAAACGGGATTTTGTTAGCCTTGGCAGGAGGATGAGGACGTTGCGGATGATGAGTTGATGACAAGGCCGAGACTACTGCTGTCAAGCAAGGACTCTAGTGATGCCAATTCAGAGGAAACCGAAGTACAGCGAGGATAGATCCTCCAGAAGAAACATGTGTGTTTGCTTTTATCTATATATCGACTTCTCTATCCCTCCACTTGTTTCAGTTGTAATGTCTGTTCCTGTCTATGCGTGTGCAGGATGAGTGACCTCTAAAGAGTGGATGAAGAGCACAAGAGGCAAAACCAGGCTATCAATCCGTGAACAAAACTAACTGCTGAAAAAGTAACAATGAAAAATGCAGTCAGTGCTATTATAGTAACTTGTACAAGTCTTTACCTAGTTGGTCCATCAGAAAGTTGTTAATTTTACTGTAAGTTTCTGCTTTTTTACTGCTTTGTATCAGAAAATGCTTGTTCTGAACATTGACAGATTCAGATATTGATACTGCTGTAGAAGACATGAATGAATGTCTCGTGTCAGTTTAGACCTTGACATCTAAAATATCTAAGTATGTGATGTTCAGTAATAAGATTGAAGTGCTCGTCTAGTTTCAGTAAAAACAAACTAGCACCTTGAACAATATCGAGCCTATTAAATGATGATGGGTTAATAGTAAAGTGTGAACTGTTGTCATGTTGTAGTATTTCATAACATTATTCAAATTTTAAATTTTAAATTTAGAAATCCTTCTGAGCTGCAGCGTGAACTATGCACCTTGAACAATATATGTTTGCTTCAGTATCCTTCTGAGCTAAAACTATGCATTTTGACACCTGTGAACAGTGAACTGCCCCTTTCTGGAAATCCGCACATCTTCTGAACTGCAGCTTTCTGAAACTTTGCATCTGAAAAATCTAAGTTCACGGCCAATGCAGAAAAGTCAAGTGATAAGAATGACACTTGTAAACTGCAGCTTTCTGAATTTTACGCTTACACCTGTGAAACTGAATACTCTAAAGCTGTACTGACACTCTGTTTTGCGGATGCCACGCTCCGAACACGTCGGTACCACCGCCAGTATTCATCCTTGCTTCCTTTAAAACATGCTTTCATCAGATTTTTAATGATGTAAAATTCAATGGATACAGTTAGTGAGTCAGTAGAAAAAAAGGCTGTCCAGTGAATGAGCCAGTTTGTATTTGCTTGTAGCTCTGATCACGTTATGCTTAGGCTGTCATTTTTCTGTAATGCGATGCGTAACAACTGTATAACCAGAATTGAAAGATATTTTTTTCTGGTACTAAAAATGATAGAATAATGCTGCCTGTGATTTACGGAAGTTTGAAGCAATGGTGGATCAGGCATTGGCACGTGTATTATCTCAAAAATACATACATCGAAAAAAAAAAGAAATTTCTGTGGCAAGTTGTCTATTCACACAGGCAATACTACATCATACGAAGATCACCCAAGTGGCCAAGTTCAGTCCTGCAGCCCAATAGCCTATTCGGTTGTTCCACTTTTTCTCAATCTCGCCTGCCCTCATCCGAGGCTTCGAGCCGAGCTGCTGCCTTTGGTTTGCCGCCGGTGTCTGGTACGCTGTTCTATGAGATAATCCTACTCCTATCCCAAATTATAAGACGTTTAACTTTTTAAACCTCAAATTTAACCACTTATCTTATTCAAAAAATTTATGCAAACATAGTCAAATTTAAGTTAAGAACTTTTATTAATAAAGCAAGCCACGATAAAAAAAAACGATATTTTACAAAAAAAAATTAAATAAGACGAGTGATCTTGACGTCAAAAAAGTCAAATGTCTTATAATTTAGCATAGACCTAGTATATCATAATAATAATCTACAAAAGCACAAAAAAAAATGCTAATTCGTCGCATTGGACAATAGATTAATCAAACAAATTTCGGATAGATTATTTCAGTACGTCAGTTCAGTATCTTTTCACCTGGTATCTCGTGAATACTAAGCTACTAACAATGTCTGCAATATGACACCTAAAATGGATAAAAGCTTATGATCTCAAATCTTCATACACCTAAAATAGACCAAAAAATTTTAAAAAAGTTGCAGAGAACCATGCTCCTCCTAGTAACCTTCTTTCCTCGGTTCTGGGAAATTCATAAACAAAGGTTTCTATCAGAACTAGAAAGCTGTAATGTCAAGTCCAAACTCTAAACATCTACAGAAATATAGAGGACAGACAAACATGTAGCTGCCTCGAGCTGTGCCACTGCTAGGGATGAAAACGGTACGAATATTTTTCGACCGTATTCGAGACCAAATCCGTTTAGAGAGGTTTTAATCCGTCCATATCCAAGTCCGGATATTTAACATCCGATACCATATTCGTAACCGAATATTTAAATTACATATTTATGATATCGATATCTAATCATATATCCGTATTCGAATCCAAATCCAGACATAAATATGAAAACAAATACGATATCAGTGATATCCGTCCGTATCCAATCCGTTTTCATCCCTAGTCACTACTACACTATTTAGTATGTTAACAATCCCTTGATCAACGATAGATGCAAACCAGTCACCACCACTCTTACTATGGACGAATAAATGGCGCAACCTTAGCATAGCCAGGAGCTAGACAACCTCATCACATACATAAAATTCCAGCCATACACACGTTCTCAGAGCGCACTAGCTATATATTAGGAACAAGCGGCGTTCTGTGCCTCTAGTAATACATTTTCTGAGTACAAAAAGGAATTCTTACTGATGCTTTCGATCGATAATACTAAAAATGCCAACCCCAAAGGAAACAAAGTGGCTGAATTATGGCACATTCAGGTCTACAAAAGTTGTTATGAAAATCCTCAACAACAGCTCATCTTATTGTCCATCACAGTGTTGCCAGTTCATTGAAGATTCTACAGCATCTCTCAGTATACAAGGAAACTGGACATTTTAACTAGAAAAAAGAAGTAATAAATTCAGAAAAGAATTCATTCATGACATTCAGTTTCAGATAAACCGAACTCAGTATCAATGTTGAGCTACATTCAGTTTCAACAAGGAAACTGAATTCAGAAAACTGAAACAATGTTGAGCTAAATTCAGTTTCAAAGCCTTGCACAATGTTGAGCTACTTGCGGCTTGGAGGGCTGAATGACATTGAGCCGCAAGTAGCTAGCTGGGCCAAATCAGTCAAATACTGAATGCCTTCGAATCCAAGGCTATGCAACTTTACCATTTCTGCGAGAACCAATGTTTTTTTAAAGGAATCAGGAGGGGTTGCGCCCTACTGCTTAAAAATATGAGACAAAAAAAATATAGCATAGTACAAAAGCGAGTTCAGGAAACGTAAAAAGGAGAACCAATGTTTTGACTTGACTTATTATGATAACATCCAGGTAGAATTTGAAGGTAAGACCTAGGAAAGTAAGACCAACAGATGAAACCAGCGCTTGGCTTCGCCTTTCACTTTTTAGTCTACTTGATTAGAGAAAGATAGAAGCCGAGCAGTTCTTAGCCAGACACCCAGACGAGGGCCCAAGCATCACATTTGATCCCCCAACAGCAGGATACCAGTTCACAAGTCACAAGTAAATGTACACCCCAAATTTATACTATCTCTTGAACTATGCATTCCGTACAAACTCAGCGATTTTTTGTTTATTGACCATTCGGCCACTCGCAATCTACAATCTACCTACAATCTACATCACTGAAGAGTGAAGACATCAGATTTCTCGTTGAATTTACCCACCATTGCATACTACAGCGAGATGTAGCCACTGTGTTCCACATATCTTATCACATTAGCCCGGTGCCAGTGATGTAATAATGTCTACAATCTACTAGAAGGGGAATTAATGCCTATTAACCGAATAAAGCAGTAATATTAGAAAGGTTACTAAAAAAAAGAAGATGCAATTACTGAGGAGCACCAAACCAACCATTACCTATGCACATGAATGCAATGGAACTCCCTGTTCAGTATACTGCAGCAAGAGAAAAACAACCTTACTAGATTCTAACAATTCAACAAGGTTTTGAAGATGGTGTTACAGAAAATTCTAGCCATGCCAAAGTTGGATATCTTGGGGTTGAAATCATTATTATCTAGTAAAACATTGGTTGCTTTAAGATCCCTATGAATAATTTTCAGCCTGGAATCCTGACGAAGGTACAGTAACCCTCTTCCAATTCCCTGAATAATCTGTTGAAGCGCAATTTCCAACCTAATAAAAGTCTCCTCTGATAAATTTATAGGAAGTATTAAATGCCAACAGAAAAAATATGTGCAGGCTTACTATGACTGAAACTTACTGAAGAAAATGAGTCAACACCAAGTGCTTCTTGTGTGACCTGCGACGTCATATTGAACGTGCAAACAAACAACTAAATTTTTGACATGATGAAAAATTTCGTTGGGTCACTAGTACGTTCAAAGGACATCGTAGGCACAAAGAAGCAGTTGCTGCTGAAATCGAAGTCACTGAATACAAACACAATAGTTTACATTTCCTGACATAATGAAAACGAAGGTGTGTGTTAGGTCGCATGTTGAGGCATCTGGCATGGTAGATCTACACTGATTCCGACTGGATTTTAGCTACTAGAGAACCAGCTGGGAGCATCCGTGTGGAGATGAGTCAAAAAAAATTAAAAGAATTGTTTTGAATCAATTTCCCCACAAAACACCAACTACTGCTTGTACTCGTACTTGGTTGGTGCAAACTGAAATGAAAGGAAGGTATGTAGCACAGACCGCAGACCGAAATGGGAGAACAAATGGGATGGAAGGAAGTCTTTACCCCTCTATTTGTTCTCCCATCCCGGTCTGCAGTGTGGGTCAGATCGAGCGAGCTAGTAGGCGCGGGCGACGGAGAGGCCGAGAGGCGAGAGGGGCGGGAGGGAGACGGGCGGCGCGGCCGGCCGGAGAGAAGGGTGAGGCGGAGGCCATCCGGCGGAGAGCTGCTAGGAGCGGCGTGGGCAGAGGGCGTCGTCGGCTAGGATACGAATGAGCCCGGGAGGGAGGGAGAAGTGGGGAAGGGAAGCGGTCTGCGGCCGGGGCAGCAGCGGCAGCTGGTATTTGATGACAAAGCGCGTGCTCGGCCTGGCCTTGTTTAGATGAGAGAATTGGGGAGAAAAACACTGTATCAGAATTCCTGTAGCATTTCGTTTGTATTTGGTAAAAATTATTCAAATTTTGACTAACTAGGCTTAAAATGTTCGTCTCGCAAAGTACAACAAAACTGTGCAATTAGTTTTTGATTCCATCAACATTTAGTATTCCATGCATTTGCCGATATTTTGATGTGACGGGGAATCTTCTTTTTACATAGTAAAATTTGGGGAGAGAATTAGGAAACTGAACAAGGCCCAAAATGCAAAAAAATTTCAATATTTTCTGTCACATCAAAGCATTAAATGTAGGTAAAAAAATAACTAATTGCATAGTTTGTCTGTAAATATTGAGACAAATCTTTTGAACCTAGTTAATCTATGATTGGACAAAGTTCGTTAAATACAAACGAAAAGTATTGCAGTACTTTTTTAAAAAGATTTTGTGAACTAAACATGGCCCTAGTCGCAAATGACCCTCTCTCCTAACGCACTAAGGGTTTGTTTAGTTGGTGAAAATGTTTGTATTCGGCTACTGTAGCACTTTTCATTTTATTTGGTAATTTGTGTATAATTATGGACCAATTAGACTCAAAAGATTTGTCTCTTAATTTACAACTAAACTGTGTAATTAGTTTTTTATTTCGTCTACGTTTAGTACTCCATTTATGTGCCGTAAGATTCGATGTGACAGGTACTGTAGTACTTTTGGGGTTCCTTTTTAGAAACTAAACAGACTCTAAGAGCCTGCCAAAAAGGCCCAAAAAAAAAAGTTTGCACAGTAACTGTCACATCGAATTTATGGACGCATGCATGCATAGAGCATTAAATGTAAGTAAAAAAAATAACTAATTGAATAGTTTGTCTATAAATGTCGAGACAAATCTTTTTTAGATTAGTTAGCTTATGATTAGATAAATTTTGTCAAATAACAACGAAAAGTGCTACAGTAACTTTATCCAAACTTTTTTTATCATCTAAGCCATTGTTCAGATCGAAGAAAATTTCAACCTGATAAATAGTACCACTTTCGTCTTATTTGGCAAATATTGTCCAATCATGGACCAACTAGGCTCAAAAGATTCATCTCGTGATTTTCAACTAAACTGTGTAATTAGTTATTTTTTACCTACATTTAATACTCCATGCAAGCGACTAAAAATTGATGTGATGGAGAGAGAGTAAAAAAACTTTAGAATTTTGAGGTGAACTAAACAAGGGGTAAACCGACCCTAAACTTTTTTTTTGTCATCAGCTTGGCAGCCAGTAATAAGGACTTGTTTAGTTCCCAAAATATTTTGAGAAATGTAACTGTAACACTTTCGTTGTTATTTAGTAATTATTGTCCGATCATAGCCTAACTAGACTTAAAAGATTCGTCTCGTCCATTTCATCTAAACTGTATAATTAGTTTTATTTTTTATCTATATTTAATGTATGTGTCTACATATTCGATGTGACGGGAATCTAAAATATTTTGAAAAATATTTTAAGAACTAAACCAGCGCTAAAAAGAGCTCCGGTCACATTTACGGCTGGGCTAGTAGGCGCATGTAAGGATGAAAACGATACGGAAATATCCCGAACCGAACCGCAGTCGTTTTCTATATTTAATCCGATCGAATTCGTTTTTTGCGAACAAAAACGGATACTAAATTCGAAAACGAAATACGGAGTATATAATTCGGAATTCGGTATGAAATCAGTTTGGGCATTTGTTCGTTCGATTTCTACATTTCTACATTATATTCGGTTTAGAACCGAATTTAAATTCGGTTTAGAACCGAATTTGGTCCAGCAGGGGAACTCTGATCTTACATTTCTACATTATATTCGGTTTAGAACCGAATTTAAATTCGGTTTAGAACCGAATTTGGTCCAGCAGGGGAACTCTGATCCTGACATCATGGATGATGCTGATGAGCTCTAGATGTTTATGTTCTGTTAATTGTGTGTCGTACTACTTAAGACCATGGGTCACGCACTTGTTAATTTGAACTAGATCATGCACTTGTTAGTCGCGAACTTGTTATGTATTTGGCCATAAACTTGTTTAATGTTATGCACTGTGGGTCAGTTCGTATTGAATTCTCGTATACCGACCGTGTTCGATATAATTTCGCTCGAATTGTTTCGTTTTCGAAATTCTCGATATTCCGTAAGTTCGTGTTCGTTTTCGTGTTCGGTTTGTCCGCTTTCGTTTTCGTTTTTGTATTCAAATGTAAAAGTAGAAAACGGTTGAGGAGTTCTTCGGTCGATTCCGTCTGTTTTCATCCTTAGGCGCATGTGCCCTGTAGCATAACATGCAGGAGCAGGACAGTAGGAGCATGGGAAGAGCCGGATGATGCGCACGCTAGTCACCAGAACGACGTGATGCCATCCCATGCTAGCCCCGCGCGCGCGCAACACAGGCTCCCGCTCGGCCTTCTTTGGATGGGTTTAAAATTACTAGTTTTTACACTCTCTTTTCATCATATTAAATATAAAAACATATATACATAAAACAGTAAATATAGATAAAAATAATTAAATACATAGTTTAATTATAAATTACTTGACGAATCTTTTAAGTCTAGTTAGCCCACGATTAAATAGTAATTACCAAATACAAACAAAAATATTACAGTACCAAATTTTTCGAACTTTAGCCATCTGAACCAGGTGACCTTCCGCTCTGGAACAAACAAATATATAGTTTACTGTTTTCTAAAAAAAATATATTTAAACTCCTAAAAGAATTGCAAAAGTAGACGTGCTATTTGACACTCTCTTTTTATCACATTAAATCTAGAAACATATATACATAAAACAGTAAATATAGATAAAAAAATAATTAAATGCACAGTTTAATTATAAATCACGAGACGAATCTTTTGAGTCTAGTTAGCCCACGATTAAACAGTAATTATCAAATACAAACAAAAATGCTACGGTGCCAAATTTTTCGAACTTTAGCCATCTCAACCAGGTGACCTTCCGCTCGGGAACAAACAAATATATAGTTTACTGATTTCTAAAAGAATTTTATATTTAAACTCCTAAAAGAATTGCAAAAGTAGACGTGCTATTTGACACCGAGACGGGGCAGGTGACATGGACATGGCACCATTTTCCCCGGCGGGGAGAAGGTCGCAGTGATGATGTGTTTGGCACGGCACCTGGCCTCCTGGGCTGGGATGCTCCCGTCTACTAACGTTCATCAACATAAAAAGGAGTAAGCAGTGAAATTTAAAAAAAATGCTTCAAATGCTACTGTACATCAGCAGCTACAGTATTGATATGTCCCATCTACCCTCTCTCTTCTCTCAGGTAGTGTTTAGATGTGTAAAAGTTGGTGTAAATTTCTGTAGCACTTTTCGTTGTTATTTGGTAAAATTTATCCAATCATGTACTAACTAGGCTCAAAAGATTCGTCTCGACATTTACAGACAAACTGTGCAATTAGTTATTTTTTTACCTATATTTAATACTTCATACATGCGTCCAAAGATTCAATGTGACAGAGAATCTTGTAAAATTTTTTGGAATTACGAAGAAACTAAACACTGCCTCAGCTGCCCTCTACAACATGTAGCTACAGTATGTCACACTTTTTCCTACAGTACTTGCAGCACGGGGAGACGCAATTCATGGACCATGGTGCAGGACTACTTTCAGAGGCTACGCTTTTAGACTACCGCAGTGGTACTTTAAAATGATACTTTAAAGCTTTAGAGTATGAATATAGAGTAAAAATTACTGCACTGGGTACTCTAAAATGATACTCTATCTTTTTTCTCACTCTATATTTAGAGTAGTACTGTGCTTACTCTATACTCTATAGTGGCAGGCTCCACTAGCTAAACAAAGGAAAAAAAATGATATAACTCACAAACAAAAAAATCCAAATTAAATTTCGATTTCACCATTAAATTCGTCTCAATAAATCCTTCAAAACTAGATCACACATGGATATATTTAGATAAAGTGATAAGTGGCTCCCACAGTGAATAAAGTGGATAGATGATGATATAGAGGATGGATGAGTACGGAAGAATTGAGTATAGAGGAGAGAATCTTGCTGACTAATCCCTCCGTCCCAGAAAAAGTATCGATTTAGGTTTTTCAGACATCGTGTTTGATCGTTCGTCTTATTCAAAAATTTTGTGCAAATTATAAAATAAATAAATCATTATTGAAGTATCTCTAATGATAAAATAAGTCATAACAAAATAAATAATATTTATTAAAAAATTTTGAATAAGACGAACGGTCGAACACGATGTTTGAAAAACTTAAAACGATACTTTTTCTGAGACGGAGATAGTAGAACATATAAAGGATGAATATAAAGGTCTATAAGTGCTGATAGTGTTAGACACGAGAGCGGTACAGAGGCCCCAAATCAGAGACTACCTCCCTCGCATGCATGCAAGTCGATTGCTCCAGTCCCTAGCATGCAAATCACTCAAAAACGGAGGAAGTACTATATATCTGGATCCAAATTTTACATAGTAAATGTCCCGTTACACTGTAGTAATTTTATTTTTATTTGATAATAATTGTTTAAATATTGATTAATTAGGTTCAAAATATTCGTCTCCCAAAGTACAACAAAACTGTATAATTAGTTTTTGATTTCATCTATATTTAGTACTCCATATATATGCCAACATTTTGATGTGATGAGGAATCTTTTTTTTATAGTAGAATTTAGAGGTGAATTTAGGTATCTAAACAAGACCCAGTACTACTTGCTTACATTTGCGAACGCTTATCAGATGTTCACGATTAATTAACAGAAAGAACTAATGTTAGGCCTGGTTTAGATCGCAATTTTTTACTATCTAGGTTACTATAGCACTTTCATTTGTATTTAGTAATTAGTGTCCAATCATGAACTAATTAGATTTAAAAGATTCGTCTCGCAAATTACAGATAAACTGTGTAATTAGTTATTTTTTACCTACATTTAGTACTTCATACATACATCTAAAGATTGATGTGATGGAGAGAGTGTAAATATTTAGAATTTGAAAGGTAACTTAATAAGGCCTTAGTTAACATATCATCGTTCTAGTACTTTAGCCTCGGTACTTTTAGGGCTGGTTTAGTTCCTGAAATATTTTACGAAATGTTACTGTAGTACTTTTCGTTGTTATTTGATAATTAGTGTCCAATCATGATCTAATTAGGCTTAAAAGATTCGTTTCGTGAATTTCGTCTAAACTGTGTAATTAGTTTTATTTTTTATCTATATTTAATGCTTTATGCATGTGTCTAAAGATTTTGCTTTTTTTGCAAAATATTTTGAAACTACTAATCAAACCCCTAATTGTGTTATAAACTATTCACGACCATGCTTACGTCAAGTCATGAACCAAAAAGCAAAAGAAAAAAAAGAATCTCAAACATGGCCCAGGAGCATTAACACACAGCCATGGCGCTCAGACTTTTCAGAGAGAAGCGGCAGGGTTGCTGGTCACTGCAGAACGTGGAGTCCCACGTCATCAGCAATTCAGCGAGATGGGCGCCGTTCCATCAGGGCCTCGTTTATTTCCATCGAAACTCCCGAAAAAATGAGCTGTGTAAAAAGAAGATGTTCCGTCGTGTCAAACTTGTGGTATATACATAGAATATTAAATGTAAATAAAATAAAAACTAATTACATAGTTTAGTTGTACTTTGTGAGACGAACGTTTTGAGCCTAATTAGTCAACAGTTGGACAATTATTACCAAATATAAATGAAATGCTACAATGCCACTATAATGAATTTAAAGCTTCAAAATCAGTAAAATAAACCAGGGCCAGAGCAACTAGCTACTGTATAGCTCAGCTAGTACCAAAGCTACTGTATAGCTAGGGCCCGTCTGAGGTAGCGTTTGAATCCTATGGGTTAGGCCATGCAGCCCGCAGCACGGCATGAAGCCCGCCGTTTTGGGCCAGGCTGTGCCGGCCCAAGCACAGCCCGGCCTGGTGCTCAGCAAGCCTAGGCTGGCCTAGCCCGAGAGAGCAGGTCATGCCTAGGTAAGGCCCAGGCATGACGTGTTGGTATGGCCTGACCTACTAAATAGTCATGCCCTGGTATTTGGCCTGCTAAATAGTTTAATAGGCCAACATCCAACATATTCATGCACCCACAGCCCAATACTGCCCATCGACTAACTCGGCCACCCGGCTCTGTTCCCCATCGCGACTCCACACGGGAAGGTTGAAGTCGCCACCCTTCGCGACTTTTTCATGCACTGCGCCGCCGCCCGCACTCGCTCGCCCCATCTCGCGCTCCTCTTCTTCCTTCGCTCGGCCGCCCACGACGCTACCTTGCCCCATCTCGCGCTCCTCTCCTCTCCAGCGCACCGCCGATGGCCTGACCCATCTCTGGGATCTCTCTTACCCCGCTGACCTCCACGTCACGCAGATCTGATGTAGCCGCCGCCGAGTGGTTGCCATCTCCACGTCAACTCGTGCCGCTGCCACCTCCCCCAACTCGCGTCGCCTCCTCCTCTTCCCTCTCTCCCTCACATGGCCTTAACCCTCGGCTCCTCTGCGTGGCCGGCGGTGACGCTCCCCCATGGCTTCACTGCGACGCGAGCCTCGGGCTAGCCTGTCCTGCTCCACAGGTTGGGCTTTCTGGGCTAGCACGGCCCGAAAATTAGCCCAGCAGGCCGTGCCTGGGCCGCTGGTCAAGCACGATGTCACGGAACCGCCCAAATTATAAGAACAAAAGTACAAAAACAATCGCCGGAGCAATTAAATTCCCGTACTTAAGCTCTTATAACTCCGGTAGTCCAATAAAATCCCGAGGGATTTCAAACCAACCAACATATAAGCCAAGATCGTAGTGGTCCAACATAACAGGTCATATGTTACATCCATTTCATAAGTAATTCAACATATATCGGAGTTCAGTAGAGTTATTACAACTCAAGTTTAAAAGTAGCGGAAGCAAAGTAGTTTGAAAACTAATATCACCTTAACTCAAATACATGCCAGTACCAAGGTCAATTTCCCATAAAAGCATGAGAGATAAGATAGCTCAGACGGATCATGCCCATGATCACACTCCGCCACTACAGCCGGAGTCTTCCAATTCTTGCAGTAGCTATGATACATCACAACCTGCAACAAGTGGGAATAAACCCTGAGTACGAGAAGGTACTCAGCTAGACTTACCCGTCATAAACCAGAAATAATGACACCAAGGAGTATGCAAGGCTTTCTTTCAGTGGGCTAGCTTGACTCATTTGCGAAAAGCATAAGTTATTATGAATAAACTAATTTAAGTCCTTTTGCATCATATTTATTATAACCTATTCAATCTAGGTAAGCACATATGCTAAAGAAATCACTTGATTAACCATTAACATCAAAGATTACCATCTCAGGTTTAGCATTTCCAACATTATCCACATAACCATACGTGTTCCATCATTATTACTACGATGCCGTAACTCGAGTCAAGTGCTCACTATCCAGGAGCGATGGCGATTCGAATCGATTATTAACCAGCTGGTAATTTATTCCTCACACAAACCTCACTCACCCGCTAAAGTGAGGTATTAGTCACCGAGTCAACCATTCAGGTAAAGTCGCGAGCTTGCTAGGAACCACATGTACCCGGGGGCCGCCCGACTGCTCTTTGGCCTTATCATCGCGCCCCCGTTTCCTGCCACTACTGCTCCGGTACAGTGCGTTGCGGGCAATCCACTCGGCCCGAATAATCTCCCGGCTTCGCGGTCGAAAGGTACTTTATTCGGCCAGCTAAATGTGAGGCATGCGTTCAACATGACTCGAGGCCCAACAACGGTCGGTCCTTAATCGACACAGGCGGAAACTACAAGCACCCCAGAACCCTGTCTGGTTGCCCCATACTTATTCCGCCCGATCTCTAATTATCCATCAACACTTGGTTATTTCCAGGATATCATCCATTCCATAGCTAAAGTATTCCAGTAACCACCTATAGTTGCCGGTGACAGGAAATCACCGATCGCTACCGGTCTAAGCAGGGCTAAGCAATATTTTCGATCCCGAACCAAAATAGGATTTCAGGCATTATTTGCGGGACAAGGAAAATGATATATATGCAGCAAGTGTTTTCAATCAACTCCTATAACTTAATGCAACAATACATATATATAACATATATATACTCAATTGCTTTTGTAAAGTAGGAGGCTTAGAATGCTCCGGGGCTTGCCTGAGATCGAACACTGGGTTAGTGATTGACAGATGACACTCGTTTGATGAGCATCTCCCATCCCGACACTTGTTTAGTCCTTCCATCTTCGGGATAGGTCCACCAAACACCGTCTTCAGGTTTGGCTTCAACATCTCATCCTTCACGTGATGCATCTAGCGAACCTAATTGAGATGCAAGATGCATGTGTATGAATATGATGAATGGTAACACAAGATGTATCACATAATCATTCATGTAAACACACGATTAAGATATAGACACCAAAAGCTTATTAACTAACATCACACAACCAATTAAAGAGGGCAAGCACATTAAGCATAACACAAGTTTAACAAGAGCACAAATATCTTAACTTGACCATCATCAAGGGTATAAGCCACACTTAGCAACACATGGAGTAAACAACCATAACTAGCATCTGACAATTTCTGGACTGCAAACAACATCTACATGTTTGGATCATAACTGGAGTTATACAAATCCAATAGCCATGCAACAAGACATTCTAGAAAGCTTATGAAATTGTCTATAATTAATCTTTAATCATCTTAGCATGATTCTTAAGTTAACCAAGTCAAACATGCATAATTACAGAATCTGGTCCAGAGATTCCAGAGAACAACTATTTCTGGAACCCAACTTGAAACAGTCATTACTCACAAACTATAAGGTCAAATGCCACCAAAATTTAACACAAGCTAGATTAATGAGTTATCTACAACTTTGTTATAAGCATGTTTCTCAGCAAACATCATTTTCATGGTGCAATTACCAAAGTCCCAGAAACTGTCCAGGAAAGCATCAATTGCAAGAATAAATATTAACTTACATTCCAAACATATATTTGGCCACAACCAATGTAACCATCACAAAGTGCATGTTAAATGATCACCAAAAAGCATAGTGCTCATCATTAAATAATTTCTTTTAAAGCATTTCTTAATTTATTTAAATAGCAAGGTGAAATAATAAACATATATCAAAAGTCCATAATAAAATCTATAAAAATTACAGTAGCTCTTACATATACCCAATAGTCTACTGTACAAATTTCAAGTCATTTGGACATGTATATCAACCTCTATGAAAAAGACAAGTTGCTATTACAAGAATTCATGTGAGAGAAAGATACACTAATAACTCACTCAAATGGCAACCAAAATTCATGAAATTTTTACCACACATCAATCATCATATGAGTAGCATGCCACAAAAATTTCACTTCATTTGGAGCCCTAGATCTATAGTTATAAAAATGACAAATACAACTAGCATTAAAAACCTAGCTGCACAAATCCATTTTTACAGAGAAAACTTTAAACTAAAACATGCCATATTATAGATCTAGTGCATAGAGAATTTCACAAGGATTCCAAAAAGTCCTCATTTGCTATTTTATGATTTTTCTACAATTTACTATGATTTTCCAAAGTTCTAGTCATTTTTCTGCAAAAGAAAAACCGAAAAGGACAGACACTTTACAACGGGGCCCCTCGAAGAAACTTTAATTAAACCGAGCGGATAAGTCCTTCTTGCGCTATTCAAATGAGTCACAGGTTCTTCATTTAGGCCCCTTCCTTTAGTCAAATTTCCGCGCGAAGTCCTTGACGTGGATTGCACAGAGACGATGGCCGAGCTCGCGATTTCCAGTGGCTGTGGTCGTCGGCGGCGGTGGCTGAGGGGCGTGGAAGCATGCGGAGGTCCCCGCGCACCCGCGGCGATGCTCGGCTCGGCCCGTGGCGAACCCAGCCCCGCTGGAGGCCGACCGTGGCTTCCTGGCCACCATCACGGACAGCAGCTCAGCGGCTGCTTTGCTGCCTCGGCAGCAGGCGGCGGCGCTGCGACAGCAGCTGGCGGACCTAGGCTAGGATGAGCAGCGCATGACGAGGGGAAGGAGGTGCGGCAGCTGATGAGGAGGCGGAAGAGCAGGAACAAGCGGCGAGGGAGCTCCGCTCCGGCGCCCATGGCGGACGTGGCCGCGAGCGACGGCAGCAGCAGCGCAAGCGAGGGAGAGGGAGCTGAGAGTGAGTGAGGAGCGTCAGGGGGCAGCTCGATGTCAAAAAGTGCGAGGAGGAAGGCAGTGGCATGCGTCGGAGAGGAGGGGCGCGCGGCGTCCATGCACTGCGGCCACATCGACATTAAACCGAACACGTGGAGTGCGAAGACTTGAGCAAGGTGGGCGCTGGTTCGGGCCAAATCCAGGCCGAATTCGGACATGGGCCCAAAACGAAGATTGAAGACCACACAAAGCTCTACGTTTTTCATTAAGGAGTCAAGGTCATTAGAGCAACGGATTAGCGGTTAACTAGTTGCCAAAATGACAATGTCAACATGTTGACGGAGATCACGGAAACTCGCATTCGGAGGTCAAAACCTGATCAAACTTAATCCAACTTTTTGCATGCTCTTCTCCAAGATGTAAACTCCAACTTTTATTTTTGGCTCAACTCAAGTTGTTTAGCAAAAACACGAGAACGCGACGTGCCAACCGTCTTGTCGTTGTCGGTCCAACTTCGTGAATATGACGAAACTAGCAGTTTTGTGAATTGAATTTGAAGGTCCAACCAAGCTCCAAATCTGGTGAGACTTGATCTATTCTTTCCTTCACATGGTGTACTCCAACTCGTATTAAGGACTCCAATTGAGCTTCCATATGAATTTGGAAGATAAAAGGTCGCAAACATAGCAACTCACTGCTGTCAATCCAGGACTTAGAATTATTTCTAGGGCTGAAAAACAGCAGCTGATCCAAACTTCGAGCCTCTGTTTAACAAGCTTACAAGCTGATCTAGCTCTTGGTCCAAAAATAAAGTTTCTTCTACACAACATGAACTACAACTTTTATTTAAGGTCCAACATCAAAACTGGTATAGAAACTATATTTCTACTTTGACCAAAGTAGGATCACGATAAAGCTTAAATTGTCCTTTTTGATCAATTGGAGCATTTTCTGGGCATTTGCTCAACACGAACCTTTCACGACTTTTGTTATAGAGTCCATATAGAGTCTTTTGGGCAAGGTTGAAAGGTTTGGTTGATGACCTACATTTCCATCCACTTAATAATGCAATTCCAACACTTAGTAAAGTCATTCCAACAAGGATATAACTTATCATTTCATGTGACTTTTTGATTCCAAACGTCATGAAACTTTTCCAGTGACCAATATAGATAGGTACAAAGGTGAGACACATGAAGATATTGCAATAACACCACCCAAGCATATATCTTAAAAATGGACTATATGTAAAGCAAGGGTGCAACATCCAAGTTTAGGTTGGGGCTCGCTTGCATAGGTTTGACCTTGACATCTTCATCACCACTTAAACTACCATGTTTGAGCTCAAACCCACTGCTTAACTGGTGGCAAACACCTCGGGTGTTACACACGAGGCCTGCTTGGGCACGACCCGGGAGGCACGACCGTCCCGACCCACATCGGGTTGTGCCTGGCACGGGCGGGGCCGGCCCATTGGACATCTATACCTATGGGATTTTATTATTCAGATTTCTAGAATACAGATTCTAAAATCCCGGTTCTTTTCTAGATACTAAAAATCCCTTAGGAATCGGGATAAAAAATATTCTCCATCAACGTCCAAACGAGGAGATAACGGCGGGGATAAAAATTTTTTCCATCCAGACTATGAGAATCCTGGAATCCACGTGATTTGGACGGAATAATAGGATACGCAATGTCCAGGGGCATTTTGGAGAAATAAGCTTTTAAATGCCCAGAATCCACAAGTAAAATCAATGGTCCAAACGGTAACATATTTTATGATCTAGTATCTAGATTCTATAAATCTGGATTTTGGAACCAGGATTACAAAATATCCTGGGATTCAGACGGGGCCTAACACTAGATTCTAGCCTAGCAAAACTATATAAAAAAACATGTTTACTCCTGTCTTGTCTTCTCCCCGTCATTCACATTCACCCATCTCAGGCCCTATTTAGGGCATGTTTAGTTCCCAAAATTTTGCAAAAATTTTCAAGATTCTCCATCACATCGAATCTTTGGACGCATGTATGAAGCATTAAATATAGATAAAAAATAAAACTAATTACATAGTTTAGATGAAATTCACGAGACAAATCTTTTAAGCCTAATTAGACCATGATTGGACACTAATTACCAAATAACAACGAAAGTGCTACAGTACCATTTTTCAAAAAATTTCACGAACTAAACTAGTCCCATCTAAAAACTTTTTACCCCGTCACATCGAATGTTTGTACATATGCATGGAGCATTAAAAGTAAATAAAAAACTAATTGCACAGTTTGCATAGAAACCGCGAGACGAATTTTTTAAGCCTAATTAGTCCATGATTAGCCATAATTGCTACAGTAACACACATGTGCTAATAACAGATTAATTAGGCTTAATAAATTTGTCTCGCGGTTTTCAGACGAGTTATGTAATTAGTTTTTTTATTAGTATCGAAACACTCCTGACATCTCATGAAACATCCAATGTGACATCTCAAAATTTTTTACCCCAGAAACTAAAAACACCCTGAGTCCACCGCTTCTCTGGATAACACTAGAACCTTCCAATTAGCTAGAATCCCAAACAGGTAGAGATTTTTTTAATCTAGAATCTCTATCCTACAATCCATATCTAGAATCTAGATTACTAGAATCCTTTAGGGATCTAAACGGCACCATAGTAGATTTTGTTCTCTCCTCCAATACGTATGTGCTACCATGAAGGAAAAAAGCAATGGCTTGGCAAGCTAGCGGGGCACTCCAAATGGGATACTAATGGTTTCTATCCCTATTTAGATTAGGGTTTTAGATACATGTGCGTGCGCGTCAGGCCTCCTGGGCTACTGCGTTGGACTTGGGCTGTTGCCTGTTGGCGAGGCTCCGTTCTTTGATCACGTTTCCGGATGGAATAGAAAAAAAAATCTAATTTACCTCCCTTAGCTATGGCCTACTCCTCTGTCCCTCTTTGTCGGTCGTTCTAGGACTACTACTTTATTCCAGGTTCACTCACTATTCAATGCACCTGTACAACATTTATGTCCAAGTTCAATACCTTTTCGTTGCTCAAGTACTTTAGTTAAAACGACTAATATATGGGGACGGAGGGAGTACGTCTATGTGGGCTACAAAACCAGTTCTCCAAATCTCCTTAACTTTTAAAGCCATTTATTTTTACATCTTGAATGATTTTGACTATGGTTTTGCTGATATGGCATCACATCAAAGAGTAAATTAAACCGAACTAAGTTAAAAATTTATGAAGAATTGAAGATAAACAGAATGGAGTTTTAAAAAAATATCCAAAAACACATAAAAATAAAATTTCAAAAATACATTCAAATATTTTTACAAGGAAAAATAATAAAATTAAAAATCTTAAAATCTGGTTTAATCTTTGAAAATCCATAAAAATTTATTTAACCTCAAAAAATTATGCAACTAGTTTCAGAATTTTCTAAAACCATACTCTATCTTATGGTGCCTAGCTAGAAATTGCTTAAATCCAGATGAACTCATTTGGTACTTATTTGCTAATAGAAGCCCTTGTTACATATTATTATAGTTAGTAAATGTTGATCGTCCAGACCATGTAGAAGCACCAGTGGAGCATCGGTAGGATCGTAGTGGATGCTGGTCCCCTGTCCTAGATAAATTTTTAAAGTGGCTGTTGAAAGCATCTAGGCCCCAAGGTGTGGTTTCGGTAATTAATGACAACACTTTATTACCATGACTAACGTGTGTTTTGCAGAAACTTGGTAAGTTTGGTCATGGAGGTGATAACTGCTTTGAGCACTGTGGTATTCGTGTCCCTTGATAGAAATCGTTTCGGTTTTCAAAAGAGTGACGTCAAGATTAAGGACGGTTAGTTCCGGATGTCGAGGTGTTGAGACACATTCGGAATAGTCGTTAGGATCTTCGTTTTTCTCTTTTGGCCGTACTATAAAGGGGGGCATGAATGGGTAGCTTGACCTAGGCGAGTCCTATGTTTAGGTGTGGTGCACACTTGTTAAACTTGGCGCTAGGCAACCCTAGAATAGCTCAAAGTTCAGTTGGAAGCAACTTGGTCGAAGTTGCGACGCGTTTCGAGAAGTTTCGGGCTGTTTTCCAGTCACCGGACGCGCTCTTCGGGAGCACCGGACGCGTCCGGTGAGTACGCTCTGCGCTAGGGTTTCGGCCTTGACCACCGGACGCGGTCCTCGCGAGGACCGGACGCAGTGGTCAGTGGCTGACACGTGTCATCCAGGGAGAACGCCCGTCGGACGCGATCTGGACTTGATCGGCGAGTCCGGTGCAAGTCCAGTAAGGTCCAGAGAGGACCGGACGCGTCCGGTCTTCAGGCATCGGACGCGGCCTCGCGTCCGGTGCGAGTACAGTAAGCACCCTTGCACGTCGGACGCGTCCGGTCACCCCTGACCAGCGCGTCCGGTGGTTCGTTTCAAAATCGCGTTTTGACCGTTACGGGCGACCGGCGCGTCCGGTCCGTTGCACCGGCGCGTCCGGTGACCCCGTGTCAGAAAGTAACGGTTCGTTTTCTTTGAGGGGTGTATAAATACAACCCCTCCACCTCTTTTAGAGGTCTCTTGCTCATTCAAACATCTGAGAAAACCCTTTAGAGTGCAAGGGAGTGCAAGAGCTCTAGTGAGGATAGAGATTTGAGAATCAAAGTTTGAGATTCCTCACTAGTGATTAGAGAGTAGCAAGTGTGCATCCATCTCCTCATTTGGGCTCGTTGTGGTCAAGTGAGAGTTCTAGCTTGTTACTCTTGGTGATCGCCATCACCTAGACGGCTTGGTGGTGATTGGGAGTTTGGTGATCATCCGGCGGAGCTTGTGGATGACCCAACTCAAGTTGTGAGCGGTTTTGGGTGATTCGCCGCGACGGAGTGTCGAAGAATCAACCCGTAGAGAGCACTTGATCCTTGCGCGGATCAAGGGGGAGCGACACCCTTGCGCGGGTGCTCCAACGAGGACTAGTGGGGAGTGGCGACTCTCCGATACCTCAGAAAAACATCGCCGTGTTCCTTGCCCCTTTACATTCAAGCAATTACTTTCTCGTATTTACTTTCATTGCTTGTTTTACATTCCTAGAATTGCCATGCTAGACTAGGATTGGAAACTAGGGTGCAAAACTTTTTAACGGTAGACTCTCTAGGAACACAAGTAGGCACTAGGGGTGAATTCCGGCTTGTAGGATTTAATTCTTGCAATTAATTTTTAGAAAAGCCCAATTCACCCCCCCTCTTGGGCATCTTGATCCTTTCAATTGGTATCGGAGCCGTGTTGCTCCTAATTTAGGCTTTACCGCCTAGAGCAAGATGTCTAACGGGGAAGGACCACCTCCCACCTTTGAGGGGGATGATTTTCCATATTGGAAAATCCGCATGGAGGCGCATCTCGAAGCCATAGATGTCGGGTGCCTTAGAGCCGCAACCGAAGGGCTTCCCGCTATCAAGGATCCCGCAAACCCCACGGGTGACGAGGAGAAGTACGACCGGTAGAATGCAAAGGCCAAAAATGCACTCTACCGGGGCTTAGGCAAAGATATCTTCAATTGTGTGCGTAATGCAAAGAACGCTCATGATTTGTGGCAAAATCTTTGTGCTCTCCATGAGGGAACTAAGAGTGAGCGTGAGGAACGCTATCATATTGCTTTAAAGAAAATTAATTCTTTTGAGATGCTTCCCAAAGAAAGTGCTAATGACATGTACACTCGCTTGAATGTTCTTGTAGAGGACCTCAATGCTCTTGGGCTCACTCAAATGAGTCAATCGGATGTTGCAAGGAGGATCTTGAGTGTGCTTCCCGTTGAGAAGTATGGTCACATTGTCACCGTACTTCATCAAAGTGATCTCTCCACCGCAACACCGACTCAAGTATTGGGAAAGATCAATGCTCATGAGATGTACATGCACATCACTCCGGAAGAGGGCTCATCATCTTCCAAGAAGAAGGACTTGGCCTTCAAAGCTAGCCATGACAAGAAGAAGAAGAAGGGCCAAGCCATGATTGTGCAAGAAAGCTCAAGTGAAAGTGATATCGATGATGAATCACTTGCACTCATGGTGAGGAAGACCACCAAGATGCTAAAGAAGCTCAACAAGAGTGGCATCAAGTTTGATGGCAAGAAAAAGAAATTCTTCACAAGTAGCAAGAGAAAGCCCATCTCGGAGATGGATTGCTACAATTGTGGTGAACTTGGCCACCTAGCTCATCAATGCCCTAGACCACCAAAAGACAAGTTCAAGAACAAGAACAAGGGCAAGAAAAATGATTCAAGTGATGAAGAAGATGAGAAGAAGAAGAACAAGCCATACAAGAAGAAGGATGGCAAGAAGAAGGAGTTCTACAAGAAGAAGAAGGGTGGAAAGGCTTATATTGTTGGTGATTGGCTCACCGACATTGAATCATCTTGTGGCTCCTCCGAAGATGAGAGCGATGATGAGAAAGAGAAGGTTGCCGCATTTGTGATGGGGCCATCATCTTCACCGACATCCTCACCACCACCTTCACCGCCTTCCTCACCATCATCGTCCACTACTCACCTATGCCTTATGGCCAAGGGTGAACGAAAGGTACAAAATCATGATAGTGATGATGATGATGATAGTGATAGTGATGATGAATTTGATGCACCTTCTTATGATGAACTTGTAAAATTGCTAAACAAATACACTAAAATCATAAGAAGGACTAGAAGTGAAAATGATGATCTTCAAAATGAAAATGAATCACTCTCATCTAAGCTTAAAAATGCTCAAAAGACTAGTGGTGAGCTTAGAGATCAAAATAAAATTATGTCTTCTACTCTCAAGGAGCTCAAAACCTCTAACAAAGAGCTTAAAGATCAACATGATAAACTTGAGAAGAAGCATGATGAGCTCATCACTAGACATAGCTCTCTAAAAGACAAATACACCACATTAAAAATTGACTATGATAGTCTTGTGGTTGCTAATGAACTTGCTCTTGAGACACATGATGCTACTAACAATGTTGTTAAGTGTGATATAGCTACATCATGTGATGATTTGATCATTGAAAGCATTGAGCAAGGTTCTAGTAGCAAAGGCAAGAGTGTGGTTGAGTCATGCAACCATGATGATTATGCCAAGATCAAGTGTGAGAATGAGAAGCTTGCAAATGAGAACAAGAAGCTCAAAGGTTTGATGGCTCTTGAGAAGCAACCAACAAATGAGTCACTTATTGAAGAAAACAAGAAGCTCAAGCAAGAAAAAGAGCATCTCAAGACCGGCCTAAGCAAGTTCACAAGAGGCCAATATTTGCAAAGTGAGCTCCTCATGAACACCGTAATGAAGATGGATAGAAGTTGTATTGGGTACTTGGCAAATCAAGAGAAGAAAGCAAAAGCTCAACAACAAAGCAAGTCAAAGCCCAAGCCAAAGAGATGTGTTGAGTGTGGTCAAGAAGGTCACTTTGCTCATGAATGCAAAACTCCACCACCACAACCCTTGTCCAAGCATGCTAGACCCTTTGCCTTCAATGCTCACTACATGCTAAGAAAAGATTCAAATGGAAAGATGAAAGTCATGTTTTTGGGTCCCCCAAACAAGAATAGGCCAAAGAAAATATGGGTTGCCAAGTCACTAGTTGAGAAAGTCAAGGGCCCCTCTCAAGTTTGGGTCCCTAAACAAAAAGCTTGATCTCTTGTGTGTAGGTGAACTACAAGACCGGTGGATCTCATTGGGTTATTGATAGTGGTTGCACTCAACATATGACCGGTGATCCTCGTATGTTCACCTCCATTGAAGAGAATGGGATATGTCAAGAGAAGATCACATTTGGAGATAATTCAAAGAGCAAAGTCAAGGGTATAGGCAAGATTGCAATATCAAATGATCACTCACTCTCAAATGTGCTCTATGTTGCTTCATTGAGTTTCAACTTGTTATCCGTTGGGCAACTTTGTGACCTTGGCTTCCAATGCTTGTTCACACCAAATGAAGTTGAAGTTTCAAAGATAGATGACAAGCAAGTGATATTCAAAGGCTTTAGATACAACAATCTTTATCTTGTTGACTTCACCTCCGAAGATGCAAATTTGATGACATGTTTGTTCACCAAGACCTCACTTGGTTGGCTTTGGCATAGGAGGCTTGCACATGTTGGAATGAGCACTCTCAACAAGCTATTGAAGAAAGAACTAGTAAGAGGATTGAAGGATGTGAAGTTTGAAAAGGACAAACCTTGTAGTGCATGTCAAGCGGGCAAACAAGTTGCAAACACTCATCCAACCAAGGCTTTCATGTCAACCTCAAGAGTGCTAGAACTTCTACACATGGATTTGTTTGGGCCTACAACATACAAGAGCTTGGGTGGTAATCTCTATTGTCTTGTGATAGTGGATGACTACTCAAGATATACATGGACCTTCTTCCTTCATGACAAATCCGAAGTGGCAAGTTGCTTCAAGAAGTTTGCAAAGAGAGCTCAAAATGAATTTGAAGTCAAGATAAAGAAGATTAGAAGTGACAATGGCAAAGAGTTTGACAACACCAACATTGAAGCATATTGTGATGAAATTGGAATCAAGCATGAAGTTTCTTCAACCTACACTCCTCAACAAAATGGTGTAGTTGAGAGAAAGAACCGGACCTTGATCACTCTTGCAAGAACAATGTTAGATGAGTACAATACTCCGGAAAAGTTTTGGGCCGAGGCAATCAACACCGCATGCTATGCTTCAAATCGCCTCTTCCTCCAAAAGTTTCTTGGCAAGACCCCCTATGAGTTGCTTAATGGGAAGAAGCCGGACGTCTCATTCTTCCGGGTGTTTGGTTGCAAATGCTACATCTACAAGAAGCGTCAACACCTAGGGAAGTTTCAAAGACGTTGTGATATTGGTTTTCTTGTTGGTTACTCATCAAAGTCCAAAGCATATAGAGTATTTAACCATACCACCGGTTTGGTTGAAGAAACATATGATGTGGAATTTGATGAATCTAACGGCTCCCAAGGAGCAATTGAGAATTGTGATGATGTAGGTGATGAACCCTTGAGGGAGGCCATGAAGAACATGCCCGTGGGAGACATCAAGCCAAAAGTTGATGAAGACGATGTGCAAATCATTGATCCACCATCTTCATCACATGTGCCTCAAGATGATGACAAGAATGAGAGAGTTGAAAATGAAGATACTTATGTCTCTCATGAACAAGCCGAGGCACAAGCACAAGATGTTGATGCTCCCAATCCACCTCCTCAAGTGATTGATAGAAGAAACTCACCTCTACTTCAAGCTCATCCACAAGA
The DNA here is from genome assembly GCA_022457205.1 of Saccharum spontaneum. NCBI lineage: Eukaryota > Viridiplantae > Streptophyta > Magnoliopsida > Poales > Poaceae > Saccharum > Saccharum spontaneum. The sequence continues at coordinate 6,797,220 of CM039604.1, forward strand.
ACTCATCATAGGGAGTCCTTCAAAGGGAGTAATGACTCGATCTCAAAAGCTAGCTTCTTTCGTTGAACATCACTCTTTTGTCTCTTGTGTTGAACCTAAGAATGTAGAAGAAGCTCTTCAAGATCCGGATTGGGTGAATGCCATGCATGAAGAATTGAACAACTTCACCCGCAACCAAGTATGGACGCTTGAAGAGCATCCTAAAGGTGCAAGAGTCATTGGAACCAAGTGGGTGTTCCGAAACAAGCAAGATGACCAAGGCATAGTAGTGAGGAACAAGGCAAGACTAGTTGCAAAGGGGTTCTCTCAAGTTGAAGGCCTTGATTTTGGAGAGACTTTTGCACCCGTTGCAAGACTTGAAGCCATTCGTATCCTCCTTGCATATGCATCACATCATGATATGAAATTATATCAAATGGATGTGAAAAGTGCATTCTTAAATGGCTTTATAAATGAACTAGTCTATGTCAATCAACCTCCCGGGTTTGAAGACCCTAGATATCATAATCATGTTTATAGGTTGTCCAAGGCGCTATATGGGCTCAAGCAAGCCCCTAGAGCGTGGTATGAGCGCCTCCGGGACTTCCTCATTGAGAAAGGCTTCACCATCGGGAAGGTCGACACCACACTATTCACCAAGAAGCTTAATGGGGAGATCTTCATTTGTCAAGTATATGTTGATGATATCATCTTCGGGTCAACAAATGAAGATTATTGCAAGGAGTTTGGTGAATTGATGTCGAAGGAGTTCGAGATGTCAATGATTGGTGAGCTCACATTCTTCCTTGGTTTTCAAGTCAAGCAAATGAGAGAAGGGATTTTCATCTCTCAAGAAAAGTATACCAAGGATCTTCTCAAAAGATTCAAGATGGAAGAATGCAAGCCAATCAAGACCCCAATGCCATCAAATGGACATCTCGACCTAGATGAGGGAGGTAAACCGGTTGATCAAACTCTCTACCGTTCTATGATTGGTAGCTTGTTGTACCTTACCGCATCTAGGCCCGATATCATGTTTAGTGTGTGCATGTGTGCTCGCTTTCAAGCGTGCCCTAAAGAACCTCACTTAAGTGCCGTAAAAAGAATCCTAAGATATCTTAAGTACACCCCAAGCATTGGTCTATGGTATCCCAAAGGAGCTAGATTCCAACTAGTTGGCTATTCCGACTCGGATTATGCCGGTTGCAAAATTGATAGAAAAAGCACATCCGGAGGGTGCTATTTGCTTGGGAGATCCTTAGTATCTTGGTCATCTAAAAAGCAAAATAGTGTGGCTTTGTCCACCGCCGAGGCGGAATACATTGTCGCGGGGGCTTGTTGTGCACAAATCTTATATATGAAACAAACCCTCCTAGACTATGGAGTTGTTCTTGAAAAGGTGCCACTTTTATGTGACAATGAAAGTGCCATTAAAATTGCTAACAATCCGGTACAACACTCTCGCACCAAGCACATTGATATCCGCCATCACTTTCTAAGAGATCACGTTGCTAAAAATGACATATCACTAGAAGGTGTACGAAGTGAAAATCAATTAGCGGATATCTTCACTAAACCTTTGGACGAGGCTACCTTTTGTAGACTAAGAAGTGAACTTAATGTGCTTGATTCAAGTAACTTTAAAAAATGAGCGCGTGTTGTCCCTTGCATTGCATTGTATCATATGTCACGTTTACGTTATCGCAATGCATTTAGGGCTTGGCTAACACGGTTACGATAACCCTCCCTTGGAGGAGTGAAGAAGCCTAACCGTGGATCAAACTTGACAAGCAACCTAGCTTTACTTTCTTGTATTGCATTGCATATGCATGGTTGTTTGTTTGTCGTTTCTTTTCGGTTTAGCTTTGAGCAACCTCTGTGTTCGTCCATGAATAGAGAGAGCATTTGACGCTCCTAAAGGTCCAAAAACTCTATTGCATGGCCATACGTTGCTCCTCGGGTGTTTATTGCCTATTTTCGTAAAAATAATACTAGCCTAAGGCAAACTATTTTAAAAAATTTGAGGGTTTTGAGTGAGGTCACTCATATCAGGTTCCAATTGGTGTTTATTTGTCTCTTTGAATTGGAACTTGATTGGGAGAAGTCGCGTCGAAGTTCGGAACAAAGAATGGCGAAAAACAGCGACCGGACGTTGCACCGGACGCAGTGTTGCTTCACCACCGCGTCCGGTCCTGGCGTCCACCAGCGCGTCCGGTCATCCAGAAGACAAAGTCCAGACCTTGGCACCGGACGCTGCACCGGACGCGCCTCTGACGACGACCGCGTCCGGTCCCGGCTACCACCACCGCGTCCGGTGCTCCGCGATGAATTCCCGAGCACTCAGCCATCGGACTCTGACCGCGTCCGGTCAGTCCACACCGGACGCGTCCGGTCACTCCAGGCGCTTACTGGAGTGTCACCAGACGCTGCACCACCGCGTCCGGTGATTTTGACCACCGCGTCCGGTGATACCGTATCGAGCGGATCTGCGCCCTCATAAAACCGATTCGGTTTTCTTCTTTTTCCTTCGCCGCTCGCGATTTCTGCCGCCGCCCGAGCTCTCCTCGCCGATTCGCCGTTTCGCCGCCGTTCTCGCCGGAGCCGCCGCGCCCTTGCCTTCCACCTCCTCTCCGGCGACCCCTCACGCGCTCCAGCCACGCCCTCGCTGCCCAGCGCGCTGCCCTGCTGCGCCCGCGCTGCTGCCGCTGCTTGCCGCGCCGCCGCCGTAATCGCCGCCTGTTCCTCACCGCCGGCGAAGCCAACCCCTGCCAAGAGCCTCACGAGCGCCGCATCTACTCCTCCGTGCGCCCGGGCACCTCGATTCCATCCGTTTGGCCGCGGTTTTCCATCTAGGGTTTCCCCCTAAACCCTAGCTTAGGGTTTCCATCAACCCTAGCTCGAGGTAACGGCTTGTTCGATTTCTTTCGTTCACGTCAATTCCTTTTCGTCGATAAGGCTTACCGTTGACCGTAACCCTCCATTGCATATCTCGATTGATCGTTTCAGTGCTCGATCGCCGATCTCGGGGGTTCTCGCGAACTAGGTCACCGCGTCCCTTCACCGTCGTCTCGTCGATCCGAGGTAGCTTCGCGTCGTTTCACTTCGTATCTCATGTGCTTGCTATCTAGGGTTTCGTATCTTTAGATATATATGTGCTTATAGTATATCTCTCTATTCCATACGTGCAGCGAGTCAGTCGGTGTGTCGGGTCAGATCTGTTCGCTAAATCTGAGGCCAAGCCTGCGGATACGGTTTGAGGCCAAGCCTCTCGAGTGTCAGTTCATCATCTCACAGAGGTTTTTCAGGCAGTCAGTCAGCATGGTGCGTTGCAAGAACGCCGGTGGTGCTCCTGGTTGTCACACCCATTTTTAAGGACAAAAATAGGATGCATAAAGTACTCATGTGCGTCCCAGGTCATGATCGCACACATAAGCAGACAAATTACATAGTATCATCACAGTGCTTATTACATAACGAATATATGTTTAAAACATAGTCTTGAACAATAAATAATAATATCTAATAATAATCTTCAGCGGAAACTCCACACAGGGACACGGTTGACTGGTTGACACCAAGACTAGTACTCATTACGGTAATCCTCATCACAATCTTCATCTGTTATGGTGGAAATAGCAAGAGTGAGTCCATGTCGAACTCAACAAATATAACACAGGGTTCATGAGGCTCAAATGGCTAGACACTGTTTAACTGCGGTTAGCTTTTAAATATTATAACTTTCAATTGAGTAGCATCAAGATAAACCACTTCCCATTAAAGAACCAATGATCAATTGTAATAATGATAACAAATAGCATTAACATGAGCATAATAATAACAACAGTAATTAAACATGATATAGCAATTATGATCAACTATTCCATAAGAATCCCCAAGGCCGCTCGTATCCGTGAGCACGGCTAGTATACCAGTTTTTAACTCTGCGCAGAGGTGTACACTTTCACTGTGAGTCATGATTTCCAAATGAGTGGGGAGATCAAGCCCAAACACCCAAAAACCATATAAAGCCACTCAAGAGTTCGTCTAACAAGTTAGGGCCATTAGATTCACTCGGCAGGCAGATGTAGAACCCCCCTTCCCTGTGGCACAACAACCGCAGCCTATACACACTAGGCCAGGGGCTCGCACTACACCCAAAGTGTCAAGCCATTCTTACGCCATTTAAGGTAACCGCTAACAAGCTAGAAAAGGTCTCTTGAACAACTAGAGCCAGAGCCATATAGCCCTCACAGCTGTACTGTATATCCCGGTTATCACTTACAGATAAGTCCTTAGGGAGAGAAACCAGAGCATCAAAATAAGTACACATGCTCTAGCCCCCTTTTTACAGTATTAAGATCATCTTAATGATTGGTTGCTTGCTCCATTAATCATATTACAAGATCATTGTTCTTAAATTTAAGCACTAGCCACAGCTACCCATATGCATACCCAAGGTTGACAAGGAATCAAGACATCAAACACTAAGTTATAATCTCTAAGGTTGTCAAGGTAAGCATATGCATATGTATGATAATTTTGATGAATAGGTAACAAGGATAGTCCTGTGTTATACTTGCCTTGATTAAAGCTCTCCAAATAGTACTGCTGACTTGGCTCAAAGTAATACTCCGAATCGTCCAAAAACTGCTCACCTTCTATTCTTGATCATCAATCAACAACATACATGCATCCAATCAAGCATACACGAAGCAAACAAATAGATACAATTAGAACAGTACACCAACAGTAACAAAACAGTAATAAAAGTTTATAAAACTCTTCTACACATTTCTACGATCACACAGACGTAAAGATCACCAAAATCGGAGTTAAAACGTAGAAGTTATGAATTTTCTAAGATTTCCTATAGATCAATAAATACTTAATTATAAACTCGAAAAATAAATTATCAAAACTAACTGTAAAATTATACTAACATGTAGAGTTCGCAATTACGAACCTAACGCAATTTGAATGGATCAAATCGGAGTTAAAACGAAGTTTTTATGGCTAAAACAGTGCTAGTGGCAAAACTGTAAATACCTGAAAACGTATTTTTGAATTAACCGGTAAAGAATACGCTTTCAAAACGCAAAAACGTATTTTTGAATAACCTCGGAAGAAAATACGTCTTCAAAACGCGAAAACGGATTTTCTCGGAATGCGCCAAGGACCGCGGGTTCTAATAAAGAAAAACACAGGGGCTCTTTATGAAGTTTACCCCGCGAAGGGGTATGATCTAATCTCGGCCATCGGTGCAAGATCGGACGGCCCTCGTTCACCAGCAGGCGCACAGTACAACCCCCCGAGCTTCTCTTCCCCAACTCCGGCCGCCGGCCACCGTGGCCGCCATAACACCTCACCGGAGCACAACGATTCTCCCGTTCCCGACCGCCAAACACCCCGCGACTTGGTCCAATCGAAAGAGAAAGGCAAGCCGCACCCATCTACGCAGCTTTGAAGAACTACAACCACCCGAATAAGTGACGCGGCAAGGAGAGGGTGGCGGTTCCATTGCCGGTCATCCCAAGCTTACCAAAATCTCAATTCACTGCTTCTCATCATGAAAGAAAAGCACGGGAAGAAAGAGGAGGAGGTCGCGAACTCACCAACGCCTTGATCACGGCCTCAAAACCACCCGAGAGCTCCACCCGAACACAACCGAAACCGCCAACACCTCAAACCCTAAACCTTGGATTCTCGGTGGTATAGATCACGTTTTAGATGAAAAACGGAACATAGGAGGTCCCCTCTTCCTATTTATAGCTTCAATTTACCGGAAACAATCACCAAATCCCAGAGGATCGATTCGGTTGAGATACGGTAGAAGGAGTCCGTCCCGGTCACGAGGTTGAAGATGAACTGGAGACCGGCTAGTGGGACCCACCTGTCAGCGAAACGAAAAGAAAAGGAAGGCGCGGCTTCGGGCTGGCCGACTTGGGCCGCTGCAGGCCGACGGCCCACGCGCGCGGCAACAGCTGGATCGGCCCCCTCACGCGAAAAGCCAGCAGGCCGGCCCTGGCTTTCCAGGCTGCCACAGTAGTAAGTTTCCTTTCCCTTTTTTTTATTTACTTGTTTCCAAAAATATTTCAAATACTTTCTAAACCAAAATAAAACCAAATAAAACAAATATAACAGCACACAATAAAATATATGCAACAGCATGAATGCAACACAAAATTTATTTTATTATTATTTTAAATTGGACTTTATTTGTTATCTAAATTATTTCAATTTTTGTTATCTCAAAATTTGGGTGTTACAAATTCTACCCCCCTTAAAAGAATCTCGTCCTCGAGATTGGATTGCTTACTCAAACAACTGCGGATATGACTTCCTCAATTCATCCTCTCTTTCCCAAGTTGCCTCTGCCTCTGAATATCGATTCCACTGTACTTTACACATCTTAATAACCCGACTTCGAGTAACCCTCTCAGCAGTTTCTAAAATCTTAATCGGAACCTCTTCATATGTAAGATCCTCTTTAACAGTCAATTCTTCCAAAGGTATCTGCTCCTCAGGCACCCTCAAACACTTCTTAAGTTGTGAAACATGAAACACATCATGCACCCCAGCTAAATTCTCAGGCAACTCTAATTGATAAGCAACTTCCCCACGTCTAGCAACAACTTTAAATGGTCCAACATACCTTGGTGCTAGTTTACCTTTCATGTTAAATCTCTTCACACTTCTCATAGGTGACACCTTCAAATAAACATAATCACCTACTTCAAAAACTAGATCTCTTCTCCTATTATCAGCATAACTCTTCTGACGAGACTGTGCCACTCTCAAATTCTCACGAATCACTCGCACTTGATCTTCTGCGTTTCTAAGAACATCTGTACCAAACACCTGAGATTCACCTGTCTGATCCCAAAACAATGGAGTTCTACACTTACGTCAATACAAAGCTTCAAACGGTGCCATCTTAAGACTCTGTTGATAACTATTATTGTAAGAAAATTCTGCATAAGGCAAACTCTTATTCCAACTAGTTCCATATTGCAATGCACAGGCTCTCAACATATCCTCTAATACCTGGTTAGTCCTTTCAGTCTGTCCATCTGTCTGTGGATGATATGCGGTACTAAAGTTTAATTTAGTTCCTAAAGATTCATGCACAGCTTGCCAAAAATGCGATGTAAACTGCGATCCTCGATCAGATACAATCTTCTTTGGAACCCCATGCAAACATACTACCTTCTCCATATACAACTCTGCCAATTTTGGTCCATGATATGTGGTCTTAACTGGTATAAAATGAGCAACTTTAGTCAAACGATCTACTATCACCCAAATAGAGTCATAACCTTTCTGAGTACGAGGTAACCCCACTATAAAGTCCATACCAACTTCTTCCCACTTCCACTCAGGAATCTTCATTGGTTGCAGCAATCCTGCAGGTCTCTGATGCTCAGCTTTTACCCTCTGACAAGTATCACATATTGCTACATACTCAGCCACATCTCGCTTTAATCCAACCCACCAATACTTCTGTTTAAGATCCAAATACATCTTAGTACTACCAGGATGAATAGAATAAGCTGACTCATGAGCTTCACGAAGAATTGCCTGTCTAATAGCTTGATCCTCAGGTACACACAGCCTCTTTCCAAACCACAAAATTCCATTATCATCCATTCTAAAGCCTGGTGACTTACCAATCACTATATCCTCCGCTATCTTCTTTAGTTTCTCATCCTTCAATTGACCCTTATAGATCTCTTGCTCTAAAGTAGGCTCTATTACTAATTCCATTGCATTAGTAACAATTCCCAAATTCAGATATTCAAATTCAGCACATAACTCACTAGTCATAGACAATGTTCTTATCTCATTGGCATAACTCTTCCTACTAAGAGCATCAGCTACTACATTAGCCTTACCAGGATGATAGTGTATCTCAATATCATAATCCTTAATCAACTCTAACCATCTGCGTTGCCTCAAATTCAGATCTGACTGAGTGAAAATATACTTCAAACTCTTATGATCAGTGTATATATCACTCTTATGTCCAATCAAATAATGTCTCCAAATCTTTAAAGCATGAACAACAGCTGCTAACTCCAAATCATGTGTAGGATAATTCAACTCATGCTTTCTCAACTGTCTAGATGCATAAGCCACAACCCTGCCTTCTTGCATAAGAACACATCCCAAACCTTGACGAGAAGCATCACAATAAATAGAAAACCTCTTACTCAAATCTGGTAAAACCAAAACAGGCGCTGTAGTCAACCTCTTCTTCAACTCCTCAAAACTAGCTTGACATTTATCAGACCACACAAACTTAGCATTCTTTTCTAACAGAGACGTCATAGGTTTAGCAAGTTTAGAAAACCCTTCAATGAACCGTCTATAATATCCAGCTAAACCCAAGAAACTGCGAATCTCACTAACATCTGTAGGTGGTTTCCAATTCAATACATCTTTCACCTTGCCTGGATCCACCGATATACCTCCATTAGAAACAATATGACCAAGAAAAGAAACTTCCTTCAACCAAAACTCACATTTACTTCGCTTCGCATACAGTTTATGCTCTCTAAGCTTCTGCAATACCATCCTCAAATGTTCAGCATGCTCTACCTCGGTCTTGGAAAATACTAGTATATCATCGATAAATACCACCACAAACTTATCCAAGTATTCCATGAACACCTTATTCATCATGTACATAAAGTATGCAGGTGCATTGGTCAATCCAAACGACATAACAGTATACTCATACAATCCATACCTTGTAGTAAAAGCTGTCTTTGGAATATCAGAGGCACGAATCTTCAACTGATGATATCCAGAACGTAAATCAATCTTAGAGAACACACAAGCACCTCTCAACTGATCAAACAAGTCATCAATCCGGGGCAAAGGATACTTATTCTTAATAGTTACTTCATTTAGTGACCGATAATCAACACACATCCTCTGACCACCATCTTTCTTATCAACAAAAATAACTGGTGCTCCCCAGGGTGATGAACTAGGTCGAATAAAACCTTTTTCTTGTAATTCTTTAATTTGTTTCTTAAGTTCTTCTAATTCATCTACTCCCATCCTATATGGTCGTTTGGCTATAGGTGCAGTTCCAGGTAATAATTCAATAAGAAATTCAATGTCTCGGTCAGGTGGCATACCTGGCAATTCATCAGGGAAGACATCCGGAAATTCCTCAATCACTGAATTCTCATTAATAGTATCCTCAATCTGATTCACCACCGCGGTTGGTTGCTTCTGCATTGCTACATCCACATTGATTTTATCTCCATTAGGCGCAGTCACAACTACCACTTTCTGCTGACACTGAATCTCTGCCTGATTTTGCATCATCCAGTCCATACCCAATATCACATCAATCCCAGATGTCCTCAACACTATAGGAGTTATCTTAAACTCTACCCCCCTTAATACCATACTAATTGGAAGACAACGATTACTGGTTTGCATGGTACCTCCAGGTGAATTTACTAAGAGAGGTTCTTTCATAGCTAGCATGGGTATACTATGCATTTTAACAAAAATATTGGATATGAATGTATGAGATGCTCCAGAGTCAAAAAGAACAGTTGCGGGAGTGGAATGTACATTGAACGTACCAATCATAACTTCTGGTGCATTATGAACTGTATCAGAAGACACGTGATTCACCCTTCCAGTACCCAAATGCCTCTGGCTGCTCTTCTGGCTCTGAGGAGTCTGTTGGTTCTGCTTCTCAGGACAATTATAAGACAAATGGCCCTCTTTACCACAGACAAAGCATCTAATAGGAGTACTGGGAGAATTATTCTTCATGGGGGTAGCATTGGGATTTCCAGTGCGAGGAGTCTGTTGCCCACTCTGCTGATACTGTTGACGCTGTGGATATGATGAACGCTGTTGCGACTGATTGTTTTGCCAATTTTGGGACCACCTCTGATTTGAATTGCGATTCCCCTGGCTGACCGGTCCCTGAAACTTCTGATGAAAGCCATGCTGAAAATTTGTGCGTTGACGGTTGTTGCTTCCTGAGCCTTGCACCTTCATCTTTCTCTTCCTATCCATCTCCTTACGCTCATTATCCAGCACAATAGCCTTGTTCACCAGCTCCTGAAAGCTAGCATAGCTATTCCCCTTCAGTTGCAAGCGAAGATCATAATAAATTCCCTTCAAGAAAAGACGTTGCTTGTCTGCATCTTCCCTAACTTCATTGGGAGCATAGCGAGCCAACTGGGTAAACTTGTCATGATATTCACTCACGCTCATCTGTCCCATCCTCAGGTTTCTGAATTCTTCTTGCTTCAGCTCAATTATACCTTCAGGAATATGACGAGCTCGAAAATCTCTAACAAACTCATTCCAAGTGATAGGAGGAGCATTGTCAGGGCGTGCAGCCTGGTACGACTCCCACCAAGTCTGAGCTGTCCCTTGTAACTGTCCAGATGCATACAACACCTTCTCCATATCATTGCATTGAGCTATGTTCAGCTGTTTCTCCACCGCCCTCACCCAATCATCTGCTTCTAGAGGATCAGCAGCGTGAGAAAACACTGGAGGGCGTCCCTTCAAAAATTCTCCACGCTTATCCCTTACTTGAACAGGTGGTGGTCCTCCAACAGGGGGATTGTTCTGCATATGCTGCATAAACATCTGCATCAGCTGATTCTGAGTTTGCATGAGTTCCTCCATAGTAACGGGTGGGTTAGCACCCCCACGACCTCTGCCACGACCTCTGCCTGACATCTGTTTCCAAAACACAGAAGATGGATTTTCAGTACAAACCGAGATGATAAATACAATAGATAAACAAAATCTGATTTTCTGGGCGAACTCCAATTTCAGCAACTCAGTAAAACTGTCATATCTCGAGCTACAGACGTCCAAATCAGATGATCTTTACATGGTTGGAAAGCTTATAAAATTATCTACAACTCGTATTCACAACACTTTCTCTGATTCTGTCAATAAATTGGTCAAAAACTGAACTTAACAGAAACTGTTCCCGAATTCCAGACTGTGCAGTAACTCCAACTTATAACAGGTATATCTCTCAACTCATAATAGATATTAAGGTGATTCTTGTGGGATTAGAAAGATACAGAAGTCTAATTATTCCCAGTAAAATTTCTTAATTTTTCCATGAACGGATTTTAAGTTATTTCTAAAACATCCCAGACTGATCCAGAAATCAGCAAAGGACAGAACTAAGTTAACCTCATGTTCACTAATATATCTTGATCAATCTTAATATTCTTAACAATAGAATTTGTAAGCATGTCAACAAAACTCCAGCACACATTACAAAGATCCAAATCACACATTATCATAATAACAATCCATCAATCACACAATTGTTCACACCACAAACTGACTCTTAAAACAATCCGAACTAGAAATTAACTCGCAACTACTATCGTTCTTATTACATAGGGATTTTTCCTATTTCCTAATTAAGCTTCTCATAAATCTTAGGACGACCTAACTCCGCCCTCAATTGGTCAATCTCCTTGTAAGCTTGCTCCTTAAGTTCCTTTTCCTTCAGCAACTCATCCTTCAAGTCCGCCTCATGAAGAGCCAATTCACGAGCTAATGCCACCGTTGCTTGCAAAGTCAAGGAGGAATCATCTGCAAGTGGCACGGTCCAAATTCCCTTGTCATGCAAGAAACAAGGAAAATGCCGAAGTGCACCCTTTAGCGTCTTGTCCGAGCGTAGACCATGGTAGTAAACAAATGCATTGAAAGCGACATCCTCCATGCTTGTCTCCACGGTTGCCCGGCTCACTCGGGTAATAAACTTTGACTCCACCTTAGGCTCCTTAGTGGTAGGATCCCTTTTCTTGACCCATAACTCCGTCTTCCAATAGGAATCCATCCATGGATGACTATACTCTGCACTGCGATACTCTAAAGTAGCCTCCCAGTCGTAATAGTAGTTGTCCAAGGTTCTTGTCAATATATCATGGAAGAAAGCATCAGCCTTCGGAACCATGATATGAAACTTCGTAGTCCACCCCATAACTACATCCTCCATAGGTGTATCACCAACTCTTGATTCAGCATCAGATAGCTCTTGATCACCATCTTCCTTTGGCTCCTGGGGTTTGAAACGAGCAACATATTGTGCAGCTGACAGACGAGGATGAGGAGGCATCTACAAGATTTAGACATAGATTAGATAGAATCAATGTATTTTCGCAATAGAATAAAGTAGAGGAAGCATAAAACTTTAGTAATTAACAAGGTAAAAAGAGGAAGCATGAATTAAGTGAAGTATGGATGCTATCAACGACCATTCTAACTAGGCTTGCGTCCTACAGTCAACACGGCTCTGATACCAATCTGTCACACCCATTTTTAAGGACAAAAATAGGATGCATAAAGTACTCATGTGCGCCTCAGGTCATGATCGCACACATAAGCAGACAAATTACATAGTATCATCACAGTGCTTATTACATAACGAATATATGTTTAAAACATAGTCTTGAACAATAAATAATAATATCTAATAATAATCTTCAGCGGAAACTCCACACAGGGACACGGTTGACTGGTTGACACCAAGACTAGTACTCATTACGGTAATCCTCATCACAATCTTCATCTGTTATGGTGGAAATAGCAAGAGTGAGTCCATGTCGAACTCAACAAATATAACACAGGGTTCATGAGGCTCAAATGGCTAGACACTGTTTAACTGCGGTTAGCTTTTAAATATTATAACTTTCAATTGAGTAGCATCAAGATAAACCACTTCCCATTAAAGAACCAATGATCAATTGTAATAATGATAACAAATAGCATTAACATGAGCATAATAATAACAACAGTAATTAAACATGATATAGCAATTATGATCAACTATTCCATAAGAATCCCCAAGGCCGCTCGTATCCGTGAGCACGGCTAGTATACCAGTTTTTAACTCTGCGCAGAGGTGTACACTTTCACTGTGAGTCATGATTTCCAAATGAGTGGGGAGATCAAGCCCAAACACCCAAAAACCATATAAAGCCACTCAAGAGTTCGTCTAACAAGTTAGGGCCATTAGATTCACTCGGCAGGCAGATGTAGAACCCCCCTTCCCTGTGGCACAACAACCGCAGCCTATACACACTAGGCCAGGGGCTCGCACTACACCCAAAGTGTCAAGCCATTCTTACGCCATTTAAGGTAACCGCTAACAAGCTAGAAAAGGTCTCTTGAACAACTAGAGCCAGAGCCATATAGCCCTCACAGCTGTACTGTATATCCCGGTTATCACTTACAGATAAGTCCTTAGGGAGAGAAACCAGAGCATCAAAATAAGTACACATGCTCTAGCCCCCTTTTTACAGTATTAAGATCATCTTAATGATTGGTTGCTTGCTCCATTAATCATATTACAAGATCATTGTTCTTAAATTTAAGCACTAGCCACAGCTACCCATATGCATACCCAAGGTTGACAAGGAATCAAGACATCAAACACTAAGTTATAATCTCTAAGGTTGTCAAGGTAAGCATATGCATATGTATGATAATTTTGATGAATAGGTAACAAGGATAGTCCTGTGTTATACTTGCCTTGATTAAAGCTCTCCAAATAGTACTGCTGACTTGGCTCAAAGTAATACTCCGAATCGTCCAAAAACTGCTCACCTTCTATTCTTGATCATCAATCAACAACATACATGCATCCAATCAAGCATACACGAAGCAAACAAATAGATACAATTAGAACAGTACACCAACAGTAACAAAACAGTAATAAAAGTTTATAAAACTCTTCTACACGTTTCTACGATCACACAGACGTAAAGATCACCAAAATCGGAGTTAAAACGTAGAAGTTATGAATTTTCTAAGATTTCCTATAGATCAATAAATACTTAATTATAAACTCGAAAAATAAATTATCAAAACTAACTGTAAAATTATACTAACATGTAGAGTTCGCAATTACGAACCTAACGCAATTTGAATGGATCAAATCGGAGTTAAAACGAAGTTTTTATGGCTAAAACAGTGCTAGTGGCAAAACTGTAAATACCTGAAAACGTATTTTTGAATTAACCGGTAAAGAATACGCTTTCAAAACGCAAAAACGTATTTTTGAATAACCTCGGAAGAAAATACGTCTTCAAAACGCGAAAACGGATTTTCTCGGAATGCGCCAAGGACCGCGGGTTCTAATAAAGAAAAACACAGGGGCTCTTTATGAAGTTTACCCCGCGAAGGGGTATGATCTAATCTCGGCCATCGGTGCAAGATCGGACGGCCCTCGTTCACCAGCAGGCGCACAGTACAACCCCCCGAGCTTCTCTTCCCCAACTCCGGCCGCCGGCCACCGTGGCCGCCATAACACCTCACCGGAGCACAACGATTCTCCCGTTCCCGACCGCCAAACACCCCGCGACTTGGTCCAATCGAAAGAGAAAGGCAAGCCGCACCCATCTACGCAGCTTTGAAGAACTACAACCACCCGAATAAGTGACGCGGCAAGGAGAGGGTGGCGGTTCCATTGCCGGTCATCCCAAGCTTACCAAAATCTCAATTCACTGCTTCTCATCATGAAAGAAAAGCACGGGAAGAAAGAGGAGGAGGTCGCGAACTCACCAACGCCTTGATCACGGCCTCAAAACCACCCGAGAGCTCCACCCGAACACAACCGAAACCGCCAACACCTCAAACCCTAAACCTTGGATTCTCGGTGGTATAGATCACGTTTTAGATGAAAAACGGAACATAGGAGGTCCCCTCTTCCTATTTATAGCTTCAATTTACCGGAAACAATCACCAAATCCCAGAGGATCGATTCGGTTGAGATACGGTAGAAGGAGTCCGTCCCGGTCACGAGGTTGAAGATGAACTGGAGACCGGCTAGTGGGACCCACCTGTCAGCGAAACGAAAAGAAAAGGAAGGCGCGGCTTCGGGCTGGCCGACTTGGGCCGCTGCAGGCCGACGGCCCACGCGCGCGGCAACAGCTGGATCGGCCCCCTCACGCGAAAAGCCAGCAGGCCGGCCCTGGCTTTCCAGGCTGCCACAGTAGTAAGTTTCCTTTCCCTTTTTTTTATTTACTTGTTTCCAAAAATATTTCAAATACTTTCTAAACCAAAATAAAACCAAATAAAACAAATATAACAGCACACAATAAAATATATGCAACAGCATGAATGCAACACAAAATTTATTTTATTATTATTTTAAATTGGACTTTATTTGTTATCTAAATTATTTCAATTTTTGTTATCTCAAAATTTGGGTGTTACACTGGTGACGGGGACAACAGTCCTCCCCGTCGTGATGAGATTGCGCGTGGTAAGCGCATCAAGATTGCAGCCAAAAAGAAGAGGAAGGCACCGTCAGATGCAGAGATTGCTCAGGCCGTGGCAGACGCCGCAGAGCAGGCAGAGAGAGGTGGCAGACGCAGTGGCTTGCACATAGGCGAGCGTCGCTTTCATCTTGAAGGTCGACAGCTCGGCACTGAGGCCACTGAGGGTACCGAGGCCACTGCACCTCCCGAGCAGATGTCAGTTGATCCACCCTCAGAGCAGACACAGGCTACAGAGACTACACCCGCTACTGAGTCTACCCAGGCCACTGAGGCTCCACAGGCCACTGAGGATACAGAGGAGCCGGCAGCTCAGTCTCCACCACGTCGCCGCTCCACACGTGCTCGTTCACAGGTGACACCCAGGCCAGAGGGCCAGCGTCGTGGAGCACGACCTCCTCCCAGAGTTAGAGGGTCACCCCCGGTCGAGCACTTAGACCTGAGGGGTGCTTCAGCACGTCAGGTGAAGAGTCTGAGGTTTGTGGAGGTCAGCCGATGGTTTCCACCTGTCAGAGATCCCAGAGCTTCAGAGGGTTTCTATACCCCACTTCAGGAGGACTTCTACAGGGCCCTAGTTGACAGTGGCATTGCTTTCAGACCTCAGAGGGTATGTCGACTAGAGGCATTGGTTGATGTTGTGGGAGAGCAGCTCCGTCCGCACCTGTCCTATCTGCCTGGCTTATCAGATCTTCTTGGACGGACAGGTGCTTACTGCGGCACATGGGTCAGGGAGTTCTATGCTTCACTGTGGATTGATCCTGCCCATGAGTTTATTCACTTCGCATTCAGAGGCCGCGATCACAGACTCTACAGCTCCAGGGCCCGAGAGATCCTCAGACTACCTGCTTCTGACACGAGGATCCATCAGTTGTGCTATGGCCAGACTCCACCTCCCAGACGCCCTCACGGCGGTTCAGTGCCACCCACCGACCTGGTTCGACCCTGCTTTCGCGAGCCTTTTGGCGAAGGGTCACGTCGTACACCTGCCAGCCTGACGCCTCTTGCCCGAGTCTTGGATGCCATACTCAGACGCACTCTACTGCCTCGACTTGGCTACAGAGAGGGACTGACGAGGATGCAGCTTTGGGTTGTTCACCACCTCATGACACAGCGACAGTTTGATATCTGGGATCTTATCCTGAGTGAGATGGAGGACACCATTGCTGAGGGCTTCAAGGGTAACCGTCAGCTTCCCTATGCCCACTGGATTTGTTTCATCATCAGATCTGCTATCCAGATGCCACCAGAGATCAGGGCAGAGATTGCTAACACCACTACTGCTTTTCCTGACTATGACATCAGACAGCTTTGGGCCTCAGTTACTAGAGAGCAGGCTCCAGCACCAGGACAGCGTGAGCGCCCAGACGTTCCAGAGACAGCTGCTGAGCAGGACGCTAGAGTTGACGAGCTTGCCGAGGCAGAGCTCGCAGACCTTGAGGCTCAGACTGCTGAGATACCTGAGGATGTCACTTCTGACAGCACTGATGAGGACTACCAGCCCATCCCCAGGTACCGGTCTCCTCGGTCTCACGACCACGAGGCCGGTGGATCTGGCTCAGCCTCCCGCTCAGACCCAGCCATGGTGGCTATCCTTGAGAGGCTGACCCAGGCTCAGGAGCAGCAGCAGCAGCAGATACAGCGCCAGACACAGGATACAGCTGCAGCACTAGCACAGATTCAGGCTCGCCAGGACGAGTTTCAGAGACAGCAGCTAGAGATCCAGAGGCAACAGGTTGAGATGCAGCGACAGAGTCAGCAGCAGTACATGGATCTTCTGCGGCATCTCATCACAGTTGGGGTTCCTCCGCCTGCATCCATCATGGCTCCGGCTTTGCATTCCAGCGGTCCATCGAGTCAGGGACAGCCGAGCCTTCAGTTTACATCTCCACAGCAGCAGGTTCTCCAGTCTTTTCAGTCCCCGAGCTTCACTCCTATACATACGGGGTTTACACCGTCAGACCAGCCTCGCCCGCATCTCCTGACAGGCACACCTATTGGTGATTTCAGTGCCACCTACAGCGAGTTGACTGGTCAGCCGACACCCTCGCACACCACTACGTTTCACACTTCGTCAGGGTTGTCAGCTTCCGAGGCAGTCGTTCCACCAGTGACAGGGACTGGGACTACAGAGACCCTCCCTTCTTCAGTTGCCTCGACAGATCCCCCAGCTACTGGCGCACTTCAGGCTCAGGTCACTCAGACAGATCCACTTGTTGCTACACAGTCAGTGCCTGTTCCTGCTCAGACCCAGACCGCTTCGCAGCCACGTGCTTCTTCAGAGGGTCAGCCAGATAGCTCAGACTCCGAGGGCGATTCACTTCACTTCGTGATCACTCCGCGCACCTCGGCACCCAACACGACTCCGTCTGTCCCCCCGTCAGATTAGATTAGCTTTTTGGCGCTTGATGCCAAAGGGGGAGAGAGAGTAGTTTCAGGGGGAGTTTGTTAGTGGGTTTTCGTTTTTTTGTGTGCTACATTCATGCATATCATGTTTACTTTTCAGCACTGCATTCGTGTGACATTGTCGTCGAGTCATAAACCTTGAGTCTTAATGTGTTATTCGTCTCTGTGATTAATATATGTCACCGTTTTAGCTATAGCTCTAAGGTTGTGCTTCCGTGCCTTACTCCGATTACTTATGAGCTATATCTTTACGTGTACTAACGCTTTTTGTCTTATCTTATGAAGTACACTCTTTTGGCTTGGAGCACATAAGCAATTCCTAACCCTTTATGCTTATTGTCCTTTGCTTATGTGAACCAAGCATGCTCGAAAACCTTCACTCTAATCCATTGAAACTTAGTGTTGTCATCAATCACCAAAAAGGGGGAGATTGAAAGCATCTAGGCCCCAAGGTGTGGTTTCGGTAATTAATGACAACACTTTATTACCATGACTAACGTGTGTTTTGCAGAAACTTGGTAAGTTAGGTCATGGAGGTGATAACTGCTTTGAGCACTGTGGTATTCGTGTCCCTTGATAGAAATCATTTTGGTTTTCAAAAGAGTGACGTCAAGATTAAGGACGGTTAGTTCCGGATGTCGAGGTGTTGAGACACATTCGGAATAGTCGTTAGGATCTTCGTTTTTCTCTTTTGGCCGTACTATAAAGGGGGGCATGAATGGGTAGCTTGACCTAGGCGAGTCCTATGTTTAGGTGTGGTGCACACTTGTTAAACTTGGCGCTAGGCAACCCTAGAATAGCTCAAAGTTCAGTTGGAAGCAACTTGGTCGAAGTTGCGACGCGTTTCGAGAAGTTTCGGACTGTTTTCCAGTCACCGGACGCGCTCTTCGGGAGCACCGGACGCGTCCGGTGAGTACGCTCTGCGCTAGGGTTTCGGCCTTGACCACCGGACGCGGTCCTCGCGAGGACCGGACGCAGTGGTCAGTGGCTGACACGTGTCATCCAGGGAGAACGCCCGTCGGACGCGATCTGGACTTGATCGGCGAGTCCGGTGCAAGTCCAGTAAGGTCCAGAGAGGACCGGACGCGTCCGGTCTTCAGGCATCGGACGCGGCCTCGCGTCCGGTGCGAGTACAGTAAGCACCCTTGCACGTCGGACGCGTCCGGTCACCCCTGACCAGCGCGTCCGGTGGTTCGTTTCAAAATCGCGTTTTGACCGTTACGGGCGACCGGCGCGTCCGGTCCGTTGCACCGGCGCGTCCGGTGACCCCGTGTCAGAAAGTAACGGTTCGTTTTCTTTGAGGGGTGTATAAATACAACCCCTCCACCTCTTTTAGAGGTCTCTTGCTCATTCAAACATCTGAGAAAACCCTTTAGAGTGCAAGGGAGTGCAAGAGCTCTAGTGAGGATAGAGATTTGAGAATCAAAGTTTGAGATTCCTCACTAGTGATTAGAGAGAGCAAGTGTGCATCCATCTCCTCATTTGGGCTCGTTGTGGTCAAGTGAGAGTTCTAGCTTGTTACTCTTGGTGATCGCCATTACCTAGATGGCTTGGTGGTGATTGGGAGTTTGGTGATCATCCGGCGGAGCTTGTGGATGACCCAACTCAAGTTGTGAGCGGTTTTGGGTGATTCGCCGCGACGGAGTGTCGAAGAATCAACCCGTAGAGAGCACTTGATCCTTGCGCGGATCAAGGGGGAGCGACACCCTTGCGCGGGTGCTCCAACGAGGACTAGTGGGGAGTGGCGACTCTCCGATACCTCGGAAAAACATCGCCGTGTTCCTTGCCCCTTTACATTCAAGCAATTACTTTCTCGTATTTACTTTCATTGCTTGTTTTACATTCCTAGAATTGCCATGCTAGACTAGGATTGGAAACTAGGGTGCAAAACTTTTTAACGGTAGACTCTCTAGGAACACAAGTAGGCACTAGGGGTGAATTCCGGCTTGTAGGATTTAATTCTTGCAATTAATTTTTAGAAAAGCCCAATTCACCCCCCCTCTTGGGCATCTTGATCCTTTCAGCTGTGTTAGCCAACGTGGCTGCATGCACCCTGCCGCACATATGTATGCTCTCATTGTCTATCAACGCCCAATATAGTCCTGACAATGCTCCACTAACACTTCTATATAGTCCAGACGATCAACATCGACTAATTATTATAGATAAAGAGAGCGTATACTAACAAATAAGCACCAAAATGAGTCCATAAAAATTCAAATAATTTCAAGCTAGGCACCACAAGACAAAGCTTGATTATTTTTAAGAAAGATGAAGCTAGTTACATAATTTTCCGAGCTAAAACAAAAAATTTAAGACTAAACTAGATTTTAGGATTTTAATTGTATTATTTTTCCATGTAAAATATTTGGATGGATTTTTTAAAACTATTTTTATGAATTTTTGGATTTTAAAATAATATTTTGTAGTCTGATACTCCGATTTGTCTCTATAAACTTTTAACTTAGTTCGATTTACCCCCTCTGACACGGTAGTACATTAGCAAAACCACCATCAAAACCACCCAAGGTGTAAAATAAACGGTTTTAAAAGTTGAGGGAGTAAAAAAAACTAGTTTTGTAGTTCAGGGAGCAAAATCGGACTGCCACCACACAGTTGAGAAGGTAAATTGGACTTTTTCCGTTCCGAGTAGTTCCATACAACCCATTCTTTTGGTGGGTCAGGATGGCAGTTGTACCCATCGGTAGGTTTCATACCCAATAGGTGTGGACATAAGCATGAAAACCCACCCGCGGGCACATGAAGATCGAGTACCCGCAAAGCTGTACGGGCACTAAACTTCACCCATGGATACCCATCAGGCACCCGCAATTTCACAGGATGTGTACATCACAATATGTCAAGTGACAATTTAAGTAATTGTGTTAGCATGTGTACATCACAATATCGATCTAAACGATGAGTACGTACCGGTACCGGCTTGCTTGCCGTATATTTGAACACCGAATATGCTGTAGTGGATGAAGTTTATTCGGTTGGTTTCTGCTTGTTTTTTAGGTACTAGCGTACCTGTGCATGCTAGACTAGATGGTGATGCACACGCGACTATGCCCTTGTTTAGTTTCTAATTCCTACACTCAAATTGCACTATGCAAAAAGAAGATTACCCGTCACATCGAAATGCTGACACATGCATGAAGTACTAAATATAGATGAAATAAAAAACTAATTACACAGTTTTGTTGTACTTTACGAGACGAACATTTTAAGCCTAATTAATCAATGTTTGGACAATTTTTACCAAATAAAAACAAAAGTTGCTACAGTGCGACGTGACCGGTACTGTTCTAAGTTGGCCACGCCAACTTTGAAACTAAACACGGGCTATACCCCAACAAAGTGGGGTGGCCCGGTGGCTTGTCCTTCTGTTTCCACCAGGGAAGGGGGCGCGCACATACATGTGCATGTGCCAATGGTTTGTGTTATGTATGGTACGTGCACAACAGTTTCGGGGTTAAAGTGTGCGCGGGTTCTAATATTTTGAAATTTAAAATTCTCAAATTGTTTGAATGGACTCAAACGAAGAAATTACCAAAATTAAAGTTGAAGATCTCGACGAGATAGATTATTTTTAAAAAATGTACCAATTTCATATTTTAGCGATTTACCGATTATTTCATTATTTTTAGAAAATACGAACATATTTAATATCACCTTTAAAACTAGCCAAGGGACAAAGTTGTCTGGTTTTAATAGTTGGAGGACCATGCACGTCTAGTTTTAGAGTTCAAGGGCTAAATCCAGACTTCAAGAAAAATTCGATGGCTAAAAGGTCTTTGTGTCATAAAACAACCCAAAACCAAAAGCTTCTTCCAATCATATGACAACCCTCCATATACCTGCTTCGCATCATTGTAACACCCCGGGTGTTATAGTTGCTAATCAATCTGCCATGTCATCATAATGCATCGCAAAACATCCATGATTAGGTCAATCCTATTATGCATTAACTAAAATGAGTTTACAGTTCTAGATTGGATGTGCTTCTCAGTGGTGTGATCCGAACCAAAAATCCTAATTTTGAATGACACCGCAAATACTTAGTCCATGCCCTACGAAAATTTGAGGTGTGTGACTGTGTTACACACTAGTGTCAAGTGTAGGGTATGAGCTCAAGTGCAACACATAAAATGAAGCTCCAAGTTTGAGTTTGGATTGGAATCCAAAAACTTGTCACGAGTTTTCCGATTCGAATTTAAATTCAAATTTGGGGAAAGGTTAAAAGAATTTCAAAAGCTAAATTGGTCAACCAAGAGTGGCATTTTGTTAACCATGTCATGTTGGTCCAAATGATGCCCTTGGATGATGGTTTGATCATTAAGCAATCACCAATTAATGTAGCAACAAATTTCGATTGAAAATTTCCCCGAAAACCCTAAATTTCAAAACCCTATTTTACCCCCTTTTAAATAATTCAAAATCTAAGCAAAATTTGGGAAAAAGTTCAAAACCAAGTTTGTATAACTTTTCAAGGGCTACAACTTTGGTGTTTTGACTTTTCAAAGTTTTAGTGTAAAATGTGGAGCAATTTTGAAAACAAGCAAATTTCAGATTTGACCCCTTTTTGTCCCCAAACTCAAATTTCAAAATGGAGGCAGAATTTGAAAATGTTTTGAATAGAAAAGTTGTAGGTCTTGGCTAGATGTACAACTTTGGTGTTTGGAGTTTTTGAAGTTTCAATATAAAATCCAAAGTAATTTCTAAAATACCAAATTTCCAAAAAGTGTTCCCTTTTGAATTTAACCTCAAATTTCAAAATCTAGTTCGAATTTGAAAAAGTGTTCAATACAAAACTTGTAGAGCTTGAAATTCTGAAGATTTCATATCCTGGGAATTTTTCAAGTTATTACATGAATTTGAGAGTAATTTGGGAAAACAGTTTGAAATTTCAAAATGAGGGGGGGGGAAGAGCTACAGTAGTCAACCATTCACCGCCGGCCACCGGCCGGTATGGGCGCCGGCGAGCCGCCGGACGGCTTCCACGGCCTTCGTGCGCGCCAGGACTGCCAGCGCGACGACGCGCGCCTTCCAGAGCCGAACACCGTGGCCATGCCTATAAAGATGTCGAGGTCGCCGTTGTTTTCTTTTCTTCTCTGTTTTCGCCGCCGCCGCTAGCTCCGCCGCTCGCCGCTGTCGTCGTTGAGCCTCCTCCGGCCATGCAAACTGCACCAGCAAGACCGCCTCGCTCCCGCGCATCTCCCCGACCATTCACCTCCACCTCTACCGCCCGTATCGTGTGGATAGCCACCGTCTTCCTCGCGCCTGGTCGGACCTCCCCGCCACCGCCGCCCTCACGTGGCCAGACCACTCCAGCCTCTCCCCGTCGTCACCAAGAGCACCAGCGTGATCACTGTGAGCCATTGATGCTTTCTACGCCCTTAATTTAGTCGCTACTCCTTTGGAGACGCGTTTTCACGGCTCATCGTCGGCCATGGTCCGCCATCGTCGTCGGTGAGGGGTCGCCGGAGCTCGAGCCGAGCTGTAGGTTGGTGAAATAGATTCCTAGGGTAGTGTAGATCATGTTGGTCAAGTCAATTAGTCGACCGACGCCTTGACCGCCGGCCGGCCACCGCGCGGGCATGGCCGGGTCGCGGGAGAGAGCGAAGGAGACGAAGGAAAGCGATGACAGATGGGGCCCGGTTGTCAGCGAGAGAAAGAAAGGAAGAGCGCGCGCGCGAGCAGCCCGCGCGGATGGGCCGCGCGCGTTGCTGGGCCGCGCGGGTGAACGCGGGCGCGGGCGCGGTGCAGCGGGCCGCTTGGCTGGGCCGAGCCGGAGGGAGAGTAGAGGAGTCGGCCCGAGTTGGTTATTTCATTTTTCTTTTTCAAAAATATGAATAGTACTGATAATTTTTTATTTCATTAAAAATTGTGTAGAGCTCCAAAAATCATGAAAAAATTTATGTAAGCTTTTCAAGGTGTAAACTACCTAGGAAAAATATTACATACTGAATTTGATTACTTTGTGCAAGATATTTAATTAGTTCCATTAATTATTAAATGCAACTTCCATGAATTTTAATAATTAAATTATTAATCCAAAAATCATGAAATTTATTTTGACACTATTTTAGGTCATGTTTAATCCATAGAAAAAGTTTAAGCTTGTTTAGATAAAGTATGATCAAATATTAATTATGCCCTAATTAATTAAATAGTAAATAAATGTTAAATTGATAACTTTAAGTGTTGTGTGCCCTTTTGATTGAGTGATGTCCTTAGGTCACTAATCCTTAGTGATCTTTGGCACCTTAATTTCATGTTTGAGCTCGTTAATATCATACTTGGTAATAAAAGCTAGTATCGCTTAAGTTACCGCTACTAGTTAGTAGGTTTTACTGTTTTGCGACTGTACCGCGAATGAAAGTTGTACTCAAGTCGTAAATCGTGGCATATCATCATCAAGCATCATGTTTATCATCGAGCATCATGTTGAAGCATGTTCTATACTCGTATAGTTTCCGCTTTCGAAGAAGTTGAAGTTGCCGAGTAAGCCTCCGGAGAAGAGTTGTCGTCGGTGGGTTCTGGACCGGAAGTCGGAGTCCTCGAGTCCGAGTCAGTTGTCGCGTCAGAGCAAGGCAAGCGGGGTGCATTTAAACCCTACCTTGAGTTTTACAAATCTTTATTATTACTAGAATTTACTGCATTAAGTAATTAGGAGTTGAGTGAAAACCTAATTGCTGCATTGTCATCCTTGATTATTGCGATATCAACCTTGATACCTGTTTTACTAAAAATGCGTAGTATGCTTCGCTATGCTTAGAAGTTAAGCTTTTAAATGAAATATTTATATGGCTATGACGGCATACTTAATGAATATTGAAAGATGAGAATGAACTTGAATGATCGGGGGGGTGGTTTGGCCACTGCTAACATGCATTGGGAAATGAGTCTCAATGTAGTGTTTCCGCCTTGTCAATTAAGGACCGTCCGTTGTAGGCCTGCTTGTGTTTCGAGACTTTGCAACTAGCCTCATGCCTTGGGTAAGCCCGAAATGTTGGTGATTCCATTAAGAGAACGTCTAACCTCGCACTGGGAGTGGAGAGACGGCGGGAGTAGCGTGTACCCTCGGGGCTAGAATCGGGCCGGGTTCGAGGAGTACTGTACTCTCGGGTAGCGATGAACACGTTCTGGTTTTGGGAGATCTAAATGAGGGTTGATATATGCAAGATTCGGTTCTACATATGTTGTGAAGTTAGAGATCCCCAGCTGGGTATAATCGATTCGAATCGTCGTTGCTCCTCGGTTATGGAGACTCGATCGCCTGACTTACATCGTAGTTATGAACTGGAATTGAAAGAAAGAATGAGAAATGTTTTGATGATAATTACTTTGATCTAGATTAGGATCACTTATAGTTGGTTAATGAACCATCAATGGTAAAAGTAAAATATTGAAGGTAAGGACTTACTTTAGTAAGCTTTTCTGCAAAAGAAAATTTGATTTCTGAATACCCGTACCTTGATTCCCTAAAGCTAGCATGCCCTTGGAGTCTTTTCCTTAGTCGGGTAAGTCTTGTTGAGTACTCTCGTACTCAGGGTTTGTTGAACTCCTTGTTGCAGGTGCAGTTCATGAATAAGTCTGCTTTGAGCCTTGTTGCATGACCGTTGTGGCTGAAGAAAGTGACGACGAGTAGGCTGTGTGGCCTCTGGACAAGGCATCCCGTTTGTGTGTTTGTAATAAAGTTACTACTGATACTTCTCTACTACTGGTTTGTAATAATACTACATAAGGTTTGAAGTTTAGAAACTATGATTTGTAACCCTAAGTTATTGTAAGACTTCCGCTACTTTACTCTGATGGTATTTTGAATAAACTGTTGTAATATTGTAATACTCCTGTGATTGGATCCTGTTCGGAGGAAAACATGCCTTTTAAGTTATGAAGAACATAAGTACGGCTGTCAGAGGTCATTATGACAATGACGGGTACATGTGGGCCATCATAATTAGGAGGTTCTGTGACAATCATGAGGCTTATAAATTCCGGGATCTGCGATTGGACATGGAAAATAGAAAAACTTTTTCTTGGTTAAATGAACAGATGATTCGATCGATTTCTATATCGATCGTGATATACGTAATAACTCACACATCTATTTCAAATGCATATCCCATTTTTGCGCAGCAGGGTTATGAAAACCCGCGGGAAGCAACTGGACGATTTGTATGTGCCAATTGTCATTTAGCTAATAAGCCTATAGATATTGAAGTTCCCCAAGTAGTGCTTCCTGATACTGGAAATGGTTCCTTATTTCTAGATGCTTGCGCAAGTTAGGTAGTTTTGGTTAGGGCACAAACCCTTGCTCTCCCCTATCAAGGTATAATCGTTGGGCTGGTAGTCCAGCTAGGAAGCAATCAGCATTTCCTTTACATACTGAATATTGAACAGTGAGCAGAGAGGCTTTCACCTTAATCCGAGCTTGATGAGCCCTTCACTAGGGCTGCCGCAATACTTACGGGGAGTACCGTCAAGCCAAGCATGGTTATAGCCACCACGGTTCAGATACAACTTTGAATTCAGCCTTGGACTGCGCCTGATCACCTCACCAAGCAAACAAGTGAAGGGATCACCAGCCAAACAAGTAGAGGGACTAGAGTACTAGACAATGAAGGTGTGGTAGGCACCGTTGGTGGCCTTGGACTCTTGGAGACAAACCACTACTTGAGGGATCACCAACCAAACAAGTGTAGCCATTATTAGCCAAGATCGCATGCTCTTGAGGAATTTGCCCGGACTCTCCCTGCAACTTACCCTTCTCACATGCTTTTCTTCTGCTTCATATGCTTCCTTAACCAAGGACCCCAACAACTTTTTATTTGCAATCCTCAGATGGTAGGTAGACACATCTGCCTTGCAGGTCCTCAACCAATTGGACTTACACATAATACCTCTATATTTATGTGCATCACCTTTCAACTTTGATAGCTCATCTTCTGCAAGAACCTGAAAGGAACATGACTTGGCACATTATATGAGATATGAAACAGGCTTCCATGAAATGTGCAATAGTAAGTATGATTTACCTCATGAAAATATGTGAGTTCTTTGTCGGGGCAACATATCACCTTCACAGCTATAGCAAGCTTCAGTATATCCCAACTCTCACAAGAAATGCCAGAAATATCTCTAATGTGGAGACCAGCCTCGCGCAAGAAAAATAAATTCCTCTTATCAGCAGCATCACAATCAAACAAGGCGCCTGCCGCTGCAACAATCTTCTCATTGACCTGGATACAAAGAGCAACGATTCATAGCTAAAAGAAATTTTAAAAGGCAAATTTTTCTATGAAAGCTTGAATCCCAAACATTGGTCTGTAGAAATAAAGGTTTCTAAGTGCAAAGCACATAAGGCCTTGTTTAGATACCCAAATTCATTCCCAAATTCCACTATGCAAAAAGAAGATTCCCCATCACATCAAAATATCGGCACATATATGGAGTACTAAATGTAGATGAAATCAAAAACTAATTACACAGTTTTGTTGTACTTTGCGAGACGAATATTTTAAGCCTAATTAATAAATATTTGGACAATTATTACCAAATAAAAACAAAATTGCTACAGTGTGACGGGACATTTACTATGCAAAGTTTGGATCCCAAATTTGAGATCTAAACAAGGCCTAAGATATATCGTATGGCAGGGAGCCATAGATAAAGCAGAAAGCATGACAAGTCCAACCAGTGAACTCACCATCTCTAGCTTGACACTCAGGAACTTTTTTAGGCCTTGACTCTGTAAGCGGTCCTCTTTAGTCAGCTCTGATTTTTCTTGAGGCACTAATTTGCGCATTTGATACTGAATGCCCCACATTATCTCCAACACAGTTTGACAGTACATGCAGGGTATTTTCTGAAACAAGTCACGACAACAACGGAGCTCAAAGTTGTTCAATAATAAGACGAGACAAGGAGCAAATACTCACCAACTTTGATTCAATGATCACTTTATATTCAGGCTTTCCAACACACAATTTCATCCCAGGGAGGCGCCAATCGTTGATCAAACCAACAAGCTTTTTGTCAACACCAGTATCAGCATTGATGGCGCTGGATTTGTCCTCAAAAGATCGAAATCCTTTCTGACTAACAACCTGATAAAGAAATAACAGCAAGCATGCATGTTCATGGGCAGAAAGAAACATTTAAGAAATTAGCATGCACGTCTCTGGATCAGGAAAAGAGGGATACAAATCTTCATTTATCATTGCAGTATAACTCATAATAAGATCACAAGTTTCACGTTCTTCAGAAGTAGCAACACGATCACAAGTTTCACGTTCTTCAGAAGTAGCAACACGTCAAGGCCGTATCTAGCAAGCAGTTATTAGTTAGAACACGGTGTGTAGCAATACCCTCATAAGTTTCAGTGTGCATTGATTGATTATCTGTAGTCCTTCTTGAACCTATGTTTCAGTGTGCATTGATCGATTATCTGTAGTCCTTCTTGAACCTATGGTGCCATTTCAGCAAAACTAGTATCATGCTGCATGATTTGTAAACAAATTTTGGGTAGAAAATATGTTTTGTGGCTGCTAATGAACCGTGGGCTCATGTTCATATTCTCCCATCAATGCAAAGATCGCGACTTGGATTGATTTAACAACAAGCAACTAAGGGATAGCAATCAGGAGGGAAAGCAAGGAAAGTTGGAGGAACTAACCCACAATGACCGGAGGTAGTCAGCAAACTTTGCCCAGATATCCTGTAGGAGACAAATGATGAAACAGAAGATTAGGTCATTGGCTACCACGGGAACAAGCAAGGACATCATTAACAAAGGAGGGTCAACCAAGGAAGGAAAAACAATTACATTCACACTATCCAGTAGGTAGCAGTGACCCCAAAAAAAGTGAAAAGTGCAAAACCAGAGGGCGTCTCGAACAGCAGCAGCATTTGCCCGTGATACGGCAGTCTTTTAGCTGCAAACAAGAAGTGATGCTAAACATAAGCAAGCAAGATTGCAAAGAAAAAACACACATAGACAAATCGTGTGTTCATGTATCTGGAGAGGAGAGGGTGACAGCGGGCTGCTGCCTCACCTAAAGCGGCGATTAATTCCCCCTCCGGATTATGTCGGAAGGCTTCACTGTTAAAGTTAATGTCACTGTCACTGTCGCTGTCGCCTCCGCTTCCACTTCCACTTCGTGGTGAAACACTACGAGGTACACTCTGACTGGTACCTTCACTTGCCTCACTCTTGGATGCTGTCAAAGAATCAACCATGCAAAGATGAATACAACTTCTACTATGCCAGTACTACTGCTTACAAATTTTGATTGGTACTTCCTAAATCCTGAAGTTGCTAATTGTTACTTGACACTGCCTAGCGCCCTATTGCTAGTTTCTACAACGTTTTGATAGAGCTACAGCGCCGAACTTAGGAGTGCTACCAAGTACCAAATGCCACTCTGGCCCACGCTTCTCACAAGAATCGAGTGGAGTGATTCGCTCATCTGGATGCCCTCTTATTCTGCCTTCTTCTCCACTGGCGTCTCCTTTCTCCTGACCTGAGTAAATCCGTCCATTCTACACCCAGACGATTACCATCCATTCTACACCCAGACGAATTTAGTAATTGATTACGATTCACAGCTGGAATCAGGGGAAAACCGATTCACCAGAGGAATCGGGATCCAGAGCAGGAAAATCGAGACGTGGAGAGCGCTGCCAAATACTACGCCTACCTACTGCTCTTCTGCAACAACTTGATATTAACTCCAAAAAATGCTTACATTGCTACTGGTACAGTACTAATGCGTTACTACGTTCGCTAATCTGCTCATGCGGCGCCGCGGCGTACCTGAAACGGATCCGCTGCTGCTGTTGCCTTCGTCGACAGAAGACGTTGACGACAGCCGCCGCTGTTGTAGCAGCATCCGGCGCACGGCCAGCGGTGTGGGGCGGGATGCGGGGCCGGAACCGGAACGACGACCTCCTCCGGTCCGCGGCATTCTCCACCGGCGCAGCAACAGGAACGGAGTCTTAGGCCTTGCCTAGATCACTCCAAAATATGAAGAGTTTTCAAAATTTTTCGTCACATCGCATATGCTGATACATGTATAGAGCATTAAATGTAGGTAAAAAATAACTAATTACACAGTTTATTTGTAATTGTCGAGGCGAATCTTTTAAGCCTAGTTAATCCATGATTAGGTGAAGTTTATCGAATACAAACAAAAAATGCTACAATAATTTTCTAAAATAATTTTGGAAACTAAACATGGCCTTAATCGGCGCGTGTGCGCTAGCAGTAGCAGCGCATGCCCACCCTCATGTTACTTTCTCCTCTTCTCTCATGTCTAGCTTTCCACTTTCCACTTTTTACTTTTCGGTGTCTAGTTTTCACTTTCCACTTTTCACTTTTCTTCCATTTAGATTCTGAAGCTCATTTGGAGCCCAATTTAGATTTTACGAGCTATTTTTTTCTCTTTCGGGATAGCGGGTTTGTGGGAGATAAAAAGGGCGGGGAGTTAGTTGACATCCATATGGAAGCGAAAGAACTATTCTTAAAAATTCATATACATTATGTTCCATAATACTTTATAATTCAACCGATACAGGAAAATTAAAATGTGTTATCATGGAAAAAAAATAGGAAAAATACATCTTATTTGTCAACATACAAATAGCTAAATATAAAGCACATGTGGCTTCGGTTTTCTTCAATACTAAAATAGTTGTCATTAATACTCTGAAAAAAAAACCATATAAGGTAAACAAATTAAAAAATGCATGAAGTTATATAAACTTCGTACTAAGTTCAAAATTTTATACTGCTAGATTCAAAATTTTAAACTATCACATTATAAAACATTGCACCGCTAGGTTTTAAACTTTGAACTCAGAATTTATAAAACTTTGAACTTTAATATTACAAACTTTATACTTCTAGCTACAAAATATTGAATTATGACATTTTAAAATTTGTGCTGCCAGATTTAAAAACTTTATACTAAGAATTTATAAATTTTCAACTATGACACAACAAACTTTGTACTGCTAGGTTCAAAACTTTACATTTAAAATTCATAAACTTTGAACCATCACATTATAAACTTTGTAATGCTAGGTTAAAAACTTTAAACTATCACGTTACAAACTTTGTACTCCTGAATTTATAAAGTTTGAACTACCACGTTACAAACTTTATATCACTAGGTTCAAAACTTTGAACTATTAAAATATAAACTTTATACTGCTAGTTTCAAAACCTCACACAGTTCAAATTTAGAAACTTTATATTAGCACGTTTTAAACTTTTTACTTTAAGATTCCAAACTTTGTAATTTCAAATTTTATTTTTAAAATTTAGGAACTCTATACTAGCATATTTAAAACTTTGTACTTTAAACTTTGAAACTTTATAATTTCAAACTTAAATTTTAAATTCAAGAACTTTATACTAACACATCTAAAACTTTCTACTTTAAGATTTAAAACTTTGTAATTTCAAATTTTATTTTTAAAATTTAGGAACTTTATACTAGTATATTTAAAAGTTTATACTAGCACATTTAAAACTTTGTATTTCAAACTTTGAAACTTGTAGTTTCAAACTTTACACTTTATAAATTTGGAAACTGTATACTAGCACATTTTAAACTTTTTATTTTATGATTTAAAACTTTATAATTTTAATTTTTTTTAAATTCACGAGCTTTATATTGGCACATTTAAAACTTTGTATTTCAAGCTTTAAAAGTTTTGTAACACTCCAAGTTTTGAAACTTTATACTATAACATTTAAAACTTTATACTTCTAAGTGCAAAACTTTATCATTACAAAAATTGTCTTAAAACATATCTAACATGGATCTACTTTTATAGATCTCGTCATAACAAACGTAATGGTGCAAACGGAATTAAAAATAGATGTTTCACAAGAAAGTTATCACATTTTAAAGTTTTGTGCACCATATGCATATTTCGCATAAACATGGTCTGACACACATATGCGCCTCTCTCCCCTTCCGCGCGTCCACCCTTCATGATCAGTGACAGGAAAAGAAAAAAAACAAACCCATAATAAAAAGTAGATACCCAAAACAGAAAGTGGATACGTAATGAAGCTAAGAACGAAAAACGTGCGATCGGTAGGATGACTCGCGCACACGCGCAGAATAATGTTTGGGCCTTATACGAGTAGTACGGGTCATGACTTATATGAGTCCGACTCACGTTCACGTACAAGTCCGACGTGCCCTGCCCGTGATGCACTATGCGTCTTGGGCTTGGGCTGCTGGCGAGACTTTTGATCACCGGTTAGGGATAATTTCCTACTCAAAATATATTCAGCTTTATATGGTTACTTATTTTGGGACAGGGGAGGAGTATGGTTCTTTTTTTTATCTTGATGGATTCAGCTTTGTTTTTTTCAGCGGCACTGTATATAGTTTCAGAAGAAAAAAAAAGCGGCACTGTATCTAGGAGCATCTTCAATAATTTTTTTAAAAAATGTGAATTAATGGATTTTAAGTGGCTAAAAAAGTTGAAGCACATTTGTTGCATTACTTTGGTAATTTTCAAAATCTTGCTCCTAAAAGATAGAAGACAATAAGGAATTCCAGATTGTTTTCAAATCACCTCAACTACTTTTAGGGTTTGTTTGGATCGGAGGGTTTTCATAGAATTTTAAAGAAATCCAATTCCTATGCTTTGCTTATGTCACATGGTGTTTGGAAGGAATGAGGTTTTCCTTTCCTGTGGAAAAGTTTGTTTTCCGCCACGAAATGGAAGAAATGAAACACCCACTTCAAACTCTTGAAAATTTTTCCTAATGGGGGATAAGCAAGTCCGTATTCACTAGAATGGAGGAATAAACATGTTCTTATATTCCTATGTTCCAAACACTCATTCTTATAAAATTCATGTGTTTTTCAATCCTTTATTTTCTCCCTACACACATTTCTTTAAAATTCCTGTGTTTTTCAACCCACTGTTTTCTACATACACTCATTTTCTATTTATGTATATTCTTCCAATCCTCTATTTTGTATTCCTTCGTTCCAAACACGCCCTTATACTTTTTTCCCTCTTGTAGATTTGTATTTGAAATCCTATCTTTCCTTCTTATTCTTCTCCACATCCTTCCACCTCCGATTGATATGCACGTGTATATTTCCGCACGATTGGATCGATTTCCATGCGCGGAAAGATTGGAAGTTGAGATAAGAGCATCTCTAATAAGAATTTCCAAAACTAGGTCACATCCGACCATTTGCCCTCCTAGAGCACTCATCCTATACAACAGTATTATTGACCTAACTAGGTCACATCCGACCATCCGTCCTCCCGGAGCACTCCCCCCTATACACGACCTACTCCATACTAAACAATAGTAGTATCACCGTAACTAGGTCACATCCGACCATCCGTCCTCCCAGCAGAGCACACCCCCCCACCCCCACCCCCACCCTATACATGATCTCCATCCTTAACAATAGTGGTATCGCCCTAACTAGGTCACATCCGACCATCCGCCCTCGCAGAGTAGATGGTGTGTACAAGAGGAACCTAAGAAGACATCTCCACCGGTGGAGAAGCTCTACTTATTATCATGCCCGCATGCACCTCCAACCAGAAAACTCATCGCACGATATCTCTAGTAACTGTAGGTGCTAAAGCAAGTAACTAATGAAAAATTAACGATTACAAACTTAAGGAGGCTAGATACGATACTAATCCTGAAATGTGCATTTCATATTCTTCGTTCCTATCAGTAAATTCAGATATTCAATTTCTGATACTGATTCTATTTCCTGTCATCGGACCAGAGGCCCAATGCTATCTATACAAATGGAGGCCAGATAGCAAGTTCATTGTCAAGATTGCTAGAGCAGTCAAATTTTCTCCAATCTTCTGGGGAAAATTGGGTGACGCTCATCATGGGACTTCGTCTTGAACCGAGGTGGGCACCTGACTGCCCAGCATTTCTGTCGTCCATTGTAATAGGACCAGCTGACCAGAGGTTCCTACTTACGACGCTTACGGGGACTACTCAGCTTATATGGACGCAC
The DNA here is from genome assembly GCA_022457205.1 of Saccharum spontaneum. Taxonomy (NCBI): domain Eukaryota; kingdom Viridiplantae; phylum Streptophyta; class Magnoliopsida; order Poales; family Poaceae; genus Saccharum; species Saccharum spontaneum. The sequence continues at coordinate 6,830,941 of CM039604.1, forward strand.
CGAAGGCATCCTGACGCATGCTGTTAGATCATGAGGCGAGGATGCCTAGCATCCATCCACAAGTCCACAACATGTATGCACAAGAGGACGGTGCATACTGTATTTCCGTCTATTTTTTTTTCCGGAACAGCCTTTGCAGAGCTCCCAACGGGCGTCTTGTGCTGGGCTGAGATATGTATGTCCTCTTGCCCCAATCCAGCCAATCTCCAGTTTTTTCTGGAACTTCGGACTGATTTAAGCCAAACCCCAGTTTTGATCGGCTCATTACAAGTGTTTCATCTGGACGGCGTATATGTTTCACATATATGTTGCAACTATTTTTTATTTATATGTTGCATATGTTTGCAATGGTTTTCAAGAGTTTTCATGTGCTTTTGCAAGTGTTTCAGACGCTTGTTGCAAGTGTTTCAGCTGTTTCGTATGAATGTTGCAAGTGTTTCATACGGATGTTTCAAAAGTCGATTGAGATGTTACACATGTTGCAATATGACTTGCTGCAGCTGCTTGGGCACCGTACATGCGCTTGGGGGAGCGGAGGGATGGAGCACTGCTCGGCAGCGAGTGCGGGAAGTGGAAGACAATGGCGGCCAGGGCATAGGCAGTACCCACGCGGCATGCAAGTGCGGCAAAGTGGAGGGGGCACGGGTGGAGAGCGAAGGGGCACGGGCGGACAAAGGCACGAAGTAGGGGCGCAGTTTCCTAGGAGTAGCAGACGCTGACGTCGAACGCAGAAACGAACTGCAGCCACGAGTGACGTCCGGGCACGAGTGTCCGTACGTCCGAGCGCGACTTGTTCGTTTCTTGTTTAAGAAAATTTCCCGTTTCGGGCTCTTTCACCTCTAATTTAAGACGCTTCTTGAACTAGCTCAAGTTTTGTTAAACAATAAACCTAGTGCGACGCATTGCATATTGCACTGCGCGGGACTTGGTGCTGCCCAGTGCAATTCATTTTCAGTTTTATAGTTTTATTTAATTTTAATGCTCAAAAGGCTGGAGCATAGGTCTTAGGTAATATTGCGCAGAGGAAATTAACAGTTAGAATCACTCATGTCATCTTCCTTGCACATGACAACAACCATTCTGTCAGTAGCACACGCCTAAGATTTACATCCTACACTTTTCTTTTACAACTCAACCTAGCTAAAAATTATATGCATCAGCACTTCCTTGTCACATTCAGTTTGCTGTCAGTATTGGTCGTTGTCGTGTACCCCCGTGTCCTCGGTCTTAATCATGCCCTGCAGCAATTACAGAATAAATCATACTTGCTTCTTAATTCTTATCTTATACTAACAACACAGGAAAAAAATCATCTAATTGGTGCGTGCCCTTTTTCAAGGATTGAAAACTAAAAGTTACAAGGATTGACATTGTTGATTAAGTTTACCATACCCAGACAGCTACGCTTTGGTCGCTACGTTATGTGATCGACATAAAGGCTGGTCAAATGAATAAAATGGATAGCAAAGACCAGGCAAGTTGTAGTTACTTTGGTGCTCCCATTTAACTCATTGCATTCATCAAGTCATGATTTTTTTTTTCTGGAACTACACAAGAGATCTGCGAGTCATTTCATTAAGATAGAGAAATACAAGACATGTTGGATTTAGAAAGAAACCCAGCAAGCCGAAAAAAACAAACATCACACACCCACCCTAACCGAAAAGAAAGGGGTGGGGATGGCTCTATACATGACCAGGGTCATGAAATCAGAACCACGAAAAAAAACAAGCTTAATTAATTCTCACCCATAAACCTCCCTCTCAATTACAACTACCATAAAAAAAACAAGTCTATTTAGAGCCAAAATCAATGTCCATTGAGCAAAAGCTGAAAAATCAAATTCAAACTGCAGCCAAGATCAGTTTTGTGGGACTAAAAGCTTGCTAATTCCAGTTGAGCCATAGATAGTTTTTACAACTGCGGCCTGCCACAAATCAGACACGATAATTTGTTTGACAAAACAACCACCATATAAGAGTGCTAACAAGACAGAGATTGCACTAAGTTCCTGATGGCTGAAAAAATTCCTAGCATGCTTTCAACATCCTTGATTGTCTTAAATTGTTGCAGTCAGTGCACACTAATATGAAAGTACTAGTGCTCAAGTAAGACTGGAGATAAGAGCTTTCAAGGACTTCACATTCACAAACACATTCCCCTTTTTTTCTTTTCTTTTCCTTTTTTTCAGAAAGACAGTTGCAAGGTTGATGAGCTAGACAGGTGACAGAAACTGAAACCCTAGCATAGGGCAAACATGTTGCCAGAGGTAACCAAACTAACCTTCACATTTAGGGGAGATGTTGCTGGTTCTTCCATGCCTTGAGCTGAGCAGCAAGCTGACCACACTTCTTTTTTGTTTCCTCCAGTTCATGCTCCAGATCTCCAATCTACAAAGAAGCAGCATTCAGCTCTGAACAGATAGATGATATTTTCATTTCACTTTTTAATGGCTCAACATGATATGCATACCGTCTGCTTCAACTGTGTATCTCGTTGTCGAAGCTCTTCACGCCTGTAAAAATATTTTTCAGTTTCAGGGTGCAATGAACCAGGGCAAGTTTAACAATACCTCGCAGAACCCAACCCCATGAACCGAAAATGTCGTTTAGCAGAAGGGTGTTTATGAGCACATATGTATCTTATAATTGGAATAGTACTGCAGCTAGTCAGGAAATCACTAAACCAACTAACCAAGATTAGCTGCAATTTTCTTTACCAAGATCAGACAACTAAACTTCTACACGTCTGATTAGCTAGCTTGAAGTTACTATGCAGCAAATATGGCACAGAAATTTATAATGTCCTTGAAAGTGCGATGAATATTTTGAGTTAATAGTGTTCCAAACCAAGTAAATACATCCTCACGTCATGTGTGTTTGCAAGGCAGGTCAGGACCTTGATTTTCCAGAAATTTAAACATTATGCAGCAAGGGCAACAGAATCTACTAGTTGCTTCTATGGCTGGTGGTGTCGTACTTTAAGAAGTGTTCCAAAGGACTCAATTCCCTGATCATCCTTGTTGCTTGGGAGCCTGGAAGCAAAGGAACGCTTGTGCTTTTGTGGGAGCTTGCCAGATGTTCAGACCCTTTTATACAATGTGGCTGTGGAGGGCAGTTTGTAGTGTCCGGCTGGTGGTACGGTCCTTCAGGAGCTCCTCATAAGGTCGCTCTCCCATGACCTTTAGGGCCTAGGTAGGTTGTGAAGGTCACAGTCGTATCCCTTGTTCAAGGGCTAGTAAGGCAGAGTGTGTGTTGGGTTTTTGTAGGAGACCTCTTGACTCCTTGCCCGTGTTTTCCACACATTTTGTACGGTCTCTTTCTCTTACTTAATGAAATGACATGTAGTTCTTCTGCGTTGTTCAAGGGAAAAAAAAGTAAACAGTACTCCATCGGTTGCCCTGCCTTTTGCTAAGGGCAACTTTAGTTGTTCAATAACTTCTGCAACTAGGTTAAGTGTGGCTTGCCACATGAACTGTCACAGCAAGGTTGATAAAAAGGCTAAGTTATGATGTCTGGGTTAGGCACTAACAAAGGTATAGCTTGCTACAGTTATGGTGAAATTTAGGGTTAAGCGCGAACCCTACACTACACACCCTAATTTATGTAGTAGCATGCCAGTCATACATGCAACATAAAGCGACACATACTCCGTCCACAGCGTTTATAAAGATTATTGAGGATTTTATAGGGATGATTATTGATAAGTAACATGATGCACAAATAAAATGGAGGTAGTATATATAAAATGGACAGGACATAATGCTGCGATGCATTTATTAACAAAACCATGCTCAAACCTCTGATTAACAAGATCAGTAAATTAAAATCCATGCAGAAACTCTTCAATGACTGCAGTAACCATGCAAAAGGACTATCTTTCCAAAACTCCCCAAGATACAACATGAAAGCAATAGTAAAAGCAATTTTACCTTGAAAACAGAGCAATGTTTTCTTCACTCAGCTTCTCAATAAGATTAGGATCTAGAACACCAGAGGAGCCAATCTCCACCAGATCCTGAACGAGGTAAAAAAAAATGTTAGGTGCCGATAGCAATTCTACTGTGGAATGCTATGATTGATTCACAAAGGTTGTGTACAAAATAAAAATAACCTAGTAGTTAAGGTTGTCACAACACTGGCCAGTCGCTATGAACCAGGGTAACTGGGATTTCTAATTGATAGAAGATGGAGACAGCTATAATAAACTGAGCAAATTTCACAAAATTACATGTCAAATAATTATCACAAAATTGCACTTATTTACACCTATCACAGGAAAAAAATTATATTTTGCACAATTCATTGGTAAACTATACTTTTGGTGCGCATCGACAACTGTGCTGTTATAAGGATGGCTTCACATGTCAAACAGAGTAGGTATTATTGAGTTGTGTGCACCGACCAGTTCAACCCAAAAGCTTAAACTGATGAGGAGAGGTGGGCAATTCACTTATACCCCAACACTCCCCCTCACGTGGAGGCTCCCTTAGGCCTCATACGTGGAATAGGAGCGGACAACAATTATTTTATTTAATTGTGCCTACCAGGATACGAACTCAAGAGTCAAGACCTCTGGCTTTGACACCATATTGAGTTGCATGCACCGACCAGTTCAACCCAAAAGCTTAAGCTGATGGGGAGAGGTGGGCAATTCACTTATACTCCAACAGGTATGTTAAAGCTTTATACACAGACTGGCCTCTGTATGCTCACTCCCCACCAAAATGACATGGTGTTAGCACATTGGTGGCATTGGACCTGGTGTAGAGTTGAGAAGCACACATAGAGCGTTTCAACTCCCTTGTGATTCTAGACACATGGTGGATCTGGAAACACCAGAACAGGAGTTTCTGATGGAGTGCCTCCAGGGGTTAACGTATGTCGCAGAAAATTTCTGATGAGGCCAGGCTATTGTGTCTTTCACGAGCAAAAGAACTCAGCGCATTATGAAGTGGTGGTATTGTTTTATTAAAAGTCTTGTGTGCGTGAATTTGGGTGTCACTTCTTAGGAGAGTACATCCGTACTTGCACCATTTCCTCTCCTTAATACAAAGATATTATTCCTGCACTGGTCAACTGGACATCTAAGTCCAACCTGTATGATTAGCTTCTGTGTTACCGCAAAATCAAGGAAGCGACAGACATGTAACCCAAGGTGTGCTTGGAAGGGCTAACGAATAAACAAAATAACAAACATTCATTAGCAACATTAGTGGTAGCTAACAGTGTTTTTTTTTCAAATCAGCTATGACAGGGAAATGGGAGGATAAAAACGCCTAACTAGAAACAAAACATAATTGAAAGCCTAAAAAGAGCAAACCTCATCCAAGCCTTCTGACTCCATATTGTTCTCTTGTGCTTGGCCAGACGATTGCAAATGAGAACCTGGCCAAAACAGAACAAAGCAAGAACATTAATTGGATAACATAACTTATAAGCTATCATAGATTCTCATGTAGAAAGATGCTTAAAATACAAGGAAATCAGGATCTAAATCACCAGTCTATAATATAATAAATAAAACCCACCATTCCAAGTGCAAGAATTTAGATCAACAAAGCAAAAAATGGATATCACCGACAGTATCTCATGCTACACAGCTATATAAATTTTCCTATGTCCCTAGGGCGCGAAATTTTATCCATAAGGGCTCGTTCGGTTCTTGACAAAATCATCTTCCGGAAAGAATCCAGCTGGATTGGTTATGTAATTTATATAAGCTTCAGCAAACTGGAATGATTCCAGGGCTCAAACCCCGCCTACCGAACGAGACCTAAATGTGCTTTGTTCCAAACGCTATCAATTTTAAAACTAGTAGATGAAGCGCCCTAAGGCCAAGCACTGGGTGTGCCCATATTGACAAGGCCAAGGTTCTATAGAACTTTTCATATATATGAATTTGACATTAATCAGAGAAAAATGTATGCCTTTGACCTTGCTGTTTATTATGACAAGCTGACACCAGTGGATATTCAAGCTTGCAGTGCATCGTTACATTTGTGTTTTCAGTATTTACTCCATTATTTAGTCAGATAATGAGCTTCAACTGAAGCAGAACCAAAATAGCCCCATGTAAGCATCACATATCTCTTAATGCAATGACAGGCAGATCTCCTGCGTGTTTGAGGGGGAAAATATCACATCATTTCACAACATAGAAGTTTTGCAGACTCAGCTATACGCATTCATAAATCATAAAGCATTGAAAAATATTTTATTTTATAATAATTAAACCACAATAAAACTAGTACAAACAAAGAACAGGGTAGTATTGAGCACCATTATTTGCTAACCCAACAGTTGTTATGTCATCGTATGTCTCTGGTAGCAAATTTGATGAAAACCCTCCAGTCCTTCTGGCACTGGAAGCTTTATGGTGAACTTGAGTTCCAGGACCACCTGAATCTTTGAGGGTGGCCTTAAACTGGGATCTTAACTGTGGATCCATTGGCTGGTAACCAATCAAATGGCACCTTTCTTTCCTGCAAAGACATAGATTCCACTCAAATTTGATCACCAAGACATAAGCAAACATTTTTCATTTTTGCAAGTACTGCAACATTTTAATCCTTAGTAGTACAAGTTGCAAACACCAAATACGATATAGTGCTCAGTCCCCAGTAGTGTTGCAGATAGTTAATGCCAGAATAACTTGGGTGGTTACAAGGGCTTATTCTTTTGCTATGTATTCAGTGTGGTACAGGTATACACAGTGATAACTCTAATATAGGAACAATTGTCTATTTCCTAGAAGACTGAAGTGCACAAGGAAAGATCTGAACAAAGCACTTACCAGAAATCAATAATAATTTGTCTAAGTCTTGCTTCTAGCCGAATAAACAATGGTGTCCTCTCAAAATCTTGTTTGTCATGTGCTGGTTCAATAAAATTTGCTTCAAGTACACCTGAATTGTGACACTTGTCATCACAGAGAGAAATAACATCAATAACAATAACTGCAGTACGGAACATATGAAACTCACCAACCACACTTCTCCCTCTGCTAGATCCTTCTTGAAGGACCTTCCAGAAAGGCTATAAAGGGGGGAAGGTAGCAGAAACTCAGTTCCAACAACAACAAAAAAATAGATATAATATTTGAATCTCTAGAACTGCATTCGCAAAAAAAAAAGTCCCTAAAATTGTGCATTTAAGATGATCGGATCAGCTCAGAAGTCAGAACCATACAATTAGAAAAATATCAGATTAATGAGCATTTAGATAATTCTCACTATGCTTAGAAAAACCAGCAAAATTATTGCAGAAAGTGTACAACTGCCAGAACATACAAAAAAAATTGCTAGAAAACTTGATTACCCCTTACATAACAGGTTTAGATACCATTCAAAAGAATGAAGATTCTAATGTTTCACTAGGACTAAGGGCATGAGACATTGATTGGACATCAGCAAACATCTAAATCAGTCTTAATGAAGATCTAGAAAAAAAAAAAGAGCTAAATATTTCTACACCAGTAAGAAGACATCAACCGCGACCACAGACACAAGCACATGCCAACTACAATTATTGCAAAACATATAATTTAAAATAATTAAAAAACAAATGGGCATTTTTATCCCATTATCCCTACTGTAATTTATTCCACAAGTTGAATTATCAGGAGACTGCAGAAGACTAGTTGGAAAGTAGTACCCAATAAGAAGTCTGTACTGCCTATCAATAGCTGAAAATAGTCCACTCACAAGCTCTGTTTAGAAAGGCAACGCCTAGGCGCAAGCTAGAACAGCACTTCCTAATCTAGCACCTAGGCATTCTCCACTTAGCACTTAATGAAGTTTTGGGCTTTTGCTATATGTACGAAAATCAGATAAATTAGAGATGAGATGAACTATGGACATATTAGTATATTACTCATGGATGCATGATAATATCAACCTTTTCTTTTTTTTCCAAAAACGCAGGAGATCTATATCAACCTTTTTTTTAATATAAATTTTCTTTATTTAACATGGCAATTACTTTGACCACCTACAGAAGGTACAAATGCCTAGCCACACTAGTGCTAGGTAAAGCCTGCCCAGCAACCTAGCACCTAGTCCTTTTTGAAATATGGATTACAGGTATTACTTCTGGTACATATATGCAGTGTATAGTTGGCTCGCGTGCTTCTGCAATCCATTGTGCATCATTATGTTAAATATCCCAAATTCCACCTACCTATAAATGTGTGCTTCGCCAATAGGAGAAATGTTGGTTTGAAATGAAGCTAAACAACATGGTGCGTAATGAAAACAGAAAGTGCTCTAAAATGGGGAAAAGTAACCAGATGTTTGCTGGCAGGTGGGGATAGATGTTACCATTATAAGACGATCTTTGTGGTAGACGTTCATCCCAAAAATGCCCAAAATAGGGGCCTCCTTTGCAAAACCAACATCAATTTTTACCGAGGCCTATATAGATAAATCGAAACATAGTAGTAAACAAACATAAACAGATAATATCATAGACAAAAGAAATGTAGCTGTAAAAGGAACCATTTCATGACAAAAGAAAAGTTAAAGAATGGCTAAGCAAAAACTGAATGGCTGCTTTTGTAACTTCTGACAAACTCATTCAGCCAAACAGGAACCATTGATGAAATTTAATGCGCATTATTACCAGTTGTAGAGACGAGAACTAAGAAACAAGAAACAGGAGTGGAAATTGCACAATTTTACTTACCACTTGAGAATCATGTGCAGCTTGAGGTTTGTAAGTAACGACTTTCTTAAACTTTAGTTCATCAGTGATAAATAACTGCTCAACAGGTTTTCCTCTTAATATAATTTGGAAATTATCGAACTTTCTGAGGTAAAGGATGGAGGTATAAGCCTGGGTAAGGAGCAACACATGTTACCAACCATATAAAGAATTAGGAAGGACAAAAGAAAATCAAGAATATAAAGACTAAAACCTACTCGCAATGAAAATCTGAGTCTGTGGGATATGTGTTGCTGAACAATTTCTTTCTGACTCTTTGTGAACCCCCCACTTGCACTACCTTGATCTCTAAGTAATATGTCCTGAAAAATGAGCATCAGAAGATAAGGACATGAATAGTCCGGTGTTAAAAACAAGCGCATGCATGGTGGATAGTAAAGAACTGAAGAAGTCTGGAATCAGTGTGACATTTTTAAAAAAATCACAAATATCCTGCTCTGCAGCAAAATACAACATAGGGACCTCTGTGTCCAACAGTTCACAAAGCTAAACTAAATGTGTATCTTGGTATTCAATTCCAGATTCCTACAGAACATTAATGCCATGGGAGAACATAGTTCACCGAGTATACCATATTAACCCACAATTATACTTACTCTTTTCCTTGAGAAAAGTCAAATAGAACAAATCAGTCAGATTGTTTTCAGAGGAATTACCATTAGAATGATATAAAGCAAAACTCCATAACTTCTCTAGCAAGTTTTATAATCATCTTTAACATATCTAATCTGCCTAATCTCTGTTAGTCCTATGTGCAAATAATTTGTTTGGTTCCCAGGAATTGATAGGAATTGGAAAGTAATCTAATAATAAAATGAGAAGCACTTTCTAGATATTGGTTTGAATTCATGGGATCCAAACAGGCTCTTTGATGAAAATACACAAGAAAGAATGCAATAATATGTATTGTGGTTGTTGCTGCTTTGAAGGCATTTTCATCAGACAAGGAAAGTCACTCTTTACAGTCCACAAACATTATACAACATGTCTTACATTATGTGAATTCTGATAGGATAAATGGAACAAAACAAAATGGACAACATGCAGAGGTCTTGCGATGAAAATTATATGAACACTCACCTCATCATCATCCTCAAAGTCAAGTTCCAAAAGGCCATCATCATTCATCCACAAATTGTACACAACCACTTTAGTTCCATGACTACCAACATCCTGAAACTGAATGCATATGAACACTATCAGTATAAAAGTAAACTGAAAAGTCAGTTGCTCATTAGCAGGGACATAACCGACCGACTTGCTTATTCAATAGCTTCAGAAAAATAAGACAATCAGTTTAGCTTGTCATAAAAGGATTACGGCCACGTAAAAAGCATACATGCCTTAATGCATAGGAAATAGTACTGATAAAAAATATCTGTATGCCACTTTGGGAGAGGACAAAAGAAATTATGAGTAAGGGAGTAAGGGCACAACAAAAAGATAACAACAAACATACTTCTACCCACTTCTTGGTCATGGAATAAAGGCACACTGTATTTCTCAATGTATGTATGTACAATTCTACCCCTGGATGTATCACCCAGTAGTATGCATTCATTGAAGGTTACTTTGGATCTAGATTTGATATGCATATACTCCCTCAGTTTCGCAACAGGAGGTTCGAGGATAAGGAATACCTACCACTACAATAAGCCTGGTTATATATTGGGCACTCTTAACCATTAATGGTAAGATTAATTTAATACAATAATCTTAACTAATGGATAATACATTATATAGCTAATTCTAGTCCAAGGAGATTGATTTATGAAAAGCAAATAATTTCATTCACAACAAAGAACCAAATAGGATTATGATCACCAAAAAGGGTTAGAAAGTTGTTGAGAACAGTAAGACAATGTTAGTTTCAACCATACAACTCAAGGTAATCTACTAAAATTATGATGGGTATCCTATACTGCTGGGACCAGGAGCAGTAGCAGGATCAACTTGACAGGGTCCTTTAGAGTCGCATAGCCCAAGTACTTGACAATAATCAGATTTTTTCTACATTGTGACAAATAGAGCTCCATCCCAAATATATGGGTAACATCTCGTGCAGAATCACAATAACTCATTTGTGAAAAAAAAATCAGTACTGGATTCAGAATGACTGGAAAATGGACTAAATATTGCCTGGAATGAATGCGCCTCACCTGCTGCAGAAGTTCTTCCTTCGAAGAAAAAGGGGACCAATCAAGTATTATCTTCAGACTACTATCCCAATCACCTTGTGAACCATACACCAACGGTACAATTTCCCCATCTTGGATCTTAAAATCAAGCTGCAATAGTAATGGAAAGTGTAAGATTTAGACAGACAAAACATTGCCTCAAACACAAACAGTTTGTAAAATCCACATACCATTGGGACAACTATGTCATCCTTCATTGTCTTTCTCAAAAAAGTGTAGGAGAGCAAACCTATACTCAATGTAACATTACTGCAAGAGAATGAATTATATGAAAATCATTGCTAATTACAGAATAAGATTCAATAAGTACCATGAATTCTTTCAAAATAAATTAAACCTAAATTCCATTAAGAACGTTTACCTTCCACGGATTGCACGGGTAAAAACAATTGCATCTGCACCAAGTCTCATTGTGCTTGTCTTAAAGCCATTTCCATCTGTGCAGTAGAAGAAGGTAAGAAAGTAACAAGAGACAGCAATAGCAAGAGTTTTATTCATGAAACTATAAAGCAGCTAGATACTAAATTAAAAAATTATACAAGTGTTTGAACAAAATATCATCATGAGCTAGGACAAAGCAGCCTTTTCTTTGAATGTAGGATGTATATAAGTTACAGTAAACAATCAGATCTATTTGAGATTTGATAATTCATAATGGCAACAGCATTGCAACTCAAATGGAAGAACTTAAGTTGTTTAATACCAATCTCGTAATTGACATACAAGTAAATATCAAATATGTTTTTTTGTGGGAAACCGAGCTTATCAACTGTAGCACAGAGTCTCATTTGAAGGTCTACAAAATCCACCGACAACTTAACATATACCTAAAATTTAGGGGTGCTCACATGATGGTGATTGCTCTAGGAAATATTATTATTAGTTCAAACTTGGATTATATTGGTAGCCAAAATTCCAAATCTCCACTATCCTATCCTGTTACAGACTCTATTTGGCACAAGTGAGAACTGGAGAGGTCCACCTAGATTAGAAAAAGAGTAGCCCACGTTAGGAGAGACAGTCGGTACGTTACGAAAGAGGAATTTCCCAATTATGTTCAGTTGAGTAAAAGTTAGGAAAAACGAGACAGTCCAATTAAGGTCCAGGTTCTAGTCCTAGGAGGACCCAAACATCTATAACTATATAACGGTTATATATGCAATAAACCATAGGAACCAAGAAAGAAATTCTCTCCCATCTAAAGTTAATATACGTTATCTCATCCCAGCCAGCTTCTGACACTGTCCCCTCTTACTCCAAGCCTTCCTTTGCATGGTATCAATGCATCCAACTAGGACCATGGACTATTTTCCAACTGCAACTCAGACTCGACCAAAAAATAACTACTTTAATGCTACCCTCAACTCATCAATATAAGCAATAAAAAAGAAGTGCACTGAATTGGTTCAACAAATACCCAGTTCAAGGCAATCATGTTACTTCAAGTAGAAGAATACATTATATACAACAGTACAACACCAAATGAACTGCAGGGCGGGGGCAAGGGGGGGTCGTCCTAAAAGGATTATATACTAAATATATGCTTACACCTTTATTATGCTGTGACTCTATGTATTAAAAACTCCCCCATCCAATTTTGTTTCAATTCCTTATTTAGCAGTATTCCTCCAGAAATTTGAGTGCACAAGCCTCATCAAGATTAAATCATTGGAAAGTTCAATCATGTTAGTCAAGGTCGTAAAACCATCCAGTTCAAACAAAATAATACATACACTGGCCAATAGTGGTCTTAGATTTCTTGGTTGAGAATCCTAAACTCATGCATCGACGGACACCTTCAGGATCCATGCCGCCTCCATCATCTGTGAAAATCCATGTTAACAGAGATCAATATAGGACAAACTCTGATCTACCCCAACCTGTTCAAATAATTATATTCCAACCTCGAGTTTTATACCTTGGAAAACTAGCATTGAGCTATTGTCTTTCGAATTGATGCTTTTATCCACTTTTATGAATGTGGCACCATTGATTCTCTGAGACAATATCAGAAGATAATTACAGCTATTTGCAACATATACCAAATACAAACTGAGAAGATTCAGCTAATTTTAAGAGAAATGCATGAAAGGTTTAGATGAATGCTACAAACCTCATCCACCGCATTGTCAAGAAGTTCAGCTATAGCTGCAAAAAAAAAAAAGAGAACAAATTTAAGGGAAAATTGACAAGACACACAGATATTTTTTTGAACATAAAAGATGAAGAACAGATGTCATTCCCATCATAATTATCAAACCATCTAGTCATAACTATTGTTCCAATAAAACACTATTTAGGGATGACAGGAAGTTGCTAAATTGCTAGAACTCGATTAGAAGTACAAACAATGATTTCAACAGGGGTTATGTGCTCTAATTAATATAAATAACCAGGTGCTCATCAGAGAGGGACCAATTGGCATTGTCTATCATTTCCAACACAATCAATACATGAAAAAGTTCCACACTCAGGGGCAGTCGAACAAAAAGTTTCTTCCATATCCAAAACTTAATCAGAAACAATGAAACTAACAGGAACTACTGCAGTGTAAGTGTAACCCATCCACATCAATCAAGGGACTACTCCATCCACATCAATCAAGGGACTACTCTTTCAATTACTATAAGTTCTCTTCTCTTTGCACTAACAGGATTTGTTTTATCTCATCCAACATAACAGCATACTACTAACTAAGTATCACAGTTAGATAATCAGCTATTTTTTGTCTTCCATCACTTATCAAATACAGTTAGAAGTGCAGCAGCAACAGTGTCATATAGAACCCATTTATTTACATCAATCAGAGCCGAGGATGGATCTTTTTTGTTTTTTTTGTTTTGTGCAAACTAGAGGATATCTCATTCCCCTACAGGGTAACAGCAATAAGATTGAACCATCGGCGGCATCACCAACCTCCGAAAGCCCACTTGTGGGAGGTGGCATTGGTGTGGAGGAACTTGGGGTGCACGCGCGCGCGGTCGAAGTCCCCCGTCTCCAGCGCATCTGCGGCCACGAAACACAGCACCATCAGCGAGCGGCGACGCGAGAGGAGGGCGGAATTCGAGGAGGTGAGGTGAGGGGACCTTGGAACTCCCTGATCGGCGCAGTGGGGGCCTCGTACGCGCCGGCCTTCCAGAAGCTGCGGCAATCGAGGGCTCGTCCGCTGCCGCCGCCGCCGTCCATCGCCAGCGGCATTTGAGGGGGCGGAGCCTTGGGTTAGGATCTGCAGGAGTTCGCCGGAGAGGTTTTTGTTTATTACTTATTACCCGACGACGAATTTCTCAAAAGTCACTATGCCCTAAAATCGAAACCGCTCCTCGCCGTCGCGTCGCATCCTCGCGCGTACTAGGCCGATGGATGGATATAATGCTATAATTGGGCCGGAGTTGCGTGGGCTTTAGTCTTGGGGGTCAGGCAGGAGATATTGGGCTTACTGAACCAGATCCAGGCTCGGTGACAGGAGAGGAAGTTTGGGTGTCAGCAAACAGAAACTTTTTTTTTAATTTGAAGAACAGAAACTTTGTTGTGTTCATCACGAGTTTTTTTTTCTTTGATCTTGGTTCCTTTTGGATTTGTATACTATGATATGTTTGATCTAATGAAAGGCACTCTTTTCTCATAAAAAAATACAAATGGACAAAACTTACAGGTAGTGGCGGATCCAGGACTAAAATTGACCTATGGCGGACTATTTTCATAAAAAAAATAACAATAAGTCAACTAAAATAAAACAGTGGGATTTACTGCATAGGAACGTAGGAGTATAAGAGATGAAATAAATTGTTAGAGAAAAAGAGAAGCCTCCAGACTTATAACAATGCTATAAGATTGTGGCATTTTTCTTTCTTTTTGTGTGTGTGATGAAAAGGATACGTTAGATGTAGAATATAATCAATGGATCATTGAGACAAATATTTGTTTTCTGTCACACTGCTTAGCCTAATAGTGGGAGTGTCTAGCACTCCAGCCATCAAGACAAGCTTTCGTCAGTCTGTAATCGTGGAGCGATCAAGATAAAGTGATTCAGACATTCAGGATTGGTAACTCATGGGTGGGATGCCTATCGCCTGTAGTCTTGGATGGTGGAAGCACTGCACGAAGGAAACCGGACGGGCGGACGACACACGATGAGACGAGATCACGAGAAATTGAATCGCCGAGCGTCAGATACGCACCTTCGGCGTGGGCCTTCCATCACACTTCACACGGACGCAGCCCCAATAGACCCAACTGTGGTACCTCTTCAGCGTTCACTTCCGCACAACGCTCGTCTGCTTCCTCCGTCAGTCTGTACTCACAAAAAGAACGAACAAGGAAACAACCGTAGAGGTGGTCGGTCATGGCTACCAGGTCTATGGGGAGCTCACCGGCGGGGAGGTATGGCGGCCGCCAGGACTAGCCATACTGGTGGATCCGCCCCTGCTTACAGGGCTCATATCTTGTGCATCAAGTTTACATATATTATTATGGCTCTGTTTTGCACAACCCAGCTTCACCTGTGCAGCTGTTATTTTGTGTTTTAGCTTCACTAGCAAAAGTGCCCGTGCGGTGCAATGGGTTACTATCCACTTTCAACTTATATATAGCATAATAAAATGAAAAAAAATGAAACCTTCACAAGCTACCAAAGGCGAAAGGTCCTCATGGTAAGTCACAGTAACGTCTTACATAGGTTCTAATGCTTTGTAATAACCTCCTAAAAAACGTAGCAATAGCATCTCCTCTGGTCCTCTTCCTTTAATTTACTCTCCCTTCCCAATCCAGCAAATCCGTAAGGTGCATGTCAAATATATCTCTAATCCCTTCCATAATCGATTTCCCCCCTCGCTTCGACACTCCCAAATCCTGGTTCTCTTCTTGTCGCTGCTCGGGGGAGACAACATGTCGTGGAGCTCGTGTAACACCCCGGTGTTATGCAATACATCTTTGCATGTCAATCATATTGCATTTCATTCATATCATTATAATCCTGTATGATAATGGTATAATTCGAGTAAAATGAAAGCTTAAACAGGCTACATGTCACGAATTAAAATAATATGATAATCACATTATATCAAAATCCTTGCAACCATAATTCTTATATCACTTGGAACCCTAGTTCAAATTTTGGAGCTCAAATTTGGTCAAAAACTTGTTCAAAAGCAATTATGAAAAATATTCAAAAGTATTCCCTAATTTAGCTTTTATTTTGCTATTTAAAAACTATTAGGAATTTTGAAATGGCCCCTTAATCAAAGTTGTAGAGAATTTAATTTTGAGCAACTTTTATTTTTGGGCCAAGTTTATAAAATGTCTTCTTCTTGTTCAAAATGTGGCTTGAAGTTTGAAATACATTTGAAATAGAATTTGGAAAATCGGAAAATGGAATTTTGTCTTAGCAGGCCGCGTCCTCGCTTCCCGGCCCGCTCGCGAAGCCGCCCGGCCCAGCCAGCCTCGCGCGCGCCCGCGCGACGCAGCCGGCCCGGCCCGCGACCCCGGCCTCCTTCCTCCTCCCGCGCGCGCCCGCGCACGCTGGCCGCCGCGGCAGAACGCGCTCGCCGCGTGTCGGCCATGCGCTGCCGCCGCTCGCCGCGCGTCGTCCTCGCCCTGCTCTCCCGCCAGCGCGAGCGCACTCAAAATGACCGCCCGAGCCTCCTCACTCCCTCACTTCCCCTCCCTCACCCGCCAGCCACCCCTCCTCTCTCCACCGCGCGGGCGGACGGCTCGCCGCCGCGAGCTCTGGTTTTCGCCTCCCCGTTCCGGCCTCGTCAGGCCACCATCACCAAATTAACCTCGCACCGAGCTCCGCCCCGCTCTTCCCTCCTCCGAACAAGCTTCTCCGCCCCCTCGCCGCCTGCGGTAGGGCTCCTTTCTTCCTCGCCTCGCCGCGCCACCGCCACGGTGCCGACGAGCCGCACCTCTCCACCGTCTCAACCGCCACCTCTGTGCTATCCCGCCCTGTCGTCTCGTGTTGGCCACTTCTTGGCGATTCGATTGCGCGCCTTGGTGGGTCGTCGGCTGGCCGGAACCGGCCGATTGGCCGTGACCGCCGCCGCGACGTCGTCGTCGGGAGCGCCGGCGACTCGCTCGGCTCCCTTTTTCCCCCCCCTTCCTCGCTCGGCGGGCCGAGCCGAGCAGGCCGGCTCGTTTTCCTCCCCCGCGCGAGCGAGACGGGCCGCGGCCGCCGTGGGCCGATCTTTTTTTTCCTCGGGCCGGCCCAGCGACGTTTAATAAACTTATTTCATTTCTCTTTTTATCATTTTTGATGAAAAACAATTGGGAAAATGATTTCTTGGTCATTTTAGCTCCAAAAATTGTGAAATAAATTTTTATATACTCATTTGAATCAGATCTACAATATAAAAATGTTGCATGTCAATATTTCATTACTTTTCTGTAGTGTTTTAATTAATCTTTGAAATTGGTGTTTTCTTGAAAAATTGATAAGAAAATTTAGAAAAGTCAGAAAATTATGATTCCAAATTTATTAATCTTTTTGTGACATGTACTTTCTAGGGAAATTTTATAGCTTGGGTGTTCTGTATAAAAATTTGTAGTTGTAGTTCAAATGCTTTCTATTACCAATATTTGTTATTTTTGTTATTTAAGTAAATTTGAATAAAACATGCAAGTGATAATTTTTCTAGAGTGTTTGTTTAGGTAGTAGATAGTAGAAAAATTCCTAAATCTGTTGTTTGATACTTTTCAAAATGTAAAGTAGTTTAAATGTCTATTTTAGGCCTTAGTTTGTTATTTTTGCATAGTAAGTTCTAAATATCCAAATGCAGTAAAAATCTTGTGTCATGCTAGTTTTGATAGTCGTAATCCACTGTAATTTTCTAAGATTTTTCTGAGCTACTAAAATATGAGTTGCTGTTCAAATGTAGGGCTAATTAGGGTTTCCATTTTATTCTTTAATGCAAAGATAATTAGTAAAGTATACTTTGGTGTATCTTTGAAGCACCTTGTTAGTCAAGTACTCTTGCATGGTAGAGAATAGTAGTGGTAATTTTCGAGTACATGTTCTTGGATGACGTAGACTACCTTGTAGAAGAGTCGTAATTTCCGCATGATCCCATAACGTAACATATTCACTTCATCGCACGCATTCCGCATCTTCATCATCCCATATCACTTCTGCATTGCACCTATGCATGTTGCACTCATACTTCTGCATCATACAGGATCGCAGGAGGTGGTTCCGACAGTAGTTCCCGAGGACGCAGAGGAGCAGCTCGAAGTGACGGAGCCGGAGCCAGCAGAAGCAGAAGAGGAGTCCGGTGAAGAGCTTCCGGAGTGCCCCGACCATCGTCCCAGTACCTTCGAGCGAGGCAAGCCCCGGAGCATTTCTCCCCCGGTTTGCAAAGAATTATTTATTAATTTTACTTAATCTGATGCATTAAGTTTAGGAGTTGTTTGCAAACGTTGTTGCATTATACCTTGTTTCCACCTTGTTTTACCCGATCCTTGTCACCCTGGTGTCCACGGTCAATATTGGCTTAGCTTGCTTAGACCGGTAGAAGTCGGGTGATTGCCTGTCATCCGCGAGTTATAGGGGATTACCTGGTTGAATGTGAAAGAAATGTCACGTGAGAATAACTAAGTGTGGAATTGAATATGAGACCGGGCGGAAGCTTGCAGGGTTCTGGACTGTAGTGTCTTCCGTCTGTGTCGATTAAGGACCGTCCGATGTCGGGCCTCGGGTCATGTTGAACGCATGCCTCACATTTAGCTGGCCGAATAAAGTACCTTTCGACCGCGAAGCCGGGAGATTATTCGGGCCGAGTAGATTGCCCGCAACGCACTGTACCGGAGCAGTAGTGGCAGGAAACGGGGGCGCGATGATAAGGCCAAAGAGCAGTCGGGCGGCCCCCGGGTACATGTGGTTCCTGGCAAGCTCGCGACTTTACCTGAATGGTTGACTCGGTGACCAATACCTCACTTTAGCGGGTGAGTGAGGTTTGTGTGAGGAATAAATTACCAGCTGGTCAATAATCGATTCGAATCGCCATCGTTCACTGGATAGTGAACACTTGACTTGAGTTACTTCATCGTAGTAATACTGATGAAACACTTGGATAGTTATGAGGAAATGACATGGTAACTATTGTTAATGATCAATGGTAATCCTTGCTTGCTTAATTACATGGTTACTTTAGCATAAAGTGCAAACATAGTTGACAGGAGAATAAAGATTTAAAAGATGACATGCTTAGTAAATGCTTCGATAAGCTAAAAATGCTTTTCTTGCAAATGAGTCAGCTACCCCACCAAAAAGCCTATCATGATCCTTGGAGTCTTTTTGTTTTGGTTCTGTCGGGTAAGTCTAGCTGAGTACCTTCTCGTACTCAGGGCTTTGTTCCCACTTGTTGCAGATGGACAGATGTACTATGGTTATTGTATCAACTGTCTCTACCCTGCGATGGGCGAAGCCTAGGACCATGGGCAATGGTCACTCACTACTTCTCGCCTGATGCTTTTGTGGGAGATGATCGCAAGCTGGCACGGTATTTTGGAAAGGATGTGCGTGTGTGTGTGTGCTTTGAACTAATGCTTCCGCTACTTCATTTGAAACCGGTTTGTAATAACTATGTTTAAACTCCGATGTATTTTGTGCCGCAAACTACTGTGTAACTTATGAAGGTAATCGCTGAACTTATTACGATCTTGGCTGTGATGTAAAATGGTTTGAAATCCGTCGAGATTTCACGGACTACCGGGTTATACGGGCTTAAGTTTGGTAAATTGTCCGTACGTTGGATGATTTTCTTACTTAATCTCGTATAATTGGGCGGTTCTGTTACAGCTGGCATCGGAGCATGGTTTAGCGTAATTACTGTTCATAAGTGTATTTAAACCAAAACCTTGCTTAAAAAGTGTGATTTTGAAACTAAAAAGTGTGCCAGTGGTCATATCCTGTATGCCCAGTTAAGGACTCTAGGTGGCTATTTAAGTACTAACTTGGGGTTCTGCACCATATTTCTTTTTCGTTGCTCATACGGCGTGCTATTGTATGAGTGCCACTTAATTGAGTGGTAATGTATGGATCAGTTACCTCTACGCTTCGGTAAGTGTGAGTTGTGAGAGCATGATCGGATACACCGCCGATCTAGGGAAAGTGCTTATATGATACTTGGATAATTACATGTTTTACACATGTTTTTATAAAAGTGTCGCATGTATGGGTGTTCCGTCCGTTGAGGCGATGCCGTCAATAGGACGATGTGTTTGGGTAATTACTACCGTTGTACACGCATCTGGGGATTCGTGTAAAGCGTGTAGGTAGATTTACTGCTTTCATGCATTCATGGGGAATGGGCTGAAATGAGTTTTCTGCAGGTACATAACAGCGTATCGTGTAGACCGAATTAGTTACGTATATGAGAGATCGTTGTATGCCACCGAATTCACCGTTAGATGTTTTTTTTTTCATAAGTTTGTGAGAACGTAAGACTCGTGCATGCATCATATTGTTTGTGCATTCCATTCATGGCATGCATTCCTCCCCTTATAAAAGGATTATCCCATTTCGGTAAAAGTGACCTCAACTAAAATATGTTCTCACCGGGTAATTTAAAACTTGTGCTACAGATGGCCCGTATGAAGCAGACTGCCCGCAAGTCCACTGGAGGAAGAGCACCCCGTCGTCAGCTAGCCCCGAGGGAGCACCGCAACACGGACACTTTTCTAAGCGAGT
This sequence comes from Saccharum spontaneum, assembly GCA_022457205.1. NCBI lineage: Eukaryota > Viridiplantae > Streptophyta > Magnoliopsida > Poales > Poaceae > Saccharum > Saccharum spontaneum. Next base: position 6,851,544 of record CM039604.1, read on the forward strand.
TTGGCATGCCCACCTTGCTTTGGAGAGTGCTCCATGATGTGGGGTACCCGGAGGGACAAGAGCCAGTTTACTCTTGGAGCGAGAGTCAGCTAGCTGAAGATGGACTTGCTGTGGTAGAGATCACCGTCCCTGCTCTTGGTGATGCGCCAGAATGGGATGGTTGGCATCTGGAGTTCGAAGGACGCACTCCAGTCGAGGGTGCAGAGGGTGCAGCTTTTCGCGTCATCCGAGACATCATGAGCAGATTTCCCAATGAGTTAGCAGCAGCTTTGGCCGGTACCTTCCCGAGAGATGATCCTCGCGACGCCATTTGGGTACAGCCGCAAGGAAGTGCCCTGGTTAGAGGCCCCAGTGAAGGACGGGCTAGTGACAACCACACCATGAGTGCCATGTATGCAGCCATCAGAGCGTACCAAGGTCTGGAGAATACCTACTGGACCTTGACTGGCCTACGTGGTGATGATCGGATTGAAGCAAGGAAGCAGAAGAAAAAGCAAGCGCGTGCCATAGCTAGCTTGCAGGAGCAGTTGGCTGATGTGAGCTTGCAGCGGGACCGAGCTCTCGAGAGAGGCGAGAGTTCCATGCAGCAGGTTCAGAGGCTGACTCAGGCCAACAGGAATGCAGATCGCCTGTTGGAGCAGCTAGTACAGGAAAGGAATGAAGCCTGGAACGAGAGAGACCTTCTGAGGCAGAGGGTCGAGGAGCTAGAAGAGTACAATGCCAACTTGCATGAAGAGTTCCATGCCCTCTACAACGGGATGGGCCCGTATGCTCCTCCGAACGCCGCTCAGATGGACCTCGACGACGACGCCGCAGCTGAGGGTAGCGATGGCGACGCCTCCGACATCGACGATGGCCCCGAGGAGTAGGATAGTGTCCTGCGTTAGTAGCTAGGCTTGACGCGATGGCCTTCTTTTGGTTTTCATGTGTCATGATGTATCCTGTTCGACCCTGAGACTGACGATCTTTTGGAGTTTGGTTGTGTATGCGATACCCGAACGCATAAAAGTCCAGTGTATGTATGCTGGCAACGTGGTTGTATGGAACGTGATGTTGCATTGAAGTAACTGATTTGGTGCTGTTGTTTAATTGGAATGAAATTATTGCGCCTCTGTTTTCTTGTATGACTTGTTCTCTCCAATGAATTCAGTATGGCATAATTGTTCATTCGGACATCATTTTACAACCTCACTCAATGGTGCTTGTTACTGAAATATGCAGATGGCCAATACTCGTCGTGCTACGTATGAAGCCGCTGAGACTGGTGGCAATGGTGCAGGAGCTGGTGGAAGTGGTGCCAACAATGTCAACCACCAAGAACCACGTCCAGAACCACATTTGCCCCCTCCTCCGCCGCTTACCGCAGAAATGTTCTTCACACAGTTTCTTGGAAGTCAGCGCAGTACTGAACAATCACAGAGGAATATGGAAGACTTTCTGCGTACCATCGCGGAAAATGTTCAAAGGGGAAATAACCAAGGTGGTGGCCATGGAGTGAACCAGTACAGCAGTTTCAAGGATTTCATGGATACGAGGCCCCCTATTTTCAAAGAAGCAGCAGAGCCGCTTGATGCCGAGGAATGGATTAACACTATGGAAGATAAGTTCCGTGTGTTAAGGATGACAGAAGTTCTGAAAGTAGAGTATGCTGCGCATCAGTTACAGGGACCCGCCGGAATGTGGTGGAAGCATCACCGCAGTACTTTTCCTCCTAATACCCAGATCTCTTGGAGGGATTTTACTGAAGCTTTTAAGGGAGTTTATATTCCCCCAGGGTTGGTTGAGATGAAGCTTGGAGAGTTCTTAGCCTTGAATCAGGGTACCAAGACAGTGACACAGTATCTGCATGCCTTTAATAATTTGTGCCGCTATGCTCCAGACATGGTTGACACAGATGCAAAGAAGATTGCTAGTTTCAAGAGAGGACTGAGTCCGAAGATGATGAAGCATGTGGGTACCAATACCCGCAACAGATTCAACGACTTTATCAGTGACTGTTTGAAGCAAGAGAAGAACAATAATGCTTACACCGCGTCCAAGAACCGCAAGAGAGTGTTCGAGTCAGGATCATCCCAGTCCAGAGTTGTCCCTGCTAACCGTCCATCTTATCGTCCGTCCGCACCTGGTGCGAGGTTCAGGCCGCCGCAGCATAAAACTCAGAACTACAAGGGGCCGCAGAAACCGTACAAGATGGCAGTGCCGCCAACAAAGACCAACGCAGCTGCAGAACAGAGCAACTCCAAGGGAGCAATAGGGTCTGCTGGTACCGTGAAAGGGCCCTGCTACAATTGTGGTCAGCCAGGTCACTTTTCCAAGTTCTGCCCTTATCCGCCTAAAAAGAAGCAACAGACTTACAATGCCCGTGTGCACCACACCGCCATTGATGAAGTTCCTGAGGGAGAGCCTGTAACTGCCGGTAAGTTTCTTGTGAACCATCACCCTGCAGTTGTTCTTTTTGATTCTGGATCTTCGCATTCTTTTATGAGTCAAGCATTTGCACGGAAGCATGAACAACTATGCACAGAATTGAGTTATGGTTATCGCATAAGTTCAGCAGGAGCTGATGTGTTAACCAATAAGATGGTTAGAGGGGCAACCCTTGAGTTAGGTAGTCGGAAGTTCAGAGTGAACCTGGTAGTTATGCCTGGGCTAGTTTTGGATGTAATAATAGGAATGAACTGGATGAAAGACTGGGAAGCAGTCATAGATACAAGCAGTCGGATGCTTACCCTTAAAGATCCCCAGGCAGAGGGTACTTTTCAGGTACCATTGCCTAAAAGAACAGATCTTGTGAGTGTGACCTGTGCCATGGGAATTACTCCTATCCATCAGATCCCAGTAGTATGTGAGTTTCCGGATGTGTTCCCAGACGAACTGCCTGGCCTTCCTCCAGATAGAGATGTTGAGTTTGGAATCGAGTTGATCCCTGGGACGGCTCCGATTTCAAGGAGACCTTATCGGATGCCTCCGGATGAATTAGCTGAGTTGAAGAAACAGTTGGAAGAGTTATTAAAGAAGGGGTTTATTCGCCCAAGTAAGTCTGAATGGGGATGTCCTGCCTTGTTTGTAAAGAAGAAGAAAGAGGGTACTCTCAGGATGTGTGTGGATTACCGACCTCTTAACGCTGTAACCATCAAGAATAAATATCCACTGCCTCATATTGATGTTCTGTTTGATCAGTTAGCTAAAGCCAGAGTGTTCTCCAAGATAGATTTAAGGTCAGGGTATCATCAGATAAAGATTAGACCTCAAGATGTTCCGAAAACCGCCTTTTCTACCAGATACGGGTTGTACGAGTATCTTGTTATGTCATTTGGACTGACAAATGCTCCTGCATATTTTATGTATCTGATGAATACGGTTTTCATGCCAGAGTTGGATAAGTTTGTAGTTGTCTTCATTGACGACATTCTAGTATACTCTGAAAACGAGAAAGAGCACGAAGAGCATCTGAGAATTGTCTTGACCAGGTTGAGAAATCACAAGCTATATGCTAAGTTCAGCAAATGTGAATTTTGGTTGAAGAAAGTTCCTTTCCTCGGTCATATTCTATCTGAGAATGGAGTTTCTGTAGATCCGAGTAAAGTGCAGGAGGTTATGGATTGGAAGACTCCAACCTCGGTGTCAGAAGTCAGGAGTTTCTTAGGCTTAGCTGGTTACTATCGCCGCTTTATCCCAGACTTCTCGAAGATTGCCAAGCCTATGACAAGTCTGTTACAGAAAGATCACAAGTTCGCATGGACAGAGGAGTGTGAGACAGCTTTCCATACCTTGCGGAAACTGTTGACCACTGCTCCAGTTCTTGCACAACCCGACATCGAGAAACCTTTTGATGTGTTCTGTGACGCATCAAAAACAGGACTAGGGTGTGTGCTAATGCAAGAAGGAAGAGTCATTGCTTATGCCTCCCGACAGTTGAGAAAACATGAAATCAATTACCCGACACATGATCTTGAGCTTGCAGCTGTAGTGCATGCCTTAAAGATTTGGAGACACTATCTACTGGGTAACGTGTGCAACATTTTCACCGATCATAAGAGTCTCAAGTACATTTTCACCCAACCGGAATTGAACATGAGACAGCGGAGATGGTTAGAGTTGATCAAAGACTACAACTTGAATGTACAGTATCACCCCGGGAAAGCCAATGTGGTAGCTGATGCGTTAAGCAGAAAGTCACATTGTCTGAATATGCAACCCTTGCTTGAAGATGGTTTCGATTTAATGCACCCTGCCGTGCTACAAAGTATTCAGATCAGTTGTTCCTTGGAGAGTAAGATTATAGAAGGTCAGAAGGCAGACAAGGGGATATTCCACATCAAAAAGAAGATTCAAGAAGAACCCTCGAAACACTTCCGGGTAGATGAGCAGGATGTGTTGTGGTTCGACAACCGTCTTGTTGTTCCAAAGGATAGAGAGCTTAAGAATAAAATTATGGATGAAGCTCATCTCTCTAAGTTGTCTATTCATCCTGGCAGCAGTAAAATGTATCAAGAACTAAGACCTCGTTATTGGTGGACCAAGATGAAGAAGGAAATTGCAGCGTATGTAGCCAGATGTGACACGTGTTGTAGAGTAAAAGCAATTCACATGAAGCCTGCCGGAATGTTACAACCTTTGTCAGTACCAAGTTGGAAGTGGGATGACATTAGTATGGATTTTATCACAGGTTTACCCACTACTCAAAAAGGTCACGATTCCATTTGGGTAATTGTGGATCGTCTTACTAAGACAGCTCACTTTTTGCCTGTCAAAACGGAATATAGACCACCTCAATATGCTGAGAAGTATATTGCAGAGATTGTGAGGTTGCATGGCATACCAAAGACTATAGTGTCTGACAGAGGGTCACAGTTCACTGCTCACTTTTGGGAGCATTTGCATAAAGGTTTGGGGACTAGTCTGATTCGTAGCACTGCCTATCATCCTCAAACAGATGGTCAGACTGAGAGAGTTAATGCTGTTCTAGAAGATATGTTAAGAGCTTGTGTGTTGTCTTCCAGAGGTTCATGGGAGTCATGGTTACCATTAGCAGAGTTCTCCTACAATAACAGCTATCAAGAGAGTATCAAGATGGCACCTTTTGAGGCTTTGTATGGTCAAAAGTGTAGAACACCGTTAAACTGGATTGAGCCCGGAGAAAGAAGGTACTACGGTATTGATTTCGTAGAAGAAGCCGAAAAGAAAGTTCATATCATCCAGCAGAATATGAGAGCAGCCCAGTCACGTCAGAAAAGTTATGCAGATAAGAGAAGGAGACCGCTTGTGTTCGAAGTTGGCGACTATGTCTATCTAAAAGTTACGCCAATGAAAAAGAAAAGGTTTGGTGTGCGCAGAAAGCTGGCCGCCAGATTTGTGGGACCTTACAAAATCCTGGAACGGAAGGGTCCTGTGGCTTACAAATTGGAATTACCAGAGTCAATGGGTACTATATTCCCAGTTTTTCATGTATCACATCTCAAGAAATGTTTGCGCGTTCCAGAGGAACAGATTGAACCTCGAGGCATAAAACTGAAGTCAGATCTGGTGTATCGTGAGCAGCCAGTTCGAGTTTTGGATACCAAGGAAAGGGCTACTCGAAACAGTGTGGTTAAAACATATAAGATACAATGGAGTCATCACGATGAAGGGGATGCATCTTGGGAAACGGGTGAATACTTAAAGAACGCTTATGAAGATTTTTATAACAAATGGTTCGTAACCCAAATCTCGGGACGAGATTTTTATAAGGGGGGAGGGCTGTAACACCCCGGTGTTATGCAATACATCTTTGCATGTCAATCATATTGCATTTCATTCATATCATTATAATCCTGTATGATAATGGTATAATTCGAGTAAAATGAAAGCTTAAACAGGCTACATGTCACGAATTAAAATAATATGATAATCACATTATATCAAAATCCTTGCAACCATAATTCTTATATCACTTGGAACCCTAGTTCAAATTTTGGAGCTCAAATTTGGTCAAAAACTTGTTCAAAAGCAATTATGAAAAATATTCAAAAGTATTCCCTAATTTAGCTTTTATTTTGCTATTTAAAAACTATTAGGAATTTTGAAATGGCCCCTTAATCAAAGTTGTAGAGAATTTAATTTTGAGCAACTTTTATTTTTGGGCCAAGTTTATAAAATGTCTTCTTCTTGTTCAAAATGTGGCTTGAAGTTTGAAATACATTTGAAATAGAATTTGGAAAATCGGAAAATGGAATTTTGTCTTAGCAGGCCGCGTCCTCGCTTCCCGGCCCGCTCGCGAAGCCGCCCGGCCCAGCCAGCCTCGCGCGCGCCCGCGCGACGCAGCCGGCCCGGCCCGCGACCCCGGCCTCCTTCCTCCTCCCGCGCGCGCCCGCGCACGCTGGCCGCCGCGGCAGAACGCGCTCGCCGCGTGTCGGCCATGCGCTGCCGCCGCTCGCCGCGCGTCGTCCTCGCCCTGCTCTCCCGCCAGCGCGAGCGCACTCAAAATGACCGCCCGAGCCTCCTCACTCCCTCACTTCCCCTCCCTCACCCGCCAGCCACCCCTCCTCTCTCCACCGCGCGGGCGGACGGCTCGCCGCCGCGAGCTCTGGTTTTCGCCTCCCCGTTCCGGCCTCGTCAGGCCACCATCACCAAATTAACCTCGCACCGAGCTCCGCCCCGCTCTTCCCTCCTCCGAACAAGCTTCTCCGCCCCCTCGCCGCCTGCGGTAGGGCTCCTTTCTTCCTCGCCTCGCCGCGCCACCGCCACGGTGCCGACGAGCCGCACCTCTCCACCGTCTCAACCGCCACCTCTGTGCTATCCCGCCCTGTCGTCTCGTGTTGGCCACTTCTTGGCGATTCGATTGCGCGCCTTGGTGGGTCGTCGGCTGGCCGGAACCGGCCGATTGGCCGTGACCGCCGCCGCGACGTCGTCGTCGGGAGCGCCGGCGACTCGCTCGGCTCCCTTTTTCCCCCCCCTTCCTCGCTCGGCGGGCCGAGCCGAGCAGGCCGGCTCGTTTTCCTCCCCCGCGCGAGCGAGACGGGCCGCGGCCGCCGTGGGCCGATCTTTTTTTTCCTCGGGCCGGCCCAGCGACGTTTAATAAACTTATTTCATTTCTCTTTTTATCATTTTTGATGAAAAACAATTGGGAAAATGATTTCTTGGTCATTTTAGCTCCAAAAATTGTGAAATAAATTTTTATATACTCATTTGAATCAGATCTACAATATAAAAATGTTGCATGTCAATATTTCATTACTTTTCTGTAGTGTTTTAATTAATCTTTGAAATTGGTGTTTTCTTGAAAAATTGATAAGAAAATTTAGAAAAGTCAGAAAATTATGATTCCAAATTTATTAATCTTTTTGTGACATGTACTTTCTAGGGAAATTTTATAGCTTGGGTGTTCTGTATAAAAATTTGTAGTTGTAGTTCAAATGCTTTCTATTACCAATATTTGTTATTTTTGTTATTTAAGTAAATTTGAATAAAACATGCAAGTGATAATTTTTCTAGAGTGTTTGTTTAGGTAGTAGATAGTAGAAAAATTCCTAAATCTGTTGTTTGATACTTTTCAAAATGTAAAGTAGTTTAAATGTCTATTTTAGGCCTTAGTTTGTTATTTTTGCATAGTAAGTTCTAAATATCCAAATGCAGTAAAAATCTTGTGTCATGCTAGTTTTGATAGTCGTAATCCACTGTAATTTTCTAAGATTTTTCTGAGCTACTAAAATATGAGTTGCTGTTCAAATGTAGGGCTAATTAGGGTTTCCATTTTATTCTTTAATGCAAAGATAATTAGTAAAGTATACTTTGGTGTATCTTTGAAGCACCTTGTTAGTCAAGTACTCTTGCATGGTAGAGAATAGTAGTGGTAATTTTCGAGTACATGTTCTTGGATGACGTAGACTACCTTGTAGAAGAGTCGTAATTTCCGCATGATCCCATAACGTAACATATTCACTTCATCGCACGCATTCCGCATCTTCATCATCCCATATCACTTCTGCATTGCACCTATGCATGTTGCACTCATACTTCTGCATCATACAGGATCGCAGGAGGTGGTTCCGACAGTAGTTCCCGAGGACGCAGAGGAGCAGCTCGAAGTGACGGAGCCGGAGCCAGCAGAAGCAGAAGAGGAGTCCGGTGAAGAGCTTCCGGAGTGCCCCGACCATCGTCCCAGTACCTTCGAGCGAGGCAAGCCCCGGAGCATTTCTCCCCCGGTTTGCAAAGAATTATTTATTAATTTTACTTAATCTGATGCATTAAGTTTAGGAGTTGTTTGCAAACGTTGTTGCATTATACCTTGTTTCCACCTTGTTTTACCCGATCCTTGTCACCCTGGTGTCCACGGTCAATATTGGCTTAGCTTGCTTAGACCGGTAGAAGTCGGGTGATTGCCTGTCATCCGCGAGTTATAGGGGATTACCTGGTTGAATGTGAAAGAAATGTCACGTGAGAATAACTAAGTGTGGAATTGAATATGAGACCGGGCGGAAGCTTGCAGGGTTCTGGACTGTAGTGTCTTCCGTCTGTGTCGATTAAGGACCGTCCGATGTCGGGCCTCGGGTCATGTTGAACGCATGCCTCACATTTAGCTGGCCGAATAAAGTACCTTTCGACCGCGAAGCCGGGAGATTATTCGGGCCGAGTAGATTGCCCGCAACGCACTGTACCGGAGCAGTAGTGGCAGGAAACGGGGGCGCGATGATAAGGCCAAAGAGCAGTCGGGCGGCCCCCGGGTACATGTGGTTCCTGGCAAGCTCGCGACTTTACCTGAATGGTTGACTCGGTGACCAATACCTCACTTTAGCGGGTGAGTGAGGTTTGTGTGAGGAATAAATTACCAGCTGGTCAATAATCGATTCGAATCGCCATCGTTCACTGGATAGTGAACACTTGACTTGAGTTACTTCATCGTAGTAATACTGATGAAACACTTGGATAGTTATGAGGAAATGACATGGTAACTATTGTTAATGATCAATGGTAATCCTTGCTTGCTTAATTACATGGTTACTTTAGCATAAAGTGCAAACATAGTTGACAGGAGAATAAAGATTTAAAAGATGACATGCTTAGTAAATGCTTCGATAAGCTAAAAATGCTTTTCTTGCAAATGAGTCAGCTACCCCACCAAAAAGCCTATCATGATCCTTGGAGTCTTTTTGTTTTGGTTCTGTCGGGTAAGTCTAGCTGAGTACCTTCTCGTACTCAGGGCTTTGTTCCCACTTGTTGCAGATGGACAGATGTACTATGGTTATTGTATCAACTGTCTCTACCCTGCGATGGGCGAAGCCTAGGACCATGGGCAATGGTCACTCACTACTTCTCGCCTGATGCTTTTGTGGGAGATGATCGCAAGCTGGCACGGTATTTTGGAAAGGATGTGCGTGTGTGTGTGTGCTTTGAACTAATGCTTCCGCTACTTCATTTGAAACCGGTTTGTAATAACTATGTTTAAACTCCGATGTATTTTGTGCCGCAAACTACTGTGTAACTTATGAAGGTAATCGCTGAACTTATTACGATCTTGGCTGTGATGTAAAATGGTTTGAAATCCGTCGAGATTTCACGGACTACCGGGTTATACGGGCTTAAGTTTGGTAAATTGTCCGTACGTTGGATGATTTTCTTACTTAATCTCGTATAATTGGGCGGTTCTGTTACAGCTCGCGTGAGATGTAGAGCATAAGCTGAGAAGCTCGGCCCCGGCGCCATCGAACGTACCATGATGTGGCTGCGCCAGTGCGCCCTCGAAACACGAGGTTGTAAAATGTCATCACCACCACTGGTCTGATTGTCGACGGGGCTTCGAACCAGGAGGTTGAGCACGTCGCGCGACTTCCTGGCACGCACCTAGTGAGTGAGCATGGCGTTTCAGGCCGGCAGGCCATGATGTTGCGCTGCGTGCTGGCGTCAAACATGGCGCGCATGGAGGTTGCCCTGCCTGCACGGCTGACAAATCGTTGTAGATGATGCTGGCGAAGGAGATCCTGAATGCATCCATGCCAGTTCAGCAAGCCCCAGGCGGCGCTGGCACCATCCAGAATGCCGCCATCGCCCCTTGCATCCTTGGTTGACCTTCAGCGAGAGTGACTCGATGGCTTCCGAGGCCGAATTTGCGTGTGGTGTCTCTGTCATCTGTTTTGGGTAATCCTTCACTGCCTTCCTCGCACTCCCAGATCGAGCGGCGGTTTTCGCAGTCGGCGGCCGATGCCAGCCACAGCGGCGAGCCAGCTCATGGTGCTTGCCCGCGTGGAGGTCTGGCGCATGCTCGTGTGCGTGCCGGAGACCCGGGGCCACGGTGTCTGCATCTGGGCGTGTCCGGCGCGGTCGAGGACGTTGCCGTGCACGGCGGCACGGCGCTGCTCCGGTGATTCAGCTGTACGACTTTTCAACTCTGACGTGCGGCTGCCTAATGTTGCATTAGCAGCAGCAAAGCACACAAATTGCGTCGATCCCACGCGATAGGAGAAGAAACAAAGAGCTCACACGGGATGTTTCTTTCCTGTACTTTTCCTCTGGAATTAGCAATATAGGAAATATTCCTCCATTGCTCCTATGCACAAAACCTTCGTTCCAAAGGATGAACTGTATCATTTCCTATAAGTTTTGGAATCCTTTATTTTTCCTCTAAAATTCATTCAATCCAAAGGGGACATAAAATCTATGCTTTTAGCACTTAATTTTTTTCTCAAACCAACGGAATAGCACGGTAAAATGGTGGCCGTAGAAAGCGGATCAGACTCCCCATCGCGACAAAAAAGTGTTTGAAACACAACCTGAAGAGTGTGATAAGTCTAAATGAAGATCTTCGTGCCACCAGCGGTGTTTTATTTTGAAATCTAAAAAAATCTAAATCAAGAAGAATTGGAGTACCTGTATCTTTCATAATACACGTGGAGAATGGGCAACTTGTCTAGAGGTGTCTTCTTCCTAAAAATTATATCGAAGGATGTATAGATAAAAATTATATCGAAGGATGCCGCCACGTTGCTCTCCACCGTGCCCGATTGGCCGCCGTTCTCTCTCTCCACCGCGTTCCAGCGCTGCCGCCCATCATCCTTCCTCTCCACCGGAGCTGCGCGCCACTCCGTGGCATCGTGCTTCGGACCGGCATCGAGCTCCACGTCGACGAACATCCATTCGTCCAAGGAAGCAAGTAGATGTTGTGTTGATAGTGCATGTTGCAAGCATATGTTAAGTGTTTTAGATATTTCAGAGGTATGTTGTGAGTGTTTCGTATGAATGTTGCAAAAGTAGATCGTAATGTTGCATATATTGCAATGATTGTACACGTATGTTGCAAACATCCATTTCCATAGTTTTATCTATTTTTTCAGGGCAAGTGCGTTTATCTGGATGCTGCATATGTTTTACACATAATATGTTGCAAGTGTCTTATTTTGATGTTATGTATCTTTTTAATGGTTTTAAAGTGTTTTCAGGTGTTTTTGCGAGTGTTTTTCAGACGCATATTTGTGTTTCATCTGTCTTCAGACATATGTTGCAAGTGTTGCATTTGAATGTTTTAAAAGTAGATGAATGTTGCAGCTGCCAGAGGAGGCGCGAGGGGTCATGCGGGGATGCACGGTACGCGGAGTGTAGGCGCGAGAATAAAGTGCAGGCGCGAGCGTCTAGACGCTAGCACTACCGTTCATGGATCGGTAGCAAAAGGAATCCCTATCGCTTGCTATAAGCCATCTCATGTGTCTCCTGGATATTGGCTTTGTTTATCTTTTATTCAATCCAATGCGATGTTGTTGGGTTGAGCCTCATGATACACATCAAGTAGTCAACAAATAAACTTTTCTTTTTGTATATATAAAACAGACATGTAAACTTTGCAGCTATCGCTTGCACTTTCAACAAGAGTCTCACATACTCACGTGAGAAAACAACTCAACAAACTTGCACAAAATTTAAATGCCTCTTCTAGTATGCTGAGCCAATGGCAGACTAGGCCATTGTGATTTATTTGGAACGGAGGAATGGAAAACACAGGAAAAGAAAAGAAAAACACAAGAATAGGATGAAGATGAGATCATGGTTATTAAAGCGGTAAGGCAAGGCGTGGCGAGTGACTACAGCCTTACGCTTAAGCGACTAAAGCATGAGGCGAAGTGACGCCTTACAAATTTAAGAAAAACTTAAAGCAGCAGCTTAGAGCAGTAGATGATGAAGAAAAAAAAGGAAAAAAGAAAAAGAAAGGAGGAGTAAGAAGTGGGCTGACCCAGCCCACCAGACGGCCCATGTGCCCCTCCTCCAAGCGTGGCTTATCTAGTTATCCCAATCCCCCCGGCGCTGCTCCTCTTCCTGATGCGCTCCGCCACTCGTTCCACCTCGTCTCTCCACACCCAATCCCTCCAGCGCTGCTCCTCTTCCAGATGTGCTCCGCACTCGTTCGGCATCATCTCTCGCAGCTCCACCCCCCTCTCTCTCTCTCCAGCCGTGCTCCTCCGCTCCCTGCGCTGCTCCCTCCCTCCCTCGCTGCTCTCCTTCCAGATCTACAGCCACCATCATCCCCTTCTAGATCGAGCAGATGGTGGTGAGGAGACGGCGGAATAGAGACAGCCAGCATCAGAATCGATGAGATAGCGGAATCGAGGGGGCGTCAGCTTGCACTAAGGCAACAAGGCACCGCCTTACCCCTAAGGCGAGCCTAGAGCGCCCCGACGCTTAAGCAACGCCTTAAAAACATTGGATGAGATGACAAAACGCAGGAGATATAGGTGCTGTTCGGAAGATAGGAATATTAGAATTATAGGAATAGGAATCTTTGGTGGGCACCCAAAAAAAAAGGAGCTTGCAATAACTTCACTTGAGGTAGCTGGAATGTGTGGGTCACTGACAACCTGACAGCCTGCGGCACCCTCTTTTTTCCTGTCTTCTTCACGGGCGCTGCATCTGAGATACGCAAAGGACCGGACCGGCTACAGTAAACATAGAGGAAAGGAATTGATACTTTCCTGTGTTCCAAACACTCCAGTTAACTTCCTTTCCTTTGTTTTTAGATTCCTACAATTTTCCTTCAAAAATCCTGTGTTCCAAACGCCCCCTCAACACTTGATCTAAACTCTAAAGTGAGTGGTGGCATTAATAACAGAATAGCATAGAAGAATTTCATTCGGCTGTATCCTGTATTCACCCTAAAGACGAACACATTCCGCTCCTCAATTGGTTACTCTGTACTTCTGCAGAAGCAAGTGTTCCAATTAATTTCATTAGACGGACAATGTTGACAGTAAGAATCAACAGATGAGTCCTATGGAGAGCTGTTAAAAAAATTGCAAGTCAAGTTGAATAAGTTTATCTCCCTCTCTAATGGAATTTGCATAGTATGCCTGCTGGTTCACATTTTTATAGTGTCTGCCAAAAGATTTTATGCAGATAACTAGAGCTTATGTCTAACACGTGAATGTGTTCGAGACAATGTACCTTGACAGTGTTAAGTAGAACTTTGGCTTCGTTGTTGTTGTTGAAGTGATCACGAACAGGCTGGAAAAGTGAAATTAGTGAGTTAAACCTACAAGTGTGAACCAGGACTGAAAAAATGGCGCAATAATAGCTTCTTCCTAGACAAAGAAGATCCAGCAATAAACAAGATGGACTAGTTCATCCAAAACTACACTAGCAAGAAACAAGACCGATGATGCAGCAATAAAAACAGCCCACCAATTCATTTTGTCAGGATAGCAGCTATTGCAACTTCCAAGGCATCACAGTGCAAGACATGACAAAGGCAAAGATTGCGAATATACAAGTTTCTGACCAGAGATACTATTATATAGAAAAAAAAGTAAGGTCGAGTGAAGTGAAAATTTTACCTGCAAAATTTCATTTATTGCTTTTGCCAATGCAGGTTTGACATCGGCAGGATGCAAAGCACCACTCTCGTAATCAGAAATTAGTTCATCCATGCTTGTAAATGTCCTGTTTGAAAGCAACCACTTTAGAAGTCCAGCAGAGATAATAAATCACGTCATGTTGGAAATTCAGTAACTTGATTGCTGCATAATTAATTGCATGACCACAGGTGTCAGCCAAATATAAATAATGGTGGCACGGAACTATATATCTCCTGGTTCCATCACATTATTGACAGAAAAAAAATTAGCAGATGAGATAAAAATATTACTTGTTACCACCATTGCTTTCCTTACGGATGACCTCAAACCTTCCAAACCAAGGGAAAACAATGTATTTAATGTACTCCAAACAAGGATTCCCCTCAACAATTTTGGGAGGGCAAAAAGCTTGCTTTATCTTCACATTAACTTGGGCCTGCAACATCAGCGAAGCTTATGAAACTATATTATCCTAGAACGAAAGAAGGGCACAACACAGAGAGGTAATATAGACAAAACAGAGAGCAAAAACTAAATCCATAAGACAAATTTTAGATTGGAAGTTATTAATAGTTTATAAACATTGATGACTGATGTCTGTACTCCATCTACATTCTATCATGACTATTCATGAGCAACAAAAGACACAATCCCAGCAAACTACAGATATAAAGAGAAATGATAATTCAATTCATTAACTAGAATAAGAAAATAAAACACACAGCTAATTAGCATGTAAGACTATGGTTAATCAGTTACACAACTTTTTTCATATATTAATGTAAACGGTGCATCACCCCCGTATACATGAACACAGCTAACAAAAGTCATGAACACCAGATTTTTAATATAGTGATACAGCTTTATTTTCTAGCAGGGAGATGAGAAACATATACAACAACTGTAGAGCATTCTAGCCAGGCAGTATCCTTCACCATGTTACCATCTCCACTGACCCAAGCAAAATAGAGTTGAACCACTCTTGCGCAATCATTGATGCATAAACCAATTTTGCGTTAGTCTCATTAATATTTTCTAGTAAGCTAATCAAATGATAAAGATGGCATTTTACTATTACATTGCATCATTAGGTGTCACAAGAACCAAGAGCAACAAAAGAATGTTGGTGAGGAAGAAAAACATTTCATGAGAAATATAATACCTCATCATCTTCCATAAAGATAGCCGAGGATGGATCACTCTTTGACATTTTCTCCTGACCTTCTTTAAAACCAGGAAGCATATCTGCATTTCAGGTTAAGCAAAAAACACATGCTCCACAAACCAACAATGAACAATCCGTTGTTATGAACTCCATCACCGTAGACACATGGCCATGATAAACACATGTCCCAAAATTTTATTTAAAGGAAAAAAGAGAACATGATCAAAATCAGTAATCAGGATACGATGTGAAAGAATAATTGGTTTGTTCTTCCTTTTGATGTCATCGCAGTACTCCCTAGCTAGCATATTGACCTTCCTTTGGTCCATCCCCAACTGGCATATATCAGCCTACAAAAGGAAAATGATAAGGAAAGCAATTTGTATACAGAACTATTTTTTCCAGATTGAAGGTGTACACATTGAAATATCAAAAGCCTTTCAGTCATCATTATTATCATCATTATTACGGGTAAATACAGTCAGAATGGAAATATCAAAAGCCTATCAGAACCCAAAGAGAATTCAATAAAATTTATTTCCAGATACCATGGAATGCAATAACACCATAAATACTTGCCTTCAAGAAAAATATATCAGCACATTGCATGCAAGGGTAGAAAATCTGGGCAGCAGTCAAGTCGTCTGACTCACTTCTGCCCATAATCTGGCAGCATCTGCGAGTAAAGGAAACATGGAGTTACTTACACTTCATAATAAGCACATAGAGGGGAGATAACCAACCATGTTCTGATGTTCATGCTCAAGCTTTCGAAGCGAAAAGGCCTTTTTTTTAAGGAAAAAGTCTATATTACTCCCTCCAAGTTTGGCCTATGTCCAAATAACCTAACATTTGGTTCAATTTACTCCCTCCAACTATTTAAGTGGGTCCAACTAACACCTTAAAGAGATTTTTCTTTTTTTTTCTATGTACAAATTATATTTTAGTTTCAAATTTTGTGAGATGATAGAGGACATTGTATTTTGTATTAGAAAAATGCACTATGAATTTTTCATCATTATGTTTTATACGATATTGTACCTCCAGTGTTAATTTATTATTAAATTTCCTAAGCAATCAAAATAGTGGCAAAAAGTTAGGATATATTTTTCTAACATAACTTATGATGTTCTCTATCATATCACAAAAGTTGATATTAAGACTCAACTAATACGTGGAAAAACAAAAATAACAAACCATGTTAAGGGTAAACTAGACCAACTGAAACAGTTGGAGGGAGTAAATTGAACCAAATGTAAGTTTAGAGGGTAATCTAGACATATGCCAAACTTGAGGGGAGTAATTTGGACCTTTTCCTTTTTTTAATGGGAACACAACATAAACAAGCGTGTACCTCGTTATCCTTTTGACGTTGTTTTTCCGGGCAATGTCCATCACAATTGGCCAGTACTCATGCGCACGGTTGTTGATCTCCTCGGAGGACCACAGGAACTCCACCCCGTCGAGGTTCATCCCAGCCACTTTCCAAATCTCGATCATGTAGCGCCCGACCGTCTGGATTTTCTTCAGGTCGCCCCCCATCTTGTTGTTGAGCTGCGCGAACCAGTCGGCAATCCAAATTTTCACCTTGCACCCGGCCCTAATCATCTTGTTCACGTTGATGGTTTTCACAATGCCCTGGGAATACAATTACAAGACAGCGTATGTCACAACTCACAGTCAAGTCTGTCATTGTCTGAATCGTGCAAACTTAACATTTGTTTTGCTACTAATGATGCCATGGAGGCGGGGGCTGAAGACAGAAGGGTCGAACCTGAGCGATGTGCATGCGTCCGGAGGGCTCGAAGCCGTCGTAGCAGATGGGGACGGGCTTCTTCTGAAGCAGGTTCCTGAGCTCGTCCTCCTGGATGCACTCCTCCCCGATCCCCCGCAGAAGATCGAACCGCTCGTCCAGGGTCATCGCCGCCACGCCCCCCGCCAGATCCTCGGCGGACGCTGCAGCGGCGGAGGAGGAAGAGGAGGCGCCGGGGGCCGCCTCGGGTGGCGGCGTGGAGTCCATGGCAGCGGCAGAGGAGGAGGAGGAGGAGGAGCAAAGGATTCGACGAGGTCGTGCCGGGATTTAGCCGGGAGACGGCGAGGAGGGGATGGCGGCGGCGGGTGGATAATGAGATGGCAGCTTCGGGGTGCCGCGGAGTCGGCCAGGGTTTTGCTGGGGACCGGGCCGCGTCCCCGACAAGCGAGGCCCAATATCATCGCGGGCCGTTGTTGGTCACGTGTACACCTGTGTTTCTGGTGGGCAGAGATTTCAGTAGGCCGTCTGTCGTCTCTGGCAATGCGCACTCTTGCAGGCCCAGCCAATTTTTGGTTTACGCCGCCGGTGAGGCCGCACCGTAGGCAAGAGAAGCTTGCGCCGCCTGTTTTGTGCCCCCTATCACAAGATCTATTTCTCGAAATCTTTCTGTCAGCGGGCGTATTTGAGAAGATATTTTAAAAAAAGGACTAAAAACAAAAAAAATGGCTATTTCATGCCCGCACGCAGGAATCCACGTGGAACCCAGTCATCTGCTCCCGCCAGTGGATGCCGCACCGCGGATACGTCTACTTGAAGGCCAAAAATTTTGAAATTCAAATTTGTCAAACGGCCTCGAATGGCGAAACCACCAACATCAAGGTTGTAGATCTCGATCAAAACAACAACTTTGTAGTTAATGACTTTTTTATCTGAAGTCATTTAGGATTTTAAATATTTATTTTAAAATCCTAAGAAGTTAGTACTAAATGAATATACATGCTGTATGGACACAAGTGACTTAGGGGTGAAGTGGTTAGAGCAGCTACGCATGAGGGCACAGGTCTCAGGTTCGAATCCCAGCATCGCGCGTCGATTTTCGTGGCTTGCTAGTGGAGCCTTCCCGGGATTTAAAAAAACCTCCTACTTTTTTTTACTCAATTTTGGAATTTCTAAAAATTCTTATCACTACCGGTTGGTAACACGAATCAGGAGTGACAAGTTTTCATCACCGCCGACTTACACCGCCGAGGGCCAAAATCAGTGATGATGGGGGTCTGGAGCC
Source organism: Saccharum spontaneum (assembly GCA_022457205.1). Lineage (NCBI taxonomy): Eukaryota > Viridiplantae > Streptophyta > Magnoliopsida > Poales > Poaceae > Saccharum > Saccharum spontaneum. The sequence goes on from CM039604.1 coordinate 6,869,555, forward strand.
GGCGGTGAATATCTGTTCTGTAGTGAGAGACCGCCACGTGAGCGGTGATGGCGACGGGAGTGGTAGCGCCGCGCGCACGACACAGCCATGGGTTCAGGAGCCGTGGCAGGAACCGCATGACGGTCGAAATGGCCAGTGCAGAAGCCATCACCGACAACGAGTGAAGCTCGGACGTACAGGCGTGGGTGGAGGCGGAGCGCGAAGCCACTCAGCCACACCGGCTGCACAGTTCACCGCATGCGAAGTCGAGGAACCATAGCAGCGGCAAATGGTAACGTTGCCATCAGCGATGCCATGTGGTGAAAGTGGGCGGTGGAAAGGTGAGATGCAAGGATAAGATAGGAGAGAATTAATAAGATCGAATGGGTTTGAGGATAGGGGTATCCGAGGCTGCTTATGAGTATATTTTGTTGAACAACACAAGCGACTGCGCGGTGTTGGGCCGTTCGGGCGGACGTCGAGACCCACTAACGTGGGTCCGAACGAATGCCTTGCCCATAGAATTTCCATTCGATTTTTCATCGGCTTTATTCTTTATGAGATAGCTCGAACCACAAAGAGAATCCGGATGAGAATAGGTCGGGTTAACTTATTGGGTCACAACGGCTGGTATCTATCCCTAATAATAAAGAGGCAAAAATTCTGGTGTGTTTTTTCGTCCAGCCCATTCTAATCTGGCCTAACTGTTCAGTCCACTCGTGATTCGCTCCAGCTTACTACTGACTGTCTGGCAGGCCCACTCACGGCCCACCTACGCAGGTGAGGGAACTCCAGCTACTAGATTGTTCGGTCAATTTTTCAGCCATCGGCCCAACATGTAAACAGCCCAGTCCACTCCACTCATTAGGAAAACAACTCGGACGAATGCCTTGCCCATAGAATTTCCATTCGATTTTTCATCGGCTTTATTTTTTATGAGATAGCTCGAACCACAAAGAGAATCCGGATGAGAATAGGTCGGGTTAACTTATTGGGTCACAACGGCTGGTATCTATCCCTAATAATAAAGAGGCAAAAATTCTGGTGTGTTTTTTTCGTCCAGCCCATTCTAATCTGGCCTAACTGTTCAGTCCACTCGTGATTCGCTCCAGCTTACTACTGACTGTCTGGCAGGCCCACTCACGGTCCACCTACGCAGGTGAGGGAACTCCAGCTACTAGATTGTTCGGTCAATTTTTCAGCCATCGGCCCAACATGTAAACAGCTCAGTCCACTCCACTCATTAGGGAAACAATTGGAAAACGAGACAAAAATTCAGGCTACATAAGGATTCGACCCGTGACTTCCACCATGCAATTAACAATTGCTAACCACTGGACCATGTGAACTCACGGGATGCCAACGAATTGTTTTCTATTTACCCTCTACCACCTTTACCTTTACATTGACTCTCTTAGTTGTTTTTTTCTTTTCTGATTCTATTTTTCACTTGGTTCTATTTTTTTTATTTTTGTCCATATTTTTTCCTGTTTTTGCATCTATTTTTTTTCTTTTTGGACCCTTCATTTATTTTCTTTTCATGTTTTCCCCTTCTTTTCTCCCAAAGTTTCCGTCTACTCCGAGTTTTCTTTCCATAGTTTTGTTTTTTTCCAAGTGTACCTCTCATTTTTATTTTTTACTGGTGCTTCTATCTCCGATACGAAACGACTTGGTCGTATTTCTTTTCTAATAACAAGTATCTTCTGTTCTTTCAATAAATATTTTTCACCACTAATTTGTTGCATCCATTATATTCGCTTCCTAATCAATGTGTTTGTCACCCGTTTTGTCTTGGTGCTGGACGAGGTAGGTTTGTTTTGCTCCCTTTCCTAGGTCCAAACTCATTACACCTCTAGAATCTCATTAGCACGTGCGCTATAGATTGTCATAGACCTATGGCCCTATAAGAATCGGAGCCCTCGAGAGAGCGTAAGAGATCAATAACGATGAGACAAGACAAAAGACACATCAAGCATACTGAAACTATGTGGACCTACGGTTCGGAAGACCGATAGTGGGGCAATTGATTGACCCTCACGTGATACATCTACTCCTTGCCAGGCTTATCTGCACCAACTGTTGCATTGTCGCGGGCACTAATGGCATAACTAGATCTCCCATGGACGTCACTCTTCTAGATCGTTCAGGGCACCGTAAGGGTTGCACGCTCTCTCAATTGCGATCGTCAGGCCACGCCTATGCTGCTGCAAGGAGCCTGATCTGCTCAGCCACCACTAGAGTCACGCCACACGAGCGCTGTGCCACCCTATCACGCGTAGTTGTGCAGTGCTAGCCCATGTCTTAATGGTTGGCGCACCAGCATCCTACATTGCTTGGCCGTGCCCGACCACACTAGGCGTGCGTGCTATTGTGGCCACTGTGCTACACACGGCTTCACCATACAACAACACTCGTGACGCTGATGACATAATAAATTGTTCTCTAATTGCAACGCACGAGTATTTTTACTAGTTATAGTCTAAATCTAAAACTAGAAAAACAATACGCGGCGTTGCCGTACAACCTTGTGCAAGAATGGCCGTGTCGGGCCATCTATGTAGAAGGCCGCGCAATTGAGCTGATTGTTGCCTAGTAGGATCTACCGGTAGCATGTAGTATATCACTTTTTTTTAAAGAAGGAATTTTTATTTCGGTCTCTGCAAGAGGTTGCCAATAACCAATTCTTATTAAAGCTTCAAACACTGGTTATATTTTTAAAAGCTCACAAAAAGTGAAACCAAGCAAGCGAGCATCTATTTGAGCACTAATTCTTTTAGAAAGATGATCACACATGCTTGGCAAAGACCTCTATAGCTGAAGTCACCAATGTGCGGCAGACCCCTTTCAAAGGTTCTGCTGCTCTTTTTGCAGAATGTTCTAGAAACGAGTCCAATAAGTTACCCTGAAAATAATTTACAAATAAGAGTATAATATTTTTTTTGTTAAAAATCACATCATTTCTATAGAGCCAAATAGACCATAAAATTGTACTTCTTCCCACGCAAATTAGATAACACATATGCTGGCCTATTTGTTGAAACCACACTCCAGACAAATCTTCTATGGGCCTGTTTAGTTGTAATTTTTTTTGCAAAACGACACTGTAGCAAATTTCGTTGTTATTTAGCAATTAGTGTCAAATCATGGTCTAATTAGGCTTAAAAGATTCGTCTCGTCCATTTCGTCTAAACTGTGTAATTACTTTTATTTTTTATCTATATTTAATGTTTCATGCATGTGTCAAAGATTCGATGTGACGGGGAATCTGAAAAATTTTGCAAAATTTTTTGGGAACTAAACAGACCCATATCTATAGGAGAGGCTGCAATCCAAATGCCATAGTAAAAACTCTCTAGACAGATCTCGCAACATGACAATCAAAGAAAAATGTTGGATGGTTTCCTTGTCAAAAAACAACATCGATCGTCTTCTTTCCATCGTTTTCTTAATAAATTGTCTTTCATAAAATTACCCCTTTTAGTAAGAACCAAATGAAAACCTTGATTTTAAGGGGTATTTTCAACTTCCATATTGATTTGTTTAGTGGCAAGGCAATTTGTGTAGTATATCACTAACAACACCGGAACATAAGATGTAGTCTCACACACAACTCGGGACCAGAGATGCCATAAACAATTTTTTAGCTTTAAGTTTATCTGAATGGTACTTTTCCGATGCTAAGATGGTTTGAAGTGGAAACAATGTGAGGGCTAAGATGCTATTGTTGAAACTGAAATGGTGAGTGGTAGTAACTAAATGTAACCGGTATCATCTAAGGAAGAACAATAGGCACATATTGTAGAGTTTTCGTTTGATATACTAGTGGATATGATCTTTTATTTATGGGTTGTACCTTCTGTAGTTGTTGCCATTGGGGAAAAATTGCATTGCATTAACAAATGGAAATGGTGAAAGCTTTTTGCTAAGTTGTTGAATTGTAAGTAACATTGCATGTATGATGCAAATTCTCGCAAATAAATCGAAAGATTAATTATATAAAATTATAAAGGGAAAATATGCTAGTTGACACTGAAAGTGGAGGTTGTTTGCTGGCGGACATTCAAAGTGAAGCCATTTGCTGAAAGATACTCTCATTTCTGACAATTATGTTGCTGTACACTGCGTCTCTTATTTTATTCATTTCCACCGGTTGAAGAGAGGAAGGTGAGGGAAATGTCATTCTTGCCCCCTTACCTCTTTCTTCTTCCTCTCTCCCTTTCTTTTTTTCCTATGTCCGCAAGGCAGGTCACTGTACGACGGCTGGTGGTGTTGCGACTGTGGCAACAGAGTGGCATCGCGAACAGGCAAGGGGCGGCTCCAGCGGTGGGGCTACTCCGGAGGGACACGCAGGGCCAGGCCGCACTAGAGGGACATGGCCGCGCCGCGCTGGAGGTGATGCCCACGCTGACAGCGACGACGGCAGCAGTGCTTAGGCGCTCAGGGAAGGAGCATGGGAGCGTCGCGGGGACTTGCGCAGCCGCCCCGCGATTGAGCCGGGACAGGAGCAGCCGGTCGTCACCGTCTCCCTGCTCGCTGCCGACTGCCGAGCAGAGGCGCGTGTCAACGGAGGTAGGAGGTACGAGGTACGAGGTTGCTTTTATTCCTGAATCTTGATGTCATAATCGAAAGAGAGAACTCTATTCTTCTGATAGATAATATTATGAGATTTGCAATGTCCAGAGAGATATATTAGTGTACACGATGTGTCTATTCTGGCCAAGACCATGCATATTATTAGAGCACCTCCAGTGTGCCGAACCATGGTTGTCAGTCCTCAAATCGACTCCTGCAGACGGTTCGGATCAAGGAGAATAAAATAAGCAGCTGCTAGCATGCATCCAAGCTACGGACGCATGCTGGAGAAGAGAAGAGAACTGCTTTTGGGTTTGTTTATTGTGATGCATGTCAGACTCATCGATTTAGCACTAGAGCGGTCGAACTTCTATCCACGGAGTCCGAGTGTGTCAGTTCGGTTCGATCTCCACACTGGAGGTGCCCTTAGTGTACGAAGACCTGACGAGGACAAAACACAACTAGTATTACAGGATGAACCGTTGATGGCGCATTTGATTGAGAACATCACTTTGTTATGACCGGTATACCGTACCAGAGGCGCAACCGGTCCAACAGTGGCTAAGTCAGCCCAATTAGCTATTTTTAGTCGATTTATAATTATTATTATTGTGAGGGTTATTTAGCAAAAAGGTGAAGTATAAATTCTTGTAATCTGGATTATTGGAAATTAAGCAGAAACAATCTTAATTGTTTCCGGCTTCCTTAGGGAGCCGGGAGTGTTGCCCTAGCCGCCGACAGCCTCTTGCCCTCGCCTCTTCCCTCGTGACGGCGCCCCACCGCCGGCAGCGAGGCCGCCAGCCAGTTCCTCCTCCCTCTCACCCATACCGACTGCGCGAGATCGCTGGTAGGACAAGGAATCCTATCAATCTGGTATCAGCTGCCTCGCCGATCATGGCCTCCACTACCACCGCCGCCACGCCGCTGATCCCACCCACCACCACCCTGCCCATGATCATGTCATCCGCGTCCATCACCCTGTCCGCTGCTGTGGGCACGCCGGTGGATGCCGCCGCGGGGTCCTTTGCTGTCGTTCCCCTGACCTTGGAGTCCCTCGCCGCCGTGGTCGCCGAGATGTCCACCAACATGGCGCAGATGAGCCGTAGCATCACTGCCATGCAGGCCGCGTGGACGGGGCTCACGCAGCAGCCGCCTTCGCCGGTTTCGTCGCTGCCCCGCCACCTCCGCCGCACTCAGCGCTGGCCGCGTCCTCCATCGCCGCGCCGGCCGCGAGTGCGAGTCCGCCGCCGAGCTCGGGTCTACCCCTCCACATGATCCGGTGGCCGACCTCACCATCCCCCATCCCCGAGTGGGTGCTCGCGGGCTCTGCAGCTTCCCCGATCTACACCATGGCCACCTCCACCGTGGCCGCGCCCGTGGGTGGCGACGGGCCCCGCCCCTCCACTCGGGCGTCTTCTACGGCGACGCCGCGGGGAACCTCTACTACGGAGGCACCTCGTCCGCAGCTGCTCCCCACCCCGGGGGCGATGCTGCTGCGCCCGCGACCGTGGATGAGGGCGTGCCGGCCGCCGCTACTAGCCAGGGCGTTCACGCCGCCCCGCGTTTCTAGAAATTAGAGTTCCCGACGTTCGATGGTGGCGTCGACCCCCTCAATTGGTTGAACCAGTGCGAGCAATTCTTCCGCGGCCAGCGCACCCTGGCTTCGGACCGCACATGGCTCGCCTCCTATCACCTTCGTGGCGATGCTCAGACTTGGTACTACGCCTTGGAGCAGGACAAGGGGATGCCGACATGGGAGCGTTTCCGCGCCCTGTGTCAACTTCGCTTTGGGCCGCCAACGCAGGGCACACGCCTGGCGCAGCTTGCGCGCTTGCCATCCACATCTTCGGTGCAGGAGTACTCCAACCGCTACAACACGGTCCTCTCTCACGCGTGCGACCTCTACCCGCGCTAGAAGGCGGAGCTCTTCATGGGCGGGCTGCTCGAACACATCCAGGTCGACGTGGAGATGCACCACCCGCCTGACCTCCAGACGGCGATGTACCTGGCGCGGGCCTTCGAGCGCCGCGTGGCGGCCTTCGTCCCGGCGCAACCAGTCCAGCAGCAGGGTGGTCGGCCACCACCGCGCCCGACCACGCCGGCTGCCTCTGCTGGTGGTGCGGTTGCCACGCCGCATCTGTCGTCCTCCCCAACCGGTGGGGGACAGCCGCGTTTCCGCCGATTGACGCCGACTGAACAATTGGAGCGACGGAGCCAGGGCCTCTGCTTCAACTGTGACGAGCCCTTCGTGCGGGGCACGTGTGCAAGTGCCTCTTCTACCTTGAGACCACCGACTATGTCGACGATCCCGAGCACCTGACGGCGGACGACGACGGGACTGCACCACCCGAGGACTCGACCACCGCAACAGAGGAGCCCACCGCTAATGCCCTAGTTGTCTCCATGTATGCTCTTGCAGGGATACGCACTGAGAACACCATGCTGCTGCCCGTGCAATTGAAGGGCAAGCGGCTCCTTGCCTTGCTGGACACTGGGTCCACGCACTCGTTCCTCCAAGGCCACGTGATGCGTCGCCTTGGTCTCTCCCCCGCCGGTGCCGAGCACCTCCGCGTCAGAGTCGCCAGCGGGGAGCGCCTGCCGTGCGAGGGCATTGCACGCGACGTCCCCATCTTCGTCGACGGTGCACCGTACCTCGTCACCTGCGTGGGCCTCGCCTTGGGCTGCTTCGACTTCATCCTCGGCGTCGACTTCCTGCGCACCTTGGCCCCCCTCACCTGGGACTTCGACACCCACACGATGGCCTTTCAGAGGGGTGCCTGCTGCATCACCTGGCAGTGCGAGGGGCACCACCGGCCCCACCAGCGCAGCAGCTGCTGGCCGCGACCGCGGACGCCCAGCCGCGCCCCTGCTGGACCGCCTCCTCCAGCAGCATGGGGCCGTCTTCAAGGAGCCGCGCGGCTTGCCGCCAGTGCGGCCATATGACCATCAGATCCACCTCCTTCCCGGTACGGCGCTCGTGGCGGTCCGCCCGTACCGGTACCCGCTGCTCCAGAAGGATGAGCTGGAGCGCCAATGTGCCGATATGCTGGAGCAGGGCATCATCCCGCCCTCGACGTCGCCGTTCTCTGCCCCTGTCCTCCTCGTATGGAAGGCGGACGGCTCTTGACGCTTCTGCATCGACTACAGGGCTCTCAACGATAAGACGTCCAAGGACAAATTCCCGATCCCGGTGGTCGATGAGCTCCTCGATGAACTCCACGGCACCAAGTACTTCACCAAGCTCGACCTCCGCTTGGGCTATCACCAGGTGCGCATGTTCCTGGTCATGCCCTTTGGCCTATGCAACGCCCCGACAACCTTTCAAGCGCTGATGAACGACGTCCTCCGACCTTACCTCCGCAGGTTTGTGCTAGTTTTCTTTGATGATATCCTCATCTACAGCACATCGTGGGCAGCGCACCTCCAGCACGTTGGCCTCGTCCTCAGCGCTCTGCGAGCACACGGTCTCTTTCTCAAGAGATCGAAGTGCTCCTTTGGCGCCTCCTCCGTGGCGTACCTGGGGCACATCATCTCCGCGGAAGGTGTCGCCATGGACAACGACAAGGTGGCAGCAGTGGCCGCCTGGCCGGTCCCTCGCTCCTCCCGTGGCGTTCGGGGCTTCTTGGGGCTGGTCGGCTACTACAGGAAATTCATCAAGGACTTCGGCTGCATCGCCGCCCCCTGACCCGCCTCTTGCGCAAAGAGGCGTTTGTGTGGGATGAGGAGGTGGCCGAGGCGTTCGCACGCCTCAAGCGCGCCCTGTCGTCCGCGCCGGTCTTGCAGATGCTGGACTTTGAGCGCTAATTCGTCGTCGACTGCAATGTGTCGGGCACCGGTTTTGGCGCCGTGCTGCACCAGGGGGCTGGCCCCCTGGCCTTCTTCAGCCGGCCGTTTGCTGCCTGCCATGGCAAGCTGGCGGCCTACGAGCGGGAGCTCATCGGGTTGGTCCAAGCAGTGCGGCATTGGCGGCCGTACCTCTGGGGCCGCCGCTTCCTCGTTCGCACCGACCACTACAGTTTGAAGTTCCTCCTGGATCAACGCCTGTCTACCGTGCCTCAGCACCAGTGGCTCAGCAAGCTGTTCGGGTTCGACTTAGTTGTCGAATACCGCCCGGGCCGCCTCAACATCGCCGCCGACGCGCTTTCCCGCAGTGACGAGGAGGGCCCGGCGGTGCTGGTCGTTTCCGGCCCCTCCTTCCGCCTCTACGACGACATCCGCGCCGCCATGGCGCTGGACCAGGAGGTCGGCGAGCTCCTCCAGCAGCTTGGCCGCGGGGCAATGGAGGGCCCCTGGAGCGTGGCCGAGGGCCTGCTGCTCCACGGCAAGCGAGTCTTCATCCCGAGCCACGGCGATCTGCGTCATCAAGTGGTGGCGCTGGCACGCCGTCCACAAGGGCATTCAGAAGACCCTCGTTCGCCTCCGACAGGACTTCTACCTCCCAGGCGACTATGACTTCGTTCGCTCCTGCGACACTTGTCAGCGAAACAAGACGCCGACCACACATCCGGCGGGGCTGCTGTAGCCCCTCGATGTTCCCTCGCAGGTGTGGGCGGACATATCTATGGACTTTGTCGACGGCCTCCCAAAGGTGCACGGCAAATCGGTCATTCTCTAGGTGGTTGACTGGTTTTCCAAGTATGCGCACTTCATCGCCCTCATCCACTCGTATATGGTGGCCTCCATGGCGCGTGCTTTCTTCGACGTCATTGTGCGGCTCCACGACTTCCCCACCTCCATCGTTAGTGACCGCGACCCAGTCTTCACCAGCCATTTGTGGCGTGATCTTTTTAAGCTTGCAGGTGTCAAGCAGCGCTTGAGCACGACCTTCCATCCTCAGACCGATGTCCAGTCCGAGGTGGTCAACCGGATCATCGTGATGTATTTGCGGTGTGTCACCGGCGACCGCCCTCGCGCCTAGGTCGATTGGCTATCCTGGGCCGAGTACTGCTACAACACGTCCTTCCAGACGGTGCTGCGGGCGACCCCATTCGAGGTGGTTTACGGCTGCCGCCCACCGCCCCTCCTTCCTCTCCAGCATGGGGCGGCGCAGACCGAGGCAGCTGAGTCGCTGCTCTGCGACCGCGATGCGTTCCTGGAGGAGGTCCGGGAGCGTCTACTTCAAGCCCAACAGTACGCCAAGAAGCACTACGACGACCATCACCGCGACGTGTCCTTCAAGGTGGGCGATTGGGTGCTCCTGTGGCTACTCCACCGTCCCATGCAGGCCCTCGTCGCCCAGCCCAAGGGCAAGCTCCGTCCTCGCTACGCCGGGCCCTTCCAGGTGCTGGAGCGCATCGGCACCGTGGCCTATCGTCTTCAACTCCCGGCCGGCGCGCGTCTTCACGACGTCTTCCACGTCAGCCAGCTCAAGGCCTACGAAGGGACGCCGCCGGCTGCCCCTGCACCTCTACCGCCGGTCCAGGATGGCCGCCTGCTGCCCAGTCCTGAGCGGGTGCTGTGGGCTCAACTCCGCCGTGGCGAGTGGCGTGTCCTGGTGCAGTGGCAGGGTCTTTCCGCGGATGAAGCCACTTGGGAGCCCCTCGCCGAGTTCAAGGAGCAGTTTCCAGAAGTCCAGCTCGAGGACGAGCCGTTTGACGAGGCGGGGAGAGATGTTATGACTGGTATACCGTACCAGAGGCGCAACCGGTCCAATAGTGGCTAAGTCAGCCCAATTAACTATTTTTAGTCGATTTATAATTATTATTATTGTGAGGGTTATTTAGCAAAAAGGTTATTCTTAGAAGTATAAATTCTTGTAATTTGGATTATTGGAAATTAAGCCGAAACAATCTTAATTGTTTCCAGCTTCCTTAGGGAGCCGGGAGTGTTGCCCTAGCCGCCTGCCTCTTGCCCTCGCCTCTTCCCTCGTGACGGCGCCCCGCCGCCGGCAGCGAGGCCGCCAGCCAGTTCCTCCTCCCTCTCACCCATACCGACTGCGTGAGATCGCTGGTAGGACGAGGAATCCTATCAAACTTCTATTCCGATCCTGCACTAATCCATGGCATTACATGGATGATACATCACTTGAGCGCATGGTAAGCTCCACATCCAGCAATGGCGCCCAGCGGAGGAGCAACTATGTAGATCCAGATCTTGGTGTACGTCCCCGTGGCGATCGCCGTTCCTAGCGTTCTCGCCGGATTCATCGACGCTCCGGTCGACTCCCTGCTCATATTGAGCCAACACATACACATAATTAAACATTTCAATTCATTGGAAACCTTAATAATTACTCGATCGAGAAATAATAAAGCAATATTATTGGATCGATGATTATTTATCTGTTGCACGTACCCGGAGATGAGAGCGCTCATCATCACTGCCGCCGCAGCTCCCACTGCTATCAGTTCTTTTACCTGCATGCATCAGAGATTATACAGTGTGTCAAAGTTTGAAATGATGGAACGACGCAGCAAGATGTTTGTTTGAAACAATTCACCGTGGTTCCTCATGAATTTAGCTAGAAAATCTTGTATGTCTTAATTAGACGGTTGCATTTGAGAATTTACTGCTCTGGGATCGGTGGAAAGAGCGGTGATGACGAAGAGGAGGATGAAGGTGGTGATGAACTCGACCCAAAACGCCTCAAAGGTACCGATTCTAGGCACCGTGGCGACAAGAGCGCCTAGGTTCACTGGATCATAGAGCGCCTTGGCCACGAATGAGGCCGCCGTGGATCCGAGGACCTGAGCGGCGATGTAAGGCACGAGGTGAGCTGGTGGGAGTTGGCCGAAGACGGCCATGGTGACACTGACCGCCGGGTTGAGCTGGCCTCCGGACACGTGGAAAATGGAGGAGACGATGACGACCACAGCCATCCCCGCGGTCGCCGCCATGCCGAGCAGGCCTAGCGCTCCGTTGTGCGCGTCGTTCATGATGATCGCTGATAGCATGGTGAAGATGAGCAGGAATGTCCCCAGGAACTCTGCTACCACCTGGATCAAGCATGCATCAACATATTGGAATCATCATGGATTGTAGGTATCTGAAATTAAATACTGTGGTAGTGACTAGTGGCTTAGTGAGCTCAGGGTTTGCACTTGTCATTACCTTCTTGATGAATGCAAGAGTCATGCTCTTGGCGGAGACTGGAGGTGGATCATCGGATGCCTCGTTTTGTTGAAACCCTAGTGTCTGGATCTTGTTGGAAGGAGACCTGGGGATGAAGATTGAGATCTTATCATCGCTCATGTTGTCCCTGTCCACCAGCATGGAAGCCGCCGCTGGTGCTGAAGGGATGCTCAGTGAGACGTCCATGGAGGAGACACTCCTGCGACGGTCCATATCTTAGCAGTAGTTCTGTCAGAGAGAGACACTCCTATGACGAATGTAGTCGCTTGCTATAGCTCTCACTCAGTTGTGTCTATCAATGATGATGAACTCAGGACGAGGAGAGAAATATGGCAGTGGACATATATATACATGGAGAGCCCAATATTATTTGAATGCTTTTCGTCGGCTGGCATGCATGGATCGAAGTGATGGATGATATGCACCTGTTTAATACAAGGGCCAACACAAACAAAAACAAATCAGCTGAGAATGAATGAACTCATCATCAGTCATCATCACCGGCCGGGTAATACATTATTCAGAAAATAGCCAAATGGCACTACGAGATGCTCCAAACTACCAACGTTTTACCTGTTCAAACCATCAGAACAAAAATATATACTTGTTTCTCCTTCCATGGCAATCTTGGCGATGTTTATTACTACTTGATGCCGTACGTCGTCTCCTTCGCTGGACGCACATCATGATCACGTGCTGAGACAACATTGTCCGGAGGCGGAGACCGGTCGATTGCTTAATTTGTAGACTCTACTACTAGTAGCGTGTAATCAGCTGGTGTCTTGGAGAATACGTGCCAAGCATGTTCGTGAGAAAAGAAATTAAAAAGCTGGTGTCTTGGACCTAATATAACGCACTGACTGGATGATGTGTTTGCCAGTGCATGGAAGGTAGCTCAGATTACTTCAGTTATAACATCATCAGTCTCGGCCGGCCAGGATCCATGCAGCTTAGCTATAGAGTTAGATCAGTTCAACATCAAATTCAATGATTCAATCATCATCGTTCGTCCTCTTGTAAATATAAGAGGCGATTCCTTTCAGTGATCAATTGTTCTATCTGAAGAAAATGTACTAATTCCGAGAGAAAAAAAATACCAGCCTTATTGGGCTGGGAATGGAAGACCAGAGACCAAGTCAAATTCCGGGACGGCAGGAACTCAAAAGGTCAAGGCCTGTACATGTCCCTGCTCTTCGTGCAGAAGCTGTTTGTGTCCTCCAGCCAGTCCAGCGGAAGGTTGAGCTGATGTTCTTGCTTGCGTCATCGCTCCAATCCAGTCCAGACCTGCCTCCGAGAAAAATACCTTACCAGACGGCAAGGACCAATATTGTCTATAGAAAAGAAAAATCAGAAAAAAAAACACGTGTTGTGCCGACTGGAACATCCAACGGAGGTAATGATATTCGATCATAAATCCTCCTGAACCAGAGATATATAAGAGATGATGACATCCAGTTCAAAATTTCGTGAATTTGTGTAATTTCGGTGGTGGCCAAAAGAAAAATCTAAAAATTTGTAATACACTAATACATGTGCTATATAACTCTAGACTCATATTTTCTATTATTTATGTTGCATATTCTTCTACTTCCTCCATTCCAAATTATAAGACGTTTGACTTTTTTGATCCCAAGTTTGACCATTCGTCTTATTCAAAAAATTTGAGCAAATATAGTCATATTTAAGTCATTCTTAAAGAACTATCATTAATAAAGCAAGCCACAACAAAATAAATGATGTTTTGCAAAAAAATTTGAATAAGACGAGTGGTCAAACTTGGTGTAAAAAAAGTCAAACGTCTTATAATTTGGGATGGAGGGAGTACTCAATAGATTGGGTCACAAATCGTGCTAATATTTGTTTAGATCTATTTTTTTTTGAATAAGCATACTTCATGCGCAACTCTCTAAAAAAATCGGCGAATTTCATGAATTTCAGTAATTTCGAGGGTAGCCAAAATTTTATAATACCAAAATTGAAAACCCAAGTGATATATTATATTAAAGAGAAATTTTGCTACAAGACATCCAACTTCAATGGAATTGGCTAATTCACACCGTCGATGTCAAAATATGTTGAGTACCATTATTAAATTGTGATTATTTATCGTAACACATCGCATCGTTTATTTTATTCATTTCTCAGATTTTAAGAGAGAGAAGGTGGGAAAAATATCTTTTCAACCCTTGTCTCCAATGGGAAAAAACTCGGTTCATACGCAACTGAGCTGGATCTTCCTTAGGCCATGCTATGATTTTTTAAGGTAGAAGAACTTATACTTATTGGCTGAGAGAATCCCTATACCTCGGCTTTACAAATGAGGAGATTTTCGTAACCAGCCTAAGTTCATCTCCATGGGAGTCGAACCTAGAACATGAAGCTATTACTAAAGCACTGTAACCACTACGGTTTTGTCCACACAAGTATCTAATGGGATCAGGGAAATGAAACATACAATATAATTAATTGATCGACTGGCTAGTAGAGTGGTACCACAAATGTAGTAGAGCAAGAGTTAAGAGTAAAAGGAGCACAAACAAAAATGCACAAGGCTACTTAACTATATTACTGAGTTACAAGCTTCACAATAGCATTGTATGATAAAATATGGTTTTAACATGAAACAAGGAAACACATGCAAGCTTTAAACAGAAGAAATCCGTATCTGTCAAAAACTAATGGAATAATCACAAAGAAACATAGCATCTTCCAATGGCAGTTCATTTGGGGGTCCACTGTATTTTCTTCCAGACAAGCATACAAGCAGTTAAGTGGTCATTTAATTATTCATCCAGTTTTCAAATGGCTTTAGAAGAGCTCCTGTCAAAACAAACATTGAGTTTTCTTATGGCTACTTCTCAAAAACAGATTAAGTACTAGAGAGTTTCTCAGGAGAAGAAGGATGAACTTCAAAACTACTACTATGTGCTGTGCAACTCCAACTCGGATGAATCACTTGAACACCTCTTCATCAGCTGCCCATTTGTTTCGGCTTGCTGGAGTTTATTGAACCTTCACAGCTCTGCACAGGCTGACCCATTTGCTAACACCTGATGAATTTAAGATGCAACTTAAGAGTTCTTTATGGAAGTCATCATCTTAATGTGTCGGAGCATCTGGATGACTAGAAATAATCAAATCTTCAAAAGTATCCCAGCTTCAGTTCAAGGCTGCAAAGTCTTTCTTCTGTTCAGAATTTACTTCCTTCCTTTGGCGCGCCAAGAAAAGATACTTCCCCCATATTCAAGAATGGCTGCAAAACCTGATTTCGTTTTGACTTCTATTATAGTTGTACTGAACTTTTCCTTCTCCTTCTTTGTCTCTTGAAGGAGTTACACACTTACACTCTGATCATTATGTACTTTGTTTTTTCCCTAATATATATCCAGTAAGAGCCAAGGCCCTTCCTATTCTTTTTTTAAAAGAAACATAGCATATTGGTGGTAACCCCAGAAATTCCAAACTCAATTTGATGGTTGGACTGCGTGCGAGTTCAGAGTTGTATAACAATTTCGGCAATAAGTTAGTGCATATGAGAGGAGTAACTGTCCCATCCTTGTTACTTCGAATCTCATAGGAATAAGCTCTGTGTATGAGTCGGATCAACAGATTGATCGTCATTTGAATTATCTTGGTTCTCGCATAAAATGATCCCAATCTGTCACCCGTCCCCGACGCTCCACCGTCTGCAGCCATGTCGCCGCTGAACCTTGGAAGTTGAGGGCTGCATACCGCGTCTTCATCGCCGGGTGAACGCCATATACCTCGAAATACATGACACATTGATCACGCCATAGCCTTGGGTTTTCGCCGTTAAACTTGGGGAAATCCATTTTGGGAACCGGCATCGAACGGGTAAAGTGCATTGGCTCCAAATTAGGAAGAACAGGGGCGGAATGGTCATGATTCATACCCGTGACCAGGTGTGGTGTTGGGGGATGAGATCCACCAGCACCCACAACCCGGTGATCCAGATGCATGCCGTGCCCTTGGGGCGATTGGGAGCTCGATGCCGAATGATGCGAGGCCGCTGGAATGTTGTTCAGATCAAACCATCCAGGTGGCAGTGTGGGAATCACCAACGGGTTCGGCCTTATCGGGGGGCGGCGGTGGTGGCTGCATCGGCGGAGCGCGCGGCGGTGAAGGTTGAGGAAGCGGTGGAGGCGGCGGTGGAGGTGGTGGTGGAGGTGGTGGCCGCGCTTCCAACTACTGCACCCGCGTCGTCGTCTCCTTCGACAGCTGCATCATGGATCCCATCGATGTCTCCGCGATGGAACGCCACACCTCGAGGTCGCTGAGTTTGTCTAGCGTCATCGCCATCATCGTCTGCAAGGTGTCGAACTGCTTGGACATGTCCTTCATCCCGGCGAACTGTATCGCCAGGGTCTCCATGGTCGCCTTGAGGTCATCCATCGAGGTCGTCATGTCCGCCTGGAACTTGGTGAGCTTCTTCTTCGGCGCCAGCACGGAATTGGTGTGGTGAAAAAAAATCCCTCCCTCGGACGAACAAGCTCTCGATACCAGATGTCACGAACCAACTATGGAGAGATGGAGTTCTACTAGAAAATGAAAGAACACGATAACGAACTCGGCTACTCTGGACAAGACGAGTTATTATTCTACTAGTATTTGGAGTATTCTATTACAGCCTAAACTCTCTTCCCCTCTCCTATGCGCTTTATATGCCAGCGCTTACAGCCTTGCCAGGCAACAAGCCTGAACCTACCAGTCGGCCCATCAGATAGCGATACGACCCATCTTGCCGTAACATTTCCCCTTCCCAGTGACCGGCTCCGGTGACGGCTCATCAGACTCCTCATCGGAGGCCTCGGAGTCGGTGAAGGAGATTCTCTTTCGCAGACCCTAGGAGGAAGGCCCAGCAGTCCCCGGCGAGCTCCAAGCAGAGGGCGAGGCAGCCCCAAAGGCCTGAGTAGCGCGCGCAAGAGCGGCCTCCGCCGCCACTGCAAGCGGGGGAGCTCCAGCGGCAGGTCCCTCTGCTCGGAGAACTCCTGCGACGACATGGGTTGGTGAGGGAGGAGGAGGAGGTGGGGTGGGAACCAGGAGAGTTTGTGGCCGACGGGGCCGGAAAGGCCACCGGCAGTTTAGGCAGTGGATGCCGGCGGCAGGGAGGCCACCGGCGGAGGGGAGGAGGCGCTGCACTTTATTAACTTTAAAAACAATTACAAGTACAAGCTTCATGAGACAAAGAAAGAAACAAAGAAAATAAAAAGGATTACACATAGTTGTCTAGCCGTAGTTGAATCTGTAAACGAAGATCATCTTTAGCTCTGAGTCTAGCTAATTCTTGTTTGAAGACTAGTTTGCAAGCTGCTTGTATAGAGGGTTGTTGATTTCTGAAGATGGCATCATTCCTAACAGACCAATGCTTCAGTTAATTTAATCCACGGCAATCAGGAAATCATAATCCAAATTAGTTACAAGAGCTAGATTGAATATAGTTCATTGGCTATGGAGTATGGATCGCGTCGTCAGGTGAGGATCGCATAAGGTTGTTTATTGACTGGCGTGATCCACGCCAGCGGCCATCGTTGACGACGACGTACGCTGACAAGATACGTGAATACACATGAGAAGTAGAACAAATTAGTACAACTACTGAATATTCAATTTGATCTAGCTTGTTCTAAATCAAAGAATATTCCAAGAACTGTACTGAAACCGCGGTACTACCTCGAAGAAAACTAGCTTGTTGACAGTTGAGTACGTACGGCGGTTACGGACCGTCCATATATAGCTCGTGTCCTCATTCCGTCAGGAAATGATGCGCATATCAACAGCGGTCTCGGTCGCAGTTTGGGCACAGGTAGCCCGGAGGAAGAATCTAGTACTACTTTAATTTTCTACCCAATGAAAAAAATCAGAGTAGTTTCTACATCATAAGACACTGCACCAAGAAACTATCTTCCCTAGTGCAAGATTTTCACCTTGTGTCTAGAAAAAGGAATTGACCAATTATTCACCATGTTTCTGAATCTTGTCTCCAGATCCTTTGCGCACAAACTACACATGCCAGCAAAATAGCTCCGCCACGCCGCAGACTTGTTACTCTAGCTTTGCTAGAACACACGTACGAACACACCTCAAGAGGCCGCCGGCTCTCGTGCTGCCTCCCTCTGGTGTGCGCTCTCCTACAAGTGTCGGCGAATACCACGCGCTCGCTGGTTGCTGCAGACATGCGCGGGGCAGGACTTCGACGTGCACCACGCGCACCTCCACTCCACGCGCGGAATTGAAGCCACTCAAGTACACGTACCAGATCTCCGGTTCTCCGCTCGCGCCCTGCAGTGGGCGCTGCCGTTCAAGGGCAACTGCACGGCCGCCGTGCCGTCCGCCGGCGTCAACGCAGCGAGTCAGCGGTGCGGCGCCACCTGGCTGCGGGCTGCCCATTGACGCCGTTGCCCCGTGGGCCGAGGAGGATCTAGAAGCACTATGACTACGGCCGGGTCGCCCGAGACAGAGCATGGACGCGGAGGCAGCAGGCATCTGCGAGGCGGGTCGCAAGCAACCGCGAGCGAGATTGGCATCGAGTGGCTGCGCAGGGAGTTGGACGTCGAGCGGCGGCGTGCGGGAGGACTGGAGTAGCGAGGCGGGCGTCGAGCCGCCATGTAGGGAGTTAGGCGTCGAGCGGTGGCGTGCGGGAGGACCGGAGCAGCGAGGCGGCTGCGGCCAGGCGGACTAGCGGAGGAGGATGCCCCAGCGAGGCGGGCGTCGAGCGACGGCATGCCGGGAGAAGCGCGGGGAAGGAGGGAACGAGGACAATGCACGGGAAATCAGAGGCGGAGCGAGGGTGCAGAAGAGGGGAGGGCAAGTGCGTGCAGAGCTGTGGGCAAGCCCGTGCGAAGCGAGCAGGCGAGCGCGCCATCTGCGGCGGCAGCGCACAGGATCAGATCGAAACGAGTGGAGTCTCCCCAACGGGCGTTTCGGTGGTTTCTCGGTGCATCGGTGCGAGGGTCGACGTTGTTCCTTCGTGAAGAAATCGTTTCTTCATTCTGTGCTCTCTCTCTTATTTATTTCCTATGCCATGTCAGCAAAAAGTTAAGGTGTCAAGACAATTAATAGACATAGAAATCATCATAAATATGCCATTAGGACTGCCCAAACTACAATGCTCGCTCTCCAACAAGGTCCTATTTGGAAAAGTCATACATTGGCTACTGCTTTTGTCAAACTAGGAGGATGTGACCCATGTGCCAAGAGAAGAACAAATAAAACAAAGGTCATTGGATCCTCTTAGTTTGACGTTTTCCTTGAAATGAGAGTACCTGAGGCCTCTATATAGACGGCAGTAGCCCCCTAATTCTCTATGCGATTCAGAGAATGAGACAAAGGGTTAGTCATAGTAGTTGAAATTCAAATGCGAGCACTTTCCGCGTCCGAGAGTTTAGAGCACTCTCAATGCAGAAACCATCATAATTTCTATAGATATTAATTGTACTGCCATCTAAGTGTTTTACTGATGTGGCAAGATAGTTATTGAAGAGAGAGAACAAAAATCGTAGAAACCGGGTCTAAGTTAGACGTCTACACGAGAACCATGGAGAAATATGATTGGTAGAGAATGGAGAGATAATGTATGTGATTGGATAAAAAATTATTCTATAGAAATTATCCATTGGGACATTGGTTTCTATATATAGTATCTATAAAAATTAATAGGTATAGAAACTACGTGTAGTTTCTAGCATTGGACTGCATGTCCCGATTGTGGCGTATCAACTAGTCCGAGTGCTTTTTTTATAGCCATCATAGTTCACCCAGGCCACGTGAAGACCGGGTGGGTCCAGTATCGAAGCCTCTGGGAATGTGCGTGGGTTGATTGACCGCGCCAGTCACAATGGCCCTGTTCGGCAGGCTGTTTTTTGGCTTATAAGCCGGCTGTGGCTGTTTTGCTGTGAGAGAAAAACACTGTTCCACGGCTGATAAGCCGTGCTAATAAGCTCAGCCAAACAGGGGGAATGTCTCTTGAAGGAGTTACACACTTACACTCTGATCTTTTTTTTCGGGAGTGTGTCTCAGCGACACGTAATTCATTAAGCAGAAATAGAATTTGACTGGTTACAACATTCCCCAAGTAATCCCTAGATTATCATGGGAGGATGGAAGCTAACACGGCCCGAATAAACTAACTTAAGATTACATTACATGAAAGTTGAGCAACCAATTGGGCGGGTGCCGATGAGGCTAGCAAGCCTCGTTAAACTCACCAAACACGAACCCTGCCACGTCGAACTTCAAGAGCGCTCGAAGTGCTTCCCTTTTTACGGAGTCAAGTGGGCCCTGGAGTCCCTTCTTGAAATCCGCCACTATCTGGGTATCTGATCGCTGTGAGGCGGAAGGCTCCCACTTGGACACAAGCACCTTTTGCGCTTGGAGGGTAGCGTTAGGGGCCCGCGAGGCACACTTTGCCACAAGACGCGTGCTACGTCGGATGGAAACTGAGGATGGAGAGCGACGGGTTCGACGGCGTGGTGGCGCCTTGAGGATGCGGGTCTTGAGCGGGGCAGAGACGCGCCTAGCAAACTCCCAGGCGAGTGCCAAGGGAGAAATCGGCAAAGGAGTAGGTGGCCGATCATCCACCCCCGATGCCTCGGCTTCCGTGTAGATGAGCTAAACCATCCGCGGTGGCGAACGGGTGTCCGCCAACAAAGCCTGAGCCACCAAAGGGGCCGCAGTCGGGGTTGACGGGCGCCCAAGCGCCGAAGCACCCACCGATCGACTGACGATGAGTGAGGCAGCGAGCTCATCGAACATTGGATCAACCCAAACGGGAGGCTCAGTGCCCTCACACAGCGCCACAGCGAGCGGATCAGGCTCTTGGGGGCAGCAAGTGACAGTAGTAGAAGCAACATTGCCTGTTACAGCAACGTCGACCTCCCTCGGCAGCTTGCTCCGGCGCCGGCGGCATCGACGACGGGGGCCGTTGGTGCCCCATATCCACCTGCGCGGCTCTGGCACATGGCGCGTGCGAGGAGGACCGTGAGCCCCACCCTATGCCTCTGACGCCGTCACTGGCATCACCGTGGCCCGCCTAGGCCACTTGCAGTCCCTAGCGAGATGGCGGTAGCCGCGACAACGCAGACAACGCCGTAGCAACCGGCAGGTTGCTACCCTCTGTGAGAGGGAGAGGCAGTTGTAACATCTTCCGTGTAGCTCCGCCGGGATCTTTCGTGCCAGCGGAAGCTCATCTCGGTCGAAGCAGCTGTAGGTCACGACTCCTGCCGTAGGGGAATCTCACGCCACCCATCGGCATCGGGGGCGGAGACACGTCCGCGACGTCCAAGACGTTGACGAACAGGGCCACGACCATCCACGGGCCGAGCAGGGAGGCTGTGCACCAGTTGGGGACGCGACCGGCCACATCTCGCAGGCTGACGGCCGCATCCTTGCCGACCAGCGTCAGCACCGCCCCGGCCCCGGACCACTGCAGATGGCTGGGCGCGCGGAGGGGGCACCGACGTCCGCAACTTGTGACGGAGAACGACATCGAGGTAGGACCTAGGTTGAACCATGCAGGAGGCGTGCAAATGCGACGGGCGCGCTGCAGTAGGAGTGGGCTCGTCGTCGGAACTACCCGCGCCGGGGTTAGCGTCAGCCCAGCGACGAGCCTTGGAGCGCCCGACTGAGCAGCCACTAGGAAAGAAGGGGGCAGCACGGGGGGAGAGGATTGGGACGGCCTCGGAGATGAACCGCCTGTCATCCGCCACAACGATGGCGACGCGGTCGACGGCGACGGTGCCCGCCCCACGAGCACGCCGTGGAGGGTGGCGCCGAACATGAGGGGAGGAGCCGCATCGTCGCCATCTTCTTCATCATTGTCCCCGACGTCCACGATGACGACCTCATCCTCCAACGGTGGAGACCTCGCCACAGGCGCTGCCATCACGCCGGGAGTAGACAGGCAGAGGAGGCTGGTGCTGGCCACCGGCAGGCTGACCTGAGGGAAGGCGCTGGCTGCAGGGGTGCATTCCGGAGTGGTTGGCTCGCCAAGGAGCGCCGGGAGACCTCCAACGACCCCGTGGATGGATAGATCAGGTTGAGGGGAGCTCGGATCTATCTGGGAATGGGGAGGGAAGCTGCTGGGTGGAGGCCCGACTGCGGGGGGCGGGCGGCGCCGCCGTCGCCGAGGGGAGGAAGGGCAGGGTCGGGCGGGTGGGACGGGTCCATCCAACTTTCACTTACACTCTGATCATTATGTACTTTGTTTTTTTCCCTAATATATATCCAGTAAGAGCCAAGGCCCTTCCTATTCTTTTTTTTAAAGAAACATAGCATATTGGTGGTAACCCCAGAAATTCCAAACTCAATTCGATGGTTGGACTGCGTGCGAGTTCAGAGTTGTATTACAATTTCGGCAATAAGTTAGTACATATGAGAGGAGTAACTGTCCCATCCTTGTTACTTCGAATCTCATAGGAATAATAGCTCTGTGTATGAGTCGGATCAACAGATTGATCGTCATTTGAATTATCTTGGTTCTCGCATTCCGCCATGGCATGTGGTTTTGCCAGTATCAACCCTGGTTTTCAAATGAAGGCAGGAATGCCAAGGTCAGCGCCTCCATCTCAATTTTGCACACAAGTTGTTCCTGTCCTCCAACTTCTAGGCTTTAGAAATGGTTTTGGCTGAGTCATCTCTCTACTCCTGTTTTGCTATGCAGAATAGGAGAGATATCTAAATAACATCATGGTCATCTCTACGCGTGTTGCTGATGTGAACACCTAAACAATTTACAATTGGCTAATTAAGTGGTTAACTGAGACACGGCCTGAATAGTCCATTATGAACCAGATCAGAGATGATGGCAACAAATATAATTAAATAAACACAGCTGCTAGGCACTCTCATTTGATAGTTGAACACTACTTCAGATGGGAGCCGTTGACATTTTTATTATACTTAACATTGCTCTAGCTACTTCCTTCCCCATGGCGTTCTGTTGGATAATATCATGTAACAAAGGAGTATTATACTGGGCCAGTGTCTACCTATTCTGCTACCGCCTCTCTGAAATCCATGAACTCAGCACCTCCGCGTGTGCAAATTTGGAGGCTGCTGGTTTTGACAACAGAAGCTACAAGGCATATTGCGCAAATGAAATCAGATGCCTATAAATACCCCTCGACTTCACTGCCATGCTCCATATCACACCCAAGCATCAAACAACAGATTTCCTTTTTGGTCCTACAAAGATAAGAAAGGAAGAGTTCAGATCGTCGCCATCCAGTTTTATCCATTACCCAGTGAGGTCTAGTTGCTTGGCTTCGTGGGGAATAGCATGGAAGAGCAAAAGTGCAGTATGGGTGATGTGGCTGCAGTTCCAGTCCCTCCCATGCAGACAAGCGAGAGCAACAAGATTTCCATCATCATCTCCCCAAGGGCTGCAACCTCCAAGATTATGCCATTTGAGCCGATCCATGCCGGCAGCGTCAGCTCACGATCACATGCTGATGTTGCTGAATCCTCTGTTGCACATGCAGTTCATCATCACCGATGGAATCAAGGCTTACCAAAGATCAATGCAGTTCCTCTGATCAAGAAGGTAAAGTTATAAAACCTTCCAGTTCAGTTTAACTGTCTGAAATTTGTCATTGAGTTTTGTAGAAATTAAATGTTGACCTGAAAGAGTGGCCATTGCATTGCAGATGATCGCGGAATTCCTTGGCACATTCATACTGATCTTCACTGTGTTGTCCACCATCATCATGAATGAACAGCATGATGGCGCCGAGAGTCTGCTCGGCATTGCAACCTCTGCAGGTTTAGCTGTCACTGTTCTTGTGCTGTCCCTCATCCACATATCTGGCTGCCACCTGAACCCAGCAGTCAGCATCGCCATGGCTGTATTTGGCCACCTCCCACTTGCTCACATCCTGCCTTACGTGGCTGCACAAATTCTGGGCTCCATTGCTGCCTCCTTCACTGTCAAGGGCATCTATCATCCAGTGAACCCTGGGATCGCCACCATACCCAAGGTTGGCACTACTGAAGCTTTCTTCCTTGAGTTCATCACGACATTCGTGCTTCTGTTCATCATCACCGCTCTGGCCACTGATCCCCACGCAGTAAGTTTTATGTCGCTTTCGACCTTGCAATCCTGTTTTCCCTTCTTCCCATTGTATGAAGCCAAAGCTAATAATGATCTTCTCATAAATCTTCAGGTGAAAGAGTTGATAGCAGTGGCAGTTGGGGCAACAATAATGATGAATGCTCTTGTCGCAGGGTATGTGCATATGGAATTGTTCAGAAGTACTTTCCATTAGGAGATTTCTTGTGTACTTGAGATTTCACAAAAATATAATCTAACTTGGCTTGTTAATGTGTATGAGCAGACCGTCGACTGGAGCATCGATGAATCCTGCACGCACACTTGGACCGGCAATTGCCACCTGTAGATACACTCAGATTTGGATCTACATGGTGGCAACGCCACTAGGCGCTATAGCTGGAACTGGAGCCTATGTTGCAATTAAGTTGTAGTTTCCAAAAGGTAGGGAAAATTCAGAAATTTGTACCTGAACATAACAATACTCTTATCTGCCGTAATAGTTCTAAGGAACTTCATGTTTCTGCAGGGGACATGTGACTCTCAGAGTGAGCTGATACTCCAAGAACAGTGTAAATACATCAAAATTCTTCAGACTTCATGGTCAATTGGAAAGTTTAGATGCATGATACAATATTGATTTTAACCATTTTGGTTCCCTATATGTACAGTTCTCAACTTCCTCCTTTTTCCTACTTGAAATGTACATATGTGTCATTCTTCAGCTCTTAGCTGATCTCACATGCCCAAGTCCAAATTCCAACGCGATATTGTGCTACAAAAACATGCAAGGGACCCAGTTTATGATGTCAAGTATAGTGTGTTGTTGCTATGCAGCAGACTACTACCTGGTTTGCATACCAGCTAGACTCATGACACATGTTGAGTGTTATAACTACCTGCATAACTTAAGTCTCACTATACATATCCATGAATTCTGGAGAACAAGTGAGCAGTGTTCCTCCAAAGGTTCAAGAGCAACGCTGCCCACGTCAAATATTGAGATCACGGCATCCGATTTCCAATGGAAATTATTCGATGTAAGGACCAGGGTACTTTACTAAGCACAATACTTTGCTAATGCAGTAACTCTGCTAGTAGAGTACAGGGGTTTGACCGATTAATCTCAATCTATAATGAAACTTACAGAGCTGAACAGGTAGGCATGCGGTCTGCCTCCTGTTCTCTGTCCTGACTGCTGAGCACGTCGGAGCTTTGCCGGACATGATCGGCTCGGACCTCCTCGACGCCCACGGCAGGCCATCGATCCGGGTGGTCTGCGATATGGTGGACGGGGAAACGGAGCACTGAGACCCTGCTTTGTGTGCTCTGCACGGAGGTGCGCCGGCGCCGGAGGCTCGGGTGGGCGGTGGGCCTGTAGATGATGGGCCGTTCGTGCGATGGCTGAAAGTTCTCTTCTCTTCTATATAGGCCCGTATGTTCCGTGGGCTACGGCCCAAGGAACAGCAGGTGGAATGGAAGTTTTCAGTCGCCAATATGAGCTTAATCAACTGGTTCAATGTTCCAGAGTTGGTTCTCCAATGGGCCTTAGACTACCCGCAGTGGATACTCTAAAATGATACTCTAAAGCTTTAAAGTATGAATATAGAGTAAAAACTGATGTACTGGGTACTCTAAAACGATACTCTATCCTTTCTCTCACTCTATATTTAGAGTAGTACAGTGCTTACTCTATACTCTATAGTGGCGGGCCCCACTAGCTAAACAAACGGAAAAATGCTATAACTCACAGACTAAAAATCCAAATTAAATTTCGATTGCACCATTAAATTCGTCTCAATAAATCCTTCAAAACTAGATCACATATGGATATATTTAGATAAAGTGATAAGTGGGTCCCACAGTAGATAGAGTGGATAGAGGATGATATAGAGGATGGATGGGTGCGGGAGAATTGAATATAGAGGAGAGAATCTTGCTGACTAGGACGTATAGAGAATGAATATAGAGGTTCATGAGTGCGGATAGCCTTAACCAATGTTTGTTCAATATTTGCTTCTTATGTTTGGACCAATATATATACTCTCAAACTTTGCTCAAAAAAAAATATAGTCTCAAAAAATTGTCTGGGCCAAATGTATTTTTTTTGAAACGTGGGCCAATATAATTGCCTTGAATAAAGGTGGACCAATACATACAGTAAGCTTTACATCACGTATTGATTGAATATATTATATGAACTTCATATAGCTCCTAGAATCGGCGCTCCCCCAGCGATCGCGATTACTGTATACATACGGTCCTCCAGTCCGTATCCTCCACGTGTTCGGCTCCACCGGCCCCCACCTCCTGGGCCCGCATCCTCCTGCTCATCGGAACAGCCACGCCCCTCAGGCCCACCATCCGCGCGGCGCCTGAAGCCCGTCTTCCTTCCTCTTCTCTGTTCGCCTACGCCAGCCGCCTTCTGGATTTCTGCTCCCTTCTTTTATTCCATATGACGTGATTACGCAGGTTTGGGCTGTTGGCCTTCTGCTTCCGCTCGGCCGTTGGCCCCGGCCGCATCGGCTGGGCTCACCCAGGCGTCAGGTATGCACCGCCTCCTGCCTGTTTTTCCCGTGTTTTTTTTTCATGTCACTGCGCCTATGCTTTGGTAATTGGTAGTGTCTTGCTTTCCTGTGCTCAGCGCTATTGATTGGCCTCATTTCTCTGTGCCGTGCTCTTTCATGTTCAGGTTCTATCCTTTCGGCAGTATCTGCTTTTAGGTTCGCATCGGCGACTATCGCTACATATGTATGTATGGGTCCTTTCCTGTGAACCGGTTCGGTGCACGGGCTCTCCAGGATTCCAATATTGAGGCGGATCGGGAATCATCAAATATGGGCAACCTCTGTCTTTTATTCACGCAGAGCAGAAATGGATTCATATCAAAACCATAGGCCTGTCTTCCTGAAATGGAGATCCTATTTTTATTGCACGACATCTATGCAAAAGTCAGGTTAGGTAGTTCTCTCTATTAGATGATGCAGCAA
The DNA here is from genome assembly GCA_022457205.1 of Saccharum spontaneum. NCBI lineage: Eukaryota > Viridiplantae > Streptophyta > Magnoliopsida > Poales > Poaceae > Saccharum > Saccharum spontaneum. Next base: position 6,896,231 of record CM039604.1, read on the forward strand.
GAGATTCAGATTTAAATGGTTCCCTTCTCCTCTCTTTTACTTTAACAAAATTGATCTCTTTTGCTATGTCATATCTGCACAGGTTTTGAGGATCCCACCTACGGGATTTCATGACCCAATTCCATGTCCCATTAGTTGACAGATTAACAGGTACATAATTCTACAATTGAAGTGCTGCAGTTCCATTGCTTAGCTTCAAAGTTCAAACTTCACAGTATTGCGCTCAGCTTCTTATTGTTCAGTCTATGTCAATAAGAGGTTAATACGAGGCAATGGGTATTAATGGTTAGCTTATATGATTTAGTACGGGCACTGAATAACTTTTGCTTAGCCTTTTAGTGCCAAAAGAGATTGTGATTTGCCTCTGCCTTACTATACATCTTTCTGATAGCATTGTGATTATCTTGAATTTTAATTAACCAGAACTAACATTTTGGATCATGTTTGCTTTGACGAACAAGACAAGTTTATGAGACACATTGATTTTATGAAAGCCTGTCTCAGCCGTTTCTGATTTCCTCAAAAGTCAAACATCCATGAATCTGTATTTTGGTAGTAAAAAAATCACAGCTATATCCTTTGCGTGCTCTGCTCTGCTATATAACACACTTTGGCTTTTTCATTATTAACAGATAGATACTCTGGTCCACATGAATATATAATATCTTTATTTATTTATGTTTTATTTGGCTTTCTCATCAATACAGAATGAATCATACACCTCTGAAAGAGATGACGTCTCATTTGCATCAATGGACTATTGGAGTTAGGGCAGTCAGGTTTTCTGAATGCAAAAACAGAGATCAGCCACCTAGAGTCAGATTAGATTTTATCCTCAATGATGAGCAGGTACTCCATTTCTATGTTTGTTTAGTTGTTCAATCACACATATCATTGTACTCATTCTCTGTATTAGTCTGGAAAAGGAGCATGTTACAATTAAAAAAAGGTAAAAGTAAAAAAGGAAGATAGTTTTCATAGTGTTTTACCCTTAGTGTCTCCGCCTTACATCCCTATGCCACTCTTGAAAATGATTTCAGCCATGTTGTATTTAGATTACTCTCACTACAAATGTTGCCCAGTCCATGTAGAGATCGCTTTTTGATGATAATGGAAGACAAATATTTCTATTTCCTATCTATTATGTGGCTTAAAAAGTTAAAGCACACCAAATCACACCACCCAACACAACTTATTATACTATGTCCCTGCTCTCCTCACCCAGCACCCAATTCTTTCTTTAATTGTGCAACTGTTTATTTCATATGTATTTTCTTTTCATTACCTTCCATGTAAAACTTAACTCCTGTTTCAGCTTCATATCATGAAGTTTAAAAGCTTTAGTTTTGTAGGTTACCAGGTTAAACATAGATTTGTGCTTAGACTATAGCATTATTTTGATTTTCTCAAGGGATCTTGGATGACTTAGGCTTTGATGCCTTCCTTATTGCTTTCCCACTCTTTTGTGTGCCCTATGCAAGCGGCACACAAAACTGGGATTAGTAATGGTACATTCTAAAACATTTCCAGTGGAAAAAATATTATTGACATGGTAGCGAGATGTATGATTTGTTTTCTTCTGTATTTCCACCCAACAAATTCATTTCAGCATTATTGTGTACCACTATTGTAGCCTTTCCATTAACAGGTCTGTGTTGTTGGTCCACAAGTTGTTTTCACCCTATTAAGATATGCATATATGACCTGAACACCAACATAGTAGGGGCCTACCTTCCTCATTTATATTCTGTAGACTAGACATCTTCTTCCTATAGTTTCTACCCAAAATTTTTTGGATTACAGTGCTTTGCATTGGTGCTAACTTTTCGTTTGGTAGGACAACCACCATTACGTGATCAGTTCAGACTTCAGAGTGACGGTTCCCCAATACTCAAGTGGCCACCCTAATTCAAGCACGTTTTCAATGAATATATTTAGGTTTAGTAAACCATTTCTGTTCTTCAAGCTAGAGCTGTTCTTAGTTCCTAATTTGAACACTGGGATTCATAATCATGTGCACTCCCTTTTGCTATAATGTGATTGCTGGGCTAAAAGAGTTACCTTCGTGATTTTAGTTGCAATTTGTTTTCTTCAAACTGATTTGGCGTGTGGGGCATTTTCACAAGCCTATTTAGAGAGAGAAACTTTTCAATGACGTAGCCTTTCACATTGAAGTACATGTACTTTAGAGTAATTAGTTTGACGAGCTGCAATTCTAAAGGATGTTAGTTTTCTCATAGCTCATGGATTTATGTTGCTTCTTACATGAATACATTTTTTGGAGGACATGTAGAGTTTGTTTTTTGACCGAAGAGAACATGTAGAGTTCAGTGGACAGAACGACATTTATGATCTATCTGACCATTGTTTTGTTTCATAATTTGCTTAATAGTATCAATTGATATCTAACAAACTTGCATGTGTGCAGTGCTCTGTTTATATCTCATTTCTTTTCAAATCTGCTGGGTGAGCAACCTACATTACAATCAACAAACTGCAGGGCAACAATTCTCATGCATGATCAAACCACCCCAATGTAAAATGCTTGGTCTATTAGCCTCTGGATTAGCTAATGTTTCCTCTGCTTACATTATTTAGGCCCGTCATATTAGTTGCCACTGTGACTGGTGTAGCGATAATACCCTACTATGATGTTGTCAAAATGCTTTTGCCGCACATGTAATGTTGTTATTTAGTTCAATAAGTTTGCTTTGATAGCAGTTTGCCATCTCCTTAATGGATTATCTTTATGTTTAGAAATCACATGAATTAAGGGGGTGTTTGGTTTGCCCTGTTAAAGTTTAATAGGTACTGTAGCACTTTCGTCTTATTTGGCAATTAGTGTCCAATCATGGACTAATTAGGCTTAATAGATTCGTCTCATAAATTACTCTTAATCAGTGCCAACATGCATGTAATGAATCTATATTTAGTACTCCATGTATGTGCCGCAACATTCGATGTGATGTGTGTTAAAAAAAGGCAACCAAATGGGGCCTAAGGTGTGTTGTATATGACGCTGGCTTCCTTATTCCTCGACATATTGGCACATGCAACAAAGTGCTTCTGTCGCACTGTGCCTACGGGCGCAGCGAAGCGCGCCTGTCTTCCTAGTATATACTAGGTCCATCCCAAATTATAAAACATTTGACTTTTTTGACACCAAGTTTGACCACTCGTCATATTCAAAAATTTGTGCCATCATCTTATTCAAAAATTTGTGCAAAATATCACTTCTTTTGTCGTGTTTGCATGAATTTTTGAATAAGACGAGTAGTCAAACTTGGGGTCAACGTCTTATAATTTGGGATGGAGGGAGTATACTGGAACATTGGAATAGACCGACACTGGCACCATTAGTTCCAACTGCTGCCAGATCCAAATAGCCACCAGAACAAAATTGAGAAATACAGTTTGTTGTTTCCGTTTATACCACAAGAAAAAAAGATAACCCATAGCTCTAACTTTGAACTAATTCTTTTGTATTTATGCCACATTGACAAATACAGCTTGTTGTTTCTGTTATGGGAATTGCTAGCGCCCAGACGTCCGATGGGATAGGATTCCATCAGACGGTCCTGAACGGCCGAGCAGAAATGCGCCGCACTCCCCGCCTCCGTCCGTCTCGCCCCGCCCCGTGCCCACCGCTCCTCCCCCTGACCCTGTCCTCTCTCTCCGCGCGGGCAAGACCCAAGAGCCGGAATGAGGGCAAGCACGCTCCGTCCGCAGGACCCCAGGTGCGCCACGCGCCCCATCCACCGCCCCCTGGCTCGCCGCACCCCTTCCCCCGTCACCCGGGCTATGCCCCCATGACTCTAAACATATCTCTGAAACACAAAACATTTGCAACATGAAATACATGAATGCAACATATATTTGAAGCAGATGAAATATTTGGAACATACACTTGCAACATGTGTGTGAAACATATGCAACATCCAAATAAAACACTTGCAACTTGCAACATGAAAACACTTATTGCAACATAAGACTAAAACAACTGAAACATTTCGAACATACTCTTATAACATATGTGTGAAACATATGTAACATCCAAATAAGTACACTTACAACATACGTCTAAAAAAATAGATGAAACATTTAGAACGGACTGTTGCAACATACGTTGCAACATGTGCAACATCATGAACTATTTTTGTAATATCCATTTATATGAAACACTTGCAACATGCTTCTGAAACATTTAAAACAAATTGAAACATACTCTTGCAACATGCGCTTTCAACGCAACATCTCCTTGCTGCTCGGCAGAATGGAGGCTCGTCGGTGTGTGTGTTCATCGAAGACAGCGACCCAACGGCGCTTATAGGCGATGGGCTAGCGGCAGTGGTTGCACGTTGCGAAAAGGAGGCATCGACTGCACGAGCGGCGGGAAGGCCACGGCGGCGTGACTTGGAGAGGGGCGGTAGCTGAGCGCCGCGACTCGGAAGCGGCCGCGCGCTGTGTCTGGCAAGGCCAGCGCCCGAGCATTGCGCCTCGGAGGCGGCTGCGTGCTATGCCTCAGAGGGACAGCGTCTGTGCGCTCAGGGGTGGTAGGCGAGCGGATAAGAGCGATATGAAGAGGAACGAGTAGGAATAAGTGGATGAACAGTGTTTTTAAGAACAAAGGAGTGTGGGTTGTTGGGCTGCATTGCGGCCCTGCAACAGAGCGTCCGGACAGACGGACGCTCGGTTCAGAGCATTATGGTTGTGTTATCAGATCAAATGCCTTTTTTAATATAAAAGAAGTCGTGCGCCATTGGCAATAAATATTCATTTCAAATTATTTTTTGCTAAACTACACACCACAGACTTCAGATTCTAAATAATTTTAGAACTGGTTTTATCACAAAGAATGTAACCAGTTGACTTACGCTTAATACCTAATGACAATAATAAATTATATAAATAACCTATTAACCCTACGAGGTCATTTAAGGACCAATAAATTTAGGACTGGTTTTATAAATAAATTCTAAAGTCTCCTCTTTATGACGTGATTTAAGAGGTTGGCGGTACGTATCCTCCGTGAAAATGAAACCCTTTTTATAAATTTTATATATTCATGGAAGAGAAAAAAAGAGTAACTCTAGAGGTTAAAAGTTGAGCCTCATCTTTCATAAATTTCTAAATCTGCCGGTGCTCTGCGAAACAGATGACGTAGTAACAAGGAGATGTCTAAAAATTCGCTCCGATCCGATCGGCTGTTCTCTCCTGCAAGTCGGCCGGGGTCGTGTGCATGAGAGGCATGCATGAGCATGAGTATGGCGGGATTGGAGCATCAATGAGAAACAGAAGTGGACAAAGGGAAGTGTGGCGTACACCGTAGTGGGAAATGCCAAATGACCTTTACGTGACCTCCTTCTACCCTCATCTGATGGTCCTTCCTTGTACCGTAGAGCTTCATCCTTGGGGCACGTATCTAAATCTTCTTTGTATTTGTCTTCACGGTATAATATGCAATCATTGAAATATGCGTGCATTTTTTCTGGGGCAGATCATTTGCTTGGCTAGGTATGTTTTTTCTGGCTACTCGTTTTTTCTAGGAGTAGTTTCCTTTTTATACTTAACAACTGATCGAAGCCTTTATCACTTAATCTATTTGTAGATTTGAACTCTAACAACATGATGTCGGCTTATAATTTACTCACTGGACAATCCTTATAAAAATGGTGTTTTGCCATCTTATCTCATTTTCTCTAGCTTTCTTAGCTGTCTATCACTAAGAAATCTGCTCTCTACATTACGTACCAGCTGACAAATGCCATCGTCATACTCAGTGTCGTCAGCTAGCGTATTCGTAAACACATCATTAAAAGGTAGCCATAGGTTCCTCATTAGTAACAGCCTCATGGAGGGCTACGTCAGGTATGGCCACATCATCATTGTTTTCCTGCGAAACATTCACACCAACCTCTCCTTGCATACTCCATATAGTATAGTTTGGCATGAACCCCCTGGTAATCAAGTGCATTCATACAGACTCAATTCTTTCCCATTTCCTTTGATTCATACAATCTTTGCATGGGCAGAAGACAGAGTTTCCATCCTAAGTATCGGCTTTGGCATCGGCGATAAACTTGCTGACGCCAAGCAAGTACCGCTTGTCCATTCGGGACAGATGCATCCACTTTCGATTCATCTTTGCACAAAAAATATTGAAAGAGTAATTACAGAGAAATTAGTGACAATTGTAGCTTCATGAACAACAATTGTAGCTCGAAAGTACCATTTATTCTACACTTATTTAATTTAGTCAAGCCATTTTAGGAAAAAAAATTATTCTACACTAATTTGTGGAAAATTGAAATTTGTAGCTCCGGCCATATAAATTGAAAATTGTAGCCCCATAAAAAAACTATTGCACAATAATCAAGAACAATTATTCTACTCCATGCCACATAAAAATGGAGACACTAATTTTAAAAAAGACTAGAATTGGAGACTTGATCATGAACAACAATGTAGCTCCAAACAATGTGTTGGTAGGTGACACATGGATTAATTTGTTCATCAAAATTGTAAAAGAATCTACTCTACTCCTAACAAGAACTAAACATACTAACAATCATCTTGACCACCATATAATTAGCTAGGAATTTAAATGGGTTCATAGACACCAACCTTTTGGATGATGGATTCTCCATGATTTGCTTGGATGTCTTGCACAAAGTCCAATTGGAAAGTGCTCTCTAGAATGGAGAAAGAACTAGAATAAGAATCAAGCAATGTAGCCATCAAAACAACGGTAATTAAGCAACAAAATTAAAGGAGTGGATACTTGTTACTAACCTTAAAGCAAAAAGATCAAGCCCATTTTTCAAAATTCAAGATATAGCTTCATGGTGAAGAGCAACCACAACAATGGAGGGAGGGGGGGGGGGGGCAAACGCGCGCCTCTGTGCTTGGGATGGAAGAGAGGAGGGAGGAGAGGACGACGCCAGAGTTTTATACTATCAGGTTTTTGGCTTGAACTGACTGTCGGTTCTTGGTTAGAACCCGTAGTGATATATGACTGTCCACTCACTGTCGGTTCCGGTCACAAACCAGTAGTAATGTGGATCTTCATTGCTGGTTTTGGCCTCACCCCCAATCATTTTCTGATTTTGAAGCCTAGAACCGGTAGTGAAGGGTCATCACGGCCGGTTGGCCGAAATCTAGCACTGATGAGGCCGGCAGTGATGCCCGATTCTGTAGTAGCGCGTCCCCATGCCAACGGGAAATTAAGGAGTATAGATACCCGCACAAAGTTAACCAATGCAAGATCCAGTTCATACTGATGAATATATATATATACCCCGTACCAACGGAAGCTATGGTCGCTGTTTGGGTAGATCGTTCTGCAGCAGCGATGCATGCATGGCAATTGGGTGAAGTGCGTAGGTGAGATGATGAGAAGATTCAGATTCAGTAGTGTATGTTCGTGGTCATCCAAGATGCGTCCATAGATTCAGATCCTGAGGCCTGAGGGCGACGTGTACCAAACCAGTATGCTAGCTGAATTGTTGGATCGCGGCACCTGACATGCATGTAACATCGTGCCAAATTAACATGCGCGTCATATGGTACAATCAAACCTTTATTTGTAGCCATATATATAGCTAAGTAATTTCAATACATACATCATTTTCAAACGTATATGGGCCAAGCCTCCCCTTGGTAGACACCAATGCAATTAACTAGCTAGGGTCGTGTCATTTAAAATCCAACCCCACTAAGGGGAAACTTGCATGATGGCAAGGGGACTCGCTCATCACCCAATCTTATTTGCTTGCTCCCAAACCCTAGCTCTCACCTCTCCAGCTTGATCACAACATATAACCTTCTCCTCTCTAACCGGTTCGGGATCCTGTCCCAACATTTACTGCCGCAAAATCTAAACAGAAAACAGACATATGTGTTTGTCGGTTCTATTTGTGTTTGCATGCCGAGAATGAAAAGGCACAAGGAGGTGTAGTTTTGAGACACGGCCCTTAGAAACCCTAGAAATTAAAAAATGCTATATTTTTAGACAAAATCAAAAAGTTATAAATTGTTGTATTCTTTGTTGGAGTATCTTTTTCTTTGAACTACGCCACCAGGTCTTAGACTAAATTGATGGTTAATAATTTATTATTTTTCTTCAAAAAATGTTGGTATTCTCGAGACTTTGTGATAGATAGGCAAACAAATAGATACATATAGATGTATAGATAGACAGGCAGGCAGGTACATATATAGATAGATAGATAGACAGATAGATAGACAAACAGATAGATGCATACAGACACAGATAGATAGATACGTAGATAGATAGATAGATAGATAGACAGACAGACAGACAGATAGATAGATAGATAGATAGATAGATAGATAGACATACATCTTTTTGCTATGGAGTATATATATTGTCCATATGGCCCAATGGTTGATACGAGACACACAGCACACACGAGCAAACATATTGCTGGCATTAACTCTTACCCGTCACACATGGCGAAGTGCCAAAAGCATGCAAGCATCCAACTATTTTGGCTGCTTTCCATGGTTCTTCTGGTATCCTCTGTTGTTCGTGCACGCATAATAAATGGTAATCATTGAATCATACTCATATTCTTTTGACATAGATAGATATATACACATAGTGTTGATTGTGACAAAATTGCATGTAACTCGATTGACCTTTTTTAGGGCAAAAAGACATCAATACCAATGTGACGATGACCACTGTGAGCTCAACAAGCAACATAATTGGCACCGATGGAGAACTTACTAGGGGTCTATGCTTTCTGGAGTTTGGATACTTCTGGTGCGAACATCCTGTACATAGGTTTAAGAAATTGGAGGACTGCTTGGCGCATTGCAAATGGTGGTCTGTTTAGCTTTATCTAGTTCATAGATGGAGATCATAAAGATGTTCTATCTAATAATGCATGTACGTGTTGATAACAAAAAGAGTTAGGGGAGTTTTCATATGTGCTTCAGAGGCAATTAGAAGCAAAAGGGATCAAACCTGAGACAATTTGGGCACATTTGGATCAACTCTAGAACTCGGCCTATGGAGGCACACGTTAGAGTCGAAAGGGTTCAGACTTAGTAGGACTAAGATCGAGTACATGAGGTGCGATTTTAGCGCGACTAGGCATGAGGAGGGAGACGTTAGCCTCGATGGGCAAGTGGTGGCCAAGAAGGATACTTTTCGGTATTTAGGGTCGATGCTACAAAAGGACGGAGACATTGATGAAGATGTTAGGCATAGAATTTCAGCCTGCTGGTTGAAATGGCGTCAAGCTTCTGGCGTCCTCTGTGACAAAAGGGTGCCTCAGAAGCTGAAAGGTAAGTTCTATAGGACGGCGATTCGTCCGGCGATGTTATACGGTGCTGAGTGTTGGCCTACAAAAAGGCGACATATCTAGCAATTGAGTGTAGCAGATGCGTATGTTGCGTTGGTGTTGTGGGCACACAAGGAGGGATAGAGTCCGGAACGACGATATTCGGGATAGGGTTGGAGTGACACCAATTGAGGAGAAATTGATTCAACATCGGTTGAGATGGTTTGGACATGTCCAACGGAGGCCTCTTGAGGCGCCGATGCGTAGTGGAGTTCTAAAGCGGGCCGATAATGTAAAGAGCGGTAGAGGTCGACCTAAACTAACTTGGGACGAGTCCATTAAGAGAGATCTTAAGGAGTGGAATATCTCCAAGGATTTAGCTATGGATAGGAGCGCTTGGAGATTGGCAATCAACGTGCCGGAACCGTGACCTCTTTTTGTCTCCCTTTATGTCTTTTTTGTGTCTCCCTGTTTCTCGTCTCTTTTGGGTTTCATCTCTAGCCTACCCCAACTTGCTTGGGATAAAAGGCTATGTTGTTGTTGTTGTTGTTGTTGTTGTTGTTGTTGTTGTTGTTGGCCATGAGCTCCTGTGCAACTATAGAAGCAAAAGAATTTTAGGTTTATCTTTTTTTTTTCTAGAGTGTCTCATGAGGATTAACATAGACAATCTGTCAGAGTCCTCCAATTAGTAATATTGAGATAGATAGTAACACAATCCAAAACATGACATTTTTTTTGCCACCAATAAAACAACAAGAGACTTTTATGAGTGGAGTCAGTGGCGGAAGCAATTGGGGGCGGAGGGAGTAGATAATAAAATCATACAAAACACAACTAGATAATAAGATCATCCTATGAACATCTTCAAAAGACTAAGCCGGTAGATCTATGAAGACTAAGTCGGTAGATTTTGAGGTTTATGAAACCATCATAGAGTATTGCTTCAATGGGCATGTCGTCATCTACCACTGAAAGAATAAGGCCTTAGACTTTAGAATACATATAAGAAAATGTGAGCCACTGTGTCAAGTCGATGAATTAACCCAGACGATCACCATGAGAAACATAATCAGTTGAGCAGCACTCAATTTTTACAAGTTGTCTTTGGCTGGCCCCTCGATCTTATGTATAATTTCTAGCTCCGCCCTTGCGTAGAGTATATTAGTGATCAGATGATCTCTCAACTCATGGCTCGATGCAACAGCTCCCCTCCTACGTGCAGTGGAATGAGATGAATGGGTAAGTCACAAACAGCAGGAGTGTCATATACGTATATTGACATATACGCTGCTAGCTTCTTATCAGCACGACAGCACATATAAAGTTGCATGCATGTACAAGCAGATAATACAAGCGCAGCCATGCACCGATGAACATGAACCGAACCGTTCACATTAAAAAATCGTGTTACTATTATCATCAAGAATCGCGGAGGGGCCTGAACTGTTAAAGAATTAGGCAATTTCCAGATTAAAAGCATGATTAAATCTAGAATATAAATCATGATAAATAAAAGAACTAGATTAAACATGTATGGCATACTAGTATAGCAGATCAGCATATTCCACAGCATTAACATGACAAGCATTGATAGTCCAGCAGATAGATTAGATTGTACGAACGTCAAAATTAGATCAAGAGAATTATACCTTTCAGTTGTAGTAGTAGATGGTGTTGAAGATGTTGCTGGCGGTGGTGATGGAGCGAGATCGCTGATGTCGATGTCGTCGATGTTGAAGTCGTCGTCAAAGTCGTCGATGAGAGGCGGAGGAGTATTCTTGATGACGACCCCGCGAGCTCTAGCACGACGAAGCCGACGCGCCGATGCACCCTTCGGAAGTCGAGCCGTTGTGGAAGCTTTGGGAGCAGTCGCGCGAAGAACGCTTCCCAAAAACCTTATTCGTCTTCTCCCGGTGCAGGATCGCAAAGACGAGGGTTCCGGAGACCTGCTCACCCGGTCGCTGGTGCACGCAAGCGATCGGGCTGGAGTAGCTACAGCGGCGGCGCAATAGCGAGTAGAGGCAAAAACCCTAGGATTAACTGGATGCGTTTTGGCGTGGCCGGCAGGTTGCTTATATAGTCCTGTCCAACCAATCTCGTGTCGCGATCACGATCTAAATTGATTTAGGACTCTTAATTTGTAACCGGTTAGGACTCATGCAACTTGAAGGCCAAGAAACCAAAAAACGAAAACAGCAAAAGGAGACCGCGCTCCCGCAAGGCGAGGAGCCGGATTTCGGCGGACCATTCACGCAGGTGCCGCGCACCCGCGCCCTTCGCCCCGCCCCGCCCGGCCCGGCGAGGCGAGGCGAGGCGAGCGAGCGCGCGCGTGTGGACTTCTCTTACTCCTCCTCACACTAGACTTGAGGAAGTGGGGAGGACTTCCATATTTAAGTATGACTACCTCCACTTCCACAAGCAAGGTGGTACTAAAGAGTTCCCACATCCCCTCTTGCTCACATGAATGGGCCTTTGAGATTTATTAGGAATTTCACAATTGGTTATTGGGCCAAGCCCATATAAATTCCAACAATCCCCCACCAGATCTCAAATACCCATTTAGAGATTTGCCTGTTCTCACTACTGTTTGATATACCAGTGTTTCGGCAGAGACTGTGAAGTTGAACTTCCGCCTAGAATCTCAAGCTACACTCATCCACAACTTGAACAATGGACTATGCCTTGAATTGCAAGTTTTGTGTGAATAAGCTTTGCTCAAAATCAAACTAGTACTTGGCTACTAGTAGCCTAACTCCGTGGGTGGAGCATATACGTCGTACTCCCTGGTCTCTTCATGATCTTACTAGAGACCACCCAAGTCTCATAGACTGCGACGTTCTACAGTCAAAATCATATAGGCATGTTCTTTCAAGAATGCTCTGTAGGACAGCATCTTCGCTTGTTAAAGCCAATAAAACATGTTAAGGCATTAGCCAACCTACCATACAGTGCCTCAACGCTTTGAGAGTATTGCATCTTCACATAGAGAGGGTTATAATTATACTCTCCTCAGTTTACCAATAGTTTGTTCTTCCCAGATCCTAAGTCACGGGATCTCCGATCAAAAAGGTTGGGTTACTACTACTGTAAACTCATATGGGTCTCAAACCCATCTCCCTTGATGCTATTTCTATCACATTCCGTGATAGTCCTTTGGTAAAAGGATCTGCCAGGTTCTTGTCTGTTTGCACATAAGCCACAGTGATTACTCCGGAGTTTCTCAACTTCCTGACAGACTTCAAACGTCTTTTAACGTGTCTTGTTGACTTCGCATTATCCTTAGCACTATTTACTTTAGTGATCACTGTTTGGTTATCACAGTTCATAAGGATAGCCGGTATTGGTTTTTCAACCACCGGCAAGTCTGACAAGAGCTCACGCAGCCACTCTGCCTCTGCAGAAGCTGTATCCAAAGCAGTAAGTTCTGCTTCCATGGTAGATTTAGTCAAAATAGTCTGTTTACTAGACCTCCATGACACTACGCCACCTCCAAGAGTAAACACATACCCACTAGTAGCATAGATTTGATCAATATCAGAAATCCAGTTCGCATCACTATATCCCTCTAGCACAGCTGGGTGCCCAGAATAGTGAATCCCAAAACTCATTGTACCTTTGAGATAACGCAAGACCCTCTCAAGTGCATGCCAATGATTTTCACCCGGATTGGACATGTACCTACTCAACTTGCACACGGCAAAAGAGATATCTGGTCTGGTTGCACTAGCTAGATACATGAGTGAACCAATTATCTGAGAATATCTCAATTGATCTCTAGCAATCTTCTTATTCTTTCTCAATGTCACACTAGGATCATAAGGTGTTGAAGTAGGCTTGCTATCCATAAAGCCAAAACGGCTCAAGACCTTCTCAACATAGTGAGATTGTGACAAGGTAATCCCACTATCTTCCTTAATCAGCTTAATGTTTAGAATTACATCAGCTTCTCCTAGATCTTTCATGTCAAAACTCTTTGACAAAAAAGACTTGACCTCATTAATAATATCAATGTTTGTTCCAAAGATTAGAATATCATCAACATATAAACATAATATAACAGATTGGCCCCCACCATGTCGATAATACACACACCTATCAGCTTCATTAACAGCAAAGCCCGCACCAGTTAAAGTAGTGTCAAACTTCTCATGCCATTGTTTAGGTGCTTGTTTTAAGCCATACAAAGACTTCAGTAATTTACACACCTTCTGCTCTTCACCTTTTACCACAAATCCATCTGGCTGATCCATATAAATCTCCTCATCCAACTCTCCATTAAGGAAAGCTGTCTTCACGTCCATTTGATGAACGAGAAGACCATACGAGGCAGCCAGAGAAAGTAGCACTCGAATAGTGGTCATTCTAGCAACAGGTGAATAAGTATCAAAGAAATCCTTGCCTTCCTTCTGGGTATAACCCTTAGCCACAAGCCGAGCCTTGTACTTGTCAATAGTACCATCAGGCCTAAGCTTCTTTTTGAACACCCACTTACATCCAATTGGTTTACAACCAAAAGGTAGCTCAGATAACTCCCAAGTTCTATTAGAAAGAATTGAGTCCATCTCACTACGAACAACTTCTTTCCAATCATCTGCATCTGGAGATGCATATGCCTCTGTAATAGAAGTAGGAATATCGTCCACAAGATACACAATGAAATCATCACCAAAGGATTTTGCAATCCTTCGTCTCTTGTTCCTCGCAGGAACTTCATTGTCATTCTCCTCAATGACTTCTTCAGGTGGTTGCTCAAATGATTCAATAGAAGACTCAATAGGTACCGTAAAATCAGGAGCTATCTCAGAGGAAAATCTAGCATTGCTACACATATCTTTCATAGGGAATATATTTTCAAAAAATGTAGCATCACGAGATTCAAATATTGTATCAACATGCATATCAGGAACTTCAGATTTTACTACTAAAAATCTATAGGCAATGCTATGGTGAGCATATCCTAGAAAGACACAATCCACAGTCTTCGGTCCAAGCTTACGCTTCTTAGAAATTGGAACATTGACTTTCGCCAAACATCCCCACGTGCGCAAGTATGAAAGTGATGGTTTCCTTCCAATCCAATTCTCATATGGAGTTGTCTCTTTATTTCTGTTTGGAATTCTATTCAGGACATGACTCGCAGTCAATAGAGCTTCCCCCCACCATGCCTTAGATAGACCAGCAGTGTCTAACATGGCGTTCACCAAGTCAGTCAGCGTGCGGTTTTTCCTCTCGGCAATCCCGTTAGATTCGGGAGAATAAGGAGCTGTCCTCTCATGAATAATACCATGTTCCGCACAGAACTCATCAAATAATATAGAAAAATATTCACCACCACGATCTGACCTTAGATGTTTAATTTTTCTCTCTAGTTGATTTTCAACTTCAGCCTTATAGATTTTAAAGTAGTCTAGCGTTTCATCTTTAGTTTTAAGCAAGTAAACATAGCAAAATCTAGTTGCATCATCAATTAAAGTCATGAAATATTTCTTTCCACCTTTTGTCAACACACCATTCATCTCGCAAAGATCAGAATGTATGAGTTCTAGAGGTGCCAAGTTTCTCTCCTCTGCTGCCCTATGAGGCTTTCGAGGTTGCTTAGATTGCACACAACTATGACACTTAGAACCTTTGACAATAGTGAGATCTGGAATTAAATTCAGACTAGACAAACGTAACATCAATCCAAAGTTAACATGACATAAGCGAGAATGCCAAACACTCGAATTATCATTAATCGTGCCACAAATATGATTCACTGACTTATTACAAAAATCTGCTAAAGATAGGCGGAACAAGCCTCCGCAATCATAGCCTTTACCAATAAATTGTCCATGCATAGACATGACTACTTTATTAGACTCTAACACTACCTTAAACCCATCTCTCAATAGAAGGGAGACGCTAACAAGGTTCTTGCGAATAGTAGGGACATGCTGTACGTTCTTCAGCTGCACGATCTTTCCCGAAGTAAACTTCAGATCTACCGTGCCAACACCACGAACAGAAGCATGTGATCCATTCCCCATCAGGACGGAGGAACCTTGGAGCCCCTGGTAAGAAGAAAACAAAGAGATATCAGCACACACGTGAATATTAGCACCTGTATCAACCCACCAACTTGGAGATTGAAACACTGAAAGTACAGTAGGAAAATTACCATACCCGTCATCAGCACTGCTAGCAGTCACGAGGTGAATTTTCTTTTTCTCTTTCTTGTCCGCTCGCTCCGGACAATCTTTAGCAAAATGACCAAGCTCTCCACACGCGAAGCAAGGTAGCTCTGCTTTGTCTTTCTTCTTCTTCTTGAAGGCAGTATTTTGTTTGGCATTGAAAGCAGGTTGCTTAGGCTTTCCCTTGTTCTTGCCATGGTTTCTCTGGACAAAGTGGGCGCTAGATTTTTCCTCGTTCCCCTTCTCAATGCTATCTTTAGCCCGAGCTTTTTCCTCGACATCAAGAGATGCTATCAGGTTTTCAACTGATATTTTCTGTCTCTTGTGTTTGAGACTTGTGGCGAAATTCCTCCATGAAGAAGGTAATTTAGCAATAATACACCCACCCACAAACTCATCGGGTAAGACACATTTAAGGAGTTCAAGTTCCTTAGCCAGGCGCTGGATCTCATGAGCTTGCTCGACTACTGATTTGTTAGCAACCATCTTGTAGTCATTAAAGCTCTCCATGGTATACAGCTCTTTGCCTGCATCTGAAGCACCATAAGTAGCATTCAGATGATCCCATAAAGCCTTTGCGTCTCTTAAGTGCATCATAGTATCAAATAGATAATCTGAAAGCACATTACGCACAGCTCCCACAAAGATATCATTAGCTTCCTGGAATTTTCTCTGATCTTCATCAGAGATGTTTCCCTCAGGCATGCCATCTTTGACCCAGAAAACTTTCATGGCAGTAAGCCAATCAGTGACCTTGACAGACCACCTTTTAAAATGCGCACCAGAAAACTTTTCCGGCCTCAGCGCGTCAACGAAACTAGCCATAGATAATTCTGGAAACAGCCTATAATAAGGTTTTTGGATTGTTAAAGAATTAGGCAATTTCCAGATTAAAAGCATGATTAAATCTAGAATATAAATCATGATAAATAAAAGAACTAGATTAAACATGTATGGCATACTAGTATAGCAGATCAGCATATTCCACAGCATTAACATGACAAGCATTGATAGTCCAGCAGATAGATTAGATTGTACGAACGTCAAAATTAGATCAAGAGAATTATACCTTTCAGTTGTAGTAGTAGATGGTGTTGAAGATGTTGCTGGCGGTGGTGATGGAGCGAGATCGCTGATGTCGATGTCGTCGATGTTGAAGTCGTCGTCAAAGTCGTCGATGAGAGGCGGAGGAGTATTCTTGATGACGACCCCGCGAGCTCTAGCACGACGAAGCCGACGCGCCGATGCACCCTTCGGAAGTCGAGCCGTTGTGGAAGCTTTGGGAGCAGTCGCGCGAAGAACGCTTCCCAAAAATCTTATTCGTCTTCTCCCGGTGCAGGATCGCAAAGACGAGGGTTCCGGAGACCTGCTCACCCGGTCGCTGGTGCACGCAAGCGATCGGGCTGGAGTAGCTACAGCGGCGGCGCAATAGCGAGTAGAGGCAAAAACCCTAGGATTAACTGGATGCGTTTTGGCGTGGCCGGCAGGTTGCTTATATAGTCCTGTCCAACCAATCTCGTGTCGCGATCACGATCTAAATTGATTTAGGACTCTTAATTTGTAACCGGTTAGGACTCATGCAACTTGAAGGCCAAGAAACCAAAAAACGAAAACAGCAAAAGGAGACCGCGCTCCCGCAAGGCGAGGAGCCGGATTTCGGCGGACCATTCACGCAGGTGCCGCGCACCCGCGCCCTTCGCCCCGCCCCGCCCGGCCCGGCCCGGCCCGGCGAGGCGAGGCGAGGCGAGCGAGCGCGCGCGTGTGGACTTCTCTTACTCCTCCTCACACTAGACTTGAGGAAGTGGGGAGGACTTCCATATTTAAGTATGACTACCTCCACTTCCACAAGCAAGGTGGTACTAAAGAGTTCCCACATCCCCTCTTGCTCACATGAATGGGCCTTTGAGATTTATTAGGAATTTCACAATTGGTTATTGGGCCAAGCCCATATAAATTCCAACATGAACTCGATGCCCTCGACGACGAGGCTGCGCTTGGGGTACCATCACAGTCACAAAGTTACCGGAACGATTGGGTCGTGGAACGTGGAACGTTCCTTGAGAAAGGATTTTCTACTGTTGGAACGAAACTGATCCACGTTTTCGGAACGGGAACGCATGTTCCCGAAACGTGGAACGTGGCACCTTACCACGTTCCCGGTGACTATGGGTACCATCCGAGCACCTCGAAGCTGGCCTGCACCACCTCGCCATCGTAATCCGCTGGCCTGCCCGCCGGCGGCGTGCGCAGCCGTCCCATCTCCATCTCCCACCACCCGTCCTCCCTTAGGCTCGGCCTCCTCGGCTCCTCGACGCCTCCGCGACCCCTGAACTTGCGCGCCTCGGCGTCGTCGGGGCAGAGGCAGACGGCGTACACCAGGACCCGGCCGCCCACGGCCACGGCCGTCTCCTGGTCCGGGTAGCTCAGGCCGCGGTGGCTCCCCTCCGGCGCGACGCCGTACACCAGGAACGCCGCATAGGTCGTGGATGGCATGAGCGCGGACGCCTGGAGGCTCCCGTAGATGTCCAGGCACGTGCAGTCCACCAGCTCCGCCAGCTCCGCGAACCTGCATGCATGACCACCATCGCGTGCTTCAGTTTTTTTTAGGGAAAACAGGAGGGGATGCCCCCTACTACACTTTATTAACTTTTTTTTTGAGAGCGTGCTTTGCACGTATTTCATTAAGAGATGTTAGAAAGTTTAATACACGTCCAATGACAACGCTTCATGGCGAGATGCCATTGGTGTTTGGGTGAACACGAATACAAGGCACCGCTAAACGATGAATTACACTTGGTTGTAACTAACTTAGACACTGACTGTGCGACCAAAGGGGAAGAGAAGTAGGCGCTAGCGGTCCCTGGTACCGAAGGCCGTTGACAGGCTGTTGTAGGCAGCAGCAATCCAAGTCTGTGCTTCCTCGAGACAAGATACTGAGTTGTCCCGGACCCTGGCTATGGAGGCGTTCGGGGGATGATGATCAGCTCAGACCGTGGACGCATGGAGGCGTGACCAGGCGGAGGTGGAGGCGGAGGCGTGGGCGGAGGAGTCCTCGCCGGCGAGGTGTCCCTGGGAGGAGGAGGTCCCTGCGGCGAGTCTGGAGCACAGATCCACCGAACGGACGTCTCCTGGCCAGTGGAGCAGGAACGCCCGACACGGTACTGGATGACGAGATGTAGCCATCGGGACGGCGAAGCCAACGTCTTGGCGACTCCTGGTCCCTGGTGGAGGCAGTCCTGTTGGCGGGGAGCTAGCGCTTGCAGTTCCTAGTGTGGTGTTGAGTACTGTGGCAGAGGTAGCAGCGCGATCGGAACGTGTAGTTCGCATGGTCAAGAAGCGTCAAGTCTGCAAGGCCCTCAAGCAGTGCGATCGGAACGTGTAGTTCGCATGGTCAAGAGGAGAAAGACGCCGCCAAGAAGCGTCAAGTCTGCAAGGCCCTCAAGCAGGAGGCGTTGAAGAAGCGTCGACGCCAGCAGAGCCTCAACGGGCTCCCGCTCGAGGAGTCTCCCTCTGAGACGGTCTCGGGGGAGAACGACGATGACGGCGACGACGATGACGCCTGGTCGCGGTACGACACCGCGACTTCTCTAGCGGACCTCCCCGATGTGCGCCCCTTTCTAGAGCCCATTGGGGGGTCGTCCTCCCAGCCGTCAAGGGCGGCCTCGGTGCCCATTGAGGGAGGGGGAGAGCCAGGAGAGAAAGAGGCCGGAGCGGGTCCCTCAGCGGGAGGAGCCGCCTCGTCTGGGGCCCCGCAAGAAGGGTTGGTGGTGCCACCCCCGCGAGCCCAAGCGCCTCAGGCTCAGACGACGGTCGGGGCAGTGGCGTCGGCATCAGCATCCGGGGCACCGTCGACGGGCGTGAGGACCCGAGGCCAGCTAGCCTCAGCAGCGCAGAGGACCTTGGAGGCTCCGCCAGCTAGGGCTCCGAGGAGCGCCCGACCAGCAGGAGGCTCGACGGTAGGGTCGTCGCAGGTACCATCGGGTGGCTCTGGCCTGCCGGGGTCTAGGCCCCTGCTTCCCTTATCTGGGTGAGCTTTTCTGCCCTATTTTTCGTGATTGGTGATCCTGTTTTTTATTCTGACGCATTTATTTGTTGCTCAGGCACAAGCGTGAGAGACAGAACTGAGCCCAGGTCTCAAAGGAAAAGTGATAGTACGAGGGAGATTGCTTGAGATGTTGATCTGTGGCTTGCTTGTGCTTGGCTTCTGGCTTGTGTCTTGCTTCGTATCCCCTTGTAGAGCCCGGGCCTGCCCTTTTATAGGGTAAGAGGAGGCTGAGACGCCGGGGGTGCCTTGAGGTGAAGTTTTGTTGATCCCTGTAGAGGTGGTTGTAGCGTCGTGCCCCGGGAATGGCCGGCCATCCCTGGACACCATGGTGACGTAGAGGATGAGACGGTGAAAAGACCCTGAGCCCTGTGCCACGTCGGCCCTTTCTCCCTGCTGACCGATAGTAGGTCGAGGCTGGGTCGAGGCCAGGTCGAGGACGAGTCGAGGACGGGTGGATAAGGCCGAATCCTTGAGATCGTGGGGTACGGACCTTGTCGTATCCTCCCTCGAGGGTGATCGGTGGAAAATAGTGCGTGGTATGGTGCGTACAGTGACAGGTTTTCACCTCCCATCCCGGGATGGGCAGTAAAAAGTAAGATTTGACACCGGTACTACTTCCACGTCGGTTACTACTGTAGCCATGATGGTAGGAAGTAGTAGGTAGTCGCATTAAATGCTCTGACTTTTGTCTCAGAGTTGGTGAACAAGGTGGGTCGAGCAGCCTGACTCGGGGTCATGCGAGTCGGAGACTTCCCGATAGTCGAGATGCCTTGTCGAGTGAGCCTCGTGCGAGTCGGAACGCGGTCGAGGCGTCCCGTCGAGGGTGCCTCGTACGAGTCGAAACGTAGTCGAGGCGTCCCGTTGAGCGAGCCTCGTATGAGTCGGAACGCAGTCGAGGTGTCTCGTCTGCTATTTTTGGCTCGTCTCGTTTATTTTGTTTTTCTTAATCGTCGATTTTGGGTACCCCTAGTTTTAGGTACCCGACAAATCCGTTCTAAATGTTTCATCTGCTTTTTTCAGACGTATGTTGCAAGTGTACTTATTTGGATGCTGCATATGTTTCACACATATGTTGTAAGAGTATGTTCGAAATGTTTCATTTGTTTCAGTCTTATGTTGCAATAAGTGTTTTCATGTTGCAAGTTGCAAGTGTTTTATTTGGATGTTGCATATGTTTCACACACATGTTGCAAGTGTATGTTCCAAATATTTCATCTGCTTCAAATGTATATTGCATTCACGTATTTCATGTTGCAAATGTTTTGTGTTTTAGAGATATGTTCAGAGTCATGCGGACGGAGCGTGCTTGCCCTCATTCCGGCTCTTGGGTCCTGCCCGCGTGGAGAGAGAGGACGGGGCCAGGGGGAGGAGCGGTGGGCACGGGATGGGGCGAGATGGACGGGGGCGGGGTACGCATGGGTGGCAAGAAGAGGCAGACGGGGAAGGACTGCAGCGATATGGTGGAAGTGCAGCGATATGGTGGCAGAGGTAGCATGGGCGTGGTCACTGGCAAGGCAGTTGAAGCACACGCCGATGAATTCCAGCGGCACCGGCCAAGGGCGATGGGAGCGTGCGGGCGCATGACGGCGCCACCACTTCTTGCTCTGCACCAACGTGAATCCCTCAGCGTCGACGGGGGCCGTCCGAGGAACATGGTGACGGGGAGACGCATCGACCGCCGGATGACAAGGAGGAGAAGGGCCCCGGTGTCCACGGGAGGCCCGCTGCTGGAACCGAGGAGGGGAAGGGGGAGACTCCTGGTGCCCCCGAGAGCCCCTCTGTTGCTGACGATGAGGTAGTGGGGAGGTCCTCCGAGAGTGGCCATGCGGCGCGGACGGGCGTCTGGCATCAGCCATGAACGCAGAGGGGGCATTGTGGCGGCACAGCTCCATGACTGCTTTACTGTCATGAACCAACTATGGAGAGATGGAGTTCTACTGGAAAATGAAAGAACACGATTACGAACTCGGCTACTCCGGAGAAGATGAGTTATTATTCTACTAGTAATTGGAGTATTTTGTTACAGCCGGAACTCTCTTCCCCTCTCCTATGCGCTTTATATACCAGCGCTTACAGCCTTGCCAGGCAACAAGCCCGAACCTACCAGTCGGCCCATCAGATAGCGATACGACCCATCTTACCGTAACACTCCCCCTCGCTTAACAGCCGGCTTGACCTCAAGCTGGTGTCTTGTTGCCTTGCCACTTGATGTCACTTGCTTCCTCCCAGGTTGCCATGGACTTCGGCAGATTTGTCCACTTGACTAACACCTGCAGCACCGTCTGCGAACCCCGTTTAACCAAGCGCCGACCCATGCAACTTTCTGGCAATATGGTTTTCATCGGATCCTAGAGACTGAAGACAGGCCCTCTGTAACTGATGCATCCTTTGGAACTTGCTTTTTGAGCTGTGATACATGCAGAACCGGATGAATCTTGCTTGTTTTAGGTAGATCCAACCCGTAGGCCACTTCACCTATCTTCTCCATCACCTTGAATGGTCCATAATATTTGAATGAGAGTTTCTTGTTGGACCTCCTGGCTACTGACTCCTGAATATAAGGCTGTAGTTTCATGAACACCATGTCGCCAGGTTGAAAACTTCTTTCAGACCTGCTCTTATCTGCCTGAGCCTTCATCCGTTGCTGTGCGCGCTGCAACTGTTGTTGTATGATGCGTGTCAGAAGCTCCCGTTCCTTTAGCCATTGTTCTAAATCAGGCACTGAACACAACTTCAAGTTGTTGATTCCAAATTGCCGTGGACTGTGTCCATACAAGACTTCAAAGGGAGAATGACCCAAGGCAGAATGGAACGCTGTGTTATACCAGAACTCAGCCACAGAGAGCCTCTTACTCCATTGGCGTGGACATGAGTGGACAGTACAATGCAGGAATCCCTCCAGGCACTGATTCAATCTTTCGGTTTGGCCGTCAGTTTGGGGATGGTAAGCCGAGCTCATGAGCAGCTTCGTGTCAGTGAGTTTGAACAGCTGCTACCATACATTACTGGTGAATACCGGATCTCTGTCATATATTATGGTTTGAGGTAATCCTTGGAGTTTGTAAACATGATCTAGGAAAAGCTTTGCAATCTGAGTTGCAGTAAAGGGATGATGCAAAGGGATGAAATGCCCATATTTACTGAATTTGTCGATGACCACCAGTATGGCATTATAATTGTTAGAGGTGGGTAAACCTTCTATGAAGTCCAAATTGACAATCTGCCATGCCTGAGTTGGTACTGGCAGTGGCTGTAGCAGTTCTGGGGGTTCTGATATGCTCCACCTTCGCTTGTTGGCATGTTTGACATTGTTGCACAAATTTCTGTACTGTTTCCTTCAGATTAGGCCATGCAAACAAGGCCTTTACTCTGCTGTAAGTGGCATCTATACCAGAATGACCTCCTATGCCACTATCATGAACAACTTCCAATATGTGTTGTTGGGCTAAAGAGTTATTTCCCACCCAAACTCGACCCTTGAACCTCATTACTCCATCTTGCAAAGTATACCCTGTTGTGTTACTGCTAGTAAGAGTGAGCTCAGTGATTAACTGTTTATCCTCAGGATCTTCAGAGTATCCATCCTGCAGTTTCTGTACTCAAGCTGGCACACACTCAGAGATGGCCGCAACCTCCCCTTCATATCTTGACAGTGCATCAATTGCTGCATTATTGATGCTCTTCTTGCACTGGATGGTATAGTTTAGATCCATCAATCTGAGCAATGCCTTGTGTTGCAATCTTGATGTCACCCTATGTTTAGTCAAATGAAGCAGGCTCTTATGATCTGTTCTTATCAAAAATTTGCCATGTTGCAGATAGGGGCGCCACTTCTCCACAGCCATCAATATTGCAAGGCACTCCTCATAAACTGAGAGAGTTTGATTTCTTGGGCATAAATGTTTACTCAAATATGCTAAGGGATGATGATCCTGCATCAGCACAGCTCCTATCCCAAAATCACATGCATCTGTTTCTAGTATAAATTGCTTGTTGAAATTGGGCACAGCTAGTACTAGAGCCTGAATCATCTTCTGTTTCATAATCTGGAATGCTCGGTTAGCTTCCTTGGTCCATTGGAAGATATGGTTCTTTTTCAGCATTTCAGTCAAGGGCCTGCTGATAATGCCATAGGGCTTGTTTAGTTGGTGAAAAAGTTTGGGTTCGGCTACTGTAGCACTTTTCGTTTTATTTGGCAATTTGTGTCCAATCATGGACTAATTAGGCTCAAAAGATTTGTCTCGTGATTTACAACCAAACTGTGTAATTAGTTTTTTCTTTCGTCTATATTTAGTACTCCATGCATATGCCGTAAGATTCGATGTGACAGGTACTGTAGCACTTTTTGGGTTTGCTTTTTGCAAACTAAACAGGCTCATAGTGTTGAATAAACCTGCGGTAGTAACCTGTCAGTCCTAGAGACCCACGCAGCTGCCTGACAGTGCTTGGTGTTTTCCACTCCATTACTGCCTGAACTTTACTTGGATCTGTGGCAACACCTGCTGCTGATATGACATGGCCCAGGTACTCTACAGAAGGTTGAGCAAAGAAACACTTGCTGCGTTTGATATAAAATTTGTTGGCATGCAGGATGTCAAATACCTTCCTAAGCAGGACCACATGCTCTTCTATGGTTGCACTGTATACAAGAATGTCATCCATCCATGAAAATGAGCACACCATGGCGCAATAGTTCAGCAAACAGTATGTTCATCAGGCTCTGAAACGTGGCTAGAGCGTTTGTGAGGCCGAACGGCATGACAAGGAACTCATAGAGGCCTTGATGAGTCCGGAATGCCGTCTTATTCTCCTCTCCCACCGCCATTCTTATTTGATGATACCTTGTCCGAAAGTCCAGCTTGGTGAACACTTTTGCACCACTGAGCTCATCCAATAGCTCTTCTACCACCGGCATGGGGTGTTTATGCTTTACTGTCATGGCGTTGAGCTGGCGATAGTCTACACAAAACGCCACGAATCATCTTTCTTGCGGACCAACAGAACTGGTGAGGCAAAGGAACTTGAGCTATGACGCACCACTCCATTCTGTAGCATTTCTTTTAACTAAGTCTCAATTTCATTCTTCTGAATTGATGAGTAGTGATAAGGCCTAACATGCACTGGTTGAGCCCTTGGTATTAGATTGATCTGATGATCAGCCTCCCGAGCTGGTGGCAGTTCTGTAGGAGTAGCAAAGAGATGGTCATACTCATCAACCAATGTCTGGATCATGGCTGGCACGACTGCTTGCGAAGCCTCCTCGATAGAATAGATGCACTGTAGCTCCTCCGACACTACTTCAGAAGGTACTGCACTGTCAAGCTGAATACAGTATGCTACTCCTCCATTTTTAATCAAGCCTTGAAGCTTCTTTCTTGATATCTCGGGACATTGATCGAGCTGTTCACATACTCCATGTAAGGTGATTCTCTGTCCCCTATGAGTGATCCTCATTTCCTTAGTCTTGTAGTCTACCCATATTGGGCTGACAGCCTCTAGCCAGTCCTCACCCACGATCATGTCATAACACCGCAGAGCCAACACACGGGCATCTGATGTGAATGTATGGCCTTGTATCCACCAATGCAGATTATATACTTGCTCAGTGCATTGTAGCTGTCCCCCATCGGCTGCCTTGAAATTGGCTTGAGCACATGGTTGAACTGGTAATTTCAGTGTGGTAACCAGGCGATCACTAATGAAAGTGCCAATACTGCCTGAATCTACCAAGATCAACACTTGTTGTTTGCCTATCTGTGCTAAAAGTTTTAGGGTTTGTCGTTTGGTGCCTTGCTTTGACTCCTGATCCTGCACAGTCATGATTGCCTCATCCCCTTTTGCAATTTCAGACTATTCTTCCTCTGTGTGGTTAGACTGGGTAAACTCCGATGCTTCCCATAGTTCTTCAAGAACATGCAGAGGTATCTGATCCGGGCAAGTGTGGTTGGCAGCCCATTTTCCACCACACTTAAAACAGAGGTTGTTCTTGCGGCGATATTGCTTCAGAGAGGCCAACTTATCCTCTTTGTTCAGACTTGGACTGCAATTTGTCAGTCTTGTCAGTCGCTTGGTGAAAACCCGCCCAAAGGACTTTGGTTTGCTGGCTTGTAATTCTTCTTCTTATAGGAGAGCCAAGGCGCTAGCAGTAGCAATATCTCGCGGTCGATGCAGAGTAACAGTAGTTCTAATTTCATCCTTCAGACCAGCCAAGAACCGAGCCACAAAGTATACCTCATCATATGTAGGGTTGTAGAGGAGGATTCCATGCGCCAACTTCTCGAATTGGGCGTAGTACTCTGCCTCCGTCCCTATTTGCTTCAAATTCTCCAGTTGCTTCAACTGATTTGGGTACTGATCTTTGTCATATTGGGCGAAGACCAACCTGCATAAAATGATCCCAATCTGTCACCCGTCCCCAACGCTCCACCGTCTGCAGCCATGTCGCCGCTGAACCTTGGAAGTTGAGGGCTGCATACCGCGTCTTCATTGCTGGGTGAACGCCATATACCTCGAAATACATGACACATTGATCACGCCATAGCCCTGGGTTTTCACCGTTAAACTTGGGGAAATCCATTTTGGGAACTAGCAGCGAACGGGTAAAGTGCATCGGCTCCAAATTAGGAAGAACAGGGGCGGAATGGTCATGATTCCTACCCGTGACAAGGTGTGGTGTTGGGGGATGAGATCCACCAGCACCCACAACCCAGTGATCCAGATGCATGCCGTTCCCTTGGGGCGATTGGGAGCTCGATGCCGAATGATGCAAGGCCGCTGGAATGTTGTTCAGATCAAACCATCCAGGTGGCAGTGTGGGAATCGCCAACGGGTTCGGCCTCATCGCGGGCGGCGGTGGTGGCTGCATCGGCGGAGCGCGTAGCGGTGAAGGTTGAGGAAGCGGTGGAGGCGGCGGTGGAGGTGGTGGTGGAGGTGGTGGCTGCGCTTCCAACTACTGCACCCGCGTCGTCGTCTCCTTCGACAGCTGCATCATGGATCCCATCGATGTCTCCGCGATGGAACGCCACACCTCGAGGTCGCTGAGTTTGTCCAGCGTCATCGCCATCATTGTCTGCAAGGCGTCGAACTGCTTAGACATGTCCTTCATCCCGGCGAACTATGTCGCCAGGGTCTCCATGGTCGCCTTGAGGTCGTCCATCGAGGTCGTCATGTCCGCCTGGAACTTGGTGAGCTTCTTCTTTGGCGCCAGCACGGAATTGGTGTGGTGAAAAAAATCCCTGCCTCGGACGAACAGGCTCTCGATACCAGATGTCACGAACCAACTATGGAGAGATGGAGTTCTACTGGAAAATGAAAGAACATGATAACGAACTCGGCTACTCCGGGGAAGACGGGTTATTATTCTACTAGTATTTGGAGTATTCTGTTACAGCCTGAACTCTCTTCCCCTCTCCTATGCGCTTTATATACCAGCGCTTACAGCCTTGCCAGGCAACAAGCCCGAACCTACCAGTCGGCCCATCAGATAGCGATACAACCCATCTTGTCGTAACATTTCCCCTTCCCGGTGACCGGCTCCGACGATGGCTCATCAGACTCCTCGACGGAGGCCTCGGAGTTGGTGAAGGAGATTCTCTCACGCAGACCCCAAGAGGAAGGCCCAGCAGTCCCCAGCAAGCCCCAAGCAGAGGGCGAGGCAGCCCCAAAGGCCTGAGCAGTGCGCGCAAGAGCGGCCTCCGCCGCCACTGCGAGTGAGGGAGCTCCGGCGGCAGGTCCCTCTGCTCGGAGAACTCCTGCGACGACATGGGTTGGTGAGGGAGGAGGAGGAGATGGGGTGGGAACCAGGAGAGTTTGTGGCCGACGGGGCCAGAAAGGCCACCGGCGGTTTAGGCAGTGGATGCCAGCGCCAGGGAGGCCACCGGCGGAGGGGAGGAGGCGCTACACTTTATTAACTTTTTTTTGATGAAACAGGAGGGGTTTTACCCCCTACTGGAATTTATTAAAGTTAAAAGCAAAGTTTACAGCAACAACACCTCACGGGACAAAAAAGGAAAAGAAAAAATAAGGAAGATTACACAAAGGCAGCAATCCATGAATCCAAACTTGGACGAAGTCGTGCTTTTGCTCTTAGCTTAACCAGAGCAAATTCAGTCTTGAACATCTGTTTGCAGCATCGAACTGAATGAGGTAAACCCCTGAAGATTGCATCATTTCTCATCATCTAAATGGACCAGCACATGGTCACAGTGATCTCAAGAAAGAATGGCAGTCCAAGCTGTAGTTTAAGACTATCAACAATAGCACATGGATCAGGGGTGCTTGGAATAATCACCGAGAGAGTTGACCAACATGCACTAGCAAAAGAGCAGTGGAACAATAAGTGAGCCTGATCCTCTTCCACATTGTGATGACAAAGAACACAGCTAAAATCTGGCAGCTGCATATTACGCCTTTGTAAGAGGGCTCTAGTGCTGAGCCTATCTTTGAGAATGAGCCAAAAGAAAATCTTCCTTTTATTTTGACAAGCTGATTTCCACAGCCACTGATAGACAGGATGAATTTGTCGGTGTCCAATGAGGAACTTGTAGGCTTTATTAGAGGAGAAGGTTGAAGATCCCCAAACATAACTCCAAATATCAGGAGTAGGTTGAAGTTGCAGACTCTGAATGACCACTGAAAAATCTAGAAATTGGTCATAAGCCTCAGCAGACAACGGTAAATGGAAGAGGTCATGCAGTTGAGGTGAGCTGGCCGCGACTGACACGGTGATATGCTCATTCGTGACAAAAGAAAAAAGCTCAGGGAATTCCTGGCTATAAATTAGTGGTCCCCAAAGATCATGCCAGAGAGAACATGTGTTGCCATTCTGTAAAGTAATTTTAGCAATGTCTTTGAATTTGTTGACCAATTTAAGAATGCCCTTCCACCAAAATGAACCTCTGAAGATCATATTCTGAACTGGTAACTTGTTCCTTGAGTAATACTTGTCCCAAACCAGCTGAACCCAAGGGAGGGGACTTTGTTATAAAATTTATGCAAGTGCTTCAGTAGGAGACTTTCATTCTAGATGGTTATGTCAAGCACACCAAGACCTCCCTCATCTTTTGGTAAACAAACCATGGGCCAAGCAGCTTTTGGCGGTTTCCTACTATTAATGTCAGAACCACGCCAGAGACAATGTTTTCGATACTTATCAATCTGCTTTACTACTGTTTTTGGCAATAGAAAGCAACTCATAGCAAAAGTTGGTAAAGCTGTTAAGATTGCATTTGTAAGCTCCAATCTCCCTGCTTCACTCAAAAAGGAGGAAAAGGCCACCATTCTTCTTTCACATTTGGACACCAGAGGCCAAAAATCTGCAACTGATGGCTTACAAAGACTAAGAGGGAGTCCCAAGTAGGTGAAGGGTAGAGTACCTTTTGAGCAGCCAAATGAGGAAGCTAGAGAATTAAGCTTGGCATCATCAATGTTTATGGGAACCATCATGGATTTCTCAAAATTAACCCTGAGACCTGAAGCTTCTGCAAAATCAGCTAGGAGTTGTTTAAGGTGGGTCAATTGAGGGAGATCTCCTTTCATGAAAATCAATGTGTCATCAGCATACTGTAGAATTGGAAAGTCATGATCACTTAGCAAATTTAGGGGCAAACTCAGTTGACCAGAGGCTCTAGCATGATTGAGTATGGTCTGGAGAAAATCAGCTGCCAACACAAAAAGAAGAGGTGAGAGTGGGTCACCTTGTCTCACTCCTCTTCTACAATGGAACACTTTTCCTGGGACTCCATTTAAAAGAACAGCAGAGGTACTAGAAGCAAAAATACTTTTCATCCAAAGCAGCCATCTAGGTGGAAGGCCCTTGTGCTCCATGATCTGTAACATGTATTCATGCTCAACCTTATCAAATGCCTTTTCAAAGTCCAATTTCAGAATAATGAGTTCCTGCTTTGACTGATGACACATGTGTAAATATTCTAGAGCCCAAGTAATATAATCTTGAATAGTTCTATGTTTTATAAAGCCATACTGATTCTTATGTAAAAGAGCAGGCAAAACTTTCTGAAATCTATTGGCTAACAACTTTGTGAGAATTTTCACAGAAGTGTTCAAAAGAGAGATAGGCCTGAAATCTGATATTCTCTGAGCATCATCCTTCTTAGGTACAAGAGTGATGTGGGATCCATTAATGCTCTGGAGGCACAAGTGGTTATCGTAGAATTGATGACACAGGCTGTAGAAATCAGAACTGATAATGGGCCAACAATGTTTTATGAAGTCTGTGTTGAAGCCATCTGGCCCTGGTGCCTTATTGGAGGGGAGATTTTTAATCACTGCATCTATTTCAGCAATAGAGAAAGGGGCTACTAAATCAGACAGGTCCACAGAGGGGCTGAGGTGGGATGCAAGATCAAAGCCCATCGAAGTAAAAGAAGTAGTACCCAATCTTTCTCTAAAAGATAGCCAAATTAATTGAGCTATGAAGTAAAAGAAGTAAAAGAAGTAGTACCATATTGTTATGATCATCAAGAAGATGAGATATGAAATTTCTCCTATATATCACTGTGGCTTGTGTATGAAAACATTTAGTACTGGCGTCCCCAAGAGTAACCCATTTAATGTTCCCCCTCTGTTTCCAGTATGTCTTCTGCTGTTGAAGGAGGTTGACCAATTTACTCTCTATAATTTTCCTGAAATTCCATTCAATGAGACTGAGGTCTCTAAATTCCTCAAGAAGATTGAGGAAAGATAGAATTAACTTAACATTTCTGATAGTGTCTTTAAGAGCAGAAAGAGTTTGCCTCCATTGTTTCAGCACCTGTCTCAAATTCTTGAATTTTGCAGTAATGCTCTTTGCTGGGTCAGTGATATGAGGGGGTGAGACCCATCCCGGTTGGACCTGTGTCAGAAAATCTTCATGCTGAAGCCAAAAATTTTCAAACCGAAAGATGTGCCCTTTTGGAATGTCAGTAGATACAGTGACCAAACATGGAACATGGTCAGAGGTTTCCATAGCTAAAGTGGTGACAAAGGAGTTAGGATAGACTGTAGTCCAACTAACAGATGTAAAGAACCAGTCTAGACGCTCCAGCAAAGGTGGGTTTTGTTTATTCGTCCATGTAAATCTCTGACCCCTCAAAGGCAATTCAACCAGCCCAAGTTTACTAACTGCCTCGTTGAATAAAAGCATTTCTGCAAAATCTGCCCCTAACCTGTTACGGTCCTCTGGATTGCGATAGAGGTAAATCACCGACAACTATCCAATCTACATCAACTGGCATAGAGACATTCTTAAACCAACGAATGAAATCACGTTTCCCAGATGGCGTGCAAGGAGCATGTACATTTGTCAGGACCCAGGTGGCATTGTTATGCATGGAAGAGAACAAGACTGAGAGAACATACTCATTCTGGAAGATAAGATTACCAGAAAACATAGCACTCTTCCAGATAATGATAGAGCCACTAGAGGCTCCATTAGATGGCAGGAACTCAAACCGATCAAAACAAGCAGGACAGATAATACGAATAAAGGCACTATCAAACACTGATCGTTTAGTCTCCTGAAGACAGATAACATCACAATTCGATTCAGACACACGATCTCTTAGTGAGTTCCATTTTTTCTCGGAGTTAATACCCCGTATGTTCCAACTAATAATCTTCCATTGTCTTACAGCCATGGATAAACTATAGGCAAAGCAAAAGATTAATCTTAGACATCTAAGATCAAGAGCAGCTCAGCATCATTTTCTGCTCTTCTTGGGCTTGGCCTCGGCATCTAACTCTTCTTCAGACTGCTTGGGCTTCTTTGCTTTGGGCTTTCCAATAGCACCCTTCTTGGTGGGCTTGGAGGTAAGCTTTTCTTTAGTCAAGTGCAAAGGATGTTCCCAGTCAAGTCCAATAGCACCCTTCTTGGTGGGCTTGGAGGTAAGCTTTTCTCAGCATTGATATTGCAAAGGATGTTCCCAGTTCACGGACTACAGAAGCAGAAAGGAGTGGTGGATTAGAGTCACAACCAAGGCAACAACGCTCTTTGCAAACAGGAGTCTTAAATCCTTTTGAGATACGATGCAATCTATCACTACGATGCAGGGTTGCTTCACAAATGATTAGGGACTTACCCCTTTTGCCACGAGGTGTAGGGGCAGTGACAGGTGGAGCTGAAGGTGGAGGAGTCTGCAGGGCGTTGGGGGTGGCCTCAGAAACTCTAGAGGGTAGCACAGAGGGGTCCTTTTTTGCTGGTTCAGCATCCTGAACATTAGCACTGCCGGGCAGGTGAGTAGGATCTGGAAGGTCAAAGCCAGTGGGGCCTGCATCAATCATGACTTCAGAATCATCACAAGAGAGATCAACAATGGAAACATTCGGTTTGACTTTAGGAAGAGAAAAAGAAAAGGGGGTGCCATTACCAGAAAAGTTCTTTGCCACAGTAGCCCAAGCCGAGGATTGGAGAAAATCCTTTGCCCATTCAAAGGTTGCCTAAACAATTACAAGTACAAGCTTCATGAGACAAAGAAAGAAACAAAGAAAATAAAAAGGATTACACATAGTTGTCTAGCCGTAGTTGAATCTGTAAACGAAGATCATCTTTAGCTCTGAGTCTAGCTAATTCTTGTTTGAAGACTAGTTTGCAAGCTGCTTGTATAGAGGGTTGTTGATTTCTGAAGATGGCATCATTCCTAACAGACCAATGCTTCAGTTAATTTAATCCACGGCAATCAGGAAATCATAATCCAAATTAGTTACAAGAGCTAGATTGAATATAGTTCATTGGCTATGGAGTATGGATCGCGTCGTCAGGTGAGGATCGCATAAATTTGTTCATTGGCTGGCGTGATCCACGCCAGCGGCCATCGTTGACGACGACGTACGCTGACAAGATACGTGAATACACATGAGAAGTAGAACAAATTAGTACAACTACTGAATATTCAATTTGATCTAGCTTGTTCTAAATCAAAGAATATTCAAATTCAAGAACTGTACTGAAACCGCGGTACTACCTCGAAGAAAACTAGCTTGTTGACAGTTGAGTACGTACGGCGGTTACGTACCGTCCATATATAGCTCGTGTGGATTACTCCTCATTCCGTTAGCAAATGATGCGCATATCAACAGCGGTCTCGGTCGCAGTTTGGGCACAGGTAGCCCGGAGGAAGAATCTAGTACTCCCTCCGTCCCAGAAAAAGTGTCGTTTTAGGTTTTTCAAACATCGTATTCGACCGCTTGTCTTATTCAAAATTTTTTAATAAATATTATTTATTTTGTTATGACTTATTTTATCATTAGAGATACTTTAATAATGATTTATTTATTTTATAATTTGCACAAAATTTTTAAATAAGACGAACGGTCAAACACGATGTCTGAAAAACCTAAAACGACACTTTTTCTGGGACGGAGGGAATACTACTTTAATTTTCTACTAGCTTTAGGGCAGTACCAACGAAAAAAATCAAAATCAGAGTAGTTTCTACAACATAGGACACTGCACCAAGAAACTATCTTCCCTGGTGCAAGAATTTCACCTTATGTCTAGAAAAAGGAATTGACCAATTATTCACCGTGTTTCTGAATCTTGTCTCCAGATCCTTTGCGCACAAACTACACGTGCCAGCAAAATAGCTCCGCCACGCCGCATACTTGTTACTCTAGCTTTGCTAGAACACACGTACGAACACACCTCAAGAGGCCGCCGGCTCTCGTGCTGCCTCCCTCTGGTGTGCGCTGTCCTACAAGTGCCGGCGAATGCCACGCGCTCGCTGGCTGCTGCAGACATGCCCGGGCCAGGACTTCGACGTGCACCACGCGCACCTCCACGCGCGGAATTGAAGCCGCTCAAGTACACGTGCCAGATCTCCGGTTCTCCGCTCGCGCCCTGCAGTGGGCGCTGCCGTTCAAGGGCAACTGCACAGCCGCCGTGCCGTCCGCCGGCGTCAACGTCTTCCCTCGGTAGTGCGGCGCCACCTGGCTGCGGGCTGCCCATTGACGCCGTCGCCCCGTGGGCCGAGGAGGATCGAGAAGCACAATGACTACGGCCGGGTCGCCCGAGACAGAGCATGGACACGGAGGCAGCAGGCATCTGCGAGGCGGGTCGCAAGCGACCGCAAGCGAGATTGGCATCGAGTGGCTGCGCAGGGAGTTGGACGTCGAGCGGCGGCGTGCGGGAGGACTGGAGCAGCGAGGCGGGCGTCGAGCCGCCATGTAGGGAGTCAGGCGTCGAGCGGTGGCGTGCGGGAGGACCGGAGCAGCGAGGCGGCTGCGGCGAGGCGGACTAGCGGAGGAGGATGCCCCAGCGAGGCAGGCGTCGAGCGACGGCGTGCCGAGAGAAGCGCGGGGGAAGGAGGGAACGAGGACAATGCACGGGAAATCAGAGGCGGAGCGAGGGCGCAGAAGAGGGGAGGGCAAGTGCGTGCAGAGCTGTGGCCAAGCCCGTGCGAAGCGAGCAGGCGAGCGCGCCATCTGCGGCGGCAGCGCACAGGATCAGATCGAAACGAGTGGAGTCTCCCCAACGGGCGTTTCGGTGGTTTCTCGGTGCATCGGTGCGAGGGTCGACGTCGTTCCTTCGTGAAGAAATCGTTTCTTCATTCTGTGCTCTCTCTCTCTCTTATTTATTTCCTATGCCATGTCAGCAAAAAGTTAAGGTGTCAAGACAATTAATAGACATAGAAATCATCATAAATATGCCATTAGGACTGCCCAAACTACAATGCTCGCTCTCCAACAAGGTCCTATTTGGAAAAGTCATACATTGGCTACTGCTTTTGTCAAGCTAGGAGGATGTGACCCATGTGCCAAGAGAAGAACAAATAAAACAAAGGTCATTGGATCCTCTTACTTTGACGTTTTCCTTGAAATGAGAGTACCTGAGGCCTCTATATAGACGGCAGTAGCCCCCTAATTCTCTATGCGATTCAGAGAATGAGACAAAGGGTTAGTCATAGTAGTTGAATTCAAATGCGAGCACTTTCCGCGTCCGAGAGTTTAGAGCACTCTCAATGCAGAAACCATCATAATTTCTTTGGATATTAATTGTACTACCATCTAAGTGTTTTACTGATGTGGCAAGGTAGTTATTGAAGAGAGAGAACAAAAATCATAGAAACCGGGTCTAAGTTAGACATCATGTCTACATGAGAACCATGGAGAAATGTGATTGGTAGAGAATGGAGAGATAATGTATGTGATTGGATAAAAAATTATTCTATAGAAATTATCCATTTGGACATTGGTTTTTATATATAGTATCTATAAAAAATAATAGGTATAGAAACTACGCGTAGTTTCGCATTGGACTGCATGTCCCGATTGTGGCGTATCAACTAGTCCGAGTGCTTTTTTGTAGTCATCATAGTTCACCGAGGCCACGTGAAGACCGGGTGGGTCCAGCATCGAAGCCTCTGGGAACGTGCGTGGGTTGATTGACCGCGCCAGTCACAATGTCTCTTGAACGAGTTACACACTTACACTCTGATCTTTTTTCACGAGCGTGTCGTAATTCATTAAGCAGAAACAGAATTTGACCGGTTACAACATCCCCCAAGTAATCCCTAGATTATCGTGGGAGGATGGAAGCCAACACGACCTGAATAAACTAACTTAAGATTACATTACATGAAAGTTGAGCAACCAATTGGGCGGGTGCCGATGAGGCTAGCAAGCCTCGTTAAACTCACCAAACACGAACCCTGCCACGTCGAACTTCAAGAGTGCTCGAAGTGCTTCCCTTTTTGCGGAGTCAAGTGGGCCCTGGAGTCCCTTCTTGAAATCCGCCACTACCTGGATATCTGATCGCTGTGAGGCGGAAGGCTCCCACTTGGACACAAGCACCTTTTGCGCGTGGAGGGTAGCGTTAGGGGCCCGCGAGGCACACTTTGCCGCCAGACGCGTGCTATGTCGGATGGAAACCGACGATGGAGAGCGACGGGTTCAACGACGTGGTGGCGCCTTGA
Organism: Saccharum spontaneum; assembly: GCA_022457205.1. Lineage (NCBI taxonomy): Eukaryota > Viridiplantae > Streptophyta > Magnoliopsida > Poales > Poaceae > Saccharum > Saccharum spontaneum. Next base: position 6,931,665 of record CM039604.1, read on the forward strand.
GGATGCGGGTCTTGAGCAGGGCAGAGACGCGCCTAGCAAACTCCCAGGCGAGTGCCAAGGGAGAAATCGGCAAAGGAGTAGGTGGCCGATCATCCACCCCCAATGCCTCGGCATCCGTGTAGATGAGCTAAACCATCCGCGGTGGCGAATGGGTGTCCGCCAACAAAGCCTGAGCCACCAAAGGGGTCGCAGTCGGGGTTGACAGGCGCCCAAGCGCCGAAGCACCGAAGCACCCACCGATCGACTGACGACGAGCGAGACAGCGAGCTCATCGAACATCGGATCAACCCAAACGGAGGCTCAGTGCCCTCACACAGCACCACAGTGAGCGGATCAGGCTCTTGGGGGAAGCAAGTGACAGTAGTAGAAGCAACATTGCCTGTTACGGCAACGTCGACCTCCCTCGGCAGCTTGCTCCGGCGCCGGCGGCGTCGACGATGGGGGCCGTTGGTGCCCCCATATCCACCTGCGCGGCTCTGGCACATGGCACGTGCGAGGAGGACCGTGAGCGCCCACCCTCTGCCTCTGACGCCGTCGCTGGCATCACCGCGGCCCGCCTGGGCCACTTGCAGTCCCTAGCAAGATGGCGGTAGCCGCGACAACGCAGACAACACCGTGGCAACCGGCAGGTTGCTACCCTGTGTGAGAGGGAGAGGCAGTTGAAACATCTGCCGTGTAGCTCCGTCAGGATCTTCCGTGCCAGCGGAAGCTGCATCTCGGTCGAAGCGGCCGTAGGTCACGACTCCTGTCGTAGGAGAATCTCACGCCACCCATCGGCATCGGGGGCGGAGACACGTCCACGATGTCCAAGACGTTGACGAACAGGGGCACGACCATCCATGGGCCGAGCAGGCAGGCTGTGCACCAGTTGGGGACGCGACCGGCCACATCTCGCAGGCTGACGGCGCATCCCAGCCAGCCAGCGTCAGCACCGCCCCGGCCCCGGACCACTGCAGATGGCTGGGCGTGCGGAGGGGGCACCGATGTCGGCAACTTGTGACGGAGAACGGCGTCGAGGTAGGACCTAGGTTGAACCGTGCAGGAGGCGTGCAAATGCGACGGGCGCGCTGCATTAGGAGTGGGCTCGTCGTCGGAACTACCCGCGCTGGGGTTAGCGTCAGCCCAGCGACGAGCCTTGGAGCGCCCGACCGAGCAGCCACCAGGAAAGAAGGGGGCAGCACGGGGGGAGAGGGATTGGGACGGCCTCGGAGATGAACCGCCTGTCATCCGCCACGACGATGGCGACGCGGTCGACGGCGACGGTGCCCGCCCCACGAGCACGCCGTGGAGGGTGGCGCCGAACATGAGGGGAGGAGCCGCATCGTCGCCATCTTCTTCATCATTGTCCCCGACGTCCACGATGACGACCTCATCCTCCAACGGTGGAGACCTCGCCACAGGCGCTGCCATCACGCCGGGAGCAGACAGGCAGAGGAGGCTGGTGCTGGCCACCGGCAGGCTGACCTGAGGGAAGGCGCTGGCTGCAGGGGTGCATTCCGGAGTGGTTGGCTTGCCGAGGAGTGCCGGGAGACCTCCAACGACCCCGTGGATGGATAGATCAGGTTGAGGGGAGTTCGGATCTATCTGGGAATGGGGAGGGAAGCTGCTGGGTGGAGGCCCGACTGCGGGGGGCGGGCGGCGCCGCCGTCGTCGAGGGGAGGAAGGGCAGGGTCGGGCGGGTGGGACGGGTCCATCCAACTTTCACTTACACTCTGATCATTATGTACTTTGTTTTTTTCCCTAATATATATCCAGTAAGAGCCAAGGCCCTTCCTATTCTTTTTTTTTAAAGAAACATAGCATATTGGTGGTAACCCCAGAAATTCCAAACTCAATTCGATCGTTGGACTGCGTGCGAGTTCAGAGTTGTATAACAATTTCAGCAATAAGTTAGTGCATATGAGAGGAGTAACTGTCCCATCCTTGTTACTTCGAATCTCATAGGAATAATAGCTCTGTGTATGAGTCGGATCAACAGATTGATCGTCATTTGAATTATCTTGGTTCTCGCATTCCGCCGTGGCATGTGGTTTTGCCAGTATCAACCCTGGTTTTCAAATGAAGGCAGAAATGGTTTTGGCTGAGTCATCTCTCTACTCCTGTTTTGCTATGCAGAATAGGAGAGATATCTAAATAACATCATGGTCATCTCTACGCGTGTTGCTGATGTGAACAGCTAAACAATTTACAATTGGCTAATTAAGTGGTTAACTGAGACACGGCCTGAATAGTCCATTATGAACCAGATCAGAGATGATGGCAACAAATATAATTAAATAAACACAGCTGCTAGGCACTCTCATTTGATAGTTGAACACTACTTCAGATGGGAGCCGTTGACATTTTTATTATACTTAACATTGCTCTAGCTACTTCCTTCCCCATGGCGTTCTGTTGGATAATATCATGTAACAAAGGAGTATTATACTGGGCCAGTGTCTACCTATTCTGCTACCGCCTCTCTGAAATCCATGAACTCAGCACCTCCGCGGCAGCAAATTTGGAGGCCGCTGGTTTTGACAACAGAAGCTACAAGGCATATTGCGCAAATGAAATCAAATGCCTATAAATACCCCTCGACTTCACTGCCATGCTCCATATCACACCCAAGCATCAAACAACAGATTTCCTTTTTGGTCCTACAAAGATAAGAAAGGAAGAGTTCAGATCGTCGCCATCCAGTTTTATCCATTACCCAGTGAGGTCTAGTTGCTTGGCTTCGTGGGGAATAGCATGGAAGAGCAAAAGCGCAGTATGGGTGATGTGGCTGCAGTTGCAGTCCCTCCCATGCAGACAAGCGAGAGCAACAAGATTTCCATCATCATCTCCCCAAGGGCTGCAACCTCCAAGATTATGCCATTTGAGCTGATCCATGCCGGCAGCGTCAGCTCACGACCACATGCTGATGTTGCTGAATCCTCTGTTACACATGCAGTTCATCATCACCGATGGAATCAAGGCTTACCAAAGATTAATGCAGTTCCTCTGATCAAGAAGGTAAAGTTATAAAACCTTCCAGTTCAGTTTAACTGTCTGAAATTTGTCATTGAGTTTTGTAGAAATTAAATGTTGACCTGAAAGAGTGGCCATTGCATTGCAGATGATCGCGGAATTCCTTGGCACATTCATACTGATCTTCACTGTGTTGTCCACCATCATCATGAATGAACAGCATGATGGCGCCGAGAGTCTGCTCGGCATTGCAACCTCTGCAGGTTTAGCTGTCACTGTTCTTGTGCTGTCCCTCATCCACATATCTGGCTGCCACCTGAACCCAGCAGTCAGCATCGCCATGGCTGTATTTGGCCACCTCCCACTTGCTCACATCCTGCCTTACGTGGCTGCACAAATTCTGGGCTCCATTGCTGCCTCCTTCACTGTCAAGGGCATCTATCATCCAGTGAACCCTGGGATCGCCACCATACCCAAGGTTGGCACTACTGAAGCTTTCTTCCTTGAGTTCATCACGACATTCTTGCTTCTGTTCATCATCACCGCTCTGGCCACTGATCCCCACGCAGTAAGTTTTATGTCGCTTTCGACCTTGCAATCCTGTTTTCCCTTCTTCCCATTGTATGAAGCCAAAGCTAATAATGATCTTCTCATAAATCTTCAGGTGAAAGAGTTGATAGCAGTGGCAGTTGGGGCAACAATAATGATGAATGCTCTTGTCGCAGGGTATGTGCATATGGAATTGTTCAGAAGTACTTTCCATTAGGAGATTTCTTGTGTACTTGAAATTTCACAAAAATATAATCTAACTTGGCTTGTTAATGTGTATGAGCAGACCGTCGAGTGGAGCATCGATGAATCCTGCACGCACACTTGGACCGGCAATTGCCACCTGTAGATACACTCAGATTTGGATCTACATGGTGGCAACGCCACTAGGCGCTATAGCTGGAACTGGAGCCTATGTTGCAATTAAGTTGTAGTTTCCAAAAGGTAGAGAAAATTCAGAAATCTGTACCTGAACATAACTTATCTGCCGTAATAGTTCTAAGGAACTTCATGTTTCTGCAGGGGACATGTGACTCTCAGAGTGAGCTGATACTCCAAGAACAGTGTAAATACATCAAAATTCTTCAGACTTCATGGTCAATTGGAAAGTGTAGATGCATGATACAATATTGATTTTAACCATTTTGGTTCCCTATATGTACAGTTCTCAACTTCCTCCTTTTTCCTACTTGAAATGTACATATGTGTCATTCTTCAGCTCTTAGCTGATCTCATTAGTTTCCTATAGAAGTTTGTTTTCTTTTTCTTACCTCACTCACATGCCCAAGTCCAAATTCCAACGCGATATTGTGCTACAAAAACAACATGCAAGGGACCCAGTTTATGATGTCAAGTATAGTGTGTTGTTGCTATGCAGCAGACTACTACCTGGTTTGCATACCAGCTAGACACATGACACATGTTGAGTGTTATAACTACCTGCAGAACTTAAGTCTCACTGTACATATCCATGAATTCTGGAGAACAAGTGAGCAGTGTTCCTCCAAAGGTTCAAGAGCAACGCTGCCCACCTCAGATATTGAGATCACGGCATCCGATTTCCAATGGAAATTATTCGATGTAAGGACCAGGGTACTTTACTAAGCACAATACTTTGCTAATGCAGTAACTCTGCTAGTAGAGTACAGGGGTTTGACCGATTAATCTCAATCTATAATGACTCCTGAGCACGTCGGAGCCCTTGCTGGACATGATCGGCTCGGACCTCCTCGACGCCCACGGCAGGCCATCGATCCGGGTTGTCTGCGATATGGTGGACGGGGAAACGGAGCACTGAGACCCTGCTTTGTGCTCTGCACGGCAGCGCGCCGGCGCCGGAGGCTCGGGTGGGCGGTGGGCCTGTAGAGGATGGGCCGTTCGTGCGACGGCTTCGATTTAGGCCCGTATGTTCCGTGGGCTATGGCCCCAGGAACAGCAGGCGGAATGGAAGTTTTCAGTCGTGAATACGGGCTTAACCAACTGGTTCAATGTTCCGGAGTTGGTTCTGCAATGGGCCTTAACCAATGTTTGTTGAATATTTGCTTCTTATGTTTGGACCAATATATATACTCTCAAACTTTGCTAAAAAAATATATGGTCTCAAAAAATTGTCTGGGCCAAATGTATTTTTTTTTGAAATGTGGGCCAATATAATTGCCTTGAATAAAGGTGGACCAATACATACAGTAAACTTTACATCACATATTGATTGAATATTAATATTAAACTTCATATAGCTCCTAGAATCGGTGCTCCCCCAGCGATCGTGATTACTGTATGCGTACGGTCCTCCAGTCCGTATCCTCCATGTGTTCGGCTCCACCGGCCCCCACCTCCTCTCCTCGCCGCTACCTCTTGGGCCCGCATCCTCCTGCTCATCGGAACAGCCACGCCCCTCGGGCCCACCATCCGCGCGACGCCTAAAGCTCGTGCGTGTGCGTGCGCCTCCTCTCCCTATCTCATGATTCATGGGCCCAGGTCTGCTCTGGCCCGGTCTCAGTGGTTCGACCCGTTCAGCCTCGGAGCCGTTGTCGTCCGACCTGGAAGACGCGCGTCTCCACGCGCCGAGCCGCTGCATTGGAGCTCGTGCTCGCACCAGCCTCGCCGCATTCGTTGACCTGCGCCTTAAGTGCATCCGTCTCCTTTTCTTGCTCCCCTTCCTTCTCCCGTTCCACAGCTCCGCCTGCTCGTGCCGCGGCGACGCCATTGCCGTCGAGGTTGCTGCATAGGTGTGTGTGTGCCTCCGTCGCGTCCATGGATGCGGGCCGTCTTCCTTCCTCTTCTCCGTTCGCCTACGCCAGCCGCCTTCTGGATTTCTGCTCCCTTCTTTTATTCCCAACAAATTCATTTCAGCATTATTGTGTACCACTATTGTAGCCTTTCCATTAACAGGTCTGTGTTGTTGGTCCACAAGTTGTTTTCACCCTATTAAGGTATGCATATATGACCTGAACACCAACATAGTAGGGGCCTACCTTCCTCATTTATATTCTGTAGACTAGCCATCTTCTTCCTATAGTTTCTACCCAAAATTTTTTGAATTACAGTGCTTTGCATTGGTGCTAACTTTTCGTTTAGTAGGACAACCACCATTACGTGATCAGTTCAGACTTCAGAGTGACGGTTCCCCAATACTCAAGTGGCCACCCTAATTCAAGCACCTTTTCAATAAATATATTTAGGTTTAGTAAACCATTTCTGTTCTTCAAGCTAGAACTGTTCTTAGTTCCTAATTTGAACACTGGGATTCATAATCATGTGCACTCCCTTTTGCTATAATGTGATTGCTGGGCTAAAAGAGTTACCTTCGTGATTTTAGTTGCAATCTGTTTTCTTCAAACTGATTTGGCGTGTGGGGCATTTTCACAAGCCTGTTTAGAGAGAGAAACTTTTCAATGACGTAGCCTTTCACATTGAAGTACATGTACTTTAGAGTAATTAGTTTGACGAGCTGCAATTATGAAGGATGTTAGTTTTCTCATAGCTCATGGATTTATGTTGCTTCTTACATGAATACATTTTTGGAGGACACGTAGAGTTTTTTTTGACCGAAGAGAACATGTAGAGTTCAGTGGACAGAAGGACGTTTATGATCTATCTGACCATTGTTTTGTTTCATAATTTGCTTAATACTATCAATTGATATCTAACAAACTTGCATGTATGCAGTGCTCTGTTTATGTCTCATTTCTTTTCAAATCTGCTGGGTGAGCAACCTACATTACAATCAACAAACTGCAGGGCAACAATTCTCATGCATGATCAAGCCACTCCAATGTAAAATGCTTGGTCTATTAGCCTCTGGATCAGCTAATGTTTCCTCTGCCTACATTATTTAGGCCTGTCATATTAGTTGCCACTGTGACTGGTGTAGCGATAATACCCTACTACGATGTTGTCAAAATGCTTTTGCCGCACATGTAATGTTGTTATTTAGTTCAATAAGTTTGCTTTGATGGCAGTTTGCCATCTCCTTAATGGATTATCTTTATGTTTAGAAATCACATGAATTAAGGTGTGTTGTATATGACGCTGACTTCCTTTGGCTCCAACATTCAACATTTGAAGTTGCTCTATGCACAAAACTTATTTTGTATTCTCAAATACACTAAGATGACGTCCTTCAACTATGAATGTTGCGTAACCATCCTCTTTCCTCGACATATTGGCACATGCAACAAAGTGCTTTTGTCGCACTGTGCCTACGGGCGTGGCGAAGCGCGCCTGTCTTCCTAGTATATACTGGAACGTTGGAATGGACCGACACTGGCACCGTTAGTTCCAACTGCTGCCAGATCCAAATAGCCACCAGAACAAAATTGAGAAATACAGTTTGCTGTTTCCGTTTATACCACAAGAAAAAAAGGTAACCCATAGCTCTAACTTTGAACTTATTCTTTTATATTTATGCCACATTGACAAATATAGCTTGTTGTTTCTGTTATGGGAATTGCTAGCGCCCGGACGTCCGATGGGATATGATTCCATCGGACGGTACTGAACGGCCGAGCAGAAACGCGCAACACTCCCACCATATCGCTGCAGTCCTTCCCCGTCTGTCTCTTCCCGCCACCCACGCGTACCCCGCCCCCGTCCGTCTCGCCTCACCCCGTGCCCGCTGCTCCTCCCTCTGACCCCCTCCACTCTATCCGCGCGGGCAAGACCCAACAGTCGGAATGAGGGCGAGCACGCCCCGTCTGCAGGACCCAGGCACGCCACGCGTCCCGTCCGCCGGTCCCCGGCTCGCCGTGCCCCTTGCCCCAGCACCCGGGCTGTGCCCCCATGACTTTCTAAACATATCTCTGAAACATGAAACACTTGCAACATGAAACACGTGAATGCAACGTACATTTGAAGCAGATAAAACATTTGGAACATACACTTGCATCATGTATGTGAAACATATGCAATATCCAAATAAAACACTTGCAACTTGCCACATGAAAACACTTATTGCAACATAAGACTGAAACAACTGAAACATTTTGAACATACTCTTGCAACATATGTGTGAAACACATGCAACATCCAAATAAGCACACTTGCAACATACGTGTGAAAAAGTAGATGAAACATTTAGAACGGACTATTGCAACATATGTGTACAACAATTGCAACATCACGATATATTTTTGTAACATCGATTTATATGAAAGACTTACAACATACTTCTGAAATATTTAAAACAAATTAAAACATACTCTTGCAATATGCGCTTTCAACGCAACATTTCCTTGCTGCTCGGCAGAATGGAGGCTCGTCGGTGTGTGTGTTCACCGGAGGCAGCGACCCGACGACGCTTGTAGGCGACGGGCTGGCGGCAATGGCTGCACGTCGCGGAAGGGAGGCATCGGCCGCACGAGCGGCGGGGAGGCCACGGCAGCGCGACTTAGAGAGGGGCGGTAGCTGAGCGCCGCAACTTTGAAACGGTCGCGCGCCGTGCCTGGCAAGGCCAGCGGCCAAGCGTTGCGCTTCGAAGGCGGCCGCGTGCTGTGCCTCGGAGGGCTAGCGGCCGTGCGCTCAGGGGTGGCAGGCGAGCGGATAAGAGCGATAGGAAGAGGAACGAGTGGATAGGAATAAGTGGACGAGCAACGTTTTTTTAAGAACGAAGGAGCGTGGGTTGTTGGGCTGGTGTTGTGGCCCAGCAACAGAGTGTTCGGGCAGACAGACGCCCTGTTTAGAGCATTATGGTTCCGTTATCAGATCAAATGCCTTTTTTAATATAAAAGAAGTCGTGCGCCATTGGCAATAAATATTCATTTCAAATTATTTTTTGCCAAACTACACACCACAGACTTCAGATTCTAAATAATTTTAGAACTGGTTTTATCACAAAGAATGTAACCAGTTGACTTACGCTTAATACCTAATAACAATAATAAATTATATAAATAACCCATTAACCCTACGAGGTAATTTAAGGACCAATAAATTTAGGACTGGTTTTATAAATAAATTCTAAAGTCTCCCCTTAGTGACGTGATTTAAGAGGTTGGTGGTACGTATCCTCCGTGAAAATGAAACCCTTTTTATAAATTTTATATATTCTAAAAAGAGAAAAAAGAGTAACTCTAGAGGTTAAAAGTTGAGCCTCATCTTTCATAAATTTCTAAATCTGCCGGTGCTCTGCGAAACAGATGACGTAGTAACAAGGAGATGTCTAAAAATTCGCTCCGATCCGATCGGCTGTTCTCTCCTGCAAGTCGGGCGGGGTCGTGTGCATGAGAGGCATGCATGAGCATGAGCATGGCGGGATTGGAGCATCAATGAGAAACAGAAGTGGACAAAGGGAAGTGTGGCGTACACCGTAGTGGGAAATGCCAAATGACCTTTACGTGACCTCCTTCTACCCTCATCTGATGGTCCTTCCTTGTACCATAGAGCAGTGGCGGAACCAGCTTTTACAAAAGACTAGGGCCTATAAGAAGCTAAGAATATTATACGGTACACATGATAAGATGAAAAAATATACATACACTATTACAGACAGGTCCTTTAGTCCCGGGTCTTAAGGACTTTTAATCCCGGTTCCAGAGCCGGGACTAAGAAATTGGGACTAAAGGTCCCAGCCTTTAGTCCCGGGTACACATAACCGGGACTAAAGTCCGTCCTCGGGTGAAAAAATAAATGAAATTCTAGAGGCCTCTCTTATGGTGTGTGAGAATCAAACTAAGGACCTCTCACCTCGCGCGTAGATTCCTTACCAACTCAACTGAACACAACATGTGACAAAGTCCTTTACGCTCTTCCTTTTGATTTGACTTATGGGGGACCTTTAGTTCCAGGTCGGAGACCTTTAGTCCCGGTTCGTAACACCAACCGGGACTAAAAGGTCACCCTTTAGTCCCGGTTGGTAATACCAACCGGGACTAAAAGTTGGAGGACCTTTAGTCCCAGTTCGTAATACCAACCGGGACTAAAAGATGACTTTTAGTCCCAATTGGTGTTACGAACCGGGACTAAAAGTGGTCCGACCGTTGGGCAGGGTACCAACTGGGACTAAAGTCGTTTTTTTATCCCGGACATAAATTTCGCCGAGACTAATACCCATTTTGGATATCGACGAAAGGTCTGTTCTCTAGTAGTGATACTGTCTATGCATTCGCATCTTCCATCGCCCCGTTGAGATCTGCATATAAATAAGATCAAAATATAAATGAAAAGGTCATAAAATTGTTAAATATACATTTATAATCTGAATGTAGCATAACAATATAACAAATTGTACTAGGTAACTTCTTCAAACAAGACTTCAATTCTTGAAAATATTGTAGAATATCATCATCGGGTATGCTTGCAAATACATCTCGTTCAATATAACAAACCATCCAATGATTCAACCATTCATCACCCATCTTTTTTGACAAGTCAGTCTTAATAATTTTCTTAGCTGAGAAGACCCTTTCCACTGTAGAGATTCTGTAAATCAGTAAATCCAATGCGAATCAATCAATCCCAATTCTCAATCCACATTGAAATATTGAAATCGAAAATCAAATCAGTACAGAAACTAATTTGGCATACCAGGTTACCAGGGGGCAGCCAGGCTCGAGGGCAGGGGCGCCCGGCGGCTGGCGTGGTGCCCTGCTGCGGTCTGACAGGCGCGGCGCCCTGCTGCGGCCTGACGGGCGGGATGCCGGGAGACGGGAGCCAAGGATGCGCGGCGGCCGCCGGCCGGCAACGAGCTCGTCGCGACCTCGCCTGTCGCCTCCTCCAGTGCGGTGCGGCCATGCGCTCGCGTATGAGTTGCGATGTTTATAACTCTTTGGCTGCTGAATTTCTACACCTCCAGGACGTTGTGGTCGTACAGGAGGAGAAGGTGCTTGAGTGGTGGCTCACAAGCAGGAAGTTGCTGCACAAGCACATGCGCAAGGTCTTCGACTCTCTTCTTCCTTGTTGGGTGGACACTTTGAAATTAAAGAATGCGAGGACTTTCAGTGGACAATCCTCTACCCCAGGACGTTTGGCGCTACGGATTCAAGATGAGGCCAATGAGTGGTGCTTGGCGGGCTACAGGCACCTGCTCTCGTTGCTTGCTTTACTGTGATGTCATTGTTCTTCTTAGGTCGCACATGTAATTGCCTGTAAATCACAATCTTTTAGTGCCTAGCGGCTGAGCGGCTTCAGTAATCGGATGATTACTGCTGCAACGCTTTGTACTTTCAATCCCGTGCTGATGCATGCTCCAGAAAAGATTTGAAGAATTAGTCCGAGGATAAATAAAACTTGAACCTATAGTCTTTTAATTTCTGGTCCCTAGAAACATAACGAGCGCATCACGCAAGACTCAGATAAAACCATCGGCGGTGCACCAGAATGGCCGTGGCCGGCGACATGAGACTAACTCTGGTGATCCTAGCGACGGCGTGCCCAAGTGTTTGTGGCCGGTGATGTCACTGACGGTGGCATATGACGACATTCAAAAAAGAAAATAACCGGTGGCATATGATCGACTCGGGCGGTGAGCCCAGCGGTGGTGTGCCCGAGTGGCAGAGGCCGGCGACGCTGCTGGCGAAGTGTTTTCTGGACAGTGCATGTTTCAAAAAAAAAAGTATAGCATCACGTCAGCTAGTTTTCATGCAGATGCTTACCGATCGGAATTTCACAACAAAAGGCAGAAGATTCAACAAGCAACCTGGATTCCGAGGCTAATAATCAAAACCATGCATACATGTGTCTGCGAGATGAAGGAAAGGGAAGTGAGGGAGAGGAGAGGAGAGGAGAGGGCGAGGCGCGCCTCGTGAGGCACGAACCGAAGCCCTACGATAGGCCGCTATCCGTCAGCCACTAGCGCCATTGTAATATATGCAACATCCTAAAACATCAAGATGAAACACTTGCAACACATGTCTACAGATAGATCAAATATCTGAAATATGCATCTTAAACACTTGCAAAACACCTGGAAACACATCCCTTCCTCGACCTATCTACTTGGAGCGAGCGCACTACTTTTTTAACGTGGGTGGAAAAATCATTGCAAGACATATGCAACGTTCAGATAAAACACTTGCAACATATATATGAAACATATGTAACATCCATATAAATGCACTTGCAACGTATGTCTGAAAAAACAGATGAAACATTTAAAACATACACTTGCAATATACATGTATAACCATTGCAACTTGTGTAACATTCCGTTATACTTTTGGAACATTCAGATAAATCACCGCAACATCTAGATGAAACATTTGAAACGTACGCTTGTAACATGCGCTTTTAGCACAATGTCACCTTGCAGCTTGGAGGAATGAAGGCTTGTCGTTATGGAGCTCGACGCCGGCGCAGAGGTCGAAGGTGGCGCATGGAGCTCGCCGGTGCCCCAGCGGAGGCACTGTGCTCGGCGAGGAGCACTTGGCGAGCACGGCTGCCTGCTCGGCGAGCACCCCCTGCAGCACCCTGGCTAGCGGCCAGCAGCCGACGAGCACCCCATGCCTGGCGAGCACGAGCACCACCTGTTGCGCCAGCTGCTGGCAAGCACCCCTTAGCTAGCAAGCACGAGCACCCCTGCATGAGTTCGAGACGGGAGGAGAGTCACAAGCTCTACGACATCTTTCTTGTCCTTGTTGCTTTGAATGGAGAGAGATGGAACAGAGAGGATAAGTCTGACCACCTGACGCGAGTAGATATTTGTGTAGTGAAAAAAATATATGGGCCACGTGAGGCTACGTAGCTTTCGTTGTCTGGGCGTAGGATGGGCGTACGTCCGCGGTGGCTGCGCGTTGATTGCCTAAGAATCACTGGCCCCGGCAAGGTCTCTTGTGCCGTCAGAACGCGACGGATACCAAACTATGCCCCCCACAGCAACGGCAAGAGATTCGTTTCATACTCGATCCATATTTCATATTCCCTCCATGCTGGTAATTAAGGTCATTTTGGACAGCATTTAGCATACAAGGAGTGATTAAATAGGGTATATTTTTCCCTGTTTGCCCTTATTAAATAGGGTTGCGGGTTCACCCATACAACAAACATTTCTCAGCTAGAGTGGTTCCTCCGACGACCGCGACGCCGACTATCGCCAAGTCCAGTCGTGCCAAGTCCGGTGACCGACGCCGACCGTCGCTGGGTCCAGCATGAGCTCCTTCGTCCACGAACTCCTCTGGCGCAACAAAGTCCGGCGCGATCTAGAGGCGTCCTCCGTGTCAATAAGAACAAGCAAACGCTTCCTGGCTCCATGCGTGCAGTGAGTGGAGGGGACGGCAACCCAAGCGGCGCAATTTACTCCCGTGAATGAACAAAGGGATGGCAAGTTGGCAACCGAAGAGTGCAAGGGCATTTGCGTCCAAAACCACATTAACAAACCTAAAGCGACTTCAATTACGCATAAGCCACTAGAGGCTAAAACGACACGAATTGCCGATACGGAGGGAGTACACAATACTGTACCGTCACTGGCTCACTGCCCTTGTTTACCATGCAGTAGGGAACGAAATAAACTAATTTAACAGGTAGGGCATAATTAAGCTCCAGTTAAATATGCGCTAGATGCGATTGAACGCAAGTGGCAACCAATTCCTCCACTCGCCCGATACGTCCACAACTGTAATTAATTAAGGCGACGCTTTTAATTACGGAACTGCTAGCACGTCCGGATGCCGGGACCTTCGTACCGCGCCTCGCCCTTCCACACGGAATCCCACCTGCCCTCAACGCGCACACGGAACCCGCCCGCCCCCAACCTCGCCCGCCCCCCACACACGGAACGGATCGAATAGAACGGGTTCCCATCCGCCCCCAACCTCGCCTGCCCCAACGCACTCCCATCAGAAAAATGTTTGCAACATCAAACAAAGTGCAATGCGAGGTGAAACATCAGAACAAGTCTACTGCAATATCAGAAGAGCGACTGCAACAACACAACAAAGCTTCTGCAATACGAGATGCAACATCAGAAAAAAGACTAATGCAACAAAGAAAATTACTTGTTGCAATAACAAACCAAAGCTACTACAACAATAGAAACAAAGCGCAATACGAGATGCAACATAAAAAAGAAAGACTAATGTAACAAAGAAAAAAAATACTTATTGCAATAGCAAACCAAAGCTACTGCAACAACAGAAAACAAAAAGCGCAGTGCGAGATGCAACATTAGAAAAAAGACTAATGCAACAAAGAAAAAATACTTGTTGCAACAATGAAACAACACTACTACAACAACAGAAACAAAAACGCAATGTGAGATGACATCAGAAAAAAAAGACTAATGCAACAAAGAAATATTGCTTGTTACAACAACAAAAACGACGCTACTGCAACAACAGAAACACAAAACTCAATGCAAGACGCAACATCAGAAAAAACTAATGCAACAAAGAAATATTGCTTGTTACAACAACAAAGCAAGCCTACTGCAATAGAGCTCGCCGGAACCCTAGCCACCACCGCGTCCCTCAAATCCAGATCCAGAGGAGGAGCAGAAGGAGAAGGAGGAGAAGGAGGAGGAGAGATCAAATCCAGATGAGGAGGAGGAGGACGGCTTCGATCCCGAGAAGGACCCACCTACCTCGCCGGAAGTCACCACCGTCGCCCTCCTCTGCGGTTACATGGAGGTCGTGGAGCGAGGGAGGGAGGCAAGGAGGGAGGGAGGGGCGGCTCGCTGGAAGTCGCCACCATCACCCTCCTCTCCGGTGGCATGGAGGTCACGGAGGGAGGGAGGAAGGGAGCGCGATGTCACACCTATTTTTAAGGACAAAAATAGGATGCATAAAAGACTCATGTGCGCCCCAGGATATGATCACACACACAAGTAGACAAATTACATAGTATCATCACAATGCTTGTTACATAGCGAATAAATATTTAACACATAGTCTTAAACAATAAATTGTAGCAACTAATAGTAGATCTCTAGCGGAAACTCCAAACACAGGGACATGGCTGACTGGTTGACACCAAGACTAGTACTCATTACGATAATCTTCTTCATAATCTTCATCTGTTATGGTGGAAATAGCAAGGGTGAGTCCATGTCGAACTCAACAAGTATAACACAGGGTTCATGAGGCACAAAAGGCTAGACACTATTTGACTGCGTTTAGCTTTTTATCATCATATATTTAGCAATTGAGTAGCATCAAGATAATCCACTTCCCTTTAATGAACCAATGATCAATTGTAATAAAGATAATGAATAACATTACCATGAGCATAATAATAATCAACAGTAATTAAACATGATATAACAATAGTGATCATCTATCTGTAGATGTTCTAAGGCCGCCCATATCCGTGGGCACGGCTAGTATACTAGTTTTTAACTCTGCGCAGATATGTACACTTTCACTGTGAGTCATGACTTCCAAATGTGTGGGTTCTTGACTCCCCAAAACACCGAAAATCATATAAAGCCACTTAAAGGTTCGTCTAACAAGTTAGGACCATTAGATTCACTCGGCAGGCAGATGTAGGAACCCCTTTTCAAATGACACAATTCCTTCTCGGCTATACTCATAGACTAGAGGCTGTCCTACACCCAACGTGGCAAGCCATTCTTACGCCATTTAAGGTAACCACTAACAAGCTAGAAAAGGTCCTTTAAACAACTAAAGCCAGAGCCATATAGCCCTCACAGTTGTACTGTATGTCCCGGATGATCACGTACAAATAAGTCCTTATGGAGAGAAACTAGAGCATTAAAATAACCCACATGCTCTAGCCCCTTTTCAACAGCAAATAGAATCATCATTAAAGGTTGATTGCTTAATCCATTAATCAAATTATAAGATCATTGTTCATAATTAAGCACTAGCAATAGCTACCCAAATGCATCCCCAAGGTTGACAAGGAATCAAGGTAACAATCACTAAGTTATAATCTCTAAGGTTGTCAAAGAGGACACATGCATATGTATGATAGTTTCAGTGAATAGGACAATAAGAATGGTCCCATGTTATACTTGTCTTGATCAAAGCTTTCCTGAGGATAATGCTGGTCCAGCTCAAAATAATACTCCTGATCATCAAGAAACAGTTCACCGTCTATACTCGATCGCCAAGCATCAACACACAATCATCCGAGCAATCATACACGAAGCAAATAAAGAAACATAGTTAGAACAGTACACCAACAGTAGCAAAACAGTATAAAAAGTTTGTAAAACTCTTTTACATGTTACTACAATCACACAGACGTAAAGATCACGAAATTCGGATTTAAAACGTAAAAGTTATGAATTTCTAAGATTTCCTATAGATAAATAATTACTTAAATATAAACTCAAAAATTAAATTTCCCAAACCTACTGTACAGCTATACTAACATGTAAAGCTCGCAAATACGAACCTAATGCAACTTGCACAGGTCAAATCGGAGTTAAAACGAAGATTTTGTGATCAAAACAAGTTTAGTGGCAAAACTGTAAATATCAGAAAACGTATTTTCAATTTACCGAGAAGAAATACATCTTCAAAACAAAGAAACGCACTTCAGGAATTACGCCAAGGACCGTGGGTTTTAATAAAGAAAAAGCAGGGGCTCTTTATGAATTTTACCCCGCAAAGGGGTATCTTCTAATCTAAGCCGCTGATCCGAGAACGGACGGCGAACATCGCTTCTAGACGAAGGAGAGAGATAGCGCGGTCATCCTCCTCAACGCCGGCCGGTGGCTGCCATGGCTGACACGCACGGCTCGCCGGAGAGCTTCGGCTCCAAAGTTTTCGACCACCATTCGGCCCGCAGCCGTTACCAATCGGTTGAGGAGCTCAATGTGAACTCATCTACTTAGGTTAGGGAGGCAAGAACGGATCGAGGACGAGATGCGGCTTGGGAAGGCGGCGGCGCCATTGCCATCTTCGGCAAACTCACCGGAGCTCTATGTTCTCACGATTCAAGGCATCACAGACCAAAAGAAAGGCATGGGGAGGGAGAGAAGGAGATGACGAGCTCACCAATGCAGAGAAGGAGGGCGCGGGCTCACCGGCAAGGTCCAACGATGGACGACAGTAAAGCCTAGGGTTTCCAACCCCCTAAGCTCGAGTTCACGTGGTTTGGCTCGGAGTTAAGATGGAAAAAGGGACGAGGAGGAACACGGCTACACCTTTATAGCCTCCAACCCGACGTTAAAGGATAGGAAATCCTGGTTGTTCGGGTTCGATTCGGTGAAGATTGCATTTGTCTCCGGCTCGGTTACGATGGAAGGTGGAAGACGCGGCTGACCTGCAGGTCCCGCCCGTCAGCGAAACAGAGGGAGGGCGCGCGCGGGTGTTGTTCCTGGGCCGGCCCACGCGGGCCGAGAAGGAGCGGGGGAAATCGGCTTGGCTCGGCGGCCCAATAGCGAGGAGAAGCAGGCCGGCTCGGCAGTTTCCAGGCCGTCAGCAGCAGGTAAGCTCTTTCTTTTTTTTACATTTGTTTTCCAAACCATTTAAATAGATTTTTAAATCCAAATCAAATAAAATTAAAACCACACCACACAATAAAACAAATGCAACAGCATGAATGCATCATCAAATATTGCACCTAATATTTTAAATTTTAATCCCCATTAAATATTCTCTAAATTATTTAAGCTCAAAACTAAAACTCTTTTAACTCAAATTTCATCTAATTCAAAATTTTTAAAATTTCTGGGTGTTACACGCGAATAGGCGGGGCGGCAGCGAGCTAGATGCGAGCGTGGCGTCCGTCCGAGAGAGCAGCAGCGAGCGCAGTAGTGCGGAGGAGCGGGCGAGCAGAGCAGAGAGTGGGCGCGGGGGGTCACGGGGATGGGATGGGGACCGAACGGATAAGGAGCCGGGGGCGCGTTGCTTCGCTTCGCGGCTCGGTCGAGTCAGGGGTCCGTCGGTCCGGACGGACGCCCTAGAAGGAGCATTACCCGTTTTAATTAGCTTGCCGATCTCACTGCATTGTGCAAGGATGTCGTATTATATTTACATGTCAACGACTTCAGCAAATTGCAGGGTTGAAAGATACGTTTCCGTGTTTTAATTTTGATTGTATATTTTCCTTAGAAGACTTTTGGAGAAGATGGGGGAAATAACAGAAAGGGTGTATCTATGAAAATGATAGCTTAGAATGAGGTCACGGCCATGAACAATGGCGTCTAAGACCAAGGATCTACCTATGAAGAACCAATGAAGAACATGAAAAATATGCTACACAGCCCATTCAAGTTAGTACAATTTCCATTGAATTTTTTTTCTCTATGTAACAGTGTTTAGAGAAAGGGGATTGCTTTTTTTTCACTCTGGTGGAGATGCTGTAAGCTCCTCATCTGCTTGCTGCCTACTCCCTCCATCTTAAAATATGAGGAATCATGTGCCATTAGAATGCGACGGATACCAAACCAAACGTATTTGCTGATTCGTCTCATAGACACCGTACCTTATGCTGCCCCCACAGCAAGATTCATTTCATACTAGATTCATACACAACACGTATGCATGCGTCAATATATAGTAAGCACCGTCACCCACCATGTACGTTTCAAACAATATGGAATAAAGTACTGTAATTCTTCAAGCAAGCAAGCAAGCACGGCAACTCCAATTAAGCAATTGCTATCTACTCGGTTGATCACACGTCACTTTGCTCATCGTTAATCTCACTCATTCACTACAGGAAACTGACTCTTTGCCGACTGCAATTTTCTTTGCCAACTGTTTTTTTTCGACACTCGGCAAAGAGGTCCCTTTGCCAACTGGAATTTCCTGCAGTCGGCAAAGCAGGATTTGCCAACTGCCTGGCTTTGCCGACTGCCAGACAGTTGGCAAAGAATTGCAGTCGGCAAAGGCAGGCCATGGTCACCGTCACCTTTGCCGACTGCCACTCCGTCAGCAGTCGGCAAAGGTGCAGGATTTGCCGACTGCCATCCTCCCTGGCAGTCGGCAAAGGCTCTTTGCCAACTGCCACTGATGGCAGTCGGCAAAGAATTAATTTTTTTTTTCGATTTTCGATCCCAGTTTTTTTGTGTTGCCTTGCTACAGTAAGTACATGATATATTCCAAGTTTGGGGTCATTTTGATTTATTTTGCTATATTTCATTGATTTTTGCTGTTTCTTTGATTTTTTCCGGCAGCTCTAGATTTGAACTGCAGGTACATGAAATAATGGAATCCGGCAATTTAGAAAATGATATTCATGATGTTTGGAGCATGTTGAGGCCGTGTGCGGGGCCTCGCGTGAAATTTCGACCGTGTTGGTGTCGGAACACGTCGAGGCACGCGCGTGAAAAGTGTTTTTAAATTTTATAAAATCGAAACGAAGTCCGAAAATGACGAAACTTGATGACGTGTCTTGCCATCGCATGCGGAGGCTGTGGTAAAAATTTGAGAAAGTTTCGAGCAAATGGCGACGTCGGGTGGCTAAAACCTGGACTAACGTCGGGTGGCTAACTTGTTATCACATGTGGAGATGTCCAGGTTTTAGCCACCCGACGTCGCCACTTGCTCGAAACTTTCTCAAATTTTTACCACAACCTCCGCATGCGATGGCAAGACACGTCGTCAAGTTTCGTCATTTTCGGACTCCGTTTCGATTTTATAAAATTTAAAAACACTTTTCACGCGCGTGCCTCGGCGTGTTCCGACACCAACACGGTCGAAATTTCACGCGAGGCCCCGCACACGGCCTCAACATGCTCCAAACATCATGAATATCATTTTCTAAATCGCCAGATTCCATTATTTCATGTACCTGCAGTTCAAATCTAGAGCTGCCGGAAAAAATTAAAGAAACAACAAAAATCAATGAAATATAACAAAATAAATCAAAATGACCCTAAACTTGGAATATATCATGTACTTACTGTAGCAAGGCAACACAAAAAAACTAGGATCGAAAATCGAAAAAAAAAATTAATTCTTTGCCGACTGCCATCAGTGGCAGTTGGCAAAGAGCCTTTGCCGACTGCCAGGGAGGATGGCAGTCGGCAAAGAATTTCTGAGAAAAAAATAAAAATAACCTTTGCCGACTGCCAGGGAGCAGAGCAGTCGGCAAAGTATTTTTAAAAAAAATTAAAAAAAATAATTTTTTGAAAAAAAATAATAGACCTTTTGCACAGGCTATCTGAAAACACAACCTGGGCCTAGACCTTTTATATAATATATAAATATTATTTATTGTTAATTGTTTGAAATAGTAGATAAATAAATATACACTTGTATGTAGGAAAGAAAAATAATTAAATAAAAAAGAAACTCGAGATATTTATTGTTAATTTTTTCTTGGGTTTTTTTTGATACGCACAGAAAAAAGTGCAGTCTGTGGGTTCATTTGGTAAATAGGGAAAATAGGGGAAAAAAGTACAGTCCATGGGTTGGTAAATAGGGAAAATAGGGGGAAAAAAGCAGTCCATGAGTTGAAAACAGGCCACCTTAGCACGCGTATGTGTTATGGTGGGTAGAAAAATGAAAAAAAAATGTGCAAACACGGAGATTGAACCTAGGACCTTTGGAACAAAGAAACATACACAAACCACTAGGACAAGCAACTGATAATGTCACATTGGGTGTTATATTTCTTTTTCTCAATTGAAAAGTGAGAAAATATGTAAAAATTTATTGAAAAAGGTGGCGCATATAGGAATCGAACTTGACACATCTCGAAAGACACCGAGCAAGATTGAGACATACCACTGCGCCACTTCTTCATTTGTGATGTTGTTGGTTCTTTTTCCTTTTCCTAAGAATATAAACGTAGATGTTCGGAACAGAGAGAAACCACGTAAAAAAATATATTTAAATACTGGAAAAGTTAGAACATGAACATAAGGTTTTCTCTTTTTAATCTGCAATCAAAACTTGTAACTAGTCTTTCTCCCTCATACTAACTTCAAATTTGATGATTTTTTTCCTAAATTTTTCTAAAATTATGATCTATCAATTTATTGTGTTCTTATAGCTATTTTTTGGTAATATTTTCATGTGACTTTGTTTTATCAATTGGAAATTTGAATTTCAAAAAATGGCACTTTCAAACAACATTTTGAAGCAGTGAATGATATCAGTTGAAAAAGTAATGAACATAAAAGTTATAGAACTCATCAAGATCTACAACTTCTATTTTGGCCATTTCTTCATCCGAAAAAGCGGTAGTAACATTGTGCACAAAATCTACACATCTCTCTTGTAGTTTATGAAATCACACGAGAGATATGTAAATTTTGTGAACAATATTATTATCGCTTTGTCGGATGAAGAAATGACCAAAATAAAAGTTGTAGATCCAGATGGCTTCTACAACTTTGTTGTTGATGACATTTTCAATTGAAATCATTTTCTATTCGAAAATTCTATTCGAAGTTCTCAAACTTTGAATTTCAAATTTCAAATTGTTTAAACAGGTCCGGATGGAGAAATAACCAAAATAAAATTTGTAGATCTAGATGGCTTCTACAACTTTATTGTTGATGACTTTTTCATTTGAAATGATTTATGGTCTCAAATTTTTATTTAAATTCGTCATATTTTGAAAATCCAAATTCAAATTGTTGAAACAAAGTTGGATGGACAATTGACCAATTCAAAAGTTGTAGATCTTGATGAGTTCTACAACTTTATAGTTGACAACTTTTTCATATGAATTCATTTAGTGTCCTAAAATTTGATTCGAAGTTGTGTTATTTTGAAATTAATTTTTTAAATTTGTTGGCCTTTTGAAGCTTTCAACCTGGGCTTGGGCCTCACTTTCACTTTTGGGCTACTGAAACCCGCAGGCCTATTATGGCAGTGAACGATTAGAGCCGTTGATCTGAGATGGATGGCTGAGATCTGATCAGCTGAAAACAAACTCATATAAAATCCGGCCAAACCCTAACGCCCTCACTCTCCTGGATTCGTCGTTCTGCTTCTCTCTTTCTCCCATCCGGCCGTCACCTTCCCCCTCGCGCTGGGCGAGCGTGGATGCCTCTCCCCCTTCCTCGCACGGGTGTAGTGTGACCGAGCTGCTCCTACCCTCGCGCGAGTGCAGACGCCGACACCACTTCCCTCCTTGCGCGACGCCGCAATGGAATCGGCTACCACAACCCACTGACCCACCAAAAACCTCTCTCAGCGAGGACGCAGTGTGCGGTGGCAGCGCTCGCAGAGGTCGCGACCACGATCCTCGCGTAGGAGGGGGCGCTCGCGGATGCCACGGCCACGGCCCTCGCGTAGGAGGAGGAGGCTCTCGCGGAGCCTGCGATTTTTGCGGAGGAGGGGGCGGGCGGATCCGGGGCCATGACATCCAGATCCGGTGAACAAGGCGTGGATCCGGGCGGCTAACGGCTGTGCCCAGGAGGCGGCGGCGGGGGACAGGCTTGCCGGCTTGGGATAGCCCGCATCAATCCTTCTCGTATTTCTTCCCAACACCACGCGAGATGTTGCCCCCTCCGCACGTCCAGCAAGATGGGTGAGGTAGCCGACCTGGTGAGTTGGTAAGTCTCCTCCCGTTTAAATTGCATCTCGGGGTCACCACTGTTTAGCGCGGTAATCAACTACGTACTAGGTTGTCTCCAGATCGAGGTGCTCATGTGATTCATGTCTTGCTGCACCTAGTCACTAGCACAACTCTAATTCATTGATTTGCTTGTTCGGTTGTGTGGGAAAGTTGTAGGTAAATATTGGCAGATTGTTTCATAGGAAAGGCTTGATAGTAAGGAGGATGATTGAATTAAACTTTTTCTCATGTATTCGACTAGTTGGCATTGATCAGTCAGATTTTAACTTTGGCTCTTATCTCAGGTGAGCCACGCCAATATCTAGCTGGATATATTTGTATAGATTTTGCATTTCTTTTTTAGATTAAAATGAACCTAGCTAATTAGAAATGCAACAGGGCTGCAGCTCTCAAACATGATTTAGATGTGCTCTAATGCTCATTATTGAGTACTTGCCTATAATCTGGCCATTGAAAGGTTAAAGTACTTGCCTATCAAATCGAAAGAACAAAACCTATGATGCTTTTTATATTCACTAAAATATTGTGTTTGTTCTGCTTACTCACCCTTAGATTTCAAGGTCCCTTTTCATGGCGTTGTTTTAGCCGCATATTCTTTCCCTAAAATCTTTGACATTTCCATTGGAGATATGTGCTGTAAAAGTTCCATGTTTGTTTAACTCTTTGCCACATGGATTGGAGATATGTGCCATATTGACTGGAGATATGTGCCGTACGAGTTCCTTGTATGCTTAACTCATTGCCATTTGCATTGGAGATGTATTTCACAAAAACACATCTAATTACTATTTCCGAAAAAGGGCACCATTTTCACCTAAGAGTGTCAACAACCAGGGAAATCAGGTTCAGGTTTCTATTCTACAAGTTGTTGCTGCTCTTTTGTTTGAAAACATCTTAAAAAAAGAACCTGATTCCCTGCCATGGTTCATTCTGTTTTCCATGACATAAATCTTCTCCCCATGGTGTTGATAGGATAGTTATATATCATAATGATGCCAATAACCAAACTCAGATAAATGTTACATATTACATATTTCTGAGTTTTAGATTTGTTGTCTTCATACTACTTGCAGGCATGAGGAGGACAGTTATTTCGAAGACCTGTGCCATCACCTTGAACCAGAAGAACCGCTAACTTTGAGAATGTCTCCACTCCAATGCTACAACTCCGCATAGGCCTTTCCTATTAGGTAATAAACAGGATCAGCTACCACTTCTTCAAATTTTCGCCGTATACCCTCTTCTGCTCCTCTGTCTCATGGCTCCTCCCCAGATCCTTTCTCCCTCCATCTTCCCCTTTGTGCAGGTGATTGGGCGCCTCTGACAGGTCCACTGGTGAGGTGTCCTTCCTGTCCGTGAGGCAATGGAAACGGACACGCGTGCACGCAGCAGACATAGGCCACTGGGATGCAGGACGGCAACAAGGTATGGGGTTTCCCCCCTTGGCCCGTTTGTAATTATGCAGTTATTTTGTTCAGCAATTACATAAAAGGATATGCTCCCTTTTTAATAATCTAGGTACAAAATTAGATTTTTCCATCACGAGTGCAGAACATTCCATTAGATAGTCACCCAGTCCATTCCCAGCTAATATATGCAAATACATATATGTATGGGATAGCAATATGTCTTTTTAATTAGGGTCCCTGCTGTTCATGTTTGGTGTTTTCTTTGTTTCCAATTTCCAAATGCAAAATGTTGGAGCAAACATGTGTGGTTTGGTATAGTCTGTGCTGAATGTGCTGTGATGCCATGCATCGGCTCAAATAAAAGAGTAGACTTTACTCATGCTAATTGATTGTGAAACTTCTTTGAGCTCTTAGGTATCCAGTTAGGCGAGCGCCCCTCCCCCTTCATCCATCTCCTTCCTACTCAAGACCATGGCATCACGGAACCACTCGGCATCGCATCTGGCATCGCGCCGGCACGGCAGCGAGTGCTCCCGCTCCTCTCTCCTCCGCGCCCTCATGCCACAACCCCCGCCGGCGCCACTGCCTTCGCCGCCGCCAGGCCGGCCGTCGTCCTCCCAGGTTCGTCCTCTTGCTTCCCCTTCTCCTCGCCGTCCACTTACTCGCTCGCCTGTCTCCTATGTGCGTAACGTGCGGCATGTGTCGCAGGGGCTTAGGTGCCGTGGCGCTGCGGGACGGCCACAAGGTTGCCAACTGTTGCATCCCCGAGATCCGTAGAGTGGCGGCGCCGGACGAGGTACCGGCCATGGAGTAGATTAGTTCTTTGAATTGAGAGTATTTTCAGAAGTTGCAAACAGACCAAAATCTGACTGTTCTATGTTTCATCTAGATTTGTTGTCCTTACACAGATGGAACTGGATATTCAAGGGCAGTCCAGACTACAGAGATTTAATTGATAAAGCATACACAAAGCTAGTGAGTTTGAATCCCTTCCAATCTTGCACACATTCTTGGTATTACATATTATGCAGCTTTATTTAATAAATTTATGCCCACACACACACACACACACACACACACACACACACACACACACACACACACACACACACACACACACACACTACTAACATTGGTGCCATTTGCAATGAAACATTAAATAGATTACAAATACTAGATTCGTTCTGTTGTCCTACGTGCATTTTTTCTGCTGCAAGGACTTGTGTCACTTATGGACTTTCCAATAATTTCTCTTATTTGCATAGATAAGGTCCTTTCTCAATTATTTTTTTGATCTTATTTGGTATAATCTCACTAATGCTGGCAATTCTACCATGCTAATTACACATTGCCTGACAAAATGAAGGCCAGCACCCCACCTGCTTGAGAGGAACTGAAATTAAATGGTAATATTAACATCTTTTAAAATATTTTTATTGTGAATTCTGCTGGTTAAATAGGTTTTAGTCTAGATCAGATCATTTTAGGTGATTTACTTACTCTTCTATAGATTGCCAAAAGATTAAATTTTGACAATAAATACTGAACTTTATTGCAATAGTTTTGTTTCAGTGAATGGAATTGAGATGTGAATACTGAAATAGATATGTAACTTTTTGTATAGCATGGCACAGTAATATATGACCCAAGGAAGTAAGTTCTTGTAATACATTCACATGGCCTATTAATGTATAAGACTGTTGAGTGTAAGTGTGTAACAGCTATTGCTTGTGTGTATTCCTAATTAAATGAGCTGCTAACTACAGATTTCACACTACCGCAGATCAGATTTCATATGTGATTGTTTTAATACATTTTAATTAGCTAGCATAGCTACTTTAATGTTTCCTTTCACCATATGGATATAAGGGAATCCTTTTCTTGCAGGTGAAATGTGTATGCTTCTGCAGGACAAGGCACTTTTCAGCTAGATTAGGTAAAAAATATTCATCAACTATCCTATGCCTACTTTAACTTTCGTCACTTAATAGAAGCATGCATATACCTACATTTATTTTCACATGTTTCAGGTCATCGACCATATATTGACTGTTTTAGTGCTTTACATAAGCAAATTGTGATACTTGTACAGAAGGTGGGAAAGGGGAAGCATTATGTTTACTTATATTTGCTTGAGCTCCAACTGTTAACCTCTGATTTGTCCAGGTGCTGCTGCCATCTCCCTCCAGCCCTCACTTAAATGAAGAAAATTTGAATAGCCGGTAAGTTTTTCCTCAGTGATATCTTGCCTTACATCATTGATAACTGTGATTACGTTCTTGTCATGAAAAAAATTGAGAGTTTAGCTGTTGCAAAATTATTTGCACAATGTTACACAATTGGGATTGGAGAAAATATTCTGTGGACTGCTTGTGTGTGATAAACTGCTACTCACTACTAGCTGTTTATGTGCCAACAGTGATTGCCTTTGAGTAGTGATGGTATGCTCTTTGAGTAGTGCTGCTAGCAGGTTAGCACTTGTTGGCAAAGAACATTTCAAAAAAAATTTCTTTCTTTGCCGACTGCAACTACGAAAGCAGTCGGCAAAGAACATTTCAAAAAAAAATTCTTTCTTTGCCGACTGCAACTACGAAAGCAGTCGGCAAAGAACATTTCAAAAAAAAATTTCTTTCTTTGCCGACTGCAACTCCAAAAGCAGTCGGCAAAGAATATTTCAAAAAAAATTCTTTCTTTGCCGACTGCAACTCCGAAAGCAATCGGCAAAGAACATTTCAAAAAAAAATTTCTCTTTCTTTGTCGACTGCCGAGCTGGCGGCCAGTCGGCAAACAATTTTAAAAAAAATTATTTGCCGACTGCCGAGAAACCAGCAGTCGGCAAAGCCTGCCGTTAGGGCTGACGGCGCCACGTGGCTTTGCCGACTGCTGGCGTGGCAGTTGGCAAAGCCTTTGCCAACTGTGTGCCACGTGGCAGTCGGCAAAGCCACCTTTGCCGACCCAGGCTTTGCCGACTGCTCTTTGCCGACTGCCACGTGGCTTTGCGGTCGACAAAGTCTTTGCCGACTGGGTTTATGCCTTTGCCGACCGGGGCAAGCAGTCGGCAAAGAGGCGTTTTCCTGTAGTGATTTGTGTAAGGAAGGCATATGTACTTAATGTACACATGTCAACGACTTCAGCAAGTTGCTTTGAAATTTGATTACATATGCTTAGACGACTTTTGGAGAAGAAGCTTGAGAAAGAATGCAGAAAAGGATGGAAAATGAGGAAGGCCAGCAGCAGCTGATCAGAAACGTTGGAATTCTCGAGACTTTGTGATTGATAGGCAAATGGATAGATAGATAGATAGACGTACAGACAGATAAAGACAGACAAACAAATAGATAGATAGATAGACATATATCTTTTTTTACTATGGACTGTATATATAGTCCATACGACCCATTGGTTGATGCAAGACACAATGCACTCAAAACAATCTTATTGTTGTTGGCATTAGGCCAGTCTCAATGCAGTTTCATGAGGGGTTTCATGCACATTAAATGAGGTGCCACATCAGCAAAAAGGGAATATTTGCATGAAACTGGAAGGAGAGAGAAGGGAAAGGTGTCGTGGGGATGAAACGTATCGGCGTTGTTTCCAAGTCGTGGGAAATCGCGTGAAACCCCCACTGAGCCACTCGAGTCGTTTCATGGGCGCCGAAGGGGATGGTTCCTCTGCTGCAGGCTCCAGGCGCGGTCGTGGGCTCGCCGTCCGCGGGAGCTCCTCTGCGGCGG
Source organism: Saccharum spontaneum (assembly GCA_022457205.1). NCBI lineage: Eukaryota > Viridiplantae > Streptophyta > Magnoliopsida > Poales > Poaceae > Saccharum > Saccharum spontaneum. The sequence goes on from CM039604.1 coordinate 6,959,188, forward strand.
CCGCCGTCGCGGGCTCGCCGGCTGCAGGAGCAGCTCCGTCGTGGGCTTGCCGGCCACCGGAGCTCCTCTGCTGCGGGCTCGCCGGCTGCAGGAGCAGTTCCGTCGCGGGCTCGCCGGCCGCGGGCTCCATCGCCGTCGCGCGAGCTCCTCGGGCGCCGTCGCACGAGCTCCTCGGGCGCCGTCGAGCGAGCACCGCGGGAGCTCCGTCGTTGTCCGCTGTGCGAGCACTGCAGGCGCCGGCCGCGGCTCCGCCTGCCGTGTGAGCACCAGCCGCAGCTCCTCCGCGGTCGCAGCTCCTCCACGCGAGCGCGTCGTTTTCAGCGAACGTCGGGCAGGTTCCGGTGGGGAAGAGAGAGGGGAGAGAGATGGTAGGACCCACGAAAGGTAAAAATAACATGTGAAACCGTGCGATGAAACAATGCATTGAGAAAGATATCTGTTTCATGTACAGTTTCATCTTTTTGGAAACCGGGAGATGAAACATTGCATTGAGACTGGCCTTAGCTCTTACCTAAAACTCATGGCGAATTGCCAGAGGCACGTGAGCATCCAAGGACTTTGGCTTCTTTCCATGGTTCTTCTGGCATCCTCAGTTGTTTGTGCACACACAATAAATGGTAATCAGTGAATTTAGAGCCATTGTCTTTTGAACAAATACATATACATATAGTGTTCATTCTAAGAAAATTGCATGTAACTCGATGGACCTTTATTAGGGCAAACCAAAGAGGACATCAATACTAGGAGTGTGAAGATGACCGCGACGAGGTCAGCAAGGTACATAATTGGTAGTGGTGGAGATCTTATGAGACTTTCATGCTTTCCGAGAAATGGATACTGGTGGTGCGGTTTAAAGGGCTTTGTTGTTTTGAGGGACTGCGTAAAGTATTGCAGCCAGCAGCACTACATGGGAAAGGACTAATAAGTGGTCCGTTATTTAATAATGCATGTACTGACTGTTGTCCCTCTGTGACAAAGGAAAATTTGTATTTCTGGCTCCATCTCTGAAATATGAGGAATCCAAGATTCAAAATTTGTAGAAAAATACAAGGTATTATGGTTCTGAACTCCCTCTCTCCTCAGTCTTTTTTGGCAGTAAATATTTATATTTCTTTTAAACTTGGTGTCACCTAAAAAGCCCGTAACTAACCAAAATGATAATTTAACTACTCTCTTCCTCTTAATTAATGAGGGGCAAGGTTGTCTTTTGCCAAATTTTTTATTTTGTCCGAGAATTATTTAGACCCCTCATATTTTAGGATGGAGGAAGTATAATCTTTGGTGGCCCCGTGCCCCGTGCAACGAGGGCTTCCCATGCCAGCATAATGCGACGGATACCAAACCAAACATATTTACCGATGATTCGTCGTTTCGTAGATACCTTATGCCACCCCCGCCCATCCCCCAAGCAAGATTCATTTCATACTAGATTCATACACAACAAATATCCATGCGTCGATACCGCAGACAACATGGTATAAAGTAATTCTTCAAGCAAGCAAGCAGGGCAAATCCAATTAAAAAAGTGCTATCTACTCAGTTGATCACACGTCACAGCCACTTCCTTCGTCCAAGAAAGTAATATAAGGCGTATTATTATACTTAACCCCAAACAACGACAACACTTAGCTCATCGTTAATCTGACTCCTTTGTGTAAGGAAGGCATATATATGTACACATGTCAACGACTTCAGCAAGTTGCAGCGTACACGATACATTTATGTCTTTGACATTTGATTACATATGCTTAGACTTTTTGGAGAAGAAGCTTGGAAAAGAAAGCAGAAAGGACGGAAAATGAGGAAGGCCAGCAGCTGAGAATTAGCTAGGCCATGGTCATTAACGATGGCGTCTAAGATGATCTATGAACAAGAAGAAGAACCGATGAAGAACACGAAAAACATCTAGCGAAGAGGCTTGAACTCGATGGCCTCGATGATGAGGCCGCGCTTGGGGTACCACCCCAGCACCTCGAAGCTCACCACCACCTCCTCTCCCTGTTCCCGCTCATCACCGCCGCAGGTCACCCGCCCCATCTCCATCTCCCACCACCCGTCCCCACGCAGCCTGGGCTGCCTCGGCGGCGGCGGCACCTCGTCCAATCCAGCTACCGCCCTGAACTTGCGTGCCTCGGCGTCGTCCGGGCGGAGGCACACGGCGTGGCGCGCCACGACGCGGCCGCCCACGGCCACCGTGGTCTCCTGGTCCGGGAAGCTGAGGCCGCGGTGGCCGCCCTGCCCCTCCGCGGTGCCGTACACCAGGTACGCCGCGTAGGGTGTCCCCGGCGTGAGCGCGGCGGCCGGGAGGCTCCCGTAGACGTCGAGGCACGTGCAGTCGGCCACCAGCTCCGCCACCTCCGTGAACCTGGTGGAGAGAGGGCGAGGAGGCGTCGTCCATCGCCAAGTGAACTCGCCGTCGTCCCACGGCAGGCTGAGCCGCCTCGCCGAAAGCGCGTAGCACCTGGCTCCGGTGGCCTTCTCCAGCCACACCCTGACGCAGCCTTCGCCACCGTCGTCGACGAGAGCGCCGGAGTCGCAGAGGCCGAGATACGCGTCCTTCTTCTTCTTCTTCCTGTCGTCGTCGGTGCTGCAGGTGGTCTTGGTCGACGTCTTGGCAGCCACCACCGCCGGCTCCGGGGGAGGAGGCGGCACGAGCAGGAGGCGGTCCAGGTCGAGCCTGGTGGGGAGGAAGTGACCCCAGACGTCGTCGGAGTCGGCGGTGGCGCGGAAGGCCGGGGAGACGGCGGCGCAGCGGGAGGCGTCGCGCGGGGAGGTGCGCGCGATCACCTGCGCCAGGCACACCTCCGGGAGGTCGCGCACCTGCGTCTCCTGCTCCGGCGGCATATTGAAATTAACAAACACACGCAAAGCTAACTAGCTATACTCCGTACATGTATATACAAGGGAAGAGGTAGCCCATTTGTCAAGCTTATATATAGTATTGGAAACGTCAACGCAAAGACCTGTTCTGTTCACTTCTTGCATGGCAAGTTGCTTGGGAACTCGTCTCGATGGAAACGTACGGACGTCGTCGTCGTTGAGAGTGCGTATATAGTGACAGTCATCAAGAGGTGAGCTAGCGTCCAGGAAAAGGTATGCAACGGAAGACGACGTGCTGCGTGTGATGCAGAGCTGCAGTACAATGGCTGCCTCCGGGCGGCGGCGGTGTGCGTCAGCCGGTAGCGATTGAACGCAAGACAAGATGTAGATGACGAAGTCCTCTCGATCAGTGCCGGACCCAGAATATTTTTTTAGAGCCTGGGCAAACATAACCACTGATAAAAATGTATTAACCATTTATATAAATGGAAGTCAAGAACTTAATTTTATGGAACTAAAATCACCATACACTAAGACAATAAAGGAGATATTACAACATTTTTCTCATTACGGCCCTAAATAGTTTTGGGTAATTGCTACAAAAAATGTAATAGTATACTTGTGTAGAAAAAAGATATAAGGAGTATATGAGGCAGCTGCTGGGAAGGGCCATGGATAAGTGATTAGCTAGGGCAATGATCAATTGAGGAGTCAAGTTTAACACTTGTGTAGAAGTCATAGCAAAAACCGAGTATATTCAGTTACTTGATTACCTATTTTTCACTTTACATTGGGCTGTATTTATTGGCTGGTAAAAGCTGAGCGGATCAGTGTTTGTGTGCCTGTGATCACAACTGCCTAGATGTCCATGCCACACAGCCTGTGCACACCCAGCTTCCAAGCCCGGGTAGGCGCCCAGGGTCGCCGGCCCTGGGTCCGCCTATGCTCTCGATATCGATCGCCTGATCGATGATTTTGCAAGCACAATGTCTCCTGTCGGACCGGAGTAGAACCGGACTACCCGGTTGCAAATTGGACTAAGCAACCATGCAGAGATACTCCATTATGATTGCATTGGCGTGCTGCACGGAAGCATCCACGATTGGCTCTGCTCAAGACTCAAATGAAAATTAGTAGTGGAGATTCTGATGTGCGTTGCAAAGAATCATTGGCTCAGCGATCCCGGAGTTCTCGTGAACACGACGAGCACCCAAACCCACTCCAAAATGATACAACTGTACCTTACGAGTATACCATTGCTTCCTACTACATGATAGCAAATATTAATTTCTGTTGTTTTATTTTATTTTTTTGCGAGAAAGTGGACGAACTAGAAAACACTACTAAAAAAAAGATTTTTAGCAACGGTGGCTTTTTTTATAGGGGCGGTTCCATCACCAGCCGCCCCTATAGCGGGCGTCCTCGGGTCCCACGATTCCAGCCACCCCTACAAATCAGACAGTAGGGGCGCTGGTGGTACAAACTGCCCCTACAAATGGGTTGATTTGCAGGGGGCGGCTCCATCACCAGCCACCCCTGCTGTATGATTTATAAGGGCGGCTCAATCAGCAGCCGCCCCTACAAATGCTCCACGTATAAATGCCTATAGCCCCCTTCTTCCTTCTCGGGTCACTCACTCTAGGAAAAAAGGCTTGTGAGGCCTTGGGCACCTCCCAAAAATTGCTCCACTAAGGGGGTAGGTTTTGGTCTCAAATCCTTTGGTGAAGAGGTTGTAGAAGGTAAGAAAATGTTATTCGAAACTTTTTTTTTTGAAGTTTTAATGGTTGATTAGTGAGTAATTAGAGTTTTGCTTTTCTCTCGCTTCTATGGTGCTTGAGCTACTTATGAAGCAAATTAGACCAAAGTTTTGAAGGTTCTAAGATAAATTAGTTAGTGGAGTAAGATTATACCTTTACTTAGTGGGATCTTGCTTGGTTTTAGTGAACTATATTAGGTAGTTTATGGATGTTTCATATAGATCTAGATCTAGAGCTAGGGTTTGGTTTTTTATTATTAATTACATTTTTGCATGAAGGATAGCGTGTAAAATATTAATTGATGTTAATTGTTGTCTTTGAAATTATACATTGTAATTAAGAAATTACAGTGGAGAATTATTAACTATATATTTTTAATATTAGTTATGGCTAAATAGGTCATTAATTATTCTCTAGAATGGTTTTCCATAAAATTGCTAGTTATATTCCTTTATATATATATATATATATATATATATATATATATATATATATATATATATATATATATATATATATATATATGAATAATTAGTCCTTTAATTTTTTATTTGATTGTTGTCCCAAAAGATGGAGTACATAACTCTTGGATGTATTGTTCATTAAGTTTTAAGCCAGATTTCCATGATGAAGTGGATAAATTCATTGAAGCCGCAGAGAAGCATGCAATGACCTCGACACAGAATAAAGATTCAATTATTTGTCAGCGTAGCAATTGCAAAAACCATCGTGCTGTGCAACTCCAACTCAGATGAATCACTTGAACACCTCTTCATCAGCTGCCCATTTGCTTCGGCTTGCTGGAGTTTATTGAACCATCACAGCTCTGCACAGGCTGACCCATTTGATACCCTGATCAATTTTAAGAAGATGCAACTTAAAGAGTTCTTCATGGAAGTCATCATCTTAATGTGTCGGAGCATCTGGATGACTAGAAATAGCTAAATCTTCAAAAACATATATCCCAGCTTCAATTCAAGGCTGCAAGTCTTTCTTCTTTTCAGAATGTACTTCCTTTGGTGCGCCAAGAAAAGATACTTCCCTCGTATCATGTAATAGAGGGAAAATAAAAAACAAAGGAAAATCTCATGGTGCTATATGAACATGAAAATACATCGTGGAACATCCAATACTTCATGAACAAGCAAAAATATATCATGGAACATCTCATGTGTACTGTAGGAACATCACATGTATATTACCGAACGTCACAAATTTTCGTAGAGCATCACATTAACACAACACGAGCATCACAGGAAATAGCATAGAACATTATATGTATACTACATGAACATACATATATCATGAAAATGTAAAAAAAAATTAGTGAAGTAATTAATTAGAGTCAAATAAAAGAAGAAAAAATGTTACCGAACATCAGAAAATATATCCTAGAACATCAATGTGTACTACTGAACATCACAAATACATCATAGGACATCATAATTTGTACTCACGGACATCACAAAATATGGCTGGGTTGTGGACGACGGAGAGAAGAACGGGGCTGGGCCAATGGGTTGTAGACGACTGAGCCAGAGAAGGGAGAGGCAATGGGCTACTGAGAAGAGTGCATAGGCCGGCTGGGCTACCACTCGGGCCAAAAGGTAGAAGAGAGAGGGAGGGAACTAGAAAATGCCTTTTCTTTTTTATTTTCAAAGCCAAGCCAAATAAAAAAGCATGGTTTTGATTTCCAAACCAAACACAAGCATCGATCATAAAATATGTGCAGTGGCATGAATGCATCAACAAGTGTCGAAACCCGATATTTGATTTTAATATTATAAAATTTTATTATTTTCTATGTATTCATGCACACCAAAGAGCACAATTAAATCAAATTAAACCTATTATCAGAAATTTCAAATTCTACGATGTTAGACTTAGCGATCTACAAAATCAATTTTCAATCTTTGTCATATTTTTATGCTCTCTGAATTAATCTAGGCTATTAGATGATTATAAAATGTAACAATGTTGGCGGAATCTTGGTTATGTGAGAGGCACATCAGCGGCTTGGACCCACTTGTCATTAGATGGGATGCCATACAAAAGAATCATTATTCTTTTTAATATTAGATATACAGATACAAATATCGAGATAGAGATATAAAGATGAAGGTAAAGATATACATAGAGATGATAATACAGAGAGAGATAGGACTAGGATCGGAGGGAGTCTACATGTCTTGGATTATACTGTACCCACTTGTCTTCTACTGGTCCAAAAACTCCAAACCAATATATACTGCCCCGTTCTAGAATATAGTTAGTGCTAGACTTTTGCAGATAGATTAAGGACGCTCCGTCCTATAATATAGCAAGATTTAGTTTTTTATTCCAGATACATTAGTAAGGAGGGCGATTAAAATCTAAGTTGGCTTTATTACCTTGGTCAAACTACAAGTGTACATGAGACAACAAGCTGAGCAACACTCCTTGCCATATTTGTTTGCTGCCGCCAATTTAGGGGTATGCCATGTCCATGGGAGAAAGACTCCCGCCTGAGAGACCTCCCGACCGACCGCTCCAGGATCGCTTGGGGGAACACGGGCTATACCCATCGGGTACGCTCACGCGTACCCTTCGGCTGAGGATCAGGCAGAGCCCGAGCACGCCCTTGGCCTCTACTCAGGGCTTGGGGGCTCGCTAGAACCTCGGGCTCCCGACCAACAGTAGCCTAAGACTGATCCCCGAATCGACCCCAGCCCGAGCCAGTGCCCAGGCAGGAATCCTATGTCCCGAGCATCAACTAGCCCATCGAGCATCCAAGGCTCGAAGCTCCCTGGCGTTGCCCCAACGAACGGGCGCGCGACGCTATCGCCCACTCCTACGATAGAGTCACACAGGTGGCGTGACACAACAGGGCAAATCCCTCCACCGGCTCCGGCGCGGGGGCTCCTGGGCCCGCTCATCAGTCCATTGAGCCAGGCGCCTTCACCGAAGGAAGCCTCGAGAAGGCTCACCCGGTGGAGGCCGGTCCAAGCAGATAACCCCTGACGGTCAGAGCGTTAGGGCTAGAAGAGCTAGGCGGCTCCTAAGGCTCCTTGACTCCATGACAACGCCACGGTTCATCCTAGTCGCAACAGCGCCCTCCTGGACTCCGGTGCACGTAGACTATAGAATGAACCCCAAACTGCCTTATAATCGACCTTCCTCACAATATAAGGCGGAGGTCGGCTCCTAGAGGGAGGAGGTCAAACTCACCGAACACAATAGAGCATTCTGAGCTCTGTTGAGAGCAGAGCAAGCCGAGAGGAACGACAGAGCATTCCTCCCCCCCGGCAACCCGGCAAGAGAGAGGAGAATTCTTCTTCCTCGCCGGGGAAGAAACCTCACCACCGACGAGCCTTAGGATAGCACCGAGCGATTCCCTGCCAAATCTCTTTCTCTTTCATTGTAACCCCCTGATTTGGGTGCTCTTGAATACAAAGAACAATCACTACTGGATGTAGGGCTACAACATCCTGAACCAGGATACATCATCATGTCTTCTCTTGTGTTCTTGAATCCACCAAAGCCACCGGAGACCCACACTCAGTGACACCTGACGAACAACGATACTTGCCGCGGCAACTATCCCACGACAAAAAACAACATATTTGTTTGCTACCGCCAATCTAAAAAGAAAACCAACATATTTGTGTGCTAGTTATATTTGTATTTTCTTGTGAGGGTATATTTTTTACAGCAAGGGGCCTTTTTTAGAGATGACCCTTAGAAACCATCAGAACTTAAAAAAAGACTATATTTTGAAAAAAAATCTAAATAGAAGATATAAATTGCTACCGCCTCCGTTGGAAATTATAAAACATGTTGGCTTTTCTAGATACATTGTTTTTCTATGTATGTAGACATTGTGTATATCTAAGTGTATAGCAAAGACTATGTATCCAGAAAAGCTGAAACGTCTTATAGAATGGAGTATATTTTGGCTGGAGTATATTCATGGCTGGAGATGGATAGATAGATAGATAGATAGATAGATAGATAGATAGATAGATAGATAGATAGATAGATAGAAAGGCAGACACATAGATAGATAGATAGATAGATAGATAGATAGATAGATAGATAGATAGATAGACAGATAGATAGACCGACAGACAGATAGGCAGGCGGATAGATAGATAGATAGATAGATAGATAGACCAACAGAGATAGATAGACAGACAGACAGATAGATAGATAGACAGACAGATAGACAAATAGACATCTTTTTACTATAGAGTGTATATATATTGTCCATACGACCTATTGGTTGACATGAGACACACTACACTCAAACAATCATATTGTTGGTATTAGCTCTTACCTAAAACCCATGGCGAAGTTCCTTGTGGTGGAACCTGCCTAAGGACTTTGGCTTCTTTCCGTGGTTCGTGAACATCCAAGGACTTTGGCTTCTTTCCATGGTTATCAATGAATTATACCCATTGTCTTTTGACACAAATACATATACTTATAGTGTCCATTCTAACAAAACTGCATGTAACTTAGATTGACCTTGATTAGGGCAAACCAAAGAGGACATCAACACGTGAACTAAGCATAGCTCAGCTGGTTGGGTTCCTTGTGGTGGAACCTGTCCACCCAGGTTCAAGTCCCCGATTTGACCTGAGTGCTTATATTTTTTTGGATTTATTTTAGGATTTAATGATGCTATTCTTTTAGTGGTAGGTGACGTGCCCGTCGACAGCGAGGTGTCTGTGGTGACTTCATCAATCTCGAGATTTGTCGGTCCAACTTAGTTCTCCGGAGGTGCTCATAGGGATAGGGTGTATGCTCGTGTACGTGAGCGTGTGCATCTGTGGGTCTCGCAAAAAAAAGAGGATGTCAACACTAGGAGTTTGACGATGACCATGGGCAGTGGTGAAGATCCATTGAGAGGCATGCATTAGGACATCTGATGGATGGTGGAGGTGCGGAAGCATCTGCTTTTCGACAATGATAGACTGCGCAGCGCATTGCAGGAAGCACTTTGTTGGAAAGGACTTATAAGTAGTCATCTAATCATGCATGTGCCAAAGGATAAACTGTAAGCTAACTTACTATTAAGCGTTTGTTGTTTCAAAAAGTGTCATTACCATTACAAAACGCTCATATTGCACTACCATAATAAAAATTCTGGGAGACAGGCTCTTCCCGATTAATAGAGACGGGTGTAAAAGGGCGCTGCCTCTGTTAATGGAGGGGTCGCTTTAGGAGGAACGACCATCTATGTTAACCTTTAACCACTACAAGTGATGTGGTATTTTATGATGAATATGGCATGATAACAGGTCAAAAATGTCACTAAGGGCATGTTTGGATGGAACCCCGGGCTCATTGCCTAGGAAAAATGACTGCCTAGATGTTGCCTGTTAACTCAATATGTTTGTCTACTCAGGCTATATCACCTGCATCTTGTTTGATTTGAAGTATATGTCTGGCAACGTTGCCTGTGAGCCTGGCGACTATTTTTGTGTGCCTGGAATGCTTGGACTTGGCAAGAAACCAGGACCGCAAGCAACGTGGCATAGGCGGAGGAGCTAGGCTGCGGAAAGAAGCTAGCCGGCTAGGCTGCACGCGAGGGAGAGAAGAATAGGGCTGGGCCGATGGGCTGGTGATGACTGGGCCAGAGAAGGGAGAGGCAGTGGGCTACTGAGAAGAGTGCGCACACTGGCTGGGCTATCACTCGGGCCAAAAGATAGAAGAGAGAGGGAGGAAATTAGAAAATGGCTTTTCTTTTTATTTTCAAAGCCAAACGAAATCAAAACAGAGCATGGTTTTGATTTTCAAACCAAACACAAGCATCATAAAATATGTGCAGCCTCATGAATGCATCAACAAGTGTCTAAAACTTATATTTGATTCTAATATTATAAAAATTTATTATTTTTTATATTTTCATGCACACTAAAGAGCATAAGTAAATTAAATTAAACTTATTTTTAGAAATTTTAAATTCTAGGTTGTTACACTTAGCGATCTACAAAAGTAATTGTCAATCATTGTCATATTTTTATGCTCTTTGAATTAATCTAGGATACTAGATGATTATAACACTTAACAGTGTTGGCGGAATCTTGGCTAACTATGGGAGAGACACATGAGCGGCTTGGACCCACTTGTCATTACATGGGATGACGTACAAAAGAATCATTATTCTTTTTAATATTAGATAGAGATACAAAAATCAAGATAGAGATATCAAGATGAGGGTAAAGATATAGTTATACATAGAGATGATAATACAGAGAGAGAGAGGACCTAGGATCGGAGCGAGCCATACATGTCTTGGACTATATTGTACTCAATCGTCTTTTGCTAGTCCAAACTCCAAACCAATAGTATTTTTTTGATAAATAAGAAAAGGTGCACGATCTCGACGAATTACTTCTGAATAACTTCAGAAATCATATGGAAGAACCATAGCATTTCGCGATTCATTGGTAAATTTACTTTGATTCTCTATAGACCAATAATGTGAGACCATTAACACGGTTAAAGCTAAACTGCTTGAAGTCCGGGCAAAAAGGGGTACTCTTTCTACAACTACATTAGTATTAGTCTCGAAATGCTTTAAACGGGAAATAGCTAGTGTAGAATTTATCTGATATAGAACACTCATATCGATAAAATAGTTTGAACTATTTACTAGAAGGCACGCAACGACCTATGTATAAAAAAGAGAAATTTTAGGATTTGAAGAAAAATAAAAGGAATACTCCCCCACTACCAGGAATTTCCACTTTCATGACAAATAGCTTTCATCACTAAAGAAGCTAAATTCGTCATAATTTCATTTTTACGATGAATTTATGACGAAAAACGGCTCGTCATAGAAAGCACGTCACACTTGAACTTCCGTGACAATCTGAATATATCGTCATAGAAGTGGCTTGATCTGTGACGAAAAACAGATCATCATAGAACTATTTTGGCATACGTGACAGGGGGCTGCCACGCTAGTGGGCGCTTCCGTTCGAGATGCTTTCCACATGTACATGCTATAGCCCACGTGTACATGCCATAGTCGGTTGCATTGGCGATGGTTCGGGTACGTGTCACCTTCTTATTGCACAACATAGCCATCTCTGGTTCTTGCACGTATCAGGTTCTTATAGGACCACACATCGGGTCCCTGTTGTTCCACATGTCAGTTTTCTATTAGCACACATGTCATGTTATGGTTGGATCACGTGTCACTTCTTTATTAGACCATGTATCATATTTTTATTGGTCCACGTGGCCGTTTCTTATTCGACCATGAGTCACGGTGCTGATCGTCCACGTTTTGTATTTTTATTCGGCTACATGGCTTGACGACTTCCTTCCACATGTCAGATTTTAATAGCCCACATGTCATGTCCTGGCTATTTCACGTGTCATGCACTGGTTCGTCCATGTGTCGTATTTTTATTTGATTACGTGGCCTATCTTGGTTCTATCACGTGGAGTACAGTCAATTCGTCATAGAAGTAATTCAAGATCGTCACTACTGCACAGATTGACTACATAATTAAGGCCTGGCAATTAAGTAACAACATTTAATATTTCACAAGTCAGCAGCGATCCAGTAACAGAGTATCACCAAATGAAACCGGCATACGAGTCCACATATCAAACCGGCACATGAGTCCTCACATCAAACCACAAATGTTCACAGCATCAAGACACAAGAGTTGAAGACCGAGAGTTACCAGAAGAGCTGAAGCGTGTGCATAGCTCACAGAGATTATTGTTCTCCTCTTGTTACCGTTTCTTGTATTCCTCCAACTCTCTTTCAGTCTTTTCTGTCTTCCTCTTCAGTTTATCCACTTGATCGACGAGGACAACAGAACATTCCTGTTTAGCACCAAGCTGTTCCCGAAGCATTCTCTCCGCCGATGTCTCTGCTCTAGTGGAGCTTGTCTAGATACCAGTATTCTTCAAAAAAGGTTGTTGCTGCTTCCCTAGGAGGGGGCCTTGCCCTTAGAGGCGCAGAGGACCTTGCAAACAATATCAACGCTAGTCATTGGTTGTTGCCCATCAGTAATAGGTTCTGCTTGCATAATTTCCATAGCTTTCTGTGAAATTCAATCAGTAAAGCATTAGGTTACAGATAGTGTAAGAGGACTTCAATTAGAAACCCAAGAGATTTATTTATAACAAGCAATGTATAGGTCTTTCTCAACCTACTGCTAATAGAGATTACATAAACTTCAGTAGATATTAGTAACACTACGCTCTTGCTATGTTTTCTTCTTTTATGGCAATGACTTCAGTAGATTTTAAATAAAGCAAAAGAAGGTACTTACAACTACTGCTCTTACAGCATGACTCAGGCCCTTTTTACTACTAGTACGAAAGTCCCTGAAGACTTCCACAACATTAACATCTTCATCAGGTGGACCATGTTGTTCTCCAAGTCCTTGATCATATTTTGCTGCCTTCCTCTTGTTTTTCTTCTATTCATATTGCAAATGAGTTTCTGTTTATATTTATACAAATGCAAGAGTAACAATAAAACACAACCATCACTTACAAATTTTTGCAGCTGGACATCATAAGAGCGAGATCCTGTAGCCTGGTGGTACTTCACTTTTGCACGGTTTCACTTGTTCTTCTCAGATATTTCCTATAGCTTTATTTGTGTTAGATTGCAGCTCAAGTAGACCATTGCAAGACTAGACAGAAAATTGATGGGTTTACACACACCTTGTTCTTAGCACTAGACCAAATCTCGATAAATTCACAACACTGTGCATCGTTCATGGACGGGACAGGAGAGGATGTAGGGATCTGATTAGCAGGGACGCCAATGAAGTATTTTTGCTTCAACCTATAGCGTGCCTGCCATATCTAGCTCAAAAGGATCCAAGCTGCTCATGGTTGAGAGCACGATTAAAATATCAATCTGAAGACACTCTACATATAGAGAGGTTGTACATCTTTACCCATGAGTCCTAATCGGCTAATCCCCATATGCTTGAGGTGGCCAACCCCTATACCTGCTTCCAAGATGAGTTGACAGAGTTTCACTATGAAAATACACTTCAAAAATATTGGAAAATAAAAAATTTGAAATCGAGAGAAGAAGCGGAGATGGCCAGGCTACTGTGGAACACTGGAGCGGTGCCTAACTAGGACATGCGCGGCGGATAGGAATAGTCGAAGAGTGCCTAATAGAGCGACGAGCCAACATTGAAGGGAAAGAAATTCACGTGCTCGTAGACGATTTTTCTAATCCATGTGGAATGCCCGGTTTTGGGGTCATGGCCCCATGGTTTTTGCGCCCCACTGTTGTCCAAATGGTCGCTGGGGGTCTAGAGCGGGAGCATATCCACGGACTTCATCTGCCCAAAGAAAGGATGGGATCCAGACCAGGTTTTGCTGATCCAAAGGAGCTCTTATTATGGGTATTTTTTTTTTGCCCCCTCACCCTCATCTCTGACATCGAGCAAAGATTCATTTCTCCCTGCTTTAGACAAAAACAAAGAAATTTCCTATATAGAGAATGTAGCATCCGACGACGATGGCAATCAAATTGAAGTAGGTACACCTTGCCATTCACCTTGTATGTCAAAGTCAGTGCAATCGTTTGCAATGTGTGTGTGTGTCTATATATATATATATATATATATATATATATATATATATATATATATATATATATATATATATATATATATATATATATATATATATAGTTTGTTTAGAACTGCAACATTCTATTATGTTCTATCAACTCCACCATAGAGCAGCCAGGGATGGGCCAGGCCTAGGGCCAGTAGGTCCATGGCCCTAGTCGCAGCCCAAAATGTTTTAGGAACAAGTCTTTAATTTTAGCCCAACAACGAACAACCCAACAAGGAGGAGAGTAGGGCAGACCATGGAGCCGCTCGGTCGCTCACACTGTCACGGGCTACTCGTGGCTCTTCCTCTTCCCGCTTGCATCACGCGCTGCCGCTCCCACCCGCCTCCCACTCGCCTCACACACTCCCCGGCGCCGGCGCGGCAGCACCCAGCTCTCTCGGTCCCGCGGCCCCTGGCCTCTAGGCTTCACGCGGTGCCTGCGCCTGTGCCTGCCGAATCCCCGTGTCACCGGGCCGAGTAGAGAAACCGAGCAGAGGAAGAGTAAACTCTGAACTGTGAAGGTATTTCTTCTCTTTACTTCAAGTAATCTCTTCTAATTTTGATTTCAACACTGCTAATTTTGAACTTTTGATTTCTTTAACATCACCTCGTTGTTGTCTCAGATCGTAGCTATTGGGGTTTCGTCACTGGAATTTGGCCCTAGTCTTAGCTAAATCCTGGGTCCACCGCTGAGAGCAGCTCCATAAAAACCTGGAGTTTCTGAAGTACCCTCCAGGTGCTATACAAAACACCTAAAGTTGACCCTCAACTCCACTTTTTTTTTTTCCTGGAGCAGGGTTCATTGAGCTGTCCATGTTTGGCCAGTGAAGTTGGGAGTGAAGCTGAAAATGGTGGAGATTCACAGACCTCGTAGGCTGCGGTACTTGTAATATAATATCCTCGAGAGTCGGGAGACTGCTCCCACCTTTTCTTAACATGTAATATAACATAGTTTGGGCCTTCCAAGTTCCAACTAATCAAGTGTACGTGCAGGTTCAGTGTCATGCATATACGTGTGCTACGGTCGATCGCACGTCGTGCCTGTAAATATAATACGGGGCATGTTCAAATAAATCAAATCTTGATGTTCAAGCTCCTAATTGTGTCTGTTGTGCAAATTGACCATTTTGACATGGAACACGTAATAATTGTTTTCCTTCTCAACTCTTATCCTTCATATATGTGTCAACGGCGGCAGCAATAGGTCGCAAACTTTGGTTACGGTTTGTTGGAAATTTCAGTTGGAGAGGGAGAAGAAATGGCCATGCAATAGTGAAAATTGTCATTGTCGTCCACACCGTCTGCTACGGTTCGGTTCACCGTCGTTGTCAGCTGCCTGCTATAAACAAGCGGTGATGTCAGTGGCGGATCTAGGATGAAAATATAGGAGGGGCTTAAGTTCACACGGGGACACAAACATGAAAGCTTGGTTAATACTCCAGCATCGTTTTCAACCTCAGCTCAGTGCTCAAGCTCCTCCTTTCCTTCCTCCAATGGCAGAAAAAATTATGGAGGGGCTAAGGGAGGGCTTCACAGGCTCAGCCACGGTAGGGGCCCCTGGCAGATCCGCCCCTGGATGATGTGATCGATGTGCTATAAAATATTCAGTGTTTGACAATTTTTTTTTGTTTAACGAGAGCAACTCCAATAGCCCCGCTATTCTTGTTTTGGAGGTTATTTTACAATATGTATAAAAAAAGTAGACTCCATCAGATGTGCTATCTGACTTTGTAAAATAGGAAGTTGGCTATGCCTTGATTTTAGGTGGCCATATAAAGCCAACCATGGATGTTCAAGATGAGAAATAGCAAGGCTGTTATAGATCTCTTCTTTTTTTAAAGAGTTTTCTATTTACAGAATGGCTAAACAATGCAATTTGGCTACTAATTTTAGTCAAAATGTTGGATTGCTTTTAATAGGTCATATACCATCTTGTGCCGTTTCTTCACTATCACAGAGTGCTTTGCAGAGCGTTCCAAATTGTTGTTAGAGGATATGTTCTACTATAAAATATCCATCTTATAATAATTGCTCTTCAACTTTCTCGCAATCTAAAATAATTGGAGTTGGTTACAAATGATTATATGGGCATGTAGCCTAGTGGTTGTCGGAGCCTCAGTAGCACCACAGGTCCTGGGTTTGACTCCCCGTGGGAGCGAATTGGTGTCTAGTCCTTTCTAAAAACAATTTTTACAAATAGATTGCTCTAAATTTTTTTTAAAAAAATGGACCCAAAGCTCAGCATTAAATAACAGTGAGCAGCGGGCTAGCGCCGCCCCGGACGTCGCCCGCGCTGCCAGCCGCATCCATGTGCAATACCTGATCTACTTTAGAAACATCCAGATGCAACAGTTGCAACATATAAAAAAGACAGATGAAACACTTGATTTAAGCATCGGAAACATTTGCAAAAATGTCTGAAAAACATTTGAAAACCATTACAAATATATGCAACGTCCAGATGAATGAAATACTTGCAAATATACGTATGAAACATCTAAAAACACTTGAAAACATATGCTTGCAATATGTATGTATATGCAACATCCACATAAAATAAAAGTGCAACATATGTCTGGAACATATGAAACATTTAGAACATACACTTAAAACATACGTGTATACCTATTACAACATGTGCAACATCCCGATCTAAGTCTAGTCCTTTCTAAAAATAAATTTTACAAATAGATTCCTCTGCAAACTTATTTAAAAAATGGACCAAACTTCAGCATTAAATAATGGTGAGCAGTGGGCCCGCGCCACGAGCCGCATCCCATGTGCAACAACTGATCTACTTTGAAACATCCAGATGCAACAGTTGCATCATATAAAAAAGACAAATGAAACATTTGAAACAAGCATCTGAAACACTTGTGAAAACGCTTGAAAATATTTGAAAACCATTGCAAACTTATGCAATATTCTGATGAAATACTTGCAAACATACATATGAAACATCTAAAAACACTTGAAAATATATACTTACAACATGCATGTATATACAACATCCAGATCTACTTTTGCAACATCTAGATAAAACAAAGTGCAACATACGTCTAGAACAGATGAAACATTTGGAGCATACACTTTGAAACATACGTGTATAGTTATTACAACATGTGCAACATCCTGATCTAGTTTTGCAACATTGGTATACAACACTAACATAACTATAGAACATTTGAAACACTCTTGTAGCATGGGCTAGTCTGCAGGACGTCAACGGTCCCGTGTACACCCAGGCCCAGACGCAGGCCTTCGCTTCCTGCCAACATGCGAGGTTGATGGGGGTGCAGGCGTAGGCCTCCCCAGGCGCTCGTGCCTCCCCTTTCGCGATGGGTGAGTTGGATTGAGGCGCGGACCGTGGAGCAGCCAGGGATAGGGGCGTGGAGCAGCCAGGGATGGGGCGCATGAGCAGCCAGGGATTGGGTGTGGGTGCGGTGCCGACGCGCTGGAGAAGGCCACGGTGGGCGGGTGTGCTGCCTGTGGCGAGCGGCCCTGCATAGTGGCGCTGGAGAAGATGAGTGATTTTTTTCTGGAGATACGGAGGCGGAGTATAGGCGCGCTTTGAAGCAGCGAGTGGAGTGTGGGTGCGAGGCGTCCAGAGGGATCGACACCCGCATCCTATTTATGGATGCAAACGGACGGAATTTTTCCCATACAGTCCCGTTCCGTTTTCTACATTTTTCCGTCCGTTTCCGTATTTGTGAGATCCCATTTTCGTATTTGCGGAAGTAGAAAGTGGTGTTTTCCGTCCGTTTCCAAGTAATCCCGTTTTAATACGGAATAGACTCGTATTTATTCCGTTTTTATCCCGTTTTCAATCTATGCTCAACATGTTCAACAATTACATGTCCTTATGTTATGTTCATATAACTACAAATCACCAAATATGCATGTTATGTTCACGTACATAGCATGTAAATGAATATTAAACTTTGTATATATTATTACATGACTTTATATATGTATACTTTGAGAATATTAGATTATGTGATCTTAATTTAATTTTTCGGCTCTCCATCCGTATTTGTTCGTTTCCGTATGTCCGCATATTCCGATTCCGTTTTTGAACCCACATTTTCCGTATGTTCGCCGTTTCCGTCCGTTTTCATCGCTACCTATTATAACCAAATAGTAAAACGCCGAGGTCTTCGTATTAGCGCTATGTCAGGTTACGCCAAACCTGCCAAGTCAGCGCCGACGTGGCCTGTCCCTGCCAAACCTCGGCCTGAGGTCATTCAACCCCAATCCTCATGCATCTGCGTTTACTCGTATCACGCGGTGGCATGAACCTGGCCAGGCCTGGCATCGGCGAGACCGGCTACTTGTTGAGTGTTCCATGCGAGACCGGTGGAACGTATATTAGGTTCTGATGAAATACCATGATGAATGCAGAGGAAAAATTGTGATCGATCTCTATGTACACAATTACTGCGGTTATCTACGAAGAAAAAAAAGGACTAGGGCTAATTGATGAGCGTGCATCCTTGCCGGAATTTATTATTACTAGCAAATATGCCCGTGCATTGCAACGAGAACTTATTGTATGGTCACTTAAACCATTTATGGCTAGAAGATTTATTTGAATGATCGCATCATGTGTTTGTATTCACTTTGCAATCGCACTTTATACTATGTCTGGTCGCATGCTATCCTATGGTGATACACTATGAAGACACTCTGTAATCTAATTCATTTTTTTAGAATTACACGGTACAACATAGACGTTCAAAACACGTATGCATACTCATCCCTATGAACACACGTATGCAAACCCTACTTCTATGAGCACCTTCGAAGGACTGAGTCAACAGATATGGAGATTCACGAAGTCATCATAGGTCCCTCACTGTCGATTGAGACGTCGCCTATCACTGAAAGCATAGCGCCGTTAAACATAGAATAAATCCAGGAAAATGCAAGCACCCGTGCCAAGTCGAGGACTTGAACCCGGATGGGCAGGTTCTGCCACAGAGAACCCAACCAACTGATCTATGATCAGTTCATGTAATCTAATTCATTTTAGAATGAAACTCAGTACTATGTTTGAACATGTCACTCTAACTCGTATAACCATGAGAGAGATTTGGTCCGTCAGATCCCTATAGATGGTTGTGAGCAATGTCGGACAAAAAATGTCCTCCTTTAATATTAAAGAAGTAAATGTATTCATACGTTGCAATGGAATCATTCAGCTTTTCTTTTAATTTGTACCTCAAACACACCATTGATTATCAAATTGCACCAAAGTACTCGCTTCCTAAAAAAACATTATTACATGTGATATATGCAAAACCACATTTTCATAGTTTTATTTATTCATTTTTTGTCATGCCAACCATAAGAATGTTTTAATTCTAATATATGCAATACCACATTTATTCTAACATATACAATACCACATTTTCATAGTTTTATTTGTTTTGTCATGCCAACCATAAGAATGGTTTTTATAATGTAAAAGTTTGAAGGTGTTATCAACTATAAATCAACGATACATAATACAAACTTCATCCATCATCACATTAGCTTGTATGGTGTGGTGGTAAGCACTTAATGGTTGGTCCGTGTTGACCTTGGTTCGAATCCAAGGTGCAGCATAGTATTTTTGGCTTTTCCAACTTTTCTTCTGCCCGTGCAGGTGGGCCGAGGATGGGCCGGACGCAAGCGCGCAGGTGGGTGACTAGTGGCAACTTTTCTTCTGCCTGTGCAGGTGGGCCGAGGATGGGCTGGACACAAGCGCGCAGGTGGGTGACTAGTGGCTGCAGTGGGCCTAGTTTGGGCCAGATGGGAATGCAGGTGGCTACAGTGGGCCGAGCGAGTGGATAGGACAGTTAGGCTGAATTAAAATGGGCTGGACAAAAAAAAAAGGCAAATTAAGGTATAGGTATAGATTTCCTTGCATGGGTTTGTAATTTAGTAGAAGTCGGTTTATTTTTATGGCTCAGTTCCACCACGCGTGGTGATGCGTACGTTTTCCTAGTTCCCGTTGGAATCCTCTCTCTCCATCGTGTCCTAATTGGTGCATCGGTTGAAGTGCGTTTTCTACGGCGGATTGCATCTACGTTGAGTAATTGTAAACCGAGCATATTAACCTTCAATTGATTTTGTTTATCTGCACGAGAGGCTTGGATTTTCTTGTACCTATTGGTTGGAACCTGCGATCAGTTTGTTAACATTCAAGCTGTGAGATACCCGTGCATTTCACCGGGACAATGATCCAGATCTTTAAACTAGACATAGGTACCATGTACCCGAACTAATATAAACCCTGTGTCTTATGTGCTACCCATTTGAATCTCCATGCGTAGATATGCTGGTCCGTATTGTCAGAGTAAATACTTCTGACGAAAGGCTACCTTTGAAGATAAAGATTTTTGAGGGGTTGGAAAGGATGCACTAAGGCTATGTTTGTTTCAGCTTTATCTAACTTTTGCCAGCCAACACTGGCGGAGCCAAGGCCCAGCCACCCTGGCCGTTGGCCGGGCTCCCCCGCTACTTACCCTTTAGGCCCAAAGGCCCATAACAAATCAAAAGGCCAGCGCTGAGGGGCGCCGCCGCGGCTCCCAGGCGTCACGAAGTTAAGGAGGAACGGGAGCTCTCACATTCCTCTCTGTCGAGTTTTCTTTCCCCCACGCTACAGTAGATCACGAGTGACTCGAAGGCGACTCCATCCCGACGCTGGATTCGCCGGTTTCCCCTCGCCGTAGTGTCCTTCAGGGCGCTGATGTGCAGGGGGAGGTGCGGATCCGGCGGCTAGTGGCTGTTTCCCTTCCTTTTAGGTTAGTTTTTGTTGGTTTAGGGTTGGATTTCATCCCAGTGAGGAAATCGCTGGTTTTCTTTTGCTTCCCTCATGGTTTCTCTGGTGGCTTCGATGTTGGGGGCAATTGGCGCCTGACAGTGGTTGATGGGTGTGGGGTGCGTGGCTTCGGTGTTTCAATTGGAGGATCTAGCACTGACGAAGTTATCCTTGTTGGTTTCTTATGCGTCATTGCTCGATTCTTCTATGGTTTTCTTTTCTCCGGCTGCGTTCACGCCTTGAGCGGCCCCATCGGCCTTGATGCCAACGACATGGCTACTGGAGGCCAGATGATATTTTGCTCCCTCCAAGGTGATGGATCTGTTGATTGTGGTAGCCTTGTGAGGTTTGTGATCCACTTGCTTGTTACAAGCTGGTGTTCTTTGATTCCCCTTGAGGATTCACTGCATGTCGACTTGGGTTGGCTGGCGGAGTGACCGGCGTTTGATCCCGGTGAACATGAGGTTTGGCTAGGGCGTTCAACGGTTATACGGCATGCTACTAATGGCCGTGAAACTTGAAGACACTTCGCCGACTAGGGTATTGGCCCTAAGCTTCGTTCTGGATTACTTTCTTCATTGCGGGAGGTGGAGATGTTCCAGGTTATGGCAATGACGGTCGATGGCGGCGACGGGCGCTGGATGCTTCTGCAAAGGACTTATGTGTAATTTTTGTTTCATTCAGGGGTGTCCAGTAAGGGGGATGGTTGTAAAAGTTCTATATCAATAAAATCCAACCCTTTTTTCCTCAAAAAAAGGCATCACGAAGCGTGAGCGCTACCGCGAGCGCTCGAGGTTGCGGCGCCGTGCGGAGAAGGGATGGGAGACCGAGGAGGCATCATTACTCCATGGCATGGAGGCTGAAGCGATGCTCTATGCGCCGACCTCAACCCCAATCAGCTCCTAGGTCAGCCCCAATCCTCCATTATATCTCTATCCTTTCTCTTTTCCAATCCCCAACCCCAAACAAAGCTGATGGATTTGATCTCCCCAAGCTACTGCTTCTAGTGAGAGAAACTATGGCTGGTGCCTGGCTGTGGCCGGTGGCTGGTGGTCAGAGTCTGGCGAGGCCAGTGGGGGACTAGCGGCAGCCGCGGACAAGGCATAAGCACCGCTTGCTGCCCTGGTGTGTTCGACAGTGCCTAGATTGAGAAAAAATTGCAAATAGCTGAGAGGAGGAGGCTGAGCCAACCAGGTATTTTGACTAATTTCAGTTATCTAATATGCAGAGGTTAAATTTGATGGATAATCTATGACCTTGCCCTTACGAATGTTACATTTTTTATTTAGGGTGAGGCGTTTTTTGGTTGACAGG
Source organism: Saccharum spontaneum (assembly GCA_022457205.1). Lineage (NCBI taxonomy): Eukaryota > Viridiplantae > Streptophyta > Magnoliopsida > Poales > Poaceae > Saccharum > Saccharum spontaneum. The sequence continues at coordinate 6,981,484 of CM039604.1, forward strand.
AGGACCTGTCCTGATGCTGGTGGAAGTAATGAACCTGAAAGACATACAAATATAGAAGAGCAACATGAAGCTCCTGGTCATCTGGAACCAGAACCAAACATGGACAATTTCACCAGTGAGTTTGATCCTAATGAAATCGCATGTGATCTAGCTCTTAGAAAACAAATATATGAGTATGCACCTAAAATTCAAGACCAAGTTCGGAGAGCATACATATGGAAAGGTCCATCACAACCAACAAATATATTGAAAGATCTAGGTTCAAGGGGCTTTTCTTTGGGTTGGTATAAGAAATATAATTGGTTAGAATATAGTGAATCCAAAGATGCTGGTTATTGCTTCCTTTTCAAGCAGCCGGGGAGGGCACAATATTTTGGTTATGATGTATTTAACAAAACTGGTTGGAGAGATTGGAAACATGCATACAAAGCATTACCTGGACATGTTGGTGGTGTAGGTAGTGCTCACAACAAGTGTGTTCAGAAATATGGTGACTTTAAAAATCAAAGATAGAGTGTGCAGAGAGTATTAAATAGAGCTAGCAAATAAAGCAAGGCCTAGCTTTTCGTGGGCATGATGAATCTTCTTCCTCTTTGAACAAAGGCAATCTTCGAGAGTTGATTGATTTTCTAAAAGACAACAATGAAGAAGTCAGGAATGCCTATGATCGAGGTGTCTTAAATTGTAAGATAACTTCCATGATGTCAAAGCTCAGTTTAACACCATGAGAGAAAGTGGCTAGGATAACTTATTTGATGAGGCAAGACAATTTTGTGATTTGAATGGTATTCCTATTCCAAATATGGCTGAGGAAATACTAGTGAGAGGTCGTTCAAGGTGTGATGGATTTACTGTTACTAATCTTCATCATTATCGTGTTGGGATTTTCTATGTTGTTCTTGATAAAATATGTGCTAAGATGAATCATTAGTTCACTGAAGCGACGACGGAGCTATTGATGTGCTTTTCTTGTCTTGATCCAAAGAACTCTTTCTCTAGTTTTGATGTCAACAGTCTTGCTCGGCTTGCTGAAATTTATGCTGAGGATTTCTCAAATCATGATCGTAGAGTCATAAGGGGACAATTGGAGACATATATTCTTCATGTAAGGAGGCATGCTGCCTTTGCTAATTGCAAAGATATTGAAAGTTTGTCTCAGAAAATGGTTGAAACTGAAAAAGATTTGCCTTTTCCATTGGTCTACAAGCTCATTGAATTGGCCTTGTTGGTGCCGGTGTCAACAGCAACTGTTGAAAGGGCTTTCTCATGTACGAAAACTATCAAGTCTAGATCCCGCAATAGGATTGCTGATGATTGGTTCAACAACTTGATGATCTGCTATATTGAGCGAGAACTATTCAATTCACTTGATGAAGCTACTATTCTTCGGCGGTTTCAAAACTTGAAGAGTCACAAGATGCAGCTGCCTCGTAACCATCCTCGTGGCCATGGGCATCTGTAGTTACCAATTAGCATTTAGGTTTATCTTTTGTGTTTCATTATCTAAGTTGTGAACTTGTGTACTGAAAAATCATTTTAATATTTTAATTTGAATCTATCATGGTTTCCTAATTTTATATGTATGTTATATAATATATTCATGTGCATTGCTTGTCACTGTTAGCTCGGCGTATTGTCACGCCGAGGCTCTCGAAAATTACTAGCCCCGCCACTGCCAGCCAAAAGCTAGATGTTGAGACAAACAACCCAACTTTTGTTTTCCAAAAGCTGAAAAGTTAGATCAAATATCTAAATTATTTTATTCTTTTAGAAATACTAGCAAACATGCTCGTGCGTTGCGTCGGGAGATAAAACTTGTTGCGTAGTTTGTGTAGGTGATTTGCATCTTAAAACTTTATCCAACAAACATGTCGTGCTGTAACTTTTATACATGAGCACGAGACACTTTGATATTTATCAAATGATTGTCTGTGCATTTTAATTTGTCTTGAGTTTGGACTCTAATAGTGTTTGAGATTACGTCACTTGTTTAAATTTTTCTTTGAATTGAACTCTATAACAAGCCTGTTTGGATAGAAAAAATCACACCAGAGGGAGAGGATCTCTCTATGCATGGAAAATAGCGTGGGTGTGCTCAGTGGCAGAGGACAAATAGAAAGCAAGGTGTGGCACAGTAGAATCATCTGAGCTCCCTGCCTTGATTAATTGCATAGCCATTGAGAGATGACATGTGAACCAGCCAGGATAATGAAGAGCATGGCAGATTTGAGGTAGGGCGGCTGCCACACCTAGCCCTACCAAGAGCTCCACTGGGCGTGCTATTGTACTAAAGTACATAAAAAGAAACAAAGAGAATGGAAGACATACATGGGCCAGTACAATGTAGCTAGCACATTAGTGGTTGTTACACAGGCATGGAGACGGTGTAGTCGAACTAGAGCTTGGTAGAGGTAGAAGTTGTTGAAGTAGAAGACTTGTCAGCCCATTAGTTGGAGCTCCAGGGCTAAGGAGCTGGGCCGCGAGAAGAGCTGGTTGGTTGGGTTGTGCGCGAGGGAGAGAAGAACAGGGCTAGGCCAATGGGCTGGCAAGGACTGTGCTAGAGAAGGGAGAGGGAGTGGGCTACTGAGAAGAGTGCACAGGCCGGCTGGGCTACCACTCGGGCCAAAAGATAGAACAGAGAGGGAGGGAACTAGAAAATGGGTTTTCTTTTTATTTTCAAAGCCAAACCAAATAAAAAACAGAGCATGGTTTTGATTTTTCACACCAAACACAAGCATCGATCATAAAATATGTGCAGCAGCATGAATGCATCAACAAGTGTGGAAACCTGATATTTGATTTTATAATATTATAAAAGTTTATTATTTTCTATATTTTCATGTACACCAAAGATCATAATCAAATCAAATTAATTTTTTTTCAGAAATTTCAAATTTTATTTAGGGTCTAACACTTAGCAATCTACAAAAGCAATTGTCAATCTTTATCATATTTTTTATGCTCTTTGAATTAATCTGGCTACTAGAGGATTATAAAATCTAACAGTGTTGGCGGAATCTTGGCTAACTATGGGAGAAGCACATGAGCGGCTTGGACCCACTTGTCATTAGATGGGATGGCGTACAAAAGAATCATTATTCCTTTTAATATTAGATAGAGATACAAAAATCAAGATAGAGATATAAAGATGAAGGTAAAGATTTACATAGAGATGATAATACAGAGAGAGATAGGACTAGGATCGGAGGGAGTAGTCATGTCTCGGATTATTGTACTCAATCCTCTTTTACTGGTCCAAACTCCAAACCAATATATACTCCCCCGTCCTAGAATATACAATAGTTAGTGTTATACTTTTTCAGATAGATTAAGGTCGCTCCGTCCTATAATATAGCTAGCTTTAGATTTTTTTCAGATAGATTAATCAGCGCTACACCAGAGAGCCTTTTCTGGGGCGGCTCCTTACCGTTTGTAAGGGCGGTTGGGCCAGCTGTCCGTACTCATTCGTCATTAGAACTCGCCCCAAAAAATTGACTTTTTTTAGAGGCGGTTAGGTATTTGTAGGGGCAGCTAAAAAATGAACCACCCCAATAAATTGTTTTCTAGAAATCATAAATATGGACCAAAACATAACAAAAAAAAAATTAACATGAAGAAACCCCACCAGCCAGTCAGACACACATCGCATTAGGCCTCACGTTGCGTGATTTTTTCGGGCAAAAATACGCGTTGCGCAGCCATCAAGGAACTCGAACCCCACAACCTCATCCCTCGGGCTTTCCTCTCCTAACCACTCCACACATAAGAGAGCATTCCTCTCCTAACCACTCTACCTATAAGAGACTTATGTCCATTTGGGATATTCATCCGCCTCATTCTATCTAGATCCAATTTTAAACTGAGTATTTGGGACCCTAAATGAATTCAAATAAAAAGTTGTCAACTATAAAGATATAACTTTTCGAGATGTACAACTTTCATTTTGGTCATTTCTCCATTTGAGGTCATTTGAAAAATTCGAATTTCAAATGTGAGAACTTCAAAAATAATTTTCTATAGATAGACGATTTCAAATAAAAAAGTTATCAACTACAAAGTTGCATAACTTTTCAAGAACTACAACTTTCATTTTAGTCGTTTCTCCATCCGAGGTTGTTTGCAAAATTCAAATTTCAAATGTGAGAACTTCAAACGTAATTTTCCATGAATAGATGATTTCAAATAAAAATGTTGTTAATTACAAAGTTGCATAACATTTCAAGATCTACAACTTTTGTTTTGGTCATTTGTCCATACAAGGTTGTTTGCCAAATTTGAATTTCAAATGTGAAATCTACTAATGTAATTTTCCATGGATAGAAGATTTCAAATAAAAAAGTTATCAACTACAAAGTTGTATACCTTTTGAGATCTACAACTTTCGTTTTGGTCATTTCTCCATATGCAGTAATTTGAAAAATTCAGTTTTAACATGTAATTCTACTGTTCGACGCCCATTTGTAGGGGTGGCTGCATTTCTAGAGGCGGTTTTAGCTTAGCTGTCCTACAAAGAAAAGGAGGCGTTGCTATAAATGCTTTTTATACTAGTGAAGGAGGGCGATTAAAATCTAAGTTGGCCTTTATTACCTTGGTCAAACTACAAGTGTACATGAGAGAACCAGCTGAGCAACACTTGCAATATTTGATTGCTGCCGTCAATCTAAAAAGAAAATCAACATATTTGTTTGCCGGTTATATTTGTGTTTGCATGTGAGGGGATATTTTTTTACAACAAGGGCCATTTTTGAGAGACGACCCTTATAAACCATCAGAACGTAAAAAAGACTATATTTTGAGGCAAAATTATCTAAATAAAAGATATAAATTGCTACTACCTCCGTTCCAAATTATAAGCTATTTTGGCTTTTCTAGATACATTGTTTTTTTATGTACCTAGACATTGTGTATATCTAAGCGCATAGCAAAAACTTGTATTTAGAAAAGCTAAAATGTTTTATAATTTGGAACGAGGGAGTATATTCTTCGCTAGAGTATATATATTTTTTTGAATCCTGGCATATGGTGTTACATTGAATTGATGGTTAATAATTTATTTTTCTTTAAATAACGTTGGAATTCTTGAGACTTTGTGATAGACAGCCAGATAGATAGATAGATAGATAGATAGATAGATATAGATATGTAGATAGGGTGATAGATGGGTAGATAGATAGATAGATAGATAGATAGATAGATTTGGACAGATAGAATGACAGATAGATAGATAGATTTAGATAGATACTCCCTTCGTCCCAAAATAACTGTCGTCGTTGGTGTGCGTACCACATGTTGAACTCAATATATAGAAAATAAATGCAACATTTGTATCTCTAAATAAATTTATTAAAAAACTAGATTCAAAGATCTTTCTAATGATACTAATTATGTACCATAAATATAAATATATTTTAATATATATTTAGTCAAAATTATTTCTCGAGAAACGAAAACGACAAATATTTAGGGACAGAAGGAGTAGATAGATAGATAGATAGATAGATAGATAGATAGATAGACATATATCTTTTTTACTATGGAGTGTATATATATTGTCCATATGACCCATTGGTTGATACGAGACACACATCACTCAAACAATCATATTGTCGGCATAGCTCTAACCTATCACCCATGGCGAAGTGCCAGAAGCACGTGAGCATCCAAGGACTTTGGCTTCTTTCCATGGTTCTGCTGGCATCCTCAGTTGTTTGTGCACGCACAATAAATGGTAATTAATGAATTATACCCATTGTTTTTTTGACGCAAACACATTTACGTATAGTGTTCATTCTGACAAAATTGCATGTAATTCGAATTTTTTAGGGCAAACCGAAGAGGACATCAACAGTAGGAGTGTCACGATGACGACAAGGTCAGCAAGCTACATAATTGGTAGTGGCGAACATCCATTGAGAGGTGCATGCGTTCGGGCATCTAATGGATGGTGGTTGTGCGGAACCATCCAGTTTAGGACATATCTGGACTGCTCAGCGTATTGCAGGAAGCACTTTGTTGGGAAGGACTAATAAGTGGTCTGTTATCTAATGGTAGGTTATTCTTGAAGCCCTGGTGAACGATGTAACACTATTCTCAAGTTAATAAAGTGCACCAAATGGCTTCCCTCAAAAAAAAAATCACTATCGAGTTTTGCTCCGATGGTCCCTTACATGAAAACTGCACAGAACTTAAAGCATCCAATAAATTAGTTTAATTAATTTCGAGCTAGGTATTATCTATCCAAGTCCTACCTGACCCAGACCAAACCCAGCCCAAGCCCACCAAATGTTTTGGATCTCATCCTCTGATCCGATCGACAAGGATCGGCAAAATTTCATTTTCACTCACGCATGTGCCTTCTCGGCCACGCCGCAATGACGCAATCTTGGGCCTTCTTGGGTTGCCCTAGTGTGGTACAGATGATTTTGCTCGATGAAACAAACTACGCGAGTCCGGGACATGAATGGCAGCCGTTCATGGTCAGAGCATATGAGATGACAGTACACTACTGCAGCGAGCCTCTTTGCCAAGTGCCTCGGGCGCTCGGCAAAGCCACATATGCTCTCGGCAAAGGCTTTGCCGAACGTCGCTCTCAGCAAAACGCCCTCGGCAAACCCCTGATCGGCAAAGAGGGTCTTTGCCGAGAGCCGAATGTCGGGCTCTTGGCAAAGCCTTTGCCGAGAGCCAAGCCGACTCTCGGCAAAGAAAAGCTGACAACACGGCGGGAGCCACGGTAACGGCTCCCTTTGCCGAGTGTCAACATTGGGCTCTCAGCAAAGCTTTTTTTTATTTTTTTTGGAGAATTTCTTTGCCTAGAGCTGCACTAAAGGCTCTTGGCAAAGAAATTATTTTACTTTTTTAGAAAAATCGTTACCGAGAGCTGGCCTCTAGGCTCTCGGCAAAGTAATTATTTTATTTTTTTAAAAATTTCTTTGCCGAGAGCCAGTGCCACTGCGCTCGGCAAAGCTGGGAAACTCTCGGCAAAGGTGCATAGAAATTTAATTTTTTTGTTTTTTGCATTTCCATCCAAACAAACATTGCACATATATAACAACCATCACAAATATATCACAAAAATCACATCCATATCACATACAACTACATTTAACACAGTGTACCACAAATCACAAACCACAAGTTCAAATGTATCACACACAAGTCCATAAGTTCACAAACCACAAGTTTATCACAACCACAAGTTCACAAACCACAAATGTACCACAAACAAGTCTCGAAGCTGCTCATGGCGACGGTCCGGGTTGAGATGCCTCAGCGTGCGATCCCAGCGACCCTCCGAGGTGAAAAAGCACGTCATTCGACGCTGCCGACTGACGCTACACAAAGTAGAAGAGATTGAATTTGTGAGACAAGATAAATATATATCACCAAGTAGTACCACCACTTCTACTTCTACTTCTACCACCCCCACCACCACACCACCACCACCACACTACCACCACTTCACCACCACCACCACCACACCACCACCACCACCACACCACCCCTACCACCACACCTCTACCACCTCTACCAACACCACACCACCACCATCACCATCAACATGACCACCACCACCACCCTCACCATCACCTCACCACCCCCACCACCACCACATCACATTTATAATCCACTAGGTTCCACTAGGTTTGACTCTAATCATGAGCATAGAAAGTAAAACATTCGTACTCACCGGAGACTGATCAGAAGGAGGTGCAGGTGGCGGTGGAGCATACAACGCAGGTGGGATCGCCACACCCTATTGCTACCCAAGACTCGTCACAAACTTGATCATCTCTGCGTGATGTCGCTGATCATGCTCCCGCTGGGCCTCCAAAGCCTCCAGCCTCTGCCGCTCGTACTACCGCTCGGCCTCCAAAGCCTGCACCTGGGCCTGCAACATTTGACCCCAATGTTTCAATAATTCAGAGCTAAGGTATGTAAAAGTCAAAGAACGACGAATGAAACAGGAATACTTACCTAGAGTGTCGAAACCACGTTCGGCCATTGGCGTATGGCCGGGCTTGCACTCGTGCTCGTTACTCGGATCTGGTTGAGAGAAGGAGCAGAGGCCATGTCGAGGACGCCATCGCCAATCCAGAACCGCCCATGCTTCTTGCCTTGCCCCACCATCATCACGATCTCCGGATCAAGGTGCTCCTCGGTGCTAGGATCGTAGTCAGGCCCATGGACTGACCTTGTCACCTCCGTGTATGAGGTGAGGCGGCTGTGGACAGAGGCGTTAGTGTACGCCTCGGGCGGGGCATCTGGTCTGTAGTCGATGTCAGCCATCGCCTTTCCCATGTGGGCCAAAGCATATGCCTTGAGGTGACCGCAAGGCTACCCACTGTGTGTCGCCGACTGCGAGAAAGACAACAACATGGTTACAAATCATGAAGAATTGAGTGTTTGATTATAGAAATGGTTTCGCCTACCCATGATTGTGCGTATGCGCTGAGGTTGCGGCTGCCTTGATGGTGTGGCACACCTTGCATCTGCAAATGCCGCTTGCGGGCCTCGCCATGTTGCCTCTGCCAGTCCTTGCTTAGCCACTTGTCCACAATCCGTTCCCAGCAATCGGGGTGCGGGGCGCACCAGCTTGGAATCACCTACAGGCCATCAAGTATACGACATATCAGAAGAACAAATTAAGCCTACTTAATCTCAAAAGAAATCAATATAAATTTACCAGCTTGAAATTTACCTGCAAGTACTGGTCCTGAGTCAGCGTCATCTGCCTTGCCACGTCTTTGGGGATGCTTCTTCCAAGGAACTTCGCCGACTAATCTCTATGCGCCTGGATGCGTGCCTCGTAGTGCAAGTCCGTGACGCGCTTCTTACAGGAAGCGATAGCCACCCGGTCTGCCCTGGCCTGCTGTCCCTGTTCACATCTGTAGAAATCCTGCATAAAGTCGCGAGGTATCCATTAGTTATTTGAAGAATGTAAAATGAATTCGATGTATTGAGGAATGAAGTGCGATAAAGACTTACCCACAACTCCTTAATCACCTTCTCTGCCTTGTTTATGAATTCCCTGCCATCACGATCTGGAGTACCAAGGACAAGGGCATAGTGGTTGAACGTCCAGGCCGGCTCCAGCGCATCTCCTTTCTCCACCAGGCTAGGGAAGTGTTCCCTACACAAAAGTCCCAGGATGCCATTGACATGGCGTGCCTTCCACTGTCTACTAGCACCCAGTTCCTGCACAAGTGGTTAAGAAAAGTTATTGGTTTTTATTTTGATTTTGAACGTATCAAATGAAGAAGTTGTGATAACATCTGAAGTTACTTACCTATGCCTGTCAGGTCTAATCACCGGGCGCCGCTCATTAGCTATCGGTCGACGCGGGAGCTGCGTGGGACCTCGCAAGTAGACGCCCGATGTACCAGAGGAAGTGGAACCCCCTGCCGTTGCATCATCCTCTGTCGGTGACTTCACCGTCGCCTCGTCCTCCGTCTGCGAAACCTCCTCGTCCACAAACGCGGAGCTATGCACGAGGTCAGGTGACGGGTCCTGCCTAGGCCTGCCCCTCCTCCTCAACCTCCTCTATGAGGACTCTGCCTCTGGCTCCTCAGCTGCAGGCGGCGGCGAGTCCCTCATTCTTGCGTAACATGAGAAATAGTCCCTCCTAGTGGGTCCCATCACCTGCAATTCAAGAGAGTAAACCAGTAAGCACAGATAAACGAGATGTACTTAGTAAGAAATGCAAAATAAAGAAAAACGTAAATACAAAATAACATAGTATTATATGTATTAGAAATATTCTTCATCATCGGGATTAGGTTGATGATGGGTATCGTCATCACTATCAACCATGTCCAAATCTTCATCTGTCTCATCCTCATCGTTGTCATTGCCTAGTCTAAATCGATCAAGCATTTCTAAGTCCTTCGGATCATGCACCTCATCTCCAACGTCCTCGTCCACATCCCTTTCGTTGTCTACTTCCATTTCAATCTCTCTGGTTAGGTCTATCTCAAACATCCCTGGTAGCCCCTCTTCTTGTTGATAGAACTCTCCATCATCATCATCGTTTGGCAGAGGTAATTTACTATGTGGTGATACCTTGTGCACAATATACCAACCCTTAATACGTTTGTTAGTTTGGCAAGCATATGGACAATAATAAACTTGTGTGGCTTGTTGAGCCACAATATAGACATCTTCTCCTGGATACAAGGAATCCTGTTGAGTTTTGACTAGCCCAAGATGAGGGGACTTTCTTGATACTACAGGATCAAACCACTGACATTTGAATATGACAGGAGTAAGTCCTTTGGAACCGCCAAAGTCGAGCTCGTATATTTCTTTGATTCTCCCATAATACTCATGCCCATCAGTGTTGGGCATAAAAACTCTGATATTTGTGGTCCTCTGATTTGGCCGACTCTGCTCATACCTTGTTGTGTGAAAGCGATATCCATTGACATCATAACCGTTAAATGATGATACCCTATAGCTAAAGCCATTGGCAACCTATCGCAACTCAGCACTTATAGACCCATCCCTTTGGCATTGCAAGCTCAAGCAGGATAGAAATGAAATCAGGCATCTTGGAATGTCAAACTAAGTATGAGCTAATAAGTTGGATGATACCTTTGTCAAGAACCATGAAATGAAATCAGGAGCACCATGTTTAAGAAGGTTATCAGTTTCATGCGGGGAAGGTGTCCTTGATTGATGCTAGGACTGATCAACAAATTCCCTGCACCGACAAGAAACAAGGGGGATGGATGTAGGAAAGCTACGGAGTATGTAACAAGTTCGTTGAGAACTTATCGCACATACGTCTCCACTTCTTCAAGGTTGGTCAAAAAATATAGCATGATAGTGCGCCACACTTCATTGCTCAAGAGCTTTGTAGTCGATCCACTAGCAATCCCGAGTTGCCCTTTGAAAGGGCTAAGGGTCAATTCATTTTTGCCAACGTTGTAATGAGCTGGTGGATTATGCACGCTAGGAAGGTTCTCCTTATAGTATGTTGTTGTGAAGTTTGACACCTCCTCATGAATGCCTCTGCAATAGAAGCCTCAATTTTGCCTTTGTTTCCACATTTTTTTCGAAGAACCTTTAGACATCTCTCGATTGGATAGCACCAACAGGCCTACACGGGCCCCTCCCATTCATGCCTCGTACACGAGGTGCAAAATCAAATGCTGCATCAACAAGAAGCCTGGTGGAAAGATCTTCTCCAACTTACAAAGCAACATAGGTGCCACTTTTTCCAAGTCCTCAACCACTTTCGGAGCCAACTCCTTGCCACAAAGCTAGCGGAAGAAATAGCTCAACTCTACCAGCACTAACCATACATGCTCAGGGACGTAGCCTCGAACCATCGACGGAAGAAGCCGCTCAATCCATATGTGGTAGTCATGACTCTTCATGCCTAAGACTCGGCTAGTAGTTGGGTTCGCTCCCCTCCTCAGATTCGCTACATACCCATTAGGGAACATTAATGTCTAGATCCATTTTACCACTTCCACCCTTTGCTTCTTTTCTAAGACGTAATCGGCCTTAGGCCTTCTCCATGTCTTGCCGCCTCCTGGAGGCCGCATCTCTAGCTTTGGTCTATCGCATAGCGTTGCCATGTCCACTCTAGCCTTAGGGTTGTCCTTTGTCTTTTCAGGAATGTCCATGATTGTTGCCCAAAGTGCTTCGATGTCATTCTTCTCAGTGTGCATTACATCTATGTTATGTGGAAGAAGAAGGTCATCAAAATAGGGGAGCCTCTCCAAGCCCGACCTATGAGTCCACATATGTTCTTTACCATATCCCACAAAACCATCTTTCTTTTTATTGACCACGATAGCATCTATCTGAGCATGAACCTGGGCACCAGTCATCTTCTGAGGTGCAAGGTTAGTCACTATGACACCTTTCGTAAAGTTCCTGGTGTCATGTCTGAATGCATGCTCGGGAGGGAGGAATTGTCGTCGATGTTTGTCAAACGACGAAAACTTGCCACCCTTCTTCAACCAAATGAACTGTAGAGCAGCCTTGCATATCGGGCATGGGAACTTCCCGTGGACACACCAGGCGCAGAATAACCCATACGCCAAGAAGTCATGCATGGAGTAGTGGTACCAAACATGCATTCTGAAGTTTGTCCTTGTAGCTCGGTCATATGTCCATACCCCCATCCTTCCAAGTAATGATCAATTCATCATAAACAGGCTCTATGAACACACCCATTTTGTTTCCCGGGTGTCCAGGAATTATCAACGTCAATAATACATTCTGTTGTTGAAGGAGTACCCCGGGAGGGAGATTGAGGGGGATAATGAACACGGGCCAACAAATGTATGGGGCTGACATCATTCTATAAGGATTGAACCCATCTGTTGCCAGTGCAACACGATATGAAAATTCTTATGAGAAAAACTTTGTTAATCCATCTCTTGTAATTAATTCATATGATGAGGAACATCAACTAGACCAATCTCCTATTATTCCTCCTGCTGTGCCTAATCTTTTGCAGGATAATGCACAAAAGAGCGGGGATGACATGACAAAAAATGAGGTGCTCCCAGTCTCATGTAAAAATTCAACACATGATACTTCTGCTGACACTGAGAGCAAAGGTAATGCCAATGATGCTAATAATTCTATACTAAAACCTTCTATTGATTTACCTTTGTCACATGGCGAATGTTCTACTGATCTTTGTGATAAAGAAAAGTTGTGTGATAGTGATATGATTATTCATGAGCAGCAACCAGTGAATGAGAATGATTCTTTTGTTTTGGAACAAAATACTTGTGCTAAAAATAAACAATTGCTTCCAATTGCCACTGAACAAGATGAACTAAAATTGTTGACTTCTTTAAATACTTTGGGATATATTGAGTTTGAAACACTGTGTGCTCTGAGTAGTTTGGAGGAGAAATTTTTATGTGCTGAATTACCATGGTTATCTACATGTATATATCAATTTATTGGCAAATATAATTGTAAAGGAGAATACATGGTACACCGAGTTTATATTTGTTCAAATCTGAAATCTCCTTTTTCTGTGCATCAATATGACCAATCAAAGGGTTGCATTAGATATAATCATGTCATGTCAAGATCCCCAAGTTTTGTTATAAAGCAACAGGTTAAATTTCAAAAAGAGAAGCAATATTGGCTACAACCTACAATCTATCCTCCAACTAAGCTCAAACCGAGGACGGTTTGTTGTCAAGAAGGGGAGGATGATGAGGACATGACACCAACAGATACGACCATTGATTATAAGGTGCACTCGTTCCTATATTTGCATAGTAATTTTGGGTACAATTCACTTGGTTCCACATGTACATGTCGTTATTTGAATGTAGGTACAAATGTGTCTCAAAGTACAAGTCCATCAAAGTTGAACTTTCGGTTCGTCGGCAGCCCGATAGTGCTTCATTGGGAAGGCCATAACTCATCCATCCGAAGTGCGATCGAGGTCAATGAGCACTTGATAGAAAGCTTATTTGATAAGCTTTCAAATAGATCTGGTCCCATCTCAATATCACATTGGCAAGGCCTCCAAATCATCAAGACATTCTGCCGCTATTTCTGTCGGGTGCTACAGCGTCGTCACGGGCTTATTATTCACACTTGGGACCCAGGACCAAGTTGGAGCACGCCCCAAGAAGATAGAGAACACCTAAGAGATGCCGAAAAACGTCCTCCTCCTTGGCCACCACCTTAGGAGGCCAGCAAGAACGTCCAAGCCAAGCCGGAGGCCCAGTCCAATTCGAGTTCGAGTCTGCTTCGGCTTTCTAGACCAGTCTGCAATAAAACGGACGCCCATGATGCATCCGGACTCCATTTTCGATGATCCATATATGGATGGAAAGATAATTTCATAAGCTAACCAATGGCTTTGGTTTGAGACCCAAATTCCATCAGAATCAACGGGAATCATCGAAACAAGTTGACGTCCAGAATCTGTCAGGGCGCTGCGTCGCCGTCTTTTGGGCCGTTTGGGCCTTGTAATGTGTCGAGACTCCTTAGCGACGTGAGTAGGGGTTCTTAGATGCCCCTTAGGCTTTATAATCAGTAGCCGCCACCTATGTTAGGGTTTGGGTTTTACTTAGATTATTCTGTTGATAACAGTTTCGCCGCCGTCGTCGGTTTGTGAGACCCCAACTTTGTGAGATTAATTATTCATCTGCAATTTGGTTGCATTCCTTTGTGTTCTTGCGTGTGTTCTCGATTCGCAGGCAAGGATTTAGCCTTCTTGGCGAGGTCGACCGTGCAACGCCGGTCGATAACCAGAGGAGTCGTGGTGCTGTGATTGCGGGGTTCAGAGCCGAGTTGTTCAGAAGCCGGATTGAATTGTGTCGTGACTCCACCAAATCGAGAGTTATCAGAACCTTTCGGAAGATCGGGAACCCTAGTTCACATCATTCAGCGTGCGCACTCTTCGGTCCACTGGTCCCTGCGCATCATTAAGTCCTGTTGAAGATAAGGATGGATGCACCGAAGAATCCAAACGGCCCTGTCTTCCCTGCTCTTGCATTTGCGCTTGTGACCCACCTGGGTAACTGTGTGAGTCACGGATCTTGACTGTTGGCTCTTCTGCTCTCGTCTTTAGGATGGCTATTTACGACGAGGCAAGGGGAGCCATCAGACTCACTACCTCCTATTCCCCTTAGCATCAGACAAAGCAGAAAAGATCTTTTGCTCGTGTGTAGTCTTCCATCGCCATGGTGTCTGGCATTCCCAAGCGGCTTCATTGACGTTGGGAGAAGGCTCTCAAGATTAGCTTCCATCAACATCTGGGCACGGCTAGGGCCATTCGTCCTGGGTGTTAGTGAAAGTTTCACGAAAACGGGGAGGAATGATGCTAGGGGTGGCTGGGATACTGATCTCACTCCACGATTTGTGGCTTCTGAGATGAAACCATGGTAGGCGCAGTTAGGTATCCCGTAGCTTAGGTTGTAATATTGCAATCAAAGCATCTGCGGCAAGCTTTGGCGAATAGGGTAGTCTATGATGTTATGTGGCGGGTAACCGTCATGACACCACAAATCTCACCCTGCATAGCCCTGTGTATCGATTCGACGTCTAGAGTTATCGGTAGATGTCGGGTGTTCCTCTCTTCCACTAGAGAAGACGGTATGGGCTGATGTCCTTGTGACTTAACTTCTCCTTCTGTTCCTGGGGGGTGTTAGGTGAAGTTTCACGAGGATGCTCTCCATTGGGTTTCTTACAGTTTGCGGTTCTTCCCTAGATAAGGGGCCTGGTGGAGGTGGCTTGGTTAGATATGCCTTCCACGAGTTTCTCTTGCACAAGCGTAAAATGCCTCCTTTGTAGGGTTGAGCTGCAATCGGGTATGGGGAAACCCTATACTCGATAGGTCTTGTTTATTGTACACGCAGTTGTATTCGATAGGTCTTTGTTATTGTACACCAACCGAAAACATGTCATGGAGTTCATCAAATGAAGAGTTTCTTTTATGATATTACCATGTGTTTGACTTGGTTTGAGTCCTTTTTTCCTACTGAATCGAGCATTCTTGTGTTTTTCGGTTACCTAGGCCCGATGTGTTGAAGATACGAGCAGTAGCCGTGCACAAAAAATTCCTCGATTGAAGAATTCAGACATTGTAGTCCTTGTGGCTTAGTAGCTGGTTTAATCGGGTGGCCCTACTTTAGGTCTCACCAAGGTGAATGATGAATGCACTTAGCAGCAGAAGGCAGCTGCGCATGCCACAATTCGAGCTGCAATTGGGTAGAACTCCCAATTGTGTACGTTGCACAAATTGAGCATTTGCACATGGAACAAGTAACACTTGTTTGTCTTGCCAAGCAACTCTTCTCAGATCCTTCATATATATGTTAACTAAGTTGTAAACAGTGAAGGGTGTGCCACACACACGCACCAAAGCCGTGCCGTGGTGCGAAAAGGTCCGAGCATGCATGAGCCATGAGCCATGAATGATATGGTGCGGGGTGGACTAAGTTCCGCCACTTATTAACCCGTTTGTGCGAGCCCACCTCAGTGTATATAGGCACTTGTCCCTCCTCATGGTGTACCTCTGGACTCATTTGTTTTCAGTATGTTGATTATCATTGTGTATGCGAGTAGCTGGATCACACAAGCACATTGATGTAACAAATTTTTTGTTTAAGTTTCTAGATTAAATTGTACTCCCTCCATTCAAAATTATAACACGTTTTGATTTTTCTAGTTATTTTGTTTTTACTATGTGTCTTCGTATCTTGACTAAATTTGTCTAAATAAATATCTAGCAAGAACAAAAGGAGGTCGTCTTGAAGGAACTGGCCACACATGCACATGATGAGACAGAGGCCCAGCCCTGAGCCCCATGACTTATTAGAGAGGCCGAGACACAGTCAATAATGATGCAGGCAGCAGGGCCATCCTCACAGGAGTAGAGGGAGACTGCCGGCCTCGATGAAAAAGGGGCACTCAAGCCAAGCGACCAAGATCCATGCCTCGCAATGGATGATCTCACTCATGACCCAGATCCAGGCCGGCCTCCTCGTGGATCTCGTGTAGAAATGGAGGACCTAGATGTCCATCCTGGATCTTGCGAGAAAAGAAGTGGGGGTGGCTGGTCCCATATAGCCTCACCGCACTCGCCCAGCTATCGGGATACTCGCGCGTCGTCACAGCCGTTGGGATCCTTCAAGAAACAAAAGCTGAGACCCCACGACCTCGTGGCATCTCCAAGCCATTGATCTGCTGAAGGCTGGCCGTCCCCTTGCAGCCACCATGCATGCTCGAGTCCACGCACAACCTACCCCTGCACCCGCCCTTGCTGCCTATGGGTACATGCATGGCCACTAACGGGCAAAGATGCAACTGTACGTGACGCCTAGGCGTGGAGCTCTAGGCGAGATGGCCACACGATGTTGGGCGCACGTGCCGGCACATCGTGGCTTCATGGTACTTGTGAAGCGCGGAGGCTCCAAACCTTTGTAAAGTTTTAATAAACTATATTTTAGGTAATAATATTTATTTACATATAATTAGAGCAACACTCTGAACTGAAGAATTAAGGCCATAGCTTAAACTTAGTTTTGGTTCCCAATTTTTCCTTTGGCCCTTCCTATGTACTATGCAGGTCGGTCAATAACTACGATTAAAAGCAAAAAAATGACTTATGAACCGGGCTGCATTTGACCCGATCCAGTAACACGCGCACGCCCCACACCGACTTTAGGTCTGAAAACCTATGTCTAAGGCCGCAACCATTATCATCACCTGATAGCTATTCAAACCTGAACGGCAACTGTCAGTCTTTGTCAATTTAATTTGTTATATGCTCTTTGAATTAATCTAGGCTATTAGATGATTATAAAAGCTTACAGTGTACGCTAGCGGAATACTCACTCCATCCCAGAAATAAGTTCGTTTTGGACATGATTTAGGATACCAAGGAGTTTTTAATTAGAGTGTATTTTTCCGTGTCTTCCCTTATTAAATAGGGTTGAGAGTATCTCCCATACAACAAATGCTTATAGCTGGAGTGGTAAGGGCAGTACCAATGGATGAAACTATGTGCTCTTTCCAAGGGAACCATGTTAATAAAAACCGCAGCACACTTTAAATGTTTTTTTTAAATATTACACTAGAAGGTGTCTTCGTGCAATAAATATTAATCTTTTTTTAATCTCTCTCCTTTATCTGTTGCTCCCTCCGAACTCTCTCCTCTCATTCTCTCCCAACTGCAGCACACTTAAAATGCCTTTTTTCAGTCAAGTTTTTCTTCAATGTTTTTAGTTTTAGTTTTCAGTTTTTTTAATGTTTTTTAGTTTCAGTTTTCAGTCATCCTTTTAGGTTCGAATGCCTTCCTAAATCTTTGTATATTAGTTGTCTCACCTGCAATATATAAGTTGTCACAAAAGGATAGCCATTGCACACATAAGTTGTCACAAAAGAAAAACATTCTCTTATTTTGGGCCGCTACTCTCTTAATAAATACCCTTGAGTTGGTAACCGGTCATGTTTCTCGCCTCCTACATTGGGTTCTATAATAATCTCTGCCCGGTTAGCAGTTTATGCACTACTATGTAACAATTTTTTTTATTTCATAAAACGACCAATGTGCATACTATGTAACAACTTTACACTACTACAAGAAACTTAACCGAGGCGGGCAAAATGGCTTAACCGAGGTGGGCAAGCCAACCGCCTCGGTCCAAAGGTCACGGTTAATCGTGGCCTTAACTAAGGCGGTTGACTAGGCAGTGTAAGGCAACTGCCTTGGTTAATTGTTTAACAGAGGCGGTTAAGTTAAGTAGCCCGCCTTCATAAATAATTTCAGGAAATTAAAAAAAGCCCACCGAGCCCGGTCCCACATGTTGCCACTGCTTGTGGCCAGATCCACGCCACCACAGCCGCCAGTGGCTAGATCCATGCACCCACAGCCGCAAGTGGCCGGATCTGCTGTTGCTGGTGACCGGATCTGCGCTCCCACCACCTCCGGGTGCCGGATCCACCGCCGGTGACTGGTTGGAGGCTGAATCTTCACCGGGAGCTCTGAGGAGAGGAAGGCCACGCCGTGCCGTGATTGGAGGAGAGGGACGCTGCGCCGTTCTCGGAGGAGAGGGAGGCCGCGCCTTGGCCCGTGCGCCACCATGGCCATCACGCTCGGAGGAGAGGGAGGGGTCCCCGTGTCGTGCTCGGAGGAGAGGCACGGCCGCCGAGATCCACCGCCCTAGATTCGCTGGGGGCATGGCCACCGTAGATTCGCCGCCAGGGGGTCACCTCGTGCGCCATGGCCACCGGTGCAGGCAGTTGCACATGCTGCTGCCGAGCCCATCCACTTGCCGCCGCAGCAGCAGCTGGGATCCAGCCACCGGATCCAGCATCCCGCCGACGGGATCCGGCAGCACGACGCTAGATCTTGCTGCACGACGCCGGATTCGGCCTTCCGCCGCTGGATCTAGCCGCATCTAGAGGGGCCGCATCCGCCACTGACGGATCCGCTGGAGGGCACGTCGCCGCTGTGGTCGCATGCTGCTGCTGCTGGCCTACGCACTGCTGGAGGCCATGGTCCCATGTGCCGCCGTGTGGGGGAGAGAGGGAAGAGTTGGGGGAGGGAGGGAGGGGCGCGGGGGAGACCGATGCACCTGGGGTGCGCCACTGCGTGGGAGAGGAGGAGGGGCTCGCGGGAGAGAGGGAAGGGCGCGGGGGAGTGCGCCACTCTATCGGCTGAGGAGGGAGAGGGATAGGAAGAGAAATGAGTGAATGAAAACCTAACTTCATGTATTTATATCGTAGACGGCTATTGGGCCTTGCCTGGGCCTATTGGGTCTCAACCTTTTCAGAGGCGGGCCTTATAGACGACCAGCTCGGTTAATGTATTAACCGAGGCGGTTGCGTTAGAATGACCACCTCAGTTCATAGGCATTAACCGAGGTGGAGGTGGTTCTGTTATGTTGCCCACCTCGGTTAATGTATTAACTGAGGCAGTTGCATTAGAATGACCGCCACCAAGGCGGTTCTCTTATGTTGCCTGCCTCCGGTAAGCATTAACCGAGGCGGTTGCTGGGTCGGCTGCCCTGCCACGAATAACCGAGGCAGGCAACTGGCCCGACCGCCTCGGAGCCCGTTTTGGAAACGCCTTGCAAAAGTTTTTGTGTAGTAGTGTTAGTATATTTTTGCAATAGCAATTTTAGTATTACATGGTAGCAACTTCTTAATAAATCTCCTAGCACATATTTACACATAAATTGCAACTAGAATAAAATTCTTCGAAACATATAGAAGTGGGGTACGTCTAGTTTTGTTCGTCTTGCCACGTAAAACACACCGGTGCAGTTGGAATTGAAAACGGATAAACCATTCAAGAGTTATAGCACTTTAAAAGCATGCACCTTACCTCAGGCTTTCGCCCGGTTCTTGGAGCTTCTAGTTTTGCGAGTCTTCGCATGATATCACTTGTTTCCTTTTGCTTTTCATATGGACACTCCTGATTCCATGGTCACCGTACTCTTCTATATTTTCCATTGTTGTTTTTGGTGCTTAGCCTCTCTCCGGCCGGTGTTTGGGTACACTGGGCTGCTACTGATTGAATGAGTAGGGGGTGAGGGCTCTGGTTTTATAGTGTCGAACCCCTGATTTACATTTAATTTGGTTGTTGATGTGAATGAATACTGCTGTCCTGGCCCCATGTTGTAATTATGTTGCCAGATGTTGTACTTCGTAGTATCTTTAGCATTTATGGTTTGTACTTTGTTCATTACTTTTGTAATACTAAACCCCTGAAGCCTGATGTGCACAAGTCTTTGTCAGGTATTTTCCCGATGCCTGCAATGAAGGCATGTCTTTTTCGGGTTTTTAGCGTTTTAGCTTTTATTCTACACCTTGATGCCTGAACATGGATAGGTCTTCGTCAGGTGGTTTCCCGATGCCTGCGTCAAAAGCAGGTCTTTGTCGGGTTTTTGGCATTTTGCCAATATGGTGGAGGTCGCTCCATGCATTTCAGCCTTCGCTGTTCGCGACGAAGGTCCCTCTTTTTCGAGATCAACTTGCCGAATATTGTGGCTTCGTCGTAGCCACTTTCGACCTTCGCTTCTCATGGTTTCTGAGGGGATTTCGTCTTTATATTTCAGAGGATTTTTACATGGGTCCTGCCTCATTAAAAACCTCACCTCCGCTAGAAGTTCCCCTCTGCGAGGAAAAGAGTACAGGCCCTTTTTATAAAAATTGCAAAGAGAAATCTAGAAAATGGTAACAGGGTGCTTTCGCTTATATTCCTGCGAAGGCAACCCTTAAATTCTGATGTAGAACCTCCTTAGGTTATCAATATTCAAGTATGGGGACTCACCAGTCCTGACAACTGTGAGGTTAGACCCCCGCTGGGTGGTGAAGACCCTGGATAGAAAACATTGGTTACATTCAATGGAGTTCAACCACCTTTACACGGGTTGGCTCCCCCCTATTTATTGCTCACTATACATAAAGAGGTTCTATTACAATCTTACCCTCCAACAATCGGCATATTCTTGTACACAGGTAAGCCTTCGGGGGCATCCCGGGTCTTCTCCTTCGCCAACCGCCTCCTTGCATGGGCCTTAGCCCGCGTCCGTTGGAGGCCCATTAATCCCCTTGGGCCTCCACCCTCCGGGTGGTGAAAGGCGATCCACGCCGTCCTCGCTCCATGCCTGTCGGCCTCCGCCTTGGATGGCCTCCGCGCGCTCGCCTTCGCCATTGCTCCTGGGCCTCCGCTCGTCCAGAAGTCAACGGCGGAGGCTCCCTACTCAAATCCTGCAATCTCACATTACATGCAGTACTCAAAGTTAACTCTTTCTTGGATGGGGTGGGGCTTATCCTTCGCAGTCCACATATCTATGTCCCAACACATGTACTGACTGTTGTACCTATGTGACAAAGAAAAATTTGTATTTCTGGCTCCATCTCTGAAATATGAGGAATCCAAGATTCAAAATTTGTAGAAAAAGACCAGGTATTATGGTTTCTCAAATCCCTCTCACCTCAGTCTTTTTTGGCAGTAAATACTTAGATTTCTTTTAAACTTGCCTATACCAAAACCAAAATCAGTGCCAACAATTGAAAGTGAAGAGCAGAAACCAAAAGCAAAATATACCTATATTATCAACTTGTGAAGCCATATCCCACACTACTACAAAAAAAACTTAACCGCGACCTTTTCAAAACCCCCTCGGAGGCGAGCACAATTTTGAACCGCCTAAGTTAATACCTCGGATTAACCGAGGGGGTCGCTTTTTATTATCCGAGGTGGTTTCAGACAACTGCCTCGCAAAATCGATTTACGGAGGTGCCTAAAATCTATTAATTGGCTTGCCTCCAAAAATACCCCTATTTTCGGAGGCAAGCCTTTTTATAAGGACCGCCGCGGTTAATATGGCTAAGCCCACCCAAAGTCCACCTCGGCCCATCTTGGCCCGACACCGCATCATAGTATATATATTCAGAGAATGAAACCCTAAGCCCTCACTCTCTCCTTCATCTGGCCACTTGCGCCCCCCGCGAAGTTGCGACTCCTCTAAGTCTCTCCGTTGCGAGTCGCGACTGCCTCTCCCTCGCGACACCACTCCAGCCACCCTCTCCCTCGTGACACCACTCCGGCCGCCCTCTCCCTCTCCCTCTCTACTCTAGCTTCTCCCTCTCGCTCTCCATAGCCTGGGGCACGATCCCTCCTCCAGCGACAGCGTGGCATGGTGGGCGCAGCACCTCCTCCGGCGATGAGCATGGTGCGGTGGGCATGGCTCCTCCTTCAACAGCGGAGGCGCAGCGGGTGGCCGGATCTATGGCAGGCCCGCTTCCTGGCGTGGTCGAGGGCGAGGTGAGGCGGGCACGGTGGGCGGCGCGGTGGTGGGCCCGACCGAGGCTGCAGTGGGCTCCTTCCTCCCCTGAGCTCCTCCATCGGCAGTGGCGCGCCCTCCTTCGGCTATGTTGTGGCTGGATCTATGGCGGGCCCACTTACCGGCGGCAGATCCACGCCCAGTGAGGCCGGATCCGGTGGCGGGGAGGCGAATTCGGCTACGCCCTGGCCTCCTCCCCTCCCTCCTCCACGGTGGTGCAAATCTGGCGAGGAGGACGTCTCCGACGGCAGATCCGGGCGGTATGGTGCACGCCGGCAGTGGATCCGGTGCGCGGCCCGGCCTCCTCCCCTCCCTCCTCCATGGCGGCGCAGATCTGGCGGCGGCGGCTCCTCCCGGCGGTTCCGCTCTGTGGGCTAGGAACGGGCTCGTCGGTGGGCTCTGGAATGGTCTCACCGGCAGGCTCAGTTATTTTTTTGTTTTTTGAACTGATTAACTGAGGCAGGCAAGAAACCACCTCAGTTAAGGCCACATTAACCATGACCTTCACTCCGAGGCGGATGGCTTGCCCGCCTCGGTTAACCCCTTTTACCCGCCTCAGTAAAAAATAGTGTAGTAGTGCCGTTTTCTCTTTCAAGAGTTGCCTTTATCATCCATTCCAGTATCTGTGATTTCAGATGATGCAATCAATTTGGATGCATCAGCTTCGGCCTTTACACGAGCCCGACAACTACATGATAATCATGATTTTTGGCCCGAGCTTCCTCCTTCTGAGCTGTGATTCGAGATGATGCAATCAATTTGGATGCATCAGCCTCGCCCTTCAAACTAGCCCAATGACTACGTTGATACTCACGTTTTTTTTACCCAAACTTCCTCCTCCTCATCGCTAGGCAATGCAGCGTACCTATCTCATTGATTCTCACATTTTTTGGCCCGAGCTTCCTCCTCATTGTTAGGCATACCTACACAAACTTTGTCGGTACTTATTTCATAGATTTGGCACTCCCGAATGCTTCAGCGCTATTACTGCTTTATACGTTCCTATTATGTCTACACACTTAAGGAAACTATAGAGCACATAAATCATTATAATAAATGAAGAAATTTTGGTTAGAGTAACATATGCAAACATATTTTTCACAGGCAGAGTTTAAACTTATGAATGTAACAAAATTATTTTCACGTTATTTGGATCTATAATTATTTTCCTCCGATTTTCACAAGTTTAGCTTGTACTGTTCATCTTTTGGCCGTAACAGCAAACACACAGAGAGAATGGAGAAAACCTGGCGGCGAGCATGCACCGGTGTGCTGCGAACGTCCTACCACCAACATCGAAGACCACGTCGACTTCACCTAGATCACTGACACATCGTGATTAGATTGGGCAACAAATTTACCCCAGCACTTAACTTCAGTCTTCAACTCAGGAGTACGGATTACAGTCAACTAATTCAGCGGAAGACAAATCGCAATTGCGATGTAGCAGCCCACAGAGCATAAGCTCCAATCAACAATTTTTCCACGCAAATCTCGCTCTCAGGAACCAGCACGGCGCGCTACAGAGCATAAACGAATCCACCCAACAGCAGCCACGCAAGCCATTATTCGGAACATCACTGCCCAAATAGTTCCTAAACGCAGAACTAAGATGGCATTCGGAAGCAGCCGGAGAAAAACAAAATGGGGGTGGAGGATCGGATCAACCGGGAATAGGGAATGGTATGGCGTGCACGTACTAGGTCGCTGTTGGTGCGACCTTGAAGATGAAGCGGGTTGGATCTGAGGTTGGAGTCGGAGAAGAAGAACATGGAGACGTCGTCCGCGTAGCCGACCGCTTCTTGTTCTTGGAGCTCGGCGAGACGGCGATGAGTCCTGTCCCGCACGTTTGCTCCGGCTGCTGCTACTTCTTAGCCGGTGGTGCAGATTGATGGGTCGAACCACTCGGATAGAGACGATGACAGAGGCGGCAGTGGTGCAGATCGAGTTAGAGACGGTGGCGGCTTGCCACCACACCGATGAGGGACACGGGTGGGTCGAACCACTCGACCCAGGTTTGAGGTATTCTGGTCAACCCAATAGGATCGTTTCTTTGGACCGGTTAGCTGAACCACACCATCCGCCATCTTTAGTTTTATATAGTACAACGTAGATGTCCACAATAAACACGCACACTCAGGCCAGCACATGTACGCAAACTCTACACCTATGAACGTCCCCGTCGACAGCGAGACATCTCCGGAACTTCCAAAAACGAAGGTAGAAGAACAGACATGTAAATCTAGCCAAGGCGGACTCACCTATGGTGCGGTTGATAACCAGCGACGTCGTATGGCTCAAGGGGGGGGGGGTGAGAGAGAGATAGTAAAAAGATGGCATAGGGAGGTGTCCTACTGCTTGAAGCCTCATTCCACCAGTAGAAAGATGATTTTTCCCAGCGCCTGCTTTTTTTTACTGGCGGTTTTAGTTATCACGCGTAGAAATGAAACGGTGGACCCCAAGACCAAAACCGCCTGTAGAAATGAATTTCTACAAGCAGTTTGTTAAGACAACCGCCTGTGAAAACACGGGTATTTCTAGTGGTGGTTGTCTTAACAAACCGCCTGTAGAAATCCATTTCTACAGGCGGTTCGTTAAGAAATCCGCCACTAGAAATACCCGTGTTTTTTAAAATTTGATTTTTTCAAACGATCTCGGATGAGAAAACGCCCAAAATAAAAGTTGTTCGTCTCGAAAAGTTATGAAACTTTGTAAATTACAAATTTTTAAGTTGAAATCATCTTGTTAACGAAAACTACGATTGAATGGTTAAATTCAAATTTAGTAAACAACCTCGGATGGAGAAATGACTAATACTAAAGTTGTTCGTCTCGAAAAGTTATGAAACTTTGTAGTTGACAACTTTTTGATTTGAAATCATTTAGGACCTCAAACAAACAAATTACACACGGATTTGTATAATATGTGGGGAACCGAAAGGTTATATGGACACATGTGAGTGTGTGGTGCAGTGGTAGAGGAGGCTCCGTGCGAGGCCGAGGTCGTGGGTTCGAATCCCACCCGGAGCGCGTAGCACACGATTTTTGCGCGAAAAATTGCGCGACTTGCGATTTATACAAAAGTTGTTCGTCTCGAAAAGTTATAAAACTTTGTAGTTGACAACTTTTTAATTTGAAATCGTTTAGGACCTCAAACAAGCAAATTACACACGGATTTGTATAATTACACACCGAAGAGGGAGCCATGACCCTCAGCGATGCTCTCGGCTTGCAAGTGCTGTGGAACAAGGCAGATATTGAATTGCAAATGCCGAAGCCGGCGTCACAGCCCTCGCAGCCGTCGTTGTCTCCCCCGGGTGGCCCAAGTGACGACGACGACAACGGCGGAGATGGCAACGGCAATGATGGCGGCCTCGGCAGCACTCCACATAGCCCGCGTCCCGATACGAGCAACCAACAAGGAGGTACATGGGGTGAACCGGGCCACCAAACACCGCCTCCAAGCCAGGGCAAAGGTCCACATGCGCCAAAGAAACCTACAGAAGAAGAGGGGGGCAAAGCTGGGACATGGCTATTCTGGTAGCCTTGTTTCCCAGCTTTTGCCGAGTGCAATGACAGTTGCACTTGACAAAGGCACCCTATGCCGAGAGCAACCCTCGGCAAAGTGGGAAATTTTGTTTTTTCTTTTAATTTTCCATTTCATTACACATACAAATCACATTCATCACATATAGCACATATATCACATGTACATATCACATTCATCACATATATGTCACGTTCACATACACCACACATATAGTACATTGATCACAATATTTGAACCAAACGAAAGTTAACCATCACAAGTTATCATCGAAACATGATAAGTTTTCAATCTAAAGTTCACAATCTACTAGAGCCGACACTCTAAACACACTCATGGCCAACCTTGCCCTACCCACCCCGGAGAAGTAGTGCCGCCTTGACCCCTGGGCGTGTTCCATCCAGGCGCTTGCGGGTTGTTCGAACCCGCCGACGGAGGCTGCAAAAAGTAGACGTCTATGTCAGACAAGCAAATGAAGAAATGAAACACTGAGGAATCGATACTCACAGGAGTAGCATCCGCGTTCTGAGTTGGCGGTGGAGGAGCCATGAGCGCCCTGGGAGGCCATGAACACGATGAGGTCTGCCATCTGCTTAGCTTGGGCCTCCAACTGGGCCTCCATCTGGGACCGCATCTGGGCCTGCATCTGCCAGCGCTCCTCCCTTTCTCTTTCCAGGCGGGCCTGCGATAATACAAAGGGAATGTTAGAACAATGCAAACATTTAAACATCAATATACGATGAGTAAAACAAAATAACCTCGAGCTCGGCCACCCGCGACTGCGAAGGCGATGGGCGTGGGCGTATGGGGACGCTCCCACTCGTGGTCTGTGCTCGGAGCTGGGCCAGAGTGGGAGTGGAGGACGAGTCGATGACGTCGTCGCCAAGCCAATACCGCCCGTGCTTCTTGCCTCCTCCGACCTCATCACGAGATGGTGGAGTTTTCACGTCTATCCCTGGATATGGCGTCGAAATACCCTCGGAAGAATGAATATCATTTATTGAATCGCTGAGATTTACTATTTCATGCACCTACAGTTCAAATGTGCGTCTTGTGGAAAAAATCAAGAAAATAAAAAAATACACGAAATATAGCAAGAGGGATGGAAAATACACCAAATTTCAAATCTTGGCTTCGAGTACTGTAGCAAGACTGCACAAAAAATTTGGGAGCAAAAATCTGAATTTTTTTTTTTGCCGAGAGCCTTGGCTGAGACTCTCGGCAAAGAAAAATATTTTGCCAAGAGCCTAACAGCTGGCTCTCGGTAAAGATGACGGCGTAAGTGGGCCGTTTGCGGGGCTGAGGCTTTGCCGAGGTTCTGTTTGTACCGAGAGTCGAGCTCTCAGCAAAGCTGGCTTTGCCGAGAGCCAATCTTTGCCGAGCGCTGGCTATCGGCAAAGGATTCTTTGCCGAGCGCTGGCTATCGGCAAAGGATTCTTTGCCGAGCGCCTGATATTTGACTCTCGGCAAAAAGATAGGCCATCGGCAAAGCTCCTCTGTCCGATAGTGTCTGCGGTCTGCTTTCTCTACGTTCTGTACTGTCTCGAGAAGAATAAAGCAGTGCCCGTTGACCATTTGCATGCACATGGAGCAAGTAACACTTGATTGTCTTGCCAACTCTTCTCAGATCCTTCATATATATGTCAACGGCAGTAGCAATAAGTCGAAAACAGTGAAGGGTGGCACACGAGCGCGCCAAGCCGTGCCATGTCTAGCCGTGGTGTGAAAAGGTCCAAGCATGAGCCATGCATGATTTGGTGCAGGGTGGACTAAGTTTTACCACGTTTGCGTGACCCCACCTCAGTGTAGGTACTTGTCCCTCCTCGTGCTGTACCTCTGGACGCCTGTATGTTGACCATCATCTTTGTGTATGCGAGTAGATCACACAAGCATATTGACGTAACGAATCTTTTGTTAAGTTTCTAGATTAAAAATTGTACTGATCCCCCAATTCCAAATTATAACACGTTTTGATTTTTCTAGTTATATTGTTTTTACTATGTATCTTCGTGTCTTGACTAAATTTGTCTAAATAAATATCTAACAAGAAGAGAAGGAGGTTGTCTTGACGGAAAAACTGGGCATACATGCACATGATGAGACAGAGGCCCTGAGCCCCATGACTTATTAGAGAGGCCGAGACACAGTCGATGATGCCAGCAGGACCATCCTCACAGGAGTAGAGGGAGACTGCCTCGATGAATAAGGGGCACTCAAGCCAAGCGACTAAGATCTATGCATGCCTCACCAAGGATCTCGCTCATGACCTAGATCCAGGCCTCACCGTGGATCTCGTGTAGAAATGGAGGACCTTGATGTCCATCATGGATCTTGCGAGAAAAGAAGTGGGGGTGGCTGGACCCATATAGTCTCACCGCACTCGCCCAGCTATCGAGATACTCGCGCGTCACTGCCGGCGGGATCCTTCAACAAACAAAAGCTGAGACCTCATGTCCTCGTGGCATCTTCAACAAACAAAAGCTGAGACCATGCATGCTCAAGTATGACGTCGATGGCATCCCCGATACAGAGACTCGTAGAGGTGGCGAGAGAGACGTGAAGACAGAACAGAGAAACTCAGAAAGAGGAAGGGAAAGGAGATGAGCAAGAGAGGGAGAGTCGTGTGGTGCGCCATGCGCCCCATCCGCCCTGACCTTCCACTGAGACCACGCACAACGTACGCACAACCTACCCTTGCACCCGCCGGCCTTGCTGCCTATGGGTACAAGCGGCCCACTAGCCAGCAAAAATGCAGGGCTGCACGTGACGCCCAGGTGTGGAGCTAGGCGAGATGGCCCACACGATGTTGGGTGCAAGTAGAGTCGGCACGTCGTGGCTTCATCCTACGCATGAAGTACGGAAGAGGCTCCAAACCTTTCTAAAGTTATTGTTATATAGGCAATAATATTTATTTACATATACATAATTAAAGCAACACTCTGAACTATAGAATTAAGGCCTTGGTTCCAGAACTCTTACTTTGGCCCTTCCTATGCAGCACAATAGCTTAGATTAAAACCAAATAGATAGATTGATAGATACTAGATAGATAGCCCAACAGATAGATAGATAGATAGATAGATAGATAGATAGATAGATAGATAGATAGATAGCCAAACAGATAGATAGATAGAAGATAGACAAACAAGATAGGTAGACAAATAGACAAAAAGATAGTTAGACAGAAAGACAAATGGATAGATAGATTGAAAGGCAGACAGACAAACTAACAGATAGATAGATAGATAGATAGATAGATAGATAGATAGAGAGATAGAGAGAGAGATAGATAGATATCCTTTTACTATAAAGTGTATATATATATATTGTTCATATGATCCAGTGGTTGATACGGGACATTGCACTCAAACAAACATATTGTTGGCATTAGCTCTTACCCATCACCCATGGCGAAGTGCCAGAAGCACGTGAGCATCCAAGGACTTTGGCTGCTTTCCATGGTTCTTCTAGCATCCTCTGTTGTTGGTGCACGTATAATAAATGGTAAACAATGAATTATACCTATTTTCTTTTGACGCAAATATATATACATATAGCGTTCAGTCTGACAGAAGTGCATGTGACTCGGTTGACCTTTATTAGGGCAAACCAAAGAGGACACACTACAGGATACGCATGCTTTGCCGAGTGCCAGGGGCACTCGGCAAAGCCTTTGCCGAGGGCCGCCCTCGGCAACGCGCACACGGTAAATTTTCGACCGGCACAGACCTCTTTGCCGAGCGCTTTTTGTCGGGCACTCGGCAAAGGCTTTGCCGAGCGCCAGGCGCGACACTCGGCAAAGAAAAGTGGCCGTGACAGCGGCCGTTCCGTTAACGGTTGCTTTGCCGAGTGCCACTGCCAAGTGCCCAGGCTTCTGGCACTCGGCATAGAATTTTTTTTTGAAAATTCTATGCTGTGTGCCCAGGCTTCTGGCACTCGGCAAAGAATTTTTTTTGTTGAAAATTCTATGCCGAGTGCCCAGGCGTCTGGCACTCGGCAAAGAATTTTTTTTTGAAAATTCTTTGCCGAGTGCCAAGCCACCTGGCACTCGGCAAAGCTGGGAAATCAGCCTAAAATTGGCTTCGTTTCCCAGCTATGCCGAGTGTTTCAGGCACTGCACTCGGCATAGATTTCTTTGCCGAGTGTAACACTCGGCAAAGTGACCATAAACATCCTTTTTTTTTGATTTTTTGCATTTCATCACGACGAAAATAATATATCACATAATATCACATCCATCACATATATCTCACATACGTCACATATATCTCACATAGATCACATGCATCATAATATATATCACATATATAACCACAACTCCAAATATCAAGCACAAGTCCAAATAACTAACACAAGTCCATCACCAAGTCCAAACCCACAAGTCCATCACCAAGTCCAAATACGTAACACAAAGTCCATCATCAAGTCCAAACACACAAGCCCTATACTTGGCACTCGGCAAATCACCTCTTTGCCGAGTGTCATTATAGACACTCGGCAAAGAATTTTATTTTTTTTCTTTTTATGCCCAAATTTTTTGTGGTGCCTTGATACAGTATTATAAGCTTAATTTTCAAATTTAGTATATTTTTATTGTTTTTTACTATATTTAGTTAATTTATTTCTTTGAATTGAATTTTTTGGAAAAAAAGAATTTTAAACTGCAGGTGCATAGAATAATAGAATTTAGGGATTTCAAAAATGATATTTATGGTGTTGAGTGTCTTTTGAGGCCGTATCTAGGAACTCAATCGAAATTTTAAACATCTTGTTCAAGAAACATGGTGACCAACTTGCATGCGATATATTTTTAAATTATATAAAATGCAAACGAAATCCGAAATTCACAAAACTTATCGAGATGTCGTGACATCGCATGTGGAGGCTCTGATAAAAATTTGAGAATGTTTCGAGCAAGTGGTGACGCATGATGCTTGAAACGCAGACATCTCCGTATGTGATCACATGTGGTCACATATGGAGATGTCTGGGTTTCAAGTATCGTGTGTCACCACTTGCTCGAAATCTTCTCAATTTTTTATCACATCCTCCACATGCAATAGTCACTACATCTCATCAAGTTTCGTGATTTTCGGGTTTCATTTGTATTTTATATAATTTAAAATCAAATCGCACGCAAGTTGGTCGCTATGTTTCGTGCACAAGATGTTTAAATTTTCGCGTCTGTCCATGGATACGGCGTCAAAATACACTCAGAAGTTTGAATATCATTTTTTGAATTGGTAAGTTCCATTATTTTATGCACCTGTAGCTCAAATTTGCTTTTTCCAAAAAAATTCAAGTAAATGAAACAAATTAGCTAAATATAGCTAAATGTATCAAAAATGTACTAAAATTAAAAATGTAGCTCCTAGTACTGTAGCAATGCTCCACAAAAAATCTAGTAGCAAAAAGAAAAAAAGTTAAAATTCTTTGCCGAGTGCCAGGGTGGGGGCACTCGGCAAAGAAATTACAAAAAATGGGAAAAAAAATCTTTGCCGAGTGCCTAACAGTTGGCACTCGACAAAGAGTCATGGTAGGGTGCAAACCGTTAGAGGACGGCGTCTTTGCCGAGAGCCTTGCTTTGCCGAGGGCCTAGCCCTCGGCATAGGGCTTCTTTGTCGAGTGCCAGGCTGTGCCGAGTGCCTGGCACTCGGCAAAGATATCTATGCCGAGTGTCTTTCTTTGCCGTGTGCGACCCTCGGCATAGAATGTCTTTGCCGAGTGTCCGATAAAAGGCACTCGGCAAAGTATTTGACCCTCGGCAACGTTGGCGTTTCCTGTAGTGACATCAACACAAAGAGTGTGACCATAGACACGACGAGGTCAGCAAGCTACATGATTGGCAGCGGTGGAGAACTTAATAGAGGCCCGTGCGTTGTGAGAAATCATTTCTTCTGGTGCAAAAACATTGGTTATCCGACAATGTCGGAGTGCTTGAAGAATTGCCCATCGGACGAATAAGTGGTCTGCTTTCTCCAGTTCATAGATGGAGATCATGAAGGTGTTATATCTAATCATGCATATATATGTACCGAAGGATAAACTATAAGCTAATTTATGCATGATTAAGTGTTTCTTGTTTCAAAAAGTGTCATTGCCATTACAAAACGCCAATATTGGATTGCCATACTACAAACGGCTCATCTAATCTATACTTTGATTTCTATGCAACACCACGTTAAGTCACGTCATTGCTTATGTTTCAACCGTTCGATCTTCAGTAGATATCTAATCCTGGCCACTCACCCCAGCCGCCCTGCGCAGATAGAAGAAGGAACGCTTGCGCTTCCTGGCTTGGGTGCCATCAAACTCTTTGCCCGAGTGATTGCGCACCAAACGAATTTATTTCCGCATCGAGGCCACCACTGCAAAACACCTGCAGAAGAAACTGAACCATCACACTACCTTCGTGTTTTAATAGTTGTGTGTATGCTATCATCCCCGTACAGCTACACACATATACTTGCCTATTCACTTTCTTCAATCTGCCAAGAGGGTGGCGTAGGAAGAGTGTCACACCCATTTATTGACCAAATGGAATGCATACTCTTATGTGTGCCCAGAGATCAATCACACATAAGTTAACAAATTATAACAGAAGTATCATCACAAATGTTATTACATCACGATATTTAACACATAGTCTTTACACAAATATAGCGGAAGTAAAAATATAAATCTCTCGTGGTAACTCCAATCACAGGCACATTGACTGGTTGACTGCAAGTCTAGTAATCTTCAGGAAGTAGGAGTAGTAGTCACTGTTAGCACCATCTGTTACCCATCCGGGATTTTTATCCAAATAAGAAAAATATACAAGTGTAAGTACATCTCGTACTCAACAAGTATAACATGGGGTTCATGAGGCTCAAAGGCATAACATTGGTTTATCAGCATGTAACTTTTAGTTAACATAATTTTAGCATATCAATAGCATCAAGATGTCTCAATGTAAACAATAAACATATGATCCATGTGAAATGATTGATGAATAGCAAAAACATAACCATTAATAATTATCATCTATTCCATAAGGGTCCAAGGCCACTCATGACCATGAGCACTACTGTTATAACAATTTTACACTCTATAGAGGTTGTACACTTTCACTGTGAGTCGTGTTGCCCATATGCCCGGGTTAATTACTCCCAAAACACTTCCAAGGTGCGCAGGCAGGGAAACACTATGAAGTCTTTCGAAGGTTCGTCTAACAAGTGAGGGCCATTAGATTCACTCGGCAAACAGATGTAGAGCCCCACTTCCAAATGGCACAATAACACGCAGCCTATACACATAAGGACAGAGGCCGCACTATACCCGATTCGTCAAGCCATTCCTATGCCAAAAAGGTTACCACTAACAAGCTAGAAAAGGTCCTTCTATATGACTAAAGCCAGAGCCATATAGCCTCCACAGTTGTACTGTAAATCCCGGAGGTTCGCTTATAGATGAGTCCTTATGGAGAGTAACTAGAGCATAAAAAATAACTCCCTGCTCTAATCCCCTTTAAACATTAATCAAAATCATCTTTTAATGTTTGTTACAAATTTCATTAATCAATTTACATGATCATAGTCCATGTTTAAGCACTAGCCATACTACTCAATGCAATATAATGGGTATCAAGATATAAGATCAACACTAAGTCATCCTTAACAAGGGCATAGATGCATAATGATATTATTTGCATATTATGATTAGGACAACAAGGATAATCCCATGCTATACTTGCCTTGCTCAAACTGGTCCTGAAGATCTTACTCGTAGAAAGACTGTTGATCCCCAACGAATTGCTCAGTGTCTATACTCGATCAACAACAGCAACAACACACATCCAGAGGCAATCATGCATAAACAAACAAGACTATAATTAGAACAGTACACCAACAGTAAGAAAATAAGATAAAAAGTCTTTAAAACGAATCTACAACTCGCTAGGATCACACAGACGCAAAGATCACGAAAAATGGAGCTAAAACGACTAAGTTATGAATTTACGATGATTTCCTATGGAAAAAATAAATACTTTAATGTAAACTCAAAAATAAATTATCTCAAACCTACTGTACAGTACTACCAACATGTAGAGCTCACAAATATGAACCTAACGCAATTTGAACGGGTCAAATCGGAGTTAAAACGGAGATTCTACGCACAAATTAACATAATGACAATTCTGTAAATAAGTGAAAACGTATTTTCTGAAGTTACGCGATCAAAATACGCTTTACGAAAAAGAAAACGTAAACTGAGAATGCGCTTTGGACTGCGGGTTAAGAACTTAAAAACTTCAGGGGCTCTTTAGCAAAAGTACCGGCCGAACCGGTATCGTGTAATATCAGCCGTCCGATTTAAAACGGATGGTCCCGATCGGATCGGGGATGAGACCGGTGGCGCTCCAGCCGAATTCCGTCCCGACGGCGACCTCCCGCGGCGGCGCCATGGCCGGAGACGGCTAAACCTCGCTACAAAGCGTTATTTCGCGAAGCAAAGGTACCAGCAGGTAGAGCATACCAAGGCGAACTCACCAAGGTAGAAGACAACGTCGATGTGGGACCGAGGGAGGGGTGTGGCTTGGTGGGGCGGACGGCTAGGGCAGAGCTTCTACCGTGGCCACCATAGGGCGTTGGAGCTACGGTTTGTGGGCGAATGGGGAGCGGGGAGATGCGGTGACCTCGTTTTTATAGCCCGAAGGGAACGCTAAACAAGGAAAGGGGAGGATATGGGAGACGGATTCGATCGGGAGAGCGAAGGAAAGAAATCTGAGCCGGCGTGGGGAGGAAGAAGGCGACCTGACACGTGGGCCTGCGGCGTCAGCGTCAGAGAGGGAAAGGAAGGCGCGCGCTCGCGCGAGCCAGGCCGCTGGCTGGGCTCGGCCCAAGCGGGAAGCGGGGGAAGGCGGGCCGCGCACGGGGAAAGGAGGGCGGGGCGCGCTGGCAGGCTTTTGGCTGGACCGGGCCGAATTCCGAGAAGAAAAATAAACCCTTTTCTTTTTCTTTTTCAGTTTTTCAAAACCATTTTCCAAAAGATTTTGAAATCCATTTTGAATTTAATTCAAACCACTCAATACAAAATTTCAAATGCAGCAGCATGAATGCTCAATCATGTTTCTACCCTTATATTTGATTTTAAATTTATAAAAATTATTATTGTTCTAAGTTTGCATGCTCACAAAAATACATAAAAATCATATTTTTCCTATTTTTAATTCTTTCAAAATTTTAGGGTGTTACAATTCTACCCCCCTTAAGATGAATCTCGTCCCGAGATTCGACTGATGCTTACTCAAACAGTTGCGGGTAGGTTTTTCTGAGATCCTCTTCTCGTACCCAAGTAGCCTCTTCTGCAGTGTACCGATTCCACTGTACCTTACATATTTTGATTGTTCGACTCCTCGTGACTCTGTCAGCCGTCTCTAAAATTTTAACCGGAAACTCTTCATATGTAAGATCCTCCTTAACAGTGAGTTCCTCTAACGGAATATGTTCCTCTGGTACTCGCAAACATTTCTTAAGTTGGGACACATGGAACACATCATGTACACCTGCCAAACTCTTAGGTAATTCCAACTGATATGCCACTTCACCACGTCTCTCTATGATCTTGAAAGGTCCAATATATCTTGGTGCCAATTTACCTTTCATGTTGATCCTTTTCACACTCCTCATGGGTGATACTTTCAAATAAACATAATCCCCTACCTCAAAAGTCAACTCTCTTCTACGAGTATCAGCATAACTTTTCTGTCGGGACTGTGCTATTTTCAGATTATCTCTAATCATCCTCACTTTCTTTTCAACATCCTTGAGTACATCAGGCCCAAACACTTGACTTTCCCCTGTCTGATTCTAGAACAACGGGGTCCTACACTTTCGTCCATACAGAGCCTCAAACGGTGCCATCTGAAGACTCTTCTGATAACTATTGTTATAAGAGAACTCTGCGTAAGGCAAGCTCTTATCCCAGCTAGTACCATATTGTAAAGCACAAGCTCTTAACATATCTTCTAATATCTGATTAATTCTCTCCGTTTGTCCATTTGTCTGTAGATGGTAAGCTGTACTAAAGTTCAGCTTGGTTCCCAGTGATTCATGTATCTTTTGCCAATAATGAGACGTAAACTGAGTACCCCGATCAGACACAATTTTCTTAGGAACTCCATGTAGACTCACTATTCTTTCCATATACAACTCTGTCAATTTTGCACTACTATATGTAGTCTTCACTGGCAGAAAATGAGCAACCTTAGTCAGACGATCCACTATCATCCAAATTGAATCATATCCCCACTGAGTCCGTGGCAACCCAACTATAAAATCCATACCAACCTCTTCCCATTTCCACTCGGGTATCTGCATAGGCTGTAACAATCCTGCAGGTCTCTGATGTTCCGCTTTCACCCTTTGACAAGTGTCACACAAAGCAACATATTCAGCAACATCTCTTTTTAAACCATACCACCAATATTTTTCTTTCAGATCCAGATACATCTTAGTTCTCCCCGGATGTATGGAATAAGCTGACTCATGAGCTTCACGCAGAATTTCCCCTCTGATATTCTTATCCTCAGGCACACACAACCTTTTTCCAAACCATAGCGTACCATTATCATCCTTACGGAATCCTGGTGATTTGCCTTTCGCTATGTTCTCCGCTATCTCTCTCAACTTTTCATCTTTCAACTGACCCTTGCGGATTTCTTGCTCTAGAGTAGGCTCTAGTACTAATTCCACTGCATTGGTGGTAAACCCTAAGTTCAGATGCTTACATTCAGCACACAACTCTTTTGGCATAGGCATTACTTATATTTCGTTAGTGTAGCTTTTCCTACTAAGAGCATCAGCAACGACGTTGGCCTTTCCTGGGTGATAATGCACCTCTAGATCATAGTCCTTTATCAACTCTAACCATCTACGCTGTCTCAAGTTCAGATCTGTTTGAGTGAAGATATACTTTAGACTCTTGTGATCAGTGTATATATCACACTTGTGTCCAATCAAATAATGTCTCCATATCTTTAGTGCATGAACCACTGCAGCTAATTCCAAATCATGGGTAGGGTAATTCAATTCATGCTTCCTCAACTGTCTCGATGCATATGCCACAACTCTACCCTCCTGCATAAGAACACATCCCAAACCCAATCGAGATGCATCACAGTAGGTAGATAAGGGTTTATTTAGATCTGGCAAGACTAAGACTGGTGCAGTAGTCAATCTTTTCTTTATTTCCTCAAAATTAGCCTGGCATTTCTCAGACCACACAAACTTGGCATTCTTCTCCAATAATGCAGTCATTGGCTTTGCAAGCTTTGAAAATCCCTCTATAAATCTCCTATAATAGCTAGCGAATCCCAAGAAACTACAGATCTCACTTACATTGATTGGTGGCTTCCAGTTAAATACATCTTTCACCTTGCCAGGATCTACTGATATTCCTCCATTTAAGACAATATGACCTAGAAAAGAAACTTCCTTCAACCAAAACTCGCATTTACTCCTCTTGGCATATAGTTGGTGTTCTCTGAGCTTTTGCAAGACCAACCTCAAATGTTCAGCATGTTCTTCCTCAGTCTTGGAGAATACCAAAATATCATCAATGAATACCACTACAAACTTGTCCAGATATTCCATGAATACCTTATTCATTAGATACATGAAGTATGCAGGGGCATTAGTCAGACCAAAAGACATCACTGTATACTCATATAAACCATATCGTGTGGTAAAAGTTGTCTTTGGTATATCACTGGCACGAATCTTCAATTGATGATATCCAGAACGAAGATCAATCTTGGAGAATACACAAGCTCCCATCAACTGATCAAACAAATCATCAATTCTAGGCAATGGGTACTTATTTTTTATAGTAACCTCATTGAGAGACCGATAATCTACACACATCCTTTGAGTACCATCTTTCTTATCCACAAAAATCACTGGTGCTCCCCATGGTGAACAACTAGGATGAATAAAACCCTTATCCTGCAACTCCTTAATTTGTTTCTTAAGTTCTTCTAATTCATTTACTCTCATTCTATATGGACGCTTAGCTATGGCTGCAGTTCCAGGTAATAATTCAATAATAAATTCAATGTCACGGTCTGGTGGCATACCTGGCAATTCCTCAGGAAACACATCAGGGAACTCCTCCACAACCGGGTCCTCCTGGTTGGCACTATCATTAAGCTGGTTCACTATAGCGGTCTCCTGTTTATGCACTTTCACCTCAACCTTGATTCTATCTACCTTTGGCGTTGTCAGCACTACTGATTTATCCTTGCATTGAATCTCTACTTGTTGTTGCATCATCCAATTCATTCCCAATATAAGATCAATCCCAGATGTTCTCAATACTACATGACTCACTGTAAACTCTACCCCCTTAAATTGAGACTAATCAGAAGACAGCGATAAGATGTTGGCATGCTTCCACCAGGTGAGTTTACTAATATAGGGTTCTTCATGGCACACAAATGAATTCTATGTATTCTAACAAATATTTGGGATATGAAAGAATGTGATGCTCCAGAATCAAAAAGAACAGTGGTGGGAGTGGAATGGACATCGAACGTACCAAGCATAACTTCTGGCTCCTCCACTGCGGTCTCTTGGGACAAGTGATTCACCCTTCCAGTGTTAGGGGCTGGCTTCTGGTGGCTGCTCTGCCTCTGGAGAGTCTGCTGGTTGGGCTTCTCAGGACAATTGTAGGACAAGTGACCATCTTTCCCACATCTGAAACACCTGTTGGGGGTACTGGGAGCAATAGTCTTTGTGGGAGTATTATTGGAAGGGTCCTGACGCTGTGCTTGATTTCCATTCTGCTGCGGAGGACGTTGGTTGCCATTCTGCGGCTGGAATGGGGGACGTTGCGGGAACTGACCGTAGAAAGGGACGTTACCATGATTCCACTGACCAGAAGAAGGCCTCTGTTGATTATTCTGCTAAAAACCAGTACGTGGACGAGTGTTGCTACCAGAGGCTTGTCCCTGTAACCTTTTTCTTTTAGCATCCATCTCCTTGCACTTGTTATCCACCACGATAGCGCGGTTCACAAGCATCTGAAAATTAGGATAGGTATTGGACATTAACTGCAATTGTAGCCCATCATACAATCCCTTCAGGAAGCGGCGCTGCTTATCATTGTCATTAGCTACTTCATGTGGAGCATATCGTGACAATTGAGCAAACTTGTCACCGTACTCAGCTACAGACATTGACCCTTGGGTCAAGTTCCTGAATTCCTCCACCTTCAGTTCTATCATCCCTTCAGGTATATGGTAAGCCCTGAAGTTCTCTCTAAACTCCTGCCAAGTGATTGCGGGAGCATTGGCAGGGCGACCATACTCATACGATTCCCACCAATCCTGAGCTTCTCCCTGGAGTTGTCCAGAAGCAAACAACACCTTCTGCCGGTCATCACATTGTGCAATATTAAGCTGCTTCTCCTTAGCACGAAGCCAATCATCGGCTTCCAAAGGATCAGCGGCATGTGTGAACACTGGGGGACGACCCTTTAAAAATTCCACGCTTGTCACGTGGTTGAGCCCCAGCAACTGGCTGATTTTGCTGATTCTGCACTAGTTGTTGCATAAGCTGCGTCTGCACTGCCAACAGATGCTCAATAGTTGGTGGCGGTGGTGGTGGTGGATTTGGGGGAACACTTCCATGACCCTGCCTCTTCCTCTTTCGGCCATCTGCCATCCGTAAAAATGTAAACTTTAAGAATTCCATGTTATCAACCACTTATAAGATAAAGAATGAGATCTGAAAGTTTTCTGGACGAGTAGCAATATTGACAATTCAGTATTTCAATCATATCTCGAGCTACAGAAGTCTAAAAGAGGCGTGCTTGATATGGTTGGAAGGCTTATGAAATTATCCACAACTTTTATTCAGACCTCAAGATCAGATTCTGTCGTTAAGTTAATGAAAAATAAGGCGTAACAGAAACTGTTCCAGATTCCAGACTGTGCAGAAACTTTAACTTGTGACAATTATATCCCTCGAACCAGATCAGATAAAAAGGTGATTCCAGTGGCATTTGAAAGATGCTTAAGTCTAGTTTCTCTCATAAAAACTTCATAAATATTGCACGAACCGTTTTTGAACCATAGCAGAAACATTGCAGACTGCTCCAGAAAACAGCAAAGACAGAAACGTGACAATACCAAACCCAACTATTATTCCCTTGACTATTAAACTTATTATTCTTAAAAATAGAACTTGTAGACATGCCTACAAGCCCCAACACTCATAGCAAAAATCCAACTCACACATGAGCATAATAATAAAGCAACTAACACACCAAAGTTCAAACCACACGACAGACTCGATGACTCAACTGACGTTACTAAGAACGTTTTTATTACATAAAGGACTCCTATTTTCTAAGGACGTGGCTCATGTTCTAATGTCTCATAAATCTTGGCCATGCCTTGGTTTGCTCGGAGTTCATCAATGGTTGCCTAGCACCTCTTGATGGTCTTCCCTTGTGCCTTCACCATCTCCTCTAACTGCAGCTTCCTCTCCATCATATCATAGACAAGGTTCACCATCACCCAAGGTAGTGGTTCTAACTACACTGGATCTGTCATAGCCCATCCAAGGTCAGGGTGTGCACGAGGGAAGTAGCGATGAATGTCATGCTTCATGCTGTTAAAGCGAATGTAGCGGAGGCCCATACATGCTTCAAAAGCGGCATCTTCAATGCTATCCTCCATGGTAGCTCAACGACCCATGTGAGAAAACATCCTGTCCAGCTGGTACGCCCCTTTTTCTTGTTTATGTGTAAAAATACTCGCCCTTGCCTTCCAGTATGTGTCCTCCAGCGGATGAGTATACTCCCAGCAGACGTACTCCACAGTTGGATGCCAATCCGTGAAGTAGGCAGTGAGCATCCCCACAAGTCGAAGATGAGAGATAACATTCCCTCTATTCTTGTGGTAGATCTTCACAGTCTACCCCATTGGAGGAGGTGGCACATCTCCAGCAGCTTTATGATGCGGTGGAGATGGGGGTTGCCCTTCTCCATTAGCCTCCTCTTCATCATCTTCAATCTCAATGATCTCCGGATCTTCTTCAGGCTTGGACTCTTCCTGGGGAGGTGCTGGTGCTTAGATTGGTGCTTCAGGGGCCTCTCCTGTTCCTAGGGTGCTTGCTCTTGTGGCTCTTCAGGTGCAAGCAAAGCACGAGGTGGGTAGTATCCTCCAGAGCTGATGTGGGCAGTCTTATGGCCACGAACCATCTACAGAATTTTTAGATGTAGTTAGAATAGAGGCAAAATTTCATAATAGAATGAGACATAAGAAGCATAAAAATTTATCAAATAACAAGAGCAAGATAATAAGCATAAAAATAGTGTAAAGAAGATACTAAATCGACCATTTCTAGCTAGGCTTGCATCCTACAGTCAACAAAAGCTTTGATACCAATTTGTCACACCCATTTAAAGACCAAATGGAATGCATACTCTTATGTGTGCCCAGAGATCAATCACACATATCTTAACAAATTATAACGGAAGTATCATCACAAATGTTATTACATCACGATATTTAACACATAGTCTTTACACAAATATAGCGGAAGTAAAAATATAAATCTCTCGTGGTAGCTCCAATCATAGACACATTGGCTGGTTGACTGCAAGTTTAGTAATCTTTAGGGAAGTAGGAGTAGTAGTCACTATTAGCACCATCTGTTACCCATCCAGGATTTTTATCCAAATAAGAAAAATAAACAAGCGTAAGTACATCTCGCACTCAACAAGTGTAACATGGGGTTCATGAGGCTCAAAGGCATAACATTGGTTTATCAGCATGTAGCTTTTAGTTAGCATAATTTTAGCATATCAATAGCATCAAGATGTCAAAATGTAAACAATAAACATATGATCCATGTGAAATGATTGATGAATAGCAAAAACATTACCATTGATAATTATCAACTATTCTATAAGGGTCCAAGGCCACTCGTGACCGTGAGCACGGCTGTTATAACAGTTTTGCACTCTGCAGAGGTTGTACACTTTCACTGTGAGTCGTGTTGCCCATATGCTCGGGTTAATTACTCCCAAAACACTCCCAAGGTGAGCAGGTAGGAAAACACTATGAAGTCTTTCGAAGGTTCGTCTAACAAGTTAGGGCCATTAGATTCACTCGGCAAACAGATGTAGAGCCCCACTTCCAAATGGCATAATAACACACAGCCTATACACATAAGGACAGAGGCCGCACTATACCCGATTCGTCAAGCTATTCTTATGCCAAAAAGGTTACCACTAACAAGCTAGAAAAGGTTCTTCTATATGACTAAAGCCAGAGCCATATAGCCCCCACAGTTATACTGTAAATCCCGGATGTTCGCTTATAGATGAGTCCTTATGGAGAGTAACTAGAGCATAAAAAATAACTCCATGCTCTAATCCCCTTTAAACATTAATCAAAATCATCTTTTAATGTTTGTTGCAAATTTCATTAATCAATTTACATGATCATAGTCCATGTTTAAGCACTAGCCATACTACTCAATGCAATATAATGGGTATCAAGGTATAAGATCAACACTAAGTCATCCTTAACAAGGGCATAGATGCATAATGATATTATTTGCATATTATGATTAGGACAACAAGGATAATCCCATGCTATACTTGCCTTGCTCAAACTGGTCCTGAAGATCTTACTCGTAGAAAGACTCTTGATCCCCAACGAATTGCTCACTGTCTATACTCGATCAACAACAGCAACAACACACATCCAGAGGCAATCATGCATAAACAAACAAGACTATAATTAGAACAGTACACCAATAGTAAGAAAATAAGATAAAAAGTCTTTAAAACGAATCTATAACTCGCTAGGATCACACAGACGCAAAGATCACGAAAAACGGAGCTAAAACGACTATGTTATGAATTTACGATGATTTCCTATGGAAAAATAAATACTTTAATGTAAACTCGAAAATAAATTATCTCAAACCTACTGTACAGTACTACCAACATGTAGAGCTCGCAAATATGAACCTAACGCAATTTGAATGGGTCAAATCGGAGTTAAAACGGAGATTCTACGCACAAATTAACATAATGACAATTCTGTAAATAAGTGAAAACATATTTTCTGAAGTTACGCGATCAAAATACGCTTTACGAAAAAGAAAACGTAAACTGAGAATGTGCTTTGTACTGCGGGTTAAGAACTTAAAAACTTCAGGGGCTCTTTAGAAAAAGTACCGGCCGAACCGGTATCGTGTAATATCAGCCATCCGATTTAAAACGGACGGTCCCGATCGGATCGGGGATGAGACCGGCGGCGCTCCGGCCGAATTCCGTCCCGACGGCGACCTCCCGCAGCGGCGCCATGGCCGGAGACGGCTAAACCTCGCTACAAAGCGTGATTTCGCGAAGCAAAG
The DNA here is from genome assembly GCA_022457205.1 of Saccharum spontaneum. Classification (NCBI taxonomy): domain Eukaryota; kingdom Viridiplantae; phylum Streptophyta; class Magnoliopsida; order Poales; family Poaceae; genus Saccharum; species Saccharum spontaneum. The sequence goes on from CM039604.1 coordinate 7,024,742, forward strand.
GTACCGGCAGGTAGAGCATACCAAGGCGAACTCACCAAGGTAGAAGACAACGTCGATGTGGGACTGAGGGAGGGGTGCAGCTTGGAGGGGCGGACGGCTAGGGCAGAGCTTCGACCGTGGCCACCACAGGGCGTTGGAGCTGCGGTTTGTGGGCGAATGTGGAGCGGGGAGATGCGGCGACCTCGTTTTTATAGCCCGAAGGCAACGCTAAACAAGGAAAGGGGAGGATATGGGAGACGGATTCGATCGGGAGAGCGAAGGAAAGAAATCTGAGCCGGCGTGGGGAGGAAGAAGGCGACCTGACACGTGGGCCCGCGGCATCAGCGTCAGAGCGGGAAAGGAAGGCGCGCGCTCGCGCGAGCCAGGCCGCTGGCTGGGCTCGGCCCAAGCGGGAAGCAGGGGAAGGCGGGCCGCGCACGGGGAAAGGAGGGCGGGGCGCGCTGGCGGGCTTTTGGCGGGACCGGGCCGAATTCCGAGAAGAAAAATAAACCCTTTTCTTTTTCTTTTCCCGTTTTTCAAAACCATTTTACAAAAGATTTTGAAATCCATTTTGAATTTAATTCAAATCACTCAATACAAAATTTCAAATGCAGCAGCATGAATGCTCAATCATGTTTCTACCCTTATATTTGATTTTAAATTTATAAAAATTATTGTTGTTCTAAGTTTGCATGCTCACAAAAATACATAAAAATCATATTTTTCCTATTTTTAATTCTTTTAAAATTTTAGGGTGTTACAAAGAGACGGAAGGGGAGCCCGCCACCGCCCTTGTGCTAGGAAAAGCCACGAGGGTGGAATCTTCAGCTGGGAAGGAAACGCTGATTAAGTCGGTATCACAAGCACCCTCTTGGTCTGCGGTCTGCTTTCTCTACGTTCTGTACTGTCTCGAGAAGAATAAAGCAATGCCCATTGACCATTTGCATGCACATGGAGCAAGTAACACTTGATTGTCTTGCCAACTCTTCTCAGATCCTTCATATATATGTCAACGTCAGTAGCAATAAGTCGAAAACAGTGAAGGGTGTGGCACACGAGCGCGCCAAGGCGTGCCATGTCTAGCCGTGGTGTGAAAAGGTCCAAGCATGAGCCATGCATGATGTGGTGCAGGGTGGACTAGTTTTACCACTTATTAACCCGTTTGCGTGACCCCACCTCAGTGTAGGTACTTGTCCCTCCTCGTGCTGTACCTCTGGACGCCTGTATGTTGACCATCATCTTTGTGTATGCAAGTAGATCACACAAGCATATTGACGTAACGAATCTTTTGTTAAGTTTCTATATTAAAAAATGTACTGATCCCCCAATTCCAAATTATAACACGTTTTGATTTTTCTAGTTATATTATTTTTACTATGTATCTGCGTGTCTTGACTAAATTTGTCTAAATAAGGGGCACTCAAGCCAAGCGACTAAGATCTATGCATGCCTCACCAAGGATCTCGCTCATGACCTAGATCCAGGCCTCACCGTGGATCTCATGTAGAAATGGAGGACCTTGATGTCCATCATGGATCTTGCGAGAAAAGAAGTGGGGGTGGCTGGACCCATATAGTATCACCGCACTCGCCCAGCTATCGAGATACTCGCGCGTCACTGCCGGCAGGATCCTTCAACAAACAAAAGCTGAGACCTCATGTCCTCGTGGCTTCTCCAAGCCATTGATCTGCTGAAGGCTGGCCCTCCCCTTGCAGCCACTATGCATGCTCGAGTATGACGTCGATGGCATCCCCGATACAGAGACTCGTAGAGGTGGGGAGAGAGACGTGAAGACAGAACAGAGAAACTCAGAAAGAGGAAGGGAAAGGAGATGAGCAAGAGAGGGAAGTCGTGTGGTGCACCATGCACCCCTGTCACACCTGGTTTTAAAGAACTAAACCAGGTCAGCCATATGTGTGCCCAGGAAGGCCACACATATGTCAGAATGAAAAAGTATCAGAAACAATGTTATGTATTTAACGTACGCATAGCTATAATAACACTTACATCAGAGTATCGCGGAATGGTGACTAAACTTTAGGCTCCATTCCTCTCAGGGACGGCTGACTGGTGGCTCCGTGTGCCAAACACTTCAAATAGGCTTCTGGATACTCCATTACACCTTTATCCTTCTTCTAAGTAGCACCTTACTACGCACTAGAGTGTGGTGGAAATAGCAAGAGTGAGTCCATGTCAAACTCAACAAGTATAACACAGGGTTCATGAGGCACAAAAGGCTAGACACTGTAATTGACTGCGTTTAGCTTTTAATCATCATATAATTAGCAATTGAGTAGCATCAAGGTAATCCAAAACCCATTAATGAACCAATGATCAATTGTAATAAGGATAATGAATAGCATTAACATGAGCATAATAATAACAACAGTAATTAAGCATGATATAACAATGGTGATCAACTATTCTGTAAGAATCCCCAAGGCCGCTCATGTCCGTGAGCACGGCTAGTATACCAGTTTATTAAACTCTGCGCAGAGGTGTACACCTTCACTGTGAGTTATGATTTCTAAATGTGTGAGGAGATCAAACCCAAACACCAGAGAACCATATAAAGTCATTCAAGAGTTCGTCTAACAAGTTAGGGCCATTAGATTCACTCGGCAGGCAGATGTAGGAAACCCCTTTTCAAATGACACAATTCCTTCTCGGCTATACTCATAGACTAGAGGCTGTCCTACACCCAGTATGTCAAGCCATTCTTACGCCAATTAAGGTAACCACTAACAAGCTAGAAAAGGTCTCTTGAACAACTAGAGCCAGAGCAATATAGCCCTCACAGCTATACTATATGTCCCAGTTATCACTTACAGGTAAGTTCTTACGGAGAGTAACTAGAGCAACAATATAACCCCTTGCTCTAGGCCCCTTTCAACAGTAATAAAATCATCTTAATGTTTGGTTGCTTAATCCATTAATCATATTACAAGATCATTGTTCATAATTAACCACTAACAGTAGCTACCCAAATGCACAACCCATAGGTGACAAGGAAACAAGATATCAATAGCTAAGTTATAATCTCTACGGTTGTCAAGATAGACACATGCATATGATTAATATTTTTAGTGTATAGGTAACAAGGATAGTCCCATGTTATACTTGCCTTTGAACTTGCTTTATGTCCAAAGTAACTTGCTCTGAAAAGCCTCAACTTAATCTTTTATTTGCAATTTCTGGCACTCAGCTTCTGGTCTTCACCTTCTGATCTTCGGCGCTCACGGATAATCTTTCTTCTACTCGTAGATCATAGCAACCAAGCACACTAGCAAGCATACAAGCAAACAAATAGGAACAACTAAGAACAATACACCAAACAAAAGAAAACAGCGTACTAAAAGAGAACTACCGGCTACGATCATGAGAACATAAGAAACATCGGTAACAGAACTATCGTTAAAAAGAAAAAGACTATCGGAATATTTATATTATAAAAGAAAAGAAAAACCTACTTACTTAATTTAAGCAAAACCATGTGAAGCATATTAATTTAGATTGCACAAATCATATTTTAATTTAGAAACTAATTTAAAACTAATTTTGTTTTATTTATAAATATTGATGTACCATTAACTTTACAAAAGATAGATTTATGTGAGCATCTAATCGAGGTTATATAATAGGGTTAAACTACACAATTCATAATTAATGAAAACATAACTGAGTTGACGTCAATCAAATTAATAAGTGTTTATAAAAGATCGATGTGAAAACCCTAAATTTCTTTTACTTGGAAAACTAATTACATTGATATTAATCAAACACATAAATATGTGGCATGGGAAACCTTCGCTTCTAGATAGAAAATTACGTTGCTAAGCTTACATACTCATCATCCTTGGCGCTTGCTAGCTTGCATTATTGACATGCATGCACGGTGCTATTTGCTTGATTCATTTTAATTGAGCAAACCATGTCAAACTTATTAATATTAGATTGGTCAAAACACAATTTAATTCAAAAGTTGGGTTGAAGTTACTCATATTTTATTTATAAACCTTACCATCTAAACCGAGCAAGTTAAACATTACTTTGCACAAATATATAAAGGGCATGTGAGAGCACCTACTCAATTTGTATATGACGTTAGTTCAAGCTAAATAAAACATAATTTTAAAAACATATTTATAATATCTTAATTGTAACTATAAACACATATGTTAGCATTAATCAAGTTAATATTTATATTTATTTGATAAAGGTCTATGTTTGCTTACGTTGTTTTTAATAAAAGACACTTGATAAGTATAAATCATATTATTATTATCTAATTCACAAACACAGGTCATGATAGATAGGGTTGCTAACGCGTAGCTTTAGTCGACATGACCGCAACACGACAAGAATGGATTTGAATCACTAGATAGCTTTTAGTTAACAAAGCATTAAATAGTCATTAATTAAATTAGTATTTAAGTTAATAATTTTAAGAATTGTGTGATATGACAAACCTTAGCATTACTGCGTAAAGCGCGACGACACGAATCTAACGCGACTTGAACGACTCGAATCGGACGTAAAACGAATAAACGACGGAGGAAAAACGATGGATGACAAAACTGTAATCTTGGGCTTCTCCATCACGACGTGACATGGTGAAGTGCCGCTGCTGCTGCTGCACGTCACGCTGGGACCGGAGAGGGGCTCGGCCGAACCAGCTAGGCAACGCGACGGTGCTGGCCACGGCAGCCGCGGTGCCCGCACAGTTGGGGCTGGGTCTGCAGCCTGAGCAGCGCCGGCTGTTCGGCGACCTGCAACACGCAGGGGCGCGCGGCGAGGCGACAGCTTGCTGCACGGGAGAGGCGAGCGTCAAGGCGCGAGGCATCGGGACTGAGAAGAGGCTGGACGAACAAGGATAGGGACGGCCGGCAAACAAAGAACACACCGTCATTCACGGAGGTTTGCCGGAAAAGAGAGAGATAAATTAGGAACACGATCAAACGAACACGGATTCGAGAAAACGAGTATACCACGGCGTAGAGAACGACGAGGGCTACCTTACAGCAGTGACGGTTTTCGCCAGAGACGAGAAACGTGGCCCGAAAAGCTCGCCGAACCTTCGTCGGAAGTTCGCCGGAATGCAACCTGTACATGACGAACTTCGGCGAGAGGTGGAGGGAGCTACGAGCGGCGGCTCGCAATAAGGGTTGTACTTCTAAATCCAGGACGTCGAGGGCTACGCCGGCATATATATAGTTGTAGAGTTTAGAAACTTTTCGGAATTTCTTAATTTCTGGATTATTTTAATTCCGCGAATAAAATAATTTCAGAAAATCTAAAATTACCTTTTTGGCCGTGAAAAATAGCCCGGAGCTCAGAAAAATCATGGGAAAAATCCTGGAGACTCTTGGAAAAATAAGAAACACAACTAAATAGGTTTGGGCTCATGAAAAGATTGACGAAGAGATCAAGGAAAAAGATTAAGCTCACGGAAATTGAAATTTAAATCCAGAAAATACCAAAAAATTTTCCGATGAGAAGTAAACGTCGTCCTATGGTATTTTGAAAATAATAGCACTCACCAACACCAAAGACAAACATCACACAAACACCACATTATCAAATTAATATGAAAAAGTTTAAAACCAAAATTTTCTATATTTAAATTAGCAGCAGCTTAACTTATCTAATAGATTTATTCAAATATTGAAATCATTTATTTTATTTAGTGTTTTTCATGCACAACCCAAAATAGGAAATTTTGGGTGTGATAGCCCCATCCACCCTGACCTTCCACTGAGACCACGCACAACCTACCCTTGCACCCGCCGGCCTTGCTGCCTATGGGTACAAGCGGCCCACTAGCCAGCTAAAATGCCGGGCTGCACGTGACGCCCAGGTGTGGAGCTAGGCGAGATGGCCACACGACGTTGGGTGCAAGCAGAGTCGGCACGTCGTGGCTTCATCCTACGCGTGAAGTACGGAAGAGGCACCAAACCGTTCTAAAGTTATTGTTATATAGGCAATAATATTTATTTACATATACATAATTAAAGCAACACTCTGAACTATAGAATTAAGGCCTTGGTTCCAGAACTCTTACTTTGACCCTTCCTATGCAGCCCAATAGCTTAGATTAAAACCAAATAGATAGATAGATAGATAGATAGCCAAACAGATAGATAGATAGATAGATAGATAGATAGATAGATATACAAACATAGATAGAGGGTTATACAGACATAGATAGATAGATAGATAGATAGATAGATAGATATCCTTTTACTATAGAGTATATATATATATTGTTCATATGACCCAGTGGTTGATACGGGACATTGCACTCAAACAAACATATTGTTGGCATTAGCTCTTACCCATCACCCATGGCGAAGTGCCAGAAGCACGTGAGCATCCAAGGACTTTGGCTGCTTTCCATGGTTCTTCTAGCATCCTCTGTTGTTGGTGCACGCATAATAAATGGTAAACAATGAATTATATCTATTTTCTTTTGACGCAAATATATATACATATAGCGTTCATTCTGACAGAAGTTCATGTAACTCGGTTGACCTTTATTAGGGCAAACCAAAGAGGACATCAACACAAAGAGTGTGACCATAGACACGACGAGGTCAGCAAGCTACATGATTGGCAGCGGTGGAGAACTTAATAGAGGCCCGTGCGTTGTGAGAAATCATTTCTTCTGGTGCAAAAACATTGGTTATCCGACAATGTCGGAGTGCTTGAAGAATTGCCCATCGGACGAATAAGTGGTCTGCTTTCTCCAGTTCATAGATGGAGATCATGAAGGTGTTATATCTAATCATGCATATATATGTACCGAAGGATAAACTATAAGCTAATTTATGCATGATTAAGTGTTTCTTGTTTCAAAAAGTGTCATTGCCATTACAAAACGCCAATATTGGATTGCCATACTACAAACGGCTCATCTAATCTATACTTTGATTTCTATGCAACACCACGTTAAGTCACGTCATTGCTTATGTTTCAACCGTTCGATCTTCAGTAGATATCTAATCCTGGCCACTCACCCCAGCCGCCCTGCGCAGATAGAAGAAGGAACGCTTGCGCTTCCTGGCTTGGGTGCCATCAAACTCTTTGCCCGAGTGATTGCGCACCAAACGAATTTATTTCCGCATCGAGGCCACCACTGCAAAACACCTGCAGAAGAAACTGAACCATCACACTACCTTCGTGTTTTAATAGTTGTGTGTATGCTATCATCCCCGTACAGCTACACACATATACTTGCCTATTCACTTTCTTCAATCTGCCAAGAGGGTGGCGTAGGAAGAGTGTCACACCCATTTATTGACCAAATGGAATGCATACTCTTATGTGTGCCCAGAGATCAATCACACATAAGTTAACAAATTATAACAGAAGTATCATCACAAATGTTATTACATCACGATATTTAACACATAGTCTTTACACAAATATAGCGGAAGTAAAAATATAAATCTCTCGTGGTAACTCCAATCACAGGCACATTGACTGGTTGACTGCAAGTCTAGTAATCTTCAGGAAGTAGGAGTAGTAGTCACTGTTAGCACCATCTGTTACCCATCCGGGATTTTTATCCAAATAAGAAAAATATACAAGTGTAAGTACATCTCGTACTCAACAAGTATAACATGGGGTTCATGAGGCTCAAAGGCATAACATTGGTTTATCAGCATGTAACTTTTAGTTAACATAATTTTAGCATATCAATAGCATCAAGATGTCTCAATGTAAACAATAAACATATGATCCATGTGAAATGATTGATGAATAGCAAAAACATAACCATTAATAATTATCATCTATTCCATAAGGGTCCAAGGCCACTCATGACCATGAGCACTACTGTTATAACAATTTTACACTCTATAGAGGTTGTACACTTTCACTGTGAGTCGTGTTGCCCATATGCCCGGGTTAATTACTCCCAAAACACTTCCAAGGTGCGCAGGCAGGGAAACACTATGAAGTCTTTCGAAGGTTCGTCTAACAAGTGAGGGCCATTAGATTCACTCGGCAAACAGATGTAGAGCCCCACTTCCAAATGGCACAATAACACGCAGCCTATACACATAAGGACAGAGGCCGCACTATACCCGATTCGTCAAGCCATTCCTATGCCAAAAAGGTTACCACTAACAAGCTAGAAAAGGTCCTTCTATATGACTAAAGCCAGAGCCATATAGCCCCCACAGTTGTACTGTAAATCCCGGAGGTTCGCTTATAGATGAGTCCTTATGGAGAGTAACTAGAGCATAAAAAATAACTCCCTGCTCTAATCCCCTTTAAACATTAATCAAAATCATCTTTTAATGTTTGTTACAAATTTCATTAATCAATTTACATGATCATAGTCCATGTTTAAGCACTAGCCATACTACTCAATGCAATATAATGGGTATCAAGATATAAGATCAACACTAAGTCATCCTTAACAAGGGCATAGATGCATAATGATATTATTTGCATATTATGATTAGGACAACAAGGATAATCCCATGCTATACTTGCCTTGCTCAAACTGGTCCTGAAGATCTTACTCGTAGAAAGACTGTTGATCCCCAACGAATTGCTCAGTGTCTATACTCGATCAACAACAGCAACAACACACATCCAGAGGCAATCATGCATAAACAAACAAGACTATAATTAGAACAGTACACCAACAGTAAGAAAATAAGATAAAAAGTCTTTAAAACGAATCTACAACTCGCTAGGATCACACAGACGCAAAGATCACGAAAAATGGAGCTAAAACGACTAAGTTATGAATTTACGATGATTTCCTATGGAAAAATAAATACTTTAATGTAAACTCAAAAATAAATTATCTCAAACCTACTGTACAGTACTACCAACATGTAGAGCTCACAAATATGAACCTAACGCAATTTGAACGGGTCAAATCGGAGTTAAAACGGAGATTCTACGCACAAATTAACATAATGACAATTCTGTAAATAAGTGAAAACGTATTTTCTGAAGTTACGCGATCAAAATACGCTTTACGAAAAAGAAAACGTAAACTGAGAATGCGCTTTGGACTGCGGGTTAAGAACTTAAAAACTTCAGGGGCTCTTTAGCAAAAGTACCGGCCGAACCGGTATCGTGTAATATCAGCCGTCCGATTTAAAACGGATGGTCCCGATCGGATCGGGGATGAGACCGGTGGCGCTCCAGCCGAATTCCGTCCCGACGGCGACCTCCCGCGGCGGTGCCATGGCCGGAGACGGCTAAACCTCGCTACAAAGCGTTATTTCGCGAAGCAAAGGTACCAGCAGGTAGAGCATACCAAGGCGAACTCACCAAGGTAGAAGACAACGTCGATGTGGGACCGAGGGAGGGGTGTGGCTTGGTGGGGCGGACGGCTAGGGCAGAGCTTCTACCGTGGCCACCATAGGGCGTTGGAGCTACGGTTTGTGGGCGAATGGGGAGCGGGGAGATGCGGTGACCTCGTTTTTATAGCCCGAAGGGAACGCTAAACAAGGAAAGGGGAGGATATGGGAGACGGATTCGATCGGGAGAGCGAAGGAAAGAAATCTGAGCCGGCGTGGGGAGGAAGAAGGCGACCTGACACGTGGGCCTGCGGCGTCAGCGTCAGAGAGGGAAAGGAAGGCGCGCGCTCGCGCGAGCCAGGCCGCTGGCTGGGCTCGGCCCAAGCGGGAAGCGGGGGAAGGCGGGCCGCGCACGGGGAAAGGAGGGCGGGGCGCGCTGGCAGGCTTTTGGCTGGACCGGGCCGAATTCCGAGAAGAAAAATAAACCCTTTTCTTTTTCTTTTTCAGTTTTTCAAAACCATTTTCCAAAAGATTTTGAAATCCATTTTGAATTTAATTCAAACCACTCAATACAAAATTTCAAATGCAGCAGCATGAATGCTCAATCATGTTTCTACCCTTATATTTGATTTTAAATTTATAAAAATTATTATTGTTCTAAGTTTGCATGCTCACAAAAATACATAAAAATCATATTTTTCCTATTTTTAATTCTTTCAAAATTTTAGGGTGTTACAATTCTACCCCCCTTAAGATGAATCTCGTCCCGAGATTCGACTGATGCTTACTCAAACAGTTGCGGGTAGGTTTTTCTGAGATCCTCTTCTCGTACCCAAGTAGCCTCTTCTGCAGTGTACCGATTCCACTGTACCTTACATATTTTGATTGTTCGACTCCTCGTGACTCTGTCAGCCGTCTCTAAAATTTTAACCGGAAACTCTTCATATGTAAGATCCTCCTTAACAGTGAGTTCCTCTAACGGAATATGTTCCTCTGGTACTCGCAAACATTTCTTAAGTTGGGACACATGGAACACATCATGTACACCTGCCAAACTCTTAGGTAATTCCAACTGATATGCCACTTCACCACGTCTCTCTATGATCTTGAAAGGTCCAATATATCTTGGTGCCAATTTACCTTTCATGTTGATCCTTTTCACACTCCTCATGGGTGATACTTTCAAATAAACATAATCCCCTACCTCAAAAGTCAACTCTCTTCTACGAGTATCAGCATAACTTTTCTGTCGTGACTGTGCTATTTTCAGATTATCTCTAATCATCCTCACTTTCTTTTCAACATCCTTGAGTACATCAGGCCCAAACACTTGACTTTCCCCTGTCTGATTCCAGAACAACGGGGTCCTACACTTTCGTCCATACAGAGCCTCAAACGGTGCCATCTGAAGACTCTTCTGATAACTATTGTTATAAGAGAACTCTGCGTAAGGCAAGCTCTTATCCCAGCTAGTACCATATTGTAAAGCACAAGCTCTTAACATATCTTCTAATATCTGATTAATTCTCTCCGTTTGTCCATTTGTCTGTAGATGGTAAGCTGTACTAAAGTTCAGCTTGGTTCCCAGTGATTCATGTATCTTTTGCCAATAATGAGACGTAAACTGAGTACCCCGATCAGACACAATTTTCTTAGGAACTCCATGTAGACTCACTATTCTTTCCATATACAACTCTGTCAATTTTGCACTACTATATGTAGTCTTCACTGGCAGAAAATGAGCAACCTTAGTCAGACGATCCACTATCATCCAAATTGAATCATATCCCCACTGAGTCCGTGGCAACCCAACTATAAAATCCATACCAACCTCTTCCCATTTCCACTCGGGTATCTGCATAGGCTGTAACAATCCTGCAGGTCTCTGATGTTCCGCTTTCACCCTTTGACAAGTGTCACACAAAGCAACATATTCAGCAACATCTCTTTTTAAACCATACCACCAATATTTTTCTTTCAGATCCAGATACATCTTAGTTCTCCCCGGATGTATGGAATAAGCTGACTCATGAGCTTCACGCAGAATTTCCCCTCTGATATTCTTATCCTCAGGCACACACAACCTTTTTCCAAACCATAGCGTACCATTATCATCCTTACGGAATCCTGGTGATTTGCCTTTCGCTATGTTCTCCGCTATCTCTCTCAACTTTTCATCTTTCAACTGACCCTTGCGGATTTCTTGCTCTAGAGTAGGCTCTAGTACTAATTCCACTGCATTGGTGGTAAACCCTAAGTTCAGATGCTTACATTCAGCACACAACTCTTTTGGCATAGGCATTACTTATATTTCGTTAGTGTAGCTTTTCCTACTAAGAGCATCAGCAACGACGTTGGCCTTTCCTGGGTGATAATGCACCTCTAGATCATAGTCCTTTATCAACTCTAACCATCTACGCTGTCTCAAGTTCAGATCTATTTGAGTGAAGATATACTTTAGACTCTTGTGATCAGTGTATATATCACACTTGTGTCCAATCAAATAATGTCTCCATATCTTTAGTGCATGAACCACTGCAGCTAATTCCAAATCATGGGTAGGGTAATTCAATTCATGCTTCCTCAACTGTCTCGATGCATATGCCACAACTCTACCCTCCTGCATAAGAACACATCCCAAACCCAATCGAGATGCATCACAGTAGGTAGATAAGGGTTTATTTAGATCTGGCAAGACTAAGACTGGTGCAGTAGTCAATCTTTTCTTCATTTCCTCAAAATTAGCCTGGCATTTCTCAGACCACACAAACTTGGCATTCTTCTCCAATAATGCAGTCATTGGCTTTGCAAGCTTTGAAAATCCCTCTATAAATCTCCTATAATAGCTAGCGAATCCCAAGAAACTACAGATCTCACTTACATTGATTGGTGGCTTCCAGTTAAATACATCTTTCACCTTGCCAGGATCTACTGATATTCCTCCATTTAAGACAATATGACCTAGAAAAGAAACTTCCTTCAACCAAAACTCGCATTTACTCCTCTTGGCATATAGTTGGTGTTCTCTGAGCTTTTGCAAGACCAACCTCAAATGTTCAGCATGTTCTTCCTCAGTCTTGGAGAATACCAAAATATCATCAATGAATACCACTACAAACTTGTCCAGATATTCCATGAATACCTTATTCATTAGATACATGAAGTATGCAGGGGCATTAGTCAGACCAAAAGACATCACTGTATACTCATATAAACCATATCGTGTGGTAAAAGTTGTCTTTGGTATATCACTGGCACGAATCTTCAATTGATGATATCCAGAACGAAGATCAATCTTGGAGAATACACAAGCTCCCATCAACTGATCAAACAAATCATCAATTCTAGGCAATGGGTACTTATTTTTTATAGTAACCTCATTGAGAGACCGATAATCTACACACATCCTTTGAGTACCATCTTTCTTATCCACAAAAATCACTGGTGCTCCCCATGGTGAACAACTAGGATGAATAAAACCCTTATCCTGCAACTCCTTAATTTGTTTCTTAAGTTCTTCTAATTCATTTACTCTCATTCTATATGGACGCTTAGCTATGGCTGCAGTTCCAGGTAATAATTCAATAATAAATTCAATGTCACGGTCTGGTGGCATACCTGGCAATTCCTCAGGAAACACATCAGGGAACTCCTCCACAACCGGGTCCTCCTGGTTGGCACTATCATTAAGCTGGTTCACTATAGCGGTCTCCTGTTTATGCACTTTCACCTCAACCTTGAATCTATCTACCTTTGGCGTTGTCAGCACTACTGATTTATCCTTGCATTGAATCTCTACTTGTTGTTGCATCATCCAATCCATTCCCAATATAAGATCAATCCCAGATGTTCTCAATACTACATGACTCACTGTAAACTCTACCCCCTTAAATTGAGACTAATCGGAAGACAGCGATAAGATGTTGGCATGCTTCCACCAGGTGAGTTTACTAATATAGGGTTCTTCATGGCACACAAATGAATTCTATGTATTCTAACAAATATTTGGGATATGAAAGAATGTGATGCTCCAGAATAAAAAAGAACAGTGGCGGGAGTGGAATGGACATCGAACGTACCAAGCATAACTTCTGGCTCCTCCACTGCGGTCTCTTGGGACAAGTGATTCACCCTTCCAGTGTTAGGGGCTGGCTTCTGGTGGCTGCTCTGCCTCTGGAGAGTCTGCTGGTTGGGCTTCTCAGGACAATTGTAGGACAAGTGACCATCTTTCCCACATCTGAAACACCTGTTGGGGGTACTGGGAGCACTAGTCTTTGTGGGAGTATTATTGGAAGGGTCCTGACGCTGTGCTTGATTTCCATTCTGCTGCGGAGGACGTTGGTTGCCATTCTGCGGCTGGAATGGGGGACGTTGCGGGAACTGACCGTAGAAAGGGACGTTACCATGATTCCACTGACCAGAAGAAGGCCTTTGTTGATTATTCTGCTAAAAACCAGTACGTGGACGAGTGTTGCTACCAGAGGCTTGTCCCTGTAACCTTTTTCTTTTAGCATCCATCTCCTTGCACTTGTTATCCACCACGATAGCGCGGTTCACAAGCATCTGAAAATTAGGATAGGTATTGGACATTAACTACAATTGTAGCCCATCATACAATCCCTTCAGGAAGCGGCGCTGCTTATCATTGTCATTAGCTACTTCATGTGGAGCATATCGTGACAATTGAGCAAACTTGTCACCGTACTCAGCTACAGACATTGACCCTTGGGTCAAGTTCCTGAATTCCTCCACCTTCAGTTCTATCATCCCTTCAGGTATATGGTAAGCCCTGAAGTTCTCTCTAAACTCCTGCCAAGTGATTGCGGGAGCATTGGCAGGGCGACCATACTCATACGATTCCCACCAATCCTGAGCTTCTCCCTGGAGTTGTCCAGAAGCAAACAACACCTTCTGCCGGTCATCACATTGTGCAATATTAAGCTGCTTCTCCTTAGCACGAAGCCAATCATCGGCTTCCAAAGGATCAGCGGCATGTGTGAACACTGGGGGACGACCCTTTAAAAATTCCACGCTTGTCACGTGGTTGAGCCCCAGCAACTGGCTGATTTTGCTGATTCTGCACTAGTTGTTGCATAAGCTGCGTCTGCACTGCCAACAGATGCTCAATAGTTGGTGGCGGTGGTGGTGGTGGATTTGGGGGAACACTTCCATGACCCTGCCTCTTCCTCTTTCGGCCATCTGCCATCCGTAAAAATGTAAACTTTAAGAATTCCATGTTATCAACCACTTATAAGATAAAGAATGAGATCTGAAAGTTTTCTGGACGAGTAGCAATATTGACAATTCAGTATTTCAATCATATCTCGAGCTACAGAAGTCTAAAAGAGGCGTGCTTGATATGGTTGGAAGGCTTATGAAATTATCCACAACTTTTATTCAGACCTCAAGATCAGATTCTGTCGTTAAGTTAATGAAAAATAAGGCGTAACAGAAACTGTTCCAGATTCCAGACTGTGCAGAAACTTTAACTTGTGACAATTATATCCCTCGAACCAGATCAGATAAAAAGGTGATTCCAGTGGCATTTGAAAGATGCTTAAGTCTAGTTTCTCTCATAAAAACTTCATAAATATTGCACGAACCGTTTTTGAACCATAGCAGAAACATTGCAGACTGCTCCAGAAAACAGCAAAGACAGAAACGTGACAATACCAAACCCAACTATTATTCCCTTGACTATTAAACTTATTATTCTTAAAAATAGAACTTGTAGACATGCCTACAAGCCCCAACACTCATAGCAAAAATCCAACTCACACATGAGCATAATAATAAAGCAACTAACACACCAAAGTTCAAACCACACGACAGACTCGATGACTCAACTGACGTTACTAAGAACGTTTTTATTACATAAAGGACTCCTATTTTCTAAGGACGTGGCTCATGTTCTAATGTCTCATAAATCTTGGCCATGCCTTGGTTTGCTCGGAGTTCATCAATGGTTGCCTAGCACCTCTTGATGGTCTTCCCTTGTGCCTTCACCATCTCCTCTAACTGCAGCTTCCTCTCCATCATATCATAGACAAGGTTCACCATCACCCAAGGTAGTGGTTCTAACTACACTGGATCTGTCATAGCCCATCCAAGGTCAGGGTGTGCACGAGGGAAGTAGCGATGAATGTCATGCTTCATGCTGTTAAAGCGAATGTAGCGGAGGCCCATACATGCTTCAAAAGCGGCATCTTCAATGCTATCCTCCATGGTAGCTCAACGACCCATGTGAGAAAACATCATGTCCAGCTGGTACGCCCCTTTTTCTTGTTTATGTGTAAAAATACTCGCCCTTGCCTTCCAGTATATGTCCTCCAGCGGATGAGTGTACTCCCAGCAGACGTACTCCACAGTTGGATGCCAATCCGTGAAGTAGGCAGTGAGCATCCCCACAAGTCAAAGATGAGAGATAACATTCCCTCTATTCTTGTGGTAGATCTTCACAGTCTACCCCATTGGAGGAGGTGGCACATCTCCAGCAGCTTTATGATGCGGTGGAGATGGGGGTTGCCCTTCTCCATTAGCCTCCTCTTCATCATCTTCAATCTCAATGATCTCCGGATCTTCTTCAGGCTTGGACTCTTCCTGGGGAGGTGCTGGTGCTTAGATTGGTGCTTCAGGGGCCTCTCCTGTTCCTAGGGTGCTTGCTCTTGTGGCTCTTCAGGTGCAAGCAAAGCACGAGGTGGGTAGTATCCTCCAGAGCTGATGCGGGCAGTCTTATGGCCACGAACCATCTACAGAATTTTTAGATGTAGTTAGAATAGAGGCAAAATTTCATAATAGAATGAGACATAAGAAGCATAAAAATTTATCAAATAACAAGAGCAAGATAATAAGCATAAAAATAGTGTAAAGAAGATACTAAATCGACCATTTCTAGCTAGGCTTGCATCCTACAGTCAACAAAAGCTTTGATACCAATTTGTCACACCCATTTAAAGACCAAATGGAATGCATACTCTTATGTGTGCCCAGAGATCAATCACACATATCTTAACAAATTATAACGGAAGTATCATCACAAATGTTATTACATCACGATATTTAACACATAGTCTTTACACAAATATAGCGGAAGTAAAAATATAAATCTCTCGTGGTAGCTCCAATCATAGACACATTGGCTGGTTGACTGCAAGTTTAGTAATCTTTAGGGAAGTAGGAGTAGTAGTCACTATTAGCACCATCTGTTACCCATCCAGGATTTTTATCCAAATAAGAAAAATAAACAAGCGTAAGTACATCTCGCACTCAACAAGTGTAACATGGGGTTCATGAGGCTCAAAGGCATAACATTGGTTTATCAGCATGTAGCTTTTAGTTAGCATAATTTTAGCATATCAATAGCATCAAGATGTCAAAATGTAAACAATAAACATATGATCCATGTGAAATGATTGATGAATAGCAAAAACATTGGTTATCCGACAATGTCGGAGTGCTTGAAGAATTGCCCATCGGACAAATAAGTGGTCTGCTTTCTCCAGTTCATAGATGGAGATCATGAAGGTGTTATATCTAATCATGCATATATATGTACCGAAGGATAAATTATAAGCTAATTTATGCGTGATTAAGTGTTTCTTGTTTCAAAAAGTGTCATTGCCATTACAAAACGCCAATATTGGATTGCCATACTACAAACAGCTCATCCAATCTATACTTTGATTTCTATGCAACACCACGTTAAGCCACATCATTGCTTATGTTTCAACCGTTCGATCTTCAGTAGATATCTAATCCTGGCCACTCACCCCAGCTGCCCTGCGCAGATAGAAGAAGGAACGCTTGCGCTTCCTGGCTCGGGTGCCATCAAACTCTTTGCTCGAGTGATTGCGCACCAAACAAATTTATTTCCGCATCGATTCCTCGGCCACCACTGCAAACACCTGCAGAAGAAACTGAACCATCACGCTACCTTCGTGTTTAAATAGCTGTGTGAAGGAAAATGTTTTAACAGGCACAAAAACCTTACAGGGGTAAGAACATAGAAACATCTTTTAGTCATAGAAACCTACTGGTAAAATCAATGTCAGTTACACTAATGCAAAAATCACGGCCAAAAGATCTGGAAAAAATTATAGCTTGCTAGATGTGACCAACCGATCATACAATCAAAGTACACGAAAACAAACTGCAAGAGTCATTATTGATAATTGTATAGAAATCTATAACAATAAAGTACAAAAATGTCATCCAGTGATGTATATAAGTCTTCCAAGAATGCATAGATAATTGTTAATACAATATATAGAAATGTGTTCCAACATTAAGTATAAATGTGTTCCAATAATGTATAAAATTGTGTTCCAACAATGTATCAAATGTGCTCCATCAATGTATAGAATTCCAGATGATTTCTTGCTTACAATGTTGGCTCAAGAAGCATAGACATAAAAAATCGAAATACATGAAAACAAACTGTGACAATCATTCACCCTGTTCGGCTGCTCTTATCAGCACGGCTTATGAGCCGTGGTACAGTGTTTTTCTCTCACAACAAAATAGCCACAGCCGGCTTATAAGCCGCAAAAAAACAGCCTGCCGAACAGGGTGATTATTTGTCTAGTATTTTTAGAAACCTGCATTGACCATCATAAATAAATATTTTATTTAGTCAGATTGCCAAATCATAATTGCTATGCGTAGAAACTTATGTATGCAGGCACAAAAACAATGTCTCTAAATGGACGCATCAATATTACATAGAAAACCATGCTTGCCGGAGATGTGGGGAGGGCGCCGTTGCCCGAGATGCAGGATGGGGCCCGTTGTCGGTGAGGAAGATGTGCCGCTGCCGTTGCCGTTGCTAGAGATGTTGTGGAAGGCGTCGGGGGCTCAGCATCGTGGCCTGGGGGGGGCTTGAAGCCATGGCACTGCCGCATCACCATTGAAGGCGAGTGTGAAGCATAGAAATTTATCAAATGAGGAGAATAGAAAATCAATTTCTGACCAAGGCGTGTGCGACGTCGTCTCGAGCTTCTCGGCTGCCTGCTCCTTTGGCTCCACGGCGTCGGGCACTCGGGCGGGCCATGGTGCTCCCAGCCACCGCTCTCCCTAGTCGCATACAAATCCTGCTTACATGCGTTGTTAGCTCTTCATTTCCTGCAAACACCTATTGATACACAAGACATAAAAAGTTTCAATTAAAACTAGATAAAAAATTCATTGCACATCCAAGAAAATTCATTGCACATCCATATCTGCACCTACATGGCCACCAGGAAATCCTGAGCAATCAGTGATGCCACATTACCTGCAGCCAACAATAATATATAGAAATATGCTCCTATAATGCATGGAAATTTGTTCTAATAATGTATAAAAAGAAGCATGAATAACTAACGATATGCAGTTGCATACTGCTGTTCGATCAGATGCAGAACAAATCAATGATGATGGCAGAGTGATCTCGTGCTGGGGGCTGGTGACTGGCACAGAGACCGACTGGCGAGGGAGAAGCACCACCGGGCGAGGGAGGAGCAAGCCGCACACCAGTGCTGTCGCTGCGTCGGCGCTGCTTCGTGGTGCGTCACGGCCGGAAGGTGGTGGAAATCAACACCATCCGGATAGCAAGGAAATCAGCTCCTGCGGATGCAAACCAATAATCATTCATCCAAGATAGAACAACAGCAGAGCATTTCATCGAGCACCAATAGGGCCGCAGTTACTAATCAAATCAAAGTCCAAGGATAGAGATCATCGTGCACATCTTCCATGCAGTCAAGTACTCCTATGATTCATGATGGCCAACAATCCGTGCGCGGATCAAAAATAGGAGATGGGGTCAGGAAAGGAGGCTAACCTGCAGATCATGGGGACGTAGGTGCACACGGGGAGCAGCGACATGAAATGGTTCAATGTGTACAGATTGTGTGCGTCGCCAGCGCTGGGCCTCCAGCCACACAGGACAGACAGCGCCACCACAGTGGCTGCCTCAGGGGCGGATCCTCCTCCACCAAGATCGTGGTCACTGGCCGCCATACATCGCGAGGGTCCCCGCATCTGCGCTCTGAGGAGCTCCAAGCGGATCGAGGATGGCTGCCGCTCCACACCGCCGGTGGGGTGGCTTCTCTCCACGAGGTCCACCCCCGGTGGGCTGGCTGCCTTACCGCTCCACGCGTGACGCCCCCGGCAGCCGGGCTGCCGTGTCCGCACCACGAGCTCCGGGCCTCAAGCAGGCCGGCCGCCTCTCCGCGAGATCCGCCCTCCAGTGAGCCGGCGGCCGTGTGTGCTCCCCGACGCGAAAAAAACACAGGCCGTCGCCTTATGAAATCATCACAGACCAAAAGCATGTATCAAAAACTTAGAGAAAACTATAAAATCGAATCATAGACCAAAAGCATGTATTAGCCCGCTCGTGGCTCGCGTCGACCCCCGATGGTTGCTCGCCTAGCGCAGCCGGTAACACACTAACATGCCGCCGGTCCCTGCACCGTTGGGCCTCGTGCCGTCGGGCACTGCGCTAGCTGAGGGGAGGGCCCGCCGCCGCTCGAGATGAGGGAGGTCGCTGGGGAAGGAGTTGTCGGGGGCACAGACGCCGTCGGTCGGAGGAACGGGTCTGCACTGCTGCAGAGCACGACGTGCCTATGGGTCGGGCTACGCCGTAGCCAGGGCCCGCCATGCCCGCGCATCTGGCCGCGCCGACACAGGGGACCACACGGCTGGGGAAGGGGCACCGGGATGCTGAAGCTGCCGCCACTGCCCAGAATCTCGCTGGCACCACCGATGGCCCGAGCTCGCCGCTGCCCACGCGAGCAGGATGGAGCGCCGCCGCCAGGGAAGGAGCGCCGCAGCAGCGCGTCATGGATGAGGTGTCGTCGGTGCACCATAACGTCGAGGAGGAGGGAGCCTGCAGCACGGCCACGTGAGTTCCCAGGAGCCGCCACCATCGCCGCTCGTGGCCATGGCTATCCTTAGAGGAGAGAGAAAGGGCAAATTCAAAATGAACGGGAGAGAGAGGAGGGGGCTGAATGGACAGAGCGAGATAGAGGATGAGTGCTGGAGGGGACCACATATTTTTCTCTTTTTTGATAGGATCGGACCACATAGTGCACCTAGTCTAGGCTGCTGGTTGGGTCTATATATATATATATATATATATATATATATATATATATATATATACTCCCTCCGTATCGGATTTAGAAGTCGTTTAGGACAGCGACACAGTCTCCAAAACACAACTTTGACCTCTTATTTTTATAAAAAATATTTATGAAAAGGTGGTATATGTATACTTTTATGAAAGTATTTTTCAAGACAAATCTATTCATATAATTTTTACATTTGCAAACTCAACAACTTAAAAGTTATTAATGATTTATATTCCCAATGTTTGACTCAAACTTTGTCCAAAACGACTTCTAAATCCGATACAGAGGGAGTACATACATATCAAAAAGGGTTATTTGGATCTATACCATTGCAATTTTTCAAGTTTGGACATACACCATTACAATTCGGCTATTTGGAGAACTGCCATTATAATTTCATCTCTCTTGCATCCATACCATTTTCTACACCTTCCGCATATATGGACCCACTGTCAGTTATGTATTCATACACGAACTTGTATGGATGTTAAGTCCCCGACTCCTCCGTTAGAATGGGACGCCGTCGCTCTACGTCGGGACGAGCGGGTTCAGCACGGAGATCCTCTGCAGACGGCTGCGGAGGGTTCGGCAGGGTGTACCGCGCCGTGCTGCCCAGCGACGGCACCACGGTGGCCGTCATGTGAGTCGCCACAGGGCACGGCGACCGCTTCGACAAGTCGTTCCTGGCTGAGTTCACGGCCGTGGCCAGGCTGCGGTACCGCAACCTTGTGCGCCTCCGCGGATGGTGAGTGCGCGCCGGGGAGGAGCTCTGGTCTACGACTACAAACCCAGCCGCAGCCTCGACAGCCTGCTCTTCGCGCCAGCCAAGGCTGCGGCCCCGGCCCGGCGCACGGCGCACAGCTGGGACCGCCGCCTCCGCATCGTCGCCGGGCTCGCCGCCGCGCTCTTCTACCTGCACGAGCACCTGGAGACGCAGATCATCCACCGCGACGTCAATACCAGCAACGTCAAGACGCAGATCACCACTCTTCTCCTTGCTTCCTGCCATACGGGAACTTCAATGTTATTCTCCCCATCCATGCCATCGGTCAATACAGTCATGTCCAAAAGGATTGCATCAGGCATGGACGGATTTGGAACGAGAAGCGGAGTGCACATGGCAATTTCATGTGTAGGCGGCACAGATTTCTGTAATAGAGTTTGCCCAGAATTCAGTGAGCATCAGGGGTTCGCATCCATCACCCTTATCTGGTGAGACTCGGGGTTACTGTGTGACTGAATTCATAGATTGTTCGACTTTCAGATGTTGTTTACTAGCAGCGTCCGCATACTCCGAGGAGGCTCGAACAGGATGCAACACTGGGGGATTCGCATCAGGGATGAATAATAATTCAGGGGCGAGTGGTTTACAGATAGGGACTTGGTGCTCATCAGAGACAGAATTCATGCATGGAGGATGCCAAGAAAGCAGGGAGGATCAGGTGCCTCTATGTCTGAAGAACTGCATGGCCCTCGATGGTTTCAGAGTCTGTTTGATGAGTGTCTGGCGTTATGCAGGGGACGTCAACAGTATTGACCGATTGAATCACAATCTTAACCGGGAGGGCTGGCTCCAGGTCCACGTCCGCTGACTCCGGCCGGCGTCGTCACGGCTAGCCGTGGCGATCCCGCATGTGGAACTGCACGCGAGGCGGAGCTTCGGCGCTTGCCCGCGGCGACCTGAGGCGCCCAGCGCGTCAGGCGGAGCGGCCCTCGCCTGCGGCGGGCAGCGCGCGAGGCGGAGCAGCTCTCGCCCACGGCGGCCGCGCCAGGTGGAACTCGTCGACGGCAGCCTGCGCGGCGGTGGCGACATAGAAGAGAACACGAGAGAGAGCGACGGCGTCCCATTCTAACGGAGAAGACGAACGGAGGAGGCTGGAACTTAACGTCCATCACGTTCTTGTACGCATACATACCTGACAGTGGGTCCATATACGTAGAAGGTGTACAAAATGGCATGGATAGAGAAGAGAGAATTATAATGACAGTTTTCCAATTAGGCAAATTGTAATGGCGTATCTCCAAACTTAAAAAATTGTAATGATATAGACCCAAATAACCCTATCAAAAATACTCTTATGAAGCGGAGGGTAGCTGCCCTCCTGGGTGCGGTAGCTATCTTCCCGCTAAAATGTCCAGACAGCTCTGGCTCCTATCTTCCGTCTCGGCTTTTTCCTCATTTGAGAAAATGCAGGACCACCGTTTCATCCTTTCTTCCTTGCACAGCCATCCAGGCGGGGCCCTTTTCCCTGACACCCTGACACCGAGTAGTACAAAAATTTTGTTTAGCAGCCTGGCTGCTAAATTTTTTGATTCTTACTTGCACGTAATATGAGTTATAATGGAAGCCAGCGATTAATGGACTTCGATGTTTGTTTATTTTTTATTTACACCGTCCACTTTGGGTTCACAGGACCACGCCGAACTCCTCTCTGTGCGCAGACAAAAGCAGGCGCATGCATGCACAGCCACCCAGCCGATGCCCTCCCTGTATAGTTGGCCAATGGGCCGGCCCGGCTAGGCACGACACCGGACGAATCAGGCACGGCCCGCAGGGTGTTGGGCTGGCATGGCACGCCGTGCCTTGTGTTTGGCCTTCGGCCCAAGCATGGCACTATGGGCCGAAATCCGTGCCATGCTGGTCTGCTGAGCACGGCCAATTCTGCAGGCCGGGCCAGCCCACAGCCCGATGCCCTTAAAACACCTCAAACAGCAGATCTCATCCAACACTTCTCCATTTTCACAATCTCATTTCTCAAATCTCAATCAGTCACAATAAAAATTCATTATTTCACAGTCACAATGAACAAGTCATAAACAGATAAACTGATCATCACAGATTCAAAAAATTTAACAAAAGCAACCAAAGGAAACAAAAGAAATAAGATAAATGAGCTGCGTGCAATGCTGTCTCATTAAAAACATTTTTAAGTAAAACTCACCCTTGTGAGAAACCCTAGAGAGGGAAAAAGAGTGCAGCACAACTTTTAATTAAGTCTTAATTATTCAAAGGTCTCAGATACAGTCATACAGATACAGATACAGATAACAGATAACTCTCAAGTCTCACACTCTCACAACTCTCAAGTCTCACAAACACTAAGTACCAGCAGAAGCCACGGTTGCAGATGTGCCAGCCCCAGATGCATCTTTGTCAAGATAGAGATTCTTGAAAGAGTCTCCAACTCTTGGTTGTCTACAATATGCTGCAACCTTCTCTCTCCTAACTTCCAATCCTTTATGCAAGCTAGCATCTTCACAGTCTCAGGCAACAAGCGTCGTCGCCGCTCTTCAATTATCCTTCCTGTCAAGCTAAAACATGATTCTGAAAGAGACAGTAGAAACAGGAACAAACATAATATATCTAACCATTATAGATAGCATTAGATCTAGCAGATAAAATATGCTTACACATTTTACAGGTAGCTTTAGTGCATATTTCCTTACCATTCATAGTCTCATAAATCTCATCAAAATAAGCCCACATAGCAGATTTGCACTTACTAGTACCAGCACCAGAAGAAGTGTTACCAGCAATAGATGGAATTGAGCCGTTGGAGCAGACCGGGGTCCCAGTCGCCGTTGCCCCTTCTCCACCGCCACCGTCCAGATCGATCGGAGCAGTAGGGCCGCCACCGACATCGATATTGAACGAGGTAGCAACGTCATCAAGGGTGTCGTCGTCGTCCTCAGGGGCCAAGCCTGCCGTGATGAGATCATCGTTGTCGGTCAGCAGACACACGATCTCGTCATCAGCACCAGCTGTGGCGCCCTCGACCGCGGCCTCTCCAGCACCGTTCCTCAACGGTGCACGGGGCAGCCTTCGTCGCTCTATTCCGCAGCTAGAGGACGACGCATTGGCCACCAACCTGTGCAAAGAGATGGAAGAGGAAAAGAATAGATCAGAACAGATCAGATTAGAATAAAAAAACATGGAAGAGTAGGGTTAGGGTTGTACTTGTACCTGCGCAACCGGAGCCCAATGCCGGAGAAGACGACAACCACCCAAAGAACACGACACACCGATTAGAAGGACGGCGAGCGGTGGAGGAGGGATAGACGGGGACACGAACTCACATAATCATCGAGACCGAGGGGAGATAGGGAGAAGGTGAAGGGAGAGGCAAAGAGGGAAGGGATCAGGAAGGAGGAGTATGGAGCGGCTCGCCGGCGGCAGACGGATCAAGGTCACCAGAGACGGGGAGGTTGGATGCCACCAGCAGAAGACGGCGAGGCCAGAGTGGAGCGATGGAGTGGAGGACGGAAATGAATTAGGGTTCACGATGAGAGGGAGGGGTCACCACGACCTCTCGTTTATATACGAGGGGGGAGGCGTGGAGGCGGCGGTGGGCCAGCTGGCAGGCTACGTGGCGTGGGGGAAGGGGGGAAGGCCAGGCCATTGCCGGGCTGACCGTTGTAGGGCGAGCTATGCCGTGCTAGCCTACGGGCTTGAGTGGTGGCCTAGGCACGCCCTGCACCCCCGTGTTAGGCCGGCTCGGGCCCGCTGACCATCGGGCCATGCCATGCTTGGGCCGGGCCAAAAAAGCGGGCTTCGGGCCGGGCCGCCGTGCCTCAGGCTACATGGACATATATACATCTCTGACACCACGCCAATCAATTTTTTTGCGAGCAGATAAAAGGAGGTGCATGTACTCCCTCTGTCCCAAATTAACTGTCATTTTGGATTTATGTGCCTCAAGTTTGACTTGATTTGTAGAAAATACGTGTAATATTTATATCTTTAAATAAATTTGTTAAAAACTAGATTCAAATATCTTTCCGATAATACTAATTATGTATCATAAATATTAATATTTTTAAAATATATTTAATCAAAGCTGTTTCTCGAGAAGCGAAAATGACAGTTACTTTGGGATGAAGTAGTACGTGTCAAAATGGCCACGGGTGGAACATCTGGTTACCATATTTTATCCCTCCCCATTTTGTGATTACAAAACTTTGAATGGCCATAGATTCTTAATAGTTCATCATTTTTATGATCTTTTTGCACTATAATATTTTTTGGAATTAAATTTATAAAACAAGATCCCATTCGACTATGTTTTAATGAAATATTATTTTTATGATAATTCTGGTATTTAAATAATAGTATTTAAAACAAGGAATACAAAAAGTGAGAGCTAATGTTTCGGGTGCTCCTTGTATTCCTTTATTTAGGAACAGGCTGCTGACCTTGTGTTAGCTTTTGCTGAACCAGATGATAGCAAGCTAGTAAAAAATAGTCAAGGTCATAAATGAAAACTAATGACATACTCGCTCCGTCAACAAAAATAAATACAATCTTCGTTTTTCAAAAAATTAAATGCTTCCAAATTATCAAACTCATATAAAAATACTAACATTTATGATGGAATAAAATTGATCCGCCAAACCCGTCTAATTAATCAATAGTCGAAGCAGGATTTTCCGCTTGAGAACCCGTGCTCTGGGTGACCAGAGCTGCAAACATACAATGTGACACAGCTAGCATCTCGTGAACTACCTTGCAGGCTACAGCCATCGCAGAACGCACTCACATTGGTGTGGAGAAGCAATCCAAACACATGGACACTATTCTTTTCTTCAAAAGAAATATAGTTATGTGGGATCTTGTTTTGTAGATAAGATCATAAAAATATTATGGTGAAAACAGATTACATGTCCAATATATGGTTAAGAAACTTAAAACATTTGACGCTTGATTAAGTACAAGTTTCGAACTCTGTGCATGCAAACAACCTTTTTCAGCAGTACAGAGTGCATGCGGCTCCCGTATATTGCTGCATGCAGCTTGAATGCTTTTTTTAGCTGGAGAAGAGAAAGATGGTCCCAATTGCATGCGTCTTGCCTAAAACCGAACTGAGCAAAAGTGCAGAGAAGCTGGCATTGTACTACTATGCCGTTTATAGTGAACGATCTCCGTCCATCCGATTGCGTTCCTAGGACACGCGTTCAACATCCACCAGCGACGGTAGCGACCAACCGGGTGGGCAGCTACCCTCCGTTGCAGAAAATCCACTCTAATATATACAAATCTAACCATAAGGCGCAGCAGCTAATATGATAAACACATCGTTGGTATTAGTCTTATCAATCACCCATGGAGAAGTTCTTAGCACACCAGCATCAACGGACTCTTGCTGCTTTCAATGATTCTTTTGGCATCCTCGGTCATTCATGCACACATACCAAGCGGTAATTGATGAAGTAGCTACACCCATTTTATTTTAGTGTAAATAAATATACGTACAGTGTTCGTTCTGATTTAAATTTGCATGCATGTAACTCGATTGACATTTATTAGGCCAAACCAAAGAGGACACCAATGCTAGAAGCGTGATGACAACCACAATGAGGACAGCAAGCAACATAATTCCCAACAATGGAGAAGCTTCTAGCGGGATATATCGTACTGGATCATACGTCTGCAAAGAAACTGGTACGGTCTATAGTAGCTTGCCGGATTGCGCTGCGCATTGCCTTCGCGGAGGCTGCAGTAAGGAGTAAGACACCGCGCTTTTCTCTAGTTCATAGATGGAGATCATCATGAAGATGTTCTACATAATTAATCATGCCTGTATCGACATATACTATACATAAAGGCTCATCTATGATGGTTTATTTTTTAAGTGCTATTTTCTATGGTTTACAGAACTGCAATATATGAATATATAGTAACTGCTCCATAAACCGTGCAGAACAGTGCCTAGCAGGAGCTATCAAGTCCCTGCGATCTTCAAGTCCTAATGAATGAACTAATGAGAACTGTTGTATTACAAGAGAATTCTTATGCGCTATTACTATATCTGTATTCAATAAATTTGGTCAAACCTAATATGATTTGATTTAGGATGAAATTAGAATGAAATTTTTGGCCGAGGCAGTATTATTTCTATCATGGATTCCCAGACTTGACAACAGATCGAGCTGTAATGTGCCTCCCTGCGAGACTCGTTCAACCTGAAACAGATGGAAAGGAGAAAAAAAAAGGTCAATTTTCGACTGTGCTGACAGAAAACCAACTCAATTTGACCGCAGCAGGTGCATTTTATATCTTAGGCCTCCTTTGGCTCACGGGTGAAATATAGGAGAAACGGAGGAATCCATTCCTATGGATTTGCTGACGTCATCACTTGTTTGGGAACGCGTAGGAGAAATGGAGGAATCCATTCCTTTGGATTCGTTCCCTCACCACAACACAGAAAAAAACATCCAATTCGAGCTCATGGATTGGCGGAAGTCCGAGGCTAACCTCATGAGCACGGCCTCCTCAGCTGCAGGCTCGGTGCCGGCCTTGAACCGGTAGCTGGCGACGGCGTCGACGACCTCTCGGAGCATTGCGCCAAGGAGCGCAGGGCCTGTGAGGGACATGACCTCGTGGAGCGCGGCGAGCGAGGTAGAGGTGACGGCGGCGCCGGCGTGGTTGGAGCGGACGGCGTCGAGGAAGGGCCGCAGCAGCCGTGCCTTCTTCTTCCTCTGCTCCATGGGCACCTGCTCCGGATGCAACCCCAGTGAGCGCGGCGCAGACGCCCGCCCTCCCTCTCCTCTGACTTCTTCCGCCGCCAGGGCCAGCTGACAAGCAGATCCGCCACCAGCCCACCTGAGCCAGCCTCCGCGGCGGTGCAGTGAGCAGATCCACCACTAGCCCACCCGGGCCAGCCTCGGCAGCGGTGCAGTGAGCAGCTCCACCACCAGGGCTGGCCACGGAGCAAGGGTCGGATGTGAAGGGGGCGCTGGAGGAGGGGGTCGGAGCGGGGGGGGGGGGCGCAGGAGGAGGGAACCACAATGGAGGGGGCGCTGGACGAGACGCGACGAAGCAGAGGGAGACACGAAGGAATGGAAACGGTTCCAGAAGAAAAGAAGTCCTGTTCGGAGGACTTAAAAACACCGAACGCCGTGCCAAGAGGTAAACTTGGTAGTTATCATTTTCCCTTTAATTATTGCTCAGTTAATCATGTTCATTCTGTCTAAAAAAATGTTGAAAACAGTAAGCCCCATGTGAGTATGCGAGTGGCATAAAACCCATAAGTACATTCACTGTGGTGGCATAAAAAATATAATAATAATAATATATTTTTTCTGTTCTATAAAAATGAAAATAAAAATAGAGAGTGACATTTATCAAGGAAGCTCAAACATGATAAAGGCTAGATATTTATGCTAACGCTTAATCAAGTTCCACGAAGCTTTGTTGTCTATTTGAGCTCCACAGAATTCAGTAAGACTAGCAGACGGAGGATATCCTAATCGTTGTCAGGGTGCTGCCGATATTCAAATACACCTCTGCACCTGCTAGCTACATCAGAAGAAATTACGTCAAGATCCAACTTGGGGGAGAGCAGCCCCATTTATCCCGATAAGTATTTTTATGTACATTTATACCTATGCTTTATTAAAATAAAAAGATGCATAATCATGAAAACCCAAATAAATATTTTGTGTTTATATATATTTGCTTAGTTTAATAAATAAATAAAGTAGCTATGCTAAACTGAATCTTGAAAATAAAACTCTAGCATGGATATGATGAATAGTTGCTGTGCCTAATTTTCAAATTTGTTCTCTCTCTAGTTTAGACATAACTGTTATAATTTAAAACTGGCTCTAAACCTGAACTAGTGGGAAGAGAACTTGATCTGAAGTCTAAGTTGTTAGCGGATATGATATGGGAAGGTTGAGTTGCTGTTTATCTGTTCCTAGAGATGCTAGAATTTTAGAGAATTTTATCTTTAAAAATCTTTAAAATGTTGCATGATGAGTTCCTGTATGATGAGAGTTTAAATTTCTACCACAACCATATATACATGCTTGTTAGATTAAGAGCCGCACTTTTACTACTTACTGCTTATGGGCATTGAGTGTGGTCAAGCTGTGTAGACCCTTAGGAACTTGTCATGTGGTTAAAATCAAGATTCACTTGCACGTTCACTCATACATGCTGCTTCTACTCCGGAAGTACGCATCCACATATATCCACTCATTTCCATCTCCAGATTCATCCAAAATTATTCTACTCCTGACCCGGGAGAGAATAGCCAAAAACATTATCCCATTCCTGTTATTCCCTGTGAAGTTAATGCTCAAGTCATTTCTACTACCACTTGCTATATTTTCAAAAGAGGGAGATTGCTCTAAAAAAATATATAAATACGAGGAAATAAAAAGGAGCAAGTGCTCGGAACCTCGAAGAAAGAAAAAGTGAGACGAGAGGTAAAAATGGAAAAGTGTCCGACAGTAGAATTAGGGGTACAAGATACCCACCTGAGAGAAAAAAAAAAGAAAAAAATAGAGCATCTCATTCCCCTCAAAAGTTTTAAAAAGCAAGAAAGGTATGTATTCCCTCAAAAAGAGCATTAGACTTTTGTTATCACCATCATCACCATACACCACTCATTCACCACACATGCACATCTTGATTTGACTTATTGACTTGTTTCTCTGGATCCATGGTTTGACTATGCAATAAATGTTCTATGAGTATGTATACTGTATCTCTCACCTATGAGCTCCAGATATCAAAGCCTTATTAGAGTAGGGTGAGAGAGAAGGCAATGTCACTACGCCTTATACCATAAATACCACATACTTTGAGAGAGAAGGCATATACCATTACTGCCTTGGTAAGGATCCAGAAATACCACAAAAGAGAGACCCGAGAAAGTCATACAAGGAATCTCTGAGTTTTATTTGAAAAATTTACAAAAACTCCAGAGCTATAGCTGATCAAGAATAAGAGACATGGCGTTTGACTAGACCATTCTATCTTTTAACCACTCAAGATGCAGGTGACGGTTGCAAGCCCCATGGTGAAAGGTAAAATGAGTAAGTTTTAAGTCTTGACAGTTTACTCTAACTAAGGGATGAGACCTTATTTGAAAGCATATGTACCGTCAACGTTCAAAGGCATTGCAGCAACTTCTGATCCATAATGAGTCTATCCTTGCTCAGGGACGAGCAAGAGGTAAGCTTGGGGGAGTTTGTTGACGGTCCTTAAGTACCAAATATAGTTATCAAATAAATAAAGAAAAGGATCCAAATGCAACCAACACCTAGACTTAGGGTTTTATCTGACAGAATTCCACGAGTTTTGGTGTTTGTCTGTTTCTGCAGGGGGTTATCAGAAAATACGGAGGAAAGGCCCACACGTCGGGTTTACATAGAGATAATAACGTGTTCACCGATTTTTCTATCATCTAGAAGACTCCAGAAGCCACGAGATCGAACGGGAGGCCGAACGGGCCCGGAGGCAGGGCGCCCGCCCTGCTCCCTAGGGCGCCCGCCCTGGCCTGAGAGCCAATCAGGCTCCGTCTCGCGGATTATGCTCTACCGACCTAAGGGATCAAGGAAAACCGTGCGATTAATGTCGGTTTGATCCGACGGCCCACGTTCACTTGAGGGGGCTATATAAGCAGGACCCCTGGCCCTTGGAGGAGGCACTCCCTCATTCTCATTCTTCAAACCCTAATCTCAGGAGGAGAGTCTCTGATCAAGCCCTAGAGCCATCACATCAACTAGATCTCTAGTATAGCATAGCTACATAGGATTAGAACTAGGAGTCAATCTTCGATTGGTTTCCGGATCTGTCAAGAGGATTCTTGGTAATTCCTTTACTGTTCTTCATTGTTCATCTTTGTTCTTCAATATTATGAATACAACTTTGTTCTATTTCAATATATTGATTATGACTATGCTCTACTTGATTATATTTGCGATTATATTGTTCTTAGTTTATCGTAGTTATACGCTTGACTTAGTTAGATTGGAATTATATACATGTTTAGGATTGTATAGCGTTTATCCATCGGATCCATGGGTAAATGATAAATATTATGTAGGCGTGGTGCTTAGACCATATTTATCTGCGATTGCACCTTATATGCCGGATCGTGGGGTGGTCCGCGATGGTGACAGCTTCGTTGGTTCTTATATAGTCCCCCTCCCGTGTGTAAGGCAGGCAGAGCAACATTATTACGGGGGAGTGATTGCTATGTTTCTCATCTTCCTTGATAATATCACTATGCATGGGTGTAGTCCTTTTTCGCAATGATTGCCAAGTGTACTTGCACTAACTATGATATGCTAGACTTTATAGTTAAGAATAACTTAGGAAATATCCTTGTAGTTCGTCCTAATACCATGCTAATGACTTGCTAGAATATCTGTTGAGGTGCTTATCATTATTATATATGGCTAGCTGATTAGATTAATTATCTTTGTCACCATTCATACTTTATCTATATTTTATGTGACACTTACCCCTGTATGCAAGAGATAGATGAATGCTCTCACTTATACATGCAATGATTGATACTCATTCCTATATTCCATTCCATAATCAACATTGATGTTAGTAATCCCTTCCCAGTGGTAAAAATATAAATAACGATACCTGGAATACTTCCCGGTTAAAATGCTACATCGGTATTAATCTGTGCGCTTCAGATCTTATTTATTATTTATTTAGAAGAGCAGTTGCATATTTCAATACCGCGTCTCTCATGTCATGCTGGGGATGACAACTTGGCTTAAGTGGCATGAGGGATAGGTTCGGCATTTTTGGCGCCGTTATTAGAATTAGAAAACTAAGTCACGCGAGAAAAGAAGTGGGGGTGGCTGGAGCCATATATAGCCTCACCGCACTCGCCCAGCTATCGGGATACTCACGCGTCACTGCCGTTGGGATCCTTCAAGAAACAAAAGCTGAGACCCCACGACCTCGTGGCATCTCAAAGCCATTGATCTGCTGAAGGCTGGCAGTCCCCTTGCAGCCACCATGCATGCTCGAGTCCACGCACAACCTAGCCCAGGCGTGGAGCTAGGCGAGATGGCCACACGATGTTGGGTGCACGTATGCCGGCACATCGTGGCTTCATGGTACGCGTGAAACACGGAATAGGCTCCAAGCCTTTGTAAAATTTTAATAAACTATACTTTAGGTAATAACCATATTTATTTACATACAATTAGAGCAACACTCTGAATTGTAGAATTAAGGCCATAGCTTAAACTTAGTTTTGGTTCCCAATTCTTCCTTTGGCCCTTCCTATGCACTATGCAGGTCGGTCAATAACTACGATTAAAAGCAAATAAAAATGACTTATGAACCGGGCTGCATTTGGCCCGATCCAGTAACACGCGCACGCCCCACACCGACTTTAGGTCTGAAAACCTATGTCTAAGGCCGCAACCATTATCATCACTTGATAGCTATTCAAACCTGAACGGCAACTGCCAACTGTCAGTCTTTGTCAATTTAATTTGTCATATGCTCTTTGAATTAATCTAGGCTATTAGATGATTATAAAAGCTTACAGTGTACGCTAGCGGAATACTCACTCCATCCCAGAAATAAGTTCGTTTTGGACATGATTTAGGATACCAAGGAGTAATTAATTAGGGTGTATTTTCCCTGTCTTTCCTTATTAAATAGGGCTGAGAGTATCTCCCATACAACAAATGCTTATAGCTTGAGTGGTAAGGGCAGTACCAATGGATGAAATTATGTGCTCTTTCCAAGGGAACCATGTTAATAAAAACCGCAGCACACTTAAAATGTTTTTTTTAAAATATTACACTGGAAGGTGTCTTCGTGCAATAAATATTAATCTTTTTTTAAGCTCTCTCCTTTATCTGTTGCTCCCTCCGAACTCTCTCCTCTCGTTCTCTCTCAACCGCAGCACACTTAAAATGCTTTTTTTCAGTCAAGTTTTTTTAATGTTTTTTAGTTTCAGTTTTCAGTCATCCTTTTAGGTTTGAATGCCTTCCTAAATCCCTGCATATAAGTTGCCTCACCTGCAATATATAAGTTGTCACAAAAGGATAGCCATTACACAAATAAGTTGCCACAAAAGAAAAACATTCTCTTATTTTGGGCCGCTACTCTCTTAATAAATACCCTTGAGTTGGTAACCGGTCATGTTTCTCGCCTCCTACATTGGGTTGTATAATAATCTCTGCCCGGTTAGCAGTTTATGCACTACTATGTAACAATTTTTTTTATTTCATAAAACGACCAATGTGCATACTATGTAACAACTTTACACTACTATAAGAAACTTAACCAAGGCGGACGAAATGGCTTAACCGAGGCGGGCAAGCCAACCGTCTCGGTCCAAAGGTCACGGTTAATCGTGGCCTTAACCGAGGCGGTTGACCAGGCGGTGTAAGGCAACCGCCTTGGTTAATCATTTAACGGAGGCGGTTGAGTTAAGTAGCCCGCATCCATAAATAATTTTAGGAAATTAAAAAAGCCCATCGAGCCTAGTAGTCCACCGAGTCCGGTCCCATGTGTCGCCGCTGCTTGTGGCCAGATCCATGTCACCACAGCCGCCAGTGGCCAGATCCATGCACCCACAGCCGCAGGTGGCCGGATCCGCTACTGCTGGTGACCAGATCTGCGCCCCACCACCTCCGAGTGCCGGATCCGCCGCGGGTGACCGGTTGGAGGCCGAATCTGCACCGGGAGCTCTGAGGAGAGGAAGGCCACGCTGTGCCATGCTTGGAGGAGAGGGATGCCGCACCTTGCTCGGAGGAGAGGGTGGCTGCGCCTAGGCCCGTGCGCCACCATGGCCACCGCGCATGGAGGAGAGGGAGGGGTCCCCGTGTCATGCTTGGAGGAGAGGCGCGGCTGCTGAGATCCACCGCCCTAGATCCGCTAGGGGGCGCGGCCACCGTAGATCCACCGCCAGGGGGTCGCCTCGTGTGCCACAGCCGCCGGTGTGGGCAGCCGCCCATGCTGCTGCTGAGCCCATCCACATGCCGCCGCTGCCGCAGCCGGGATCCAGCCACCGGATCTAGCCTCCCGCCGATGGGATCCGGCAGCACGACGTTGGATCTTGCCGCACGACGCCGGATCCGGCCTTCCGTCGTCGAATCTAACCGCATCTAGAGGGGCCACATCTGCCGCTGACGGATCCATTGGAGGGCATGTCGCCGCTGTGGTTTCTCGCCACCGCTGCAGGCCTACGCGCCGCTGGAGGCCATGGTCCCATGCGCCGCCACGTGGGGGAGAGAGGGAAGAGTTGGGGGAGGGAGGGAGGGGCGTAGAGGAGACCGATGCACCGGGGGTGCGCCACTGCGTGGGAGAGGAGGAGGGGCTCGCGGGAGAGAGGGAAGGGTGCGGGGGAGCGCGCCACTCTATCGGCTGAGGAGGGAGAGGGAGAGGAAGAGAAATGAGTGAATGAAAACCTAACTTCATGTATTTATATCATACACAGCTATCAGGCCTCGCTTGGGCTTGTTGGGCCTCAACCTTTTCAGAAGCGGTTGCATTAGAATGACCACCTGGTTCATAGGCATTAACTGAGGTGGTTCTGTTATGTTGCCCATCTCAGTTAATGTATTAACCGAGGTGGTTGCGTTAGAACGACCACCACCGAGGCGGTTCTCTTACGTTGCCTGCCTCGGTTAAGCATTAACCGAGGCAGTTGCTGGGCTGGCTGCCCTGCCATGAATGACCGAGGCGGGCAACCGGCCCAACCGCCTCGGAGCCCATTTTGGAAACGTCTCGCAAAAAGTTTTTGTGTAGTAGTGTTAGTATATTTTTGCAATAGCAATTTTAGTATTACATGGTAGCAACTCCTTAATAAATCTCCTAGCACATATTTACACATAAATTGCAACTAGAATAAAATTCTTCAAAACATATGGAAGTGGGGTATGTCTAGTTTTGTTCGTCTCGCCACATAAAGAACACCGGTGCAGTGGGAATTGAAAACGAATAAACCATTCAAGAGTTATAGCAATTTAAAAGCATGCACCTTACCTCAAGCGTTCGCCCGGTTCTTGGAGCTTCTAGTTTTGCGAGTCTTTGCATGATATCACTTGTTTCCTTTTGCTTTTCATATGGACACTCCTGATTCCATGGTCACAGTACTCTTCTATATTTTCCTTTGTTGTTTTTGGTGCTTAGCCTCCCTCCGGCCGGTGTTTGGGTACACTGGGCTGCTATTGATTGAATGAGGAGGGGGTGAGGGCTCTGGTTTTATAGTGTCAAACCCCTGATTTACATTTAATTTGGTTGTTGATGTGAATGAATACTGCTGTCCTGGCCCCATGTTGTAATTATGTTGCTAGATGTTGTTGTACTTCGTAGTATCTTTAGCATTTATGGTTTGTACTTTGTTCATTACTTTTGTAGTACTAAACCCCTGATACCTGATGTGCACAAGTCTTTGTCAGGTATTTTCCCGATGCCTGCAATGAAGGCAGGTCTTTGTCGGGTTTTTAGCGTTTTAGCTTTTATTCTACACCTTGATGCCTAAACATGGACAGGTCTTCGTCAGGTGCTTTCCCGATGCCTACGTCGAAGGCAGGTCTTTGTCGGGTTATTGGCGTTTTGCCAATATGGTGGAGGTCACTCCATGCATTTCAGCCTTCGCTGTTCACGACAGAGGTCCCTCTTTTTCGAGATCAACTTGTCGAATATTGTGGCTTTGTTGTAGCCACTTTTGACCTTCGCTTCTCATGGTTTCTGAGGGGATTTCGTCTTTATATTTCAGAGGATTTTTACATGGGCCTTGCCTCAGTAAAAACCTCACCTCCACTAGAAGTTCCCCTCTGTGAGGAAAAGAGTACATGCCCTTTTTCTAAAAATTGCAACGAAGAGAAATCTAGAAAATGGTAACAAGGTGCTTTTCGTTTATATTCCTGCGAAGGCAACCCTTAAATTCAGATGTAGAACCTCCTTAGGTTATTAATATTCCATGTATGGGGACTCGCCAGTCCTAACAACTGTGAGGTTAGACCTCCGCTGGGTGGTGAAAACCCTGGATAGAAAACATTCGTTACATTCAATGGAGTTCACCACCTTTACACGGGGTTGGGTCCCCCCTATTTATTGTTCACTATACATAAAGAGGTTCTATTACAATCTTACCCTCCAACAACTCGGGCATATTCTTGTACATAGGTAAGCCTTCGGGGGCATCCTGAGTCTTCTCCTTCGCCAACCGCCTCCTTGCATGGGCCTTAGCCCGCGCCTGTTGTAGGCCCATTAAACCCCTTGGGCCTCCGCCCTCTAGGTGGTGAAAGGCGATACACGCCGTCCTCGTACCATGCCTGCTGGCCTCTGCCTTGGATGGCCTCCGCGCGCTCGCCTTCACCATTGCTCCTAGGCCTCCGCTCGTCCATAAGTCAACGGTGGAGGCTCCCTACACAAATCCTGCAATCTCACATTACATGCAGTATTCAAAGTTAACTCTTTCTTGGATGGGGTGGGGCTTAGCCTTTGCAGTCTACATATCTATGTCCCAACACATGTACTGACTGTTGTCCCTATGTGACAAAGGAAAATTTGTATTTCTGGCTCCATCTCTGAAATATGAGGAATCCAAGATTCAAAATTTGTAGAAAAAGACAAGGTATTATGGTTTCTCAAATCCCTCTCTCCTCAGTCTTTTTTGGCAGTAAATACTTAGATTTCTTTTAAACTTGCCTATACCAAAACAAAAATCAGTGCCAACAATTGAAAGTGAAGAGCAGAAACCAAAAGCAAAATATACCTATATTATCAACTTGTGGAGCCATGTCCCGCACTACTACAAAAAAAACTTAACTGCGACCTTTTCAAAACCCCCTTGGAGGCGGGCACAATTTTGAACCGCCTCAGTTAATGCCTCGAATTAACCGAGGTGGTCGCTTTTTATTAACCGAGGCGATTACAGACAACCGCCTCACAAAATCGATTTACGGAGGCACCTAAAATCTATTAACTGGCCCGCCTCCAAAAATACCCCTATTTTCGGAGGTAGGCCTTTTTATAAGGACCGCCTTGGTTAATATGGCTAAGCCCACCCAAAATACGGAGTTTTGGTGTTTGTCTGTTTCTGCAGGGGGTTATCAGAAAATACGGAGGAAAGGCCCACACGTCGGGTTTACATAGAGATAATAACGTGTTCACCGATTTTTCTATCATCTAGAAGACTCCAGAAGCCACGAGATCGAACAGGAGGCCGAACGGGCCCGGAGGCAGGGCGCCCGCCCTGCTCCCTAGGGCGCCCGCCCTGGCCTGAGAGCCAATCAGGCTCCGTCTCGCGGATTATGCTCTACCGACCTAAGGGATCAAGGAAAACCGTGCGATTAATGTCGGTTTGATCCGACGGCCCACGTTCACTTGAGGGGGCTATATAAGCAGGTCCCCTGGCCCTTGGAGGAGGCACTCCCTCATTCTCATTCTTCAAACCCTAATCTCAGGAGGAGAGTCTCTGATCAAGCCCTAGAGCCATCACATCAACTAGATCTCTAGTATAGCATAGCTACATAGGATTAGAACTAGGAGTCAATCTTCGATTGGTTTCCGGATCTGTCAAGAGGATTCTTGGTAATTCCTTTACTGTTCTTCATTGTTCATCTTTGTTCTTCAATATTATGAATACAACTTTGTTCTATTTCAATATATTGATTATGACTATGCTCTACTTGATTATATTTGCGATTATATTGTTCTTAGTTTATCGTAGTTATACGCTTGACTTAGTTAGATTGGAATTATATACATGTTTAGGATTGTATAGCGTTTATCCATCGGATCCATGGGTAAATGATAAATATTATGTAGGCGTGGTGCTTAGACCATATTTATCTGCGATTGCACCTTATATGCCGGATCGTGGGGTGGTCCGCGATGGTGACAGCTTTGTTGGTTCTTATATAGTCCCCCTCCCGTGTGTAAGGCAGGCAGAGCAACATTGTTACGGGGGAGTGATTGCTATGTTTCTCATCTTCCTTGATAATATCACTATGCATGGGTGTAGTCCTTTTTCGCAATGATTGCCAAGTGTACTTGCACTAACTATGATATGCTAGACTTTATAGTTAAGAATAACTTAGGAAATATCCTTGTAGTTCGTCCTAATACCATGCTAATGACTTGCTAGAATATCTGTTGAGGTGCTTATCATTATTATATATGGCTAGCTGATTAGATTAATTATCTTTGTCACCATTCATACTTTATCTATATTTTATGTGACACTTACCCCTGTATGCAAGAGATAGATGAATGCTCTCACTTATACATGCAATGATTGATACTCATTCCTATATTCCATTCCATAATCAACATTGATGTTAGTAATCCCTTCCCAGTGGTAAAAATATAAATAACGATACCTGGAATACTTCCCGGTTAAAATGCTACATCGGTATTAATCTGTGCGCTTCAGATCTTATTTATTATTTATTTAGAAGAGCAGTTGCATATTTCAATACCGCGTCTCTCATGTCATGCTGGGGATGACAACTTGGCTTAAGTGGCATGAGGGATAGGTTCGGCATTTTTGGCGCCGTTATTAGAATTAGAAAACTAAGTCACGCGAGAAAAGAAGTGGGGGTGGCTGGAGCCATATATAGCCTCACCGCACTCGCCCAGCTATCGGGATACTCACGCGTCACTGCCGTTGGGATCCTTCAAGAAACAAAAGCTGAGACCCCACGACCTCGTGGCATCTCCAAGCCATTGATCTGCTGAAGGCTGGCAGTCCCCTTGCAGCCACCATGCATGCTCGAGTCCACGCACAACCTAGCCCAGGCGTGGAGCTAGGCGAGATGGCCACACGATGTTGGGTGCACGTATGCCGGCACATCGTGGCTTCATGGTACGCGTGAAACACGGAATAGGCTCCAAGCCTTTGTAAAATTTTAATAAACTATACTTTAGGTAATAACCATATTTATTTACATACAATTAGAGCAACACTCTGAATTGTAGAATTAAGGCCATAGCTTAAACTTAGTTTTGGTTCCCAATTCTTCCTTTGGCCCTTCCTATGCACTATGCAGGTCGGTCAATAACTACGATTAAAAGCAAATAAAAATGACTTATGAACCGGGCTGCATTTGGCCCGATCCAGTAACACGCGCACGCCCCACACCGACTTTAGGTCTGAAAACCTATGTCTAAGGCCGCAACCATTATCATCACTTGATAGCTATTCAAACCTGAACGGCAACTGCCAACTGTCAGTCTTTGTCAATTTAATTTGTCATATGCTCTTTGAATTAATCTAGGCTATTAGATGATTATAAAAGCTTACAGTGTACGCTAGCGGAATACTCACTCCATCCCAGAAATAAGTTCGTTTTGGACATGATTTAGGATACCAAGGAGTAATTAATTAGGGTGTATTTTCCCTGTCTTTCCTTATTAAATAGGGCTGAGAGTATCTCCCATACAACAAATGCTTATAGCTTGAGTGGTAAGGGCAGTACCAATGGATGAAATTATGTGCTCTTTCCAAGGGAACCATGTTAATAAAAACCGCAGCACACTTAAAATGTTTTTTTTAAAATATTACACTGGAAGGTGTCTTCGTGCAATAAATATTAATCTTTTTTTAAGCTCTCTCCTTTATCTGTTGCTCCCTCCGAACTCTCTCCTCTCGTTCTCTCTCAACCGCAGCACACTTAAAATGCTTTTTTTCAGTCAAGTTTTTTTAATGTTTTTTAGTTTCAGTTTTCAGTCATCCTTTTAGGTTTGAATGCCTTCCTAAATCCCTGCATATAAGTTGCCTCACCTGCAATATATAAGTTGTCACAAAAGGATAGCCATTACACAAATAAGTTGCCACAAAAGAAAAACATTCTCTTATTTTGGGCCGCTACTCTCTTAATAAATACCCTTGAGTTGGTAACCGGTCATGTTTCTCGCCTCCTACATTGGGTTGTATAATAATCTCTGCCCGGTTAGCAGTTTATGCACTACTATGTAACAATTTTTTTTATTTCATAAAACGACCAATGTGCATACTATGTAACAACTTTACACTACTATAAGAAACTTAACCAAGGCGGACGAAATGGCTTAACCGAGGCGGGCAAGCCAACCGTCTCGGTCCAAAGGTCACGGTTAATCGTGGCCTTAACCGAGGCGGTTGACCAGGCGGTGTAAGGCAACCGCCTTGGTTAATCATTTAACGGAGGCGGTTGAGTTAAGTAGCCCGCATCCATAAATAATTTTAGGAAATTAAAAAAGCCCATCGAGCCTAGTAGTCCACCGAGTCCGGTCCCATGTGTCGCCGCTGCTTGTGGCCAGATCCATGTCACCACAGCCGCCAGTGGCCAGATCCATGCACCCACAGCCGCAGGTGGCCGGATCCGCTACTGCTGGTGACCAGATCTGCGCCCCACCACCTCCGAGTGCCGGATCCGCCGCGGGTGACCGGTTGGAGGCCGAATCTGCACCGGGAGCTCTGAGGAGAGGAAGGCCACGCTGTGCCATGCTTGGAGGAGAGGGATGCCGCACCTTGCTCGGAGGAGAGGGTGGCTGCGCCTAGGCCCGTGCGCCACCATGGCCACCGCGCATGGAGGAGAGGGAGGGGTCCCCGTGTCATGCTTGGAGGAGAGGCGCGGCTGCTGAGATCCACCGCCCTAGATCCGCTAGGGGGCGCGGCCACCGTAGATCCACCGCCAGGGGGTCGCCTCGTGTGCCACAGCCGCCGGTGTGGGCAGCCGCCCATGCTGCTGCTGAGCCCATCCACATGCCGCCGCTGCCGCAGCCGGGATCCAGCCACCGGATCTAGCCTCCCGCCGATGGGATCCGGCAGCACGACGTTGGATCTTGCCGCACGACGCCGGATCCGGCCTTCCGTCGTCGAATCTAACCGCATCTAGAGGGGCCACATCTGCCGCTGACGGATCCATTGGAGGGCATGTCGCCGCTGTGGTTTCTCGCCACCGCTGCAGGCCTACGCGCCGCTGGAGGCCATGGTCCCATGCGCCGCCACGTGGGGGAGAGAGGGAAGAGTTGGGGGAGGGAGGGAGGGGCGTAGAGGAGACCGATGCACCGGGGGTGCGCCACTGCGTGGGAGAGGAGGAGGGGCTCGCGGGAGAGAGGGAAGGGTGCGGGGGAGCGCGCCACTCTATCGGCTGAGGAGGGAGAGGGAGAGGAAGAGAAATGAGTGAATGAAAACCTAACTTCATGTATTTATATCATACACAGCTATCAGGCCTCGCTTGGGCTTGTTGGGCCTCAACCTTTTCAGAAGCGGTTGCATTAGAATGACCACCTGGTTCATAGGCATTAACTGAGGTGGTTCTGTTATGTTGCCCATCTCAGTTAATGTATTAACCGAGGTGGTTGCGTTAGAACGACCACCACCGAGGCGGTTCTCTTACGTTGCCTGCCTCGGTTAAGCATTAACCGAGGCAGTTGCTGGGCTGGCTGCCCTGCCATGAATGACCGAGGCGGGCAACCGGCCCAACCGCCTCGGAGCCCATTTTGGAAACGTCTCGCAAAAAGTTTTTGTGTAGTAGTGTTAGTATATTTTTGCAATAGCAATTTTAGTATTACATGGTAGCAACTCCTTAATAAATCTCCTAGCACATATTTACACATAAATTGCAACTAGAATAAAATTCTTCAAAACATATGGAAGTGGGGTATGTCTAGTTTTGTTCGTCTCGCCACATAAAGAACACCGGTGCAGTGGGAATTGAAAACGAATAAACCATTCAAGAGTTATAGCAATTTAAAAGCATGCACCTTACCTCAAGCGTTCGCCCGGTTCTTGGAGCTTCTAGTTTTGCGAGTCTTTGCATGATATCACTTGTTTCCTTTTGCTTTTCATATGGACACTCCTGATTCCATGGTCACAGTACTCTTCTATATTTTCCTTTGTTGTTTTTGGTGCTTAGCCTCCCTCCGGCCGGTGTTTGGGTACACTGGGCTGCTATTGATTGAATGAGGAGGGGGTGAGGGCTCTGGTTTTATAGTGTCAAACCCCTGATTTACATTTAATTTGGTTGTTGATGTGAATGAATACTGCTGTCCTGGCCCCATGTTGTAATTATGTTGCTAGATGTTGTTGTACTTCGTAGTATCTTTAGCATTTATGGTTTGTACTTTGTTCATTACTTTTGTAGTACTAAACCCCTGATACCTGATGTGCACAAGTCTTTGTCAGGTATTTTCCCGATGCCTGCAATGAAGGCAGGTCTTTGTCGGGTTTTTAGCGTTTTAGCTTTTATTCTACACCTTGATGCCTAAACATGGACAGGTCTTCGTCAGGTGCTTTCCCGATGCCTACGTCGAAGGCAGGTCTTTGTCGGGTTATTGGCGTTTTGCCAATATGGTGGAGGTCACTCCATGCATTTCAGCCTTCGCTGTTCACGACAGAGGTCCCTCTTTTTCGAGATCAACTTGTCGAATATTGTGGCTTTGTTGTAGCCACTTTTGACCTTCGCTTCTCATGGTTTCTGAGGGGATTTCGTCTTTATATTTCAGAGGATTTTTACATGGGCCTTGCCTCAGTAAAAACCTCACCTCCACTAGAAGTTCCCCTCTGTGAGGAAAAGAGTACATGCCCTTTTTCTAAAAATTGCAACGAAGAGAAATCTAGAAAATGGTAACAAGGTGCTTTTCGTTTATATTCCTGCGAAGGCAACCCTTAAATTCAGATGTAGAACCTCCTTAGGTTATTAATATTCCATGTATGGGGACTCGCCAGTCCTAACAACTGTGAGGTTAGACCTCCGCTGGGTGGTGAAAACCCTGGATAGAAAACATTCGTTACATTCAATGGAGTTCACCACCTTTACACGGGGTTGGGTCCCCCCTATTTATTGTTCACTATACATAAAGAGGTTCTATTACAATCTTACCCTCCAACAACTCGGGCATATTCTTGTACATAGGTAAGCCTTCGGGGGCATCCTGAGTCTTCTCCTTCGCCAACCGCCTCCTTGCATGGGCCTTAGCCCGCGCCTGTTGTAGGCCCATTAAACCCCTTGGGCCTCCGCCCTCTAGGTGGTGAAAGGCGATACACGCCGTCCTCGTACCATGCCTGCTGGCCTCTGCCTTGGATGGCCTCCGCGCGCTCGCCTTCACCATTGCTCCTAGGCCTCCGCTCGTCCATAAGTCAACGGTGGAGGCTCCCTACACAAATCCTGCAATCTCACATTACATGCAGTATTCAAAGTTAACTCTTTCTTGGATGGGGTGGGGCTTA
Source organism: Saccharum spontaneum (assembly GCA_022457205.1). Taxonomy (NCBI): domain Eukaryota; kingdom Viridiplantae; phylum Streptophyta; class Magnoliopsida; order Poales; family Poaceae; genus Saccharum; species Saccharum spontaneum. The sequence goes on from CM039604.1 coordinate 7,068,044, forward strand.
GCCTTTGCAGTCTACATATCTATGTCCCAACACATGTACTGACTGTTGTCCCTATGTGACAAAGGAAAATTTGTATTTCTGGCTCCATCTCTGAAATATGAGGAATCCAAGATTCAAAATTTGTAGAAAAAGACAAGGTATTATGGTTTCTCAAATCCCTCTCTCCTCAGTCTTTTTTGGCAGTAAATACTTAGATTTCTTTTAAACTTGCCTATACCAAAACAAAAATCAGTGCCAACAATTGAAAGTGAAGAGCAGAAACCAAAAGCAAAATATACCTATATTATCAACTTGTGGAGCCATGTCCCGCACTACTACAAAAAAAACTTAACTGCGACCTTTTCAAAACCCCCTTGGAGGCGGGCACAATTTTGAACCGCCTCAGTTAATGCCTCGGATTAACCGAGGTGGTCGCTTTTTATTAACCGAGGCGATTACAGACAACCGCCTCACAAAATCGATTTACGGAGGCACCTAAAATCTATTAACTGGCCCGCCTCCAAAAATACCCCTATTTTCGGAGGTAGGCCTTTTTATAAGGACCGCCTTGGTTAATATGGCTAAGCCCACCCAAAATCCACCTCGGCCCATCTTGGCCTGACACCACGTCATAGTATATATATTCAGAGAATGAAACCCTAAGCCCTCACTCTCTCCCTCACCTGACCACATGTGCCCATCGTGAAGTCACGACTCCTCTCGGTCTCTCTGTCGCGAGTCGCGATTGTCTCTCCCTCACGACACCACTCCGTCCACCCTCTCCCTCGTGACACCACTCTGGCCGCCCTCTCCCTCACCCTCTTCACTCTAGCCTCTCCCTCTCGCTCTCCACAGCTTGGGGCGCGGCCCCTCCTCCGGCGACGGTGCGGTGTGGTGTGCGTGGCAACTCCTTCGGCAATGGGCATGGTGCGGTGGGCGTGGCTCCTCCTTCAACAGCGGAGGCACAGCGGGTGGCCGGATCTATGGTGGGCCCGCTTCCCGGCGTGGTCGCGGGTGAGGCGAAGCGGGCGCGGTGGTGGGCCTGACCGAGGCTACGACAGGCTCCTTCCTCTCCCAGCGACGCTCCTTCCTCCCCTGAGCTCCTCCACCGGCAGCGACGCGCCCTCCTCCCCCATCTCCTCCTCCGGCTACGTGGTGGCCGGATCTATGGCGGGCCCGCTTACCGGCAGCGGATCCATGCCCGGCGAGGATGGATCCGGTGGCGGGGAGGTGGATTCGGCTACGCCCGGCCTCCTCCCCTCCCTCCTCGATGGCGGTGCAGATCTGGCGGGGAGGACGTCTCTGGCGGCAGATCTGGGCGGGATGGTGCCCGCCGGCGGTGGATCCGGCGCGCGGCCTGGCCTCCTCCCCTCCCTCCTCCACGGTGGCGCAGATCTAGTGGCGGCTACTCCCGGTGGTTTCGCCCCGTGGGCTGGGAACGGGCTCGTTGGTGGGCTCAGGAATGGGCTCACTGGCGGGCTCAATTATTTTTTTGTTTTTTAACTGATTAATGCAAGAAACTGCCTCAGTTAAGGCCACATTGACCGTGATCTTCACTCCGAGGCAGATGGCTTGCCCGCCTCGGTTAACCCCTTTTACCCGCCTCGGTAAAAAATAGTGTAGTACTGTCGTTTCCTCTTACAAGAGTTGCCTTTATCATCCATTCCAGTATCTGTGATTTCAGATGATGCAATCAATTTGGATGCATCAGCCTCGGCCTTTACACGAGCCCGACAACTACATGATAATCATGATTTTTGGCCCGAGCTTCCTCCTTCTGAGCTGTGATTTGAGATGATGCAATCAATTTGGATGCATCAGCCTCGCCCTTCAGACGAGCCCGATGACTACGTTGATACTCACGTTTTTTTTACCCAAACTTCCTCCTCATCGCTAGGCAATGCAGCATACCTATCTCATTGATTCTCACATTTTTTTGGCCCGAGCTTCCTCCTCATTGTTAGGCATACCTACACAAACTTTGTCGGTACTTATTTCATAGATTTGGCACTCCCGAATGCTTCAGCGCTATTACTGCTTTATAGGTTCCTATTATGTCTACACACGTAAGGAAACTATAGAGCACATAAATCATTATAATAAATGAAGAAATTTTGGTTAGAGTAACATATGCAAACATATTTTTCACAGGCAGAATTTAAACTTATGAATGTAACAAAATTATTTTCACGTTATTTGGATCTATAATTATTTTCCTCTGATTTTCACAAGTTTAGCTTGTACTGTTCATCTTTTGGCCGTAACAGCAAACACACAGAGAGAATGAAGGAGAAAACCTGGCGGCGAGCACGCACCGGTGTGCTGCAAACGTCTGGCCACCAACATCGAAGACCACGTCGACTTCACCTAGACCACTGACACATCGTGACTAGATTGGGCAACAAATTTACCCCAGCACATAACTTCAGTCTTCAACTCAGGAGTACGGATTACAGTCAACTAATTCAGCGAAAGACAAATCGCAATTGCGATGTAGCAGCCCACAGAGCATAAGCTCCAATCAACAATTTTTCCACGCAAATCTCGCTCACAGGAACCAGCACGGCGCGCTACAGAGCATAAACGAATCCACCCAGCAGCATCCACGCAAGCCATTATTCGGAACATCACTGCCCAAATAGTTCCTAAACGCAGAACTAAGATGGCATTCGGAAGCAGCCGGAGAAAAACAAAATGGGGGTGGCGGATCGGATCAAACGTAGGTATGGCGTGCACGTACTAGGTCGTTGTTGGTGCGACCTTGAAGATGAAGCGGGTTGGATCTGAGGTTGGAGTCGGAGAAGAAGAACATGGAGACGTCATCCGCGTAGCCGGCCGCTTCTAGTTCTTGGAGCTTGGCGAGACGGCCATGAGTCCTGTCCCGCACGTTTGCTCCGGCTGCTGCTACTTCTTAGCCGGTGGTGCAGATTGATGGGTCGAACCACTCGGATAGAGACGATGACGGAGGCGGCAGTGGTGCAGATCGAGCTAGAGACGGCGGTGGCTTGCCACCACACCGACGAGGGACACGGGTGGGTCGAACCACTCGACCCAGGTTTGAGGTATTCCGATCAACTCAATAGGATCGTTTCTTTGGACCGGTTAGCCGAACCACACCATCCGCCATCTTTAGTTTTACATACTACAACGTAGATGTCCACAATAAACACGCACACTCAGCCCAACACATATATGCAAACTCTATACCTATGAGCACCTCTGAAAAGCCGGTTGATTTTGAGATTTATGAGGTCACCACACACGTCTCGCTGTCGATGGGGATGTCGCCTACCACTGAAAGCATAGCACCGTTAAATCTTGGAATAAATCTAAGAAAATATGAGCACCCTGCCAAGTCAAGAACTTGAACCCGGGTGGGCAGGTTCCATCACAAGAACCCAACCAGCTGATCTATGATCAGTTCGCACATCTTTTTTAGTTTTATAAATATTCATGTTGCTATGAACACAGACATGAAAGGCACGCTAATTGGAACTAAAACGGAGAAGATACGAGGTAATTGGAACTGCCGCGTAGCATTGCTATAAGTAACTGAAACTTTTTTACGTGAAATAAAATAAATCAGAAATCTGACTTTAAAGCTTTTGGACGGCAGGTTCAAAATCAAGAAAAGGTAATTTGTTTCAAACGAAGCATGACTGGTTTTGAATTATTTTGAATACAAGTGGATGGCGGGTTGATTTGAAGAAAAGAGACAAAAGTGCCTTGGTTGACTGGTGTGGACTTTGGCCAAAGTAGATCCGAGCCACAGATGTTAGTTTGGACGCCAGACAAAGAGAGAGGGAGATGGGGTTGTCGGGGTGGCGTGGTTGGTGATGGCGCCATGCTCGGCGGTTAGAACATCACTAGGAAATCTCCAGAACTTCGTTTTTGTACTCCAAACACGAAGGTAGAAGAACAGACATGTAAATCTTGCCAAGGCGGACTCACCTATGGTGCGGTTGATGACCGGCAACGTCGTATGGCTCAACGCGGGGGTGGGGTTGAGAGAGAGAGAGTAAAAAGATGGCATAGGGGGTGTCCTACCGCTTGAAGCCTCATTCTTTCGTTATGGATTGAGGCTAGGAAAGCTGGAATAATTCCAGGGAACAGTAAACGAACAAGCCCTGAAGAAGCTCGGCAACATGCCCCCGGCGGCACCAAGGTGTCTAAACCAACCACAAGCATCGATTATAAAATATGTGTAGCGGCATAAATGCATCAACAAGTGTTGAAACCTGATATTTGATTTTAATATTATAAATTTTTATTGTTTTCTATATTTTCATGCACACCAAAGAGCATAATTAAATCAAATTAAACCTATTTTCAGAAGTTTCAGAATTCAGGATGTTACGCTTAGTGGTCTACAAAAGAAAGTGCCGATCTTTGTCATAATTTTATGCTCTTTGAATTAATCTAAGCTACTAGATGATTATAAAATCTAATAGTGTTGGCGGAATCTTGGCTTACTATGGGAGAGGCACATGAGCGGCTTGGACCCACTTGTCATTAGATGGGATGACCTACAAAAGAATCATTATTCTTTTTAATATTAGTTACGGATACAAAAATCAAGATAGAGATATAAAGATGAAGGTAAAGATATACATCTATACCTAATAATAAAGAGGCAAAATTTCAGACTCTTTTTTTTCGTCCATCCATTCTTTTGGTATGGCCTTCTCTAACTAACTCCGTGAATGTAAAATCAATTTTTGTACGTCTCGCTACGACTCTCCTGTTTTTTATATATAGGTCTTCATGAGGTAATCTGGATAGGTACAAATCAAAATCATAATCCAACACGAGTTCTTAAGGTAACATATACAGATAGTTGAAATCCTAATCCAAATATGATCGATTGTTGCTCGTAATATTGTCGGCCAAGTGCTCTTACACGTCCGTGTTTTTATTCCCTCCGAGAGTTCCTGCATTGTTGCTCGTATAATATTGTTGAATACGATTTTGATTTTGTTTGATCGTGTGTCTCCAACCAGGACTCGTTAGTGTGTCGTACCATGGCGAGATTGTTCTTGGTCACTGATTCCTTCCATACATTAATATATTTGTTAGAAAATTGGAAAAAAATGGACCGTCCATTGGTTCGGATTGGACTGTGAAAATATACTAGGAAAGTATTAGAAAGTACCAAAATATGCAGGTCTCGAAGGTCGATGTTCTGTAACTAAACGACGAATCCCTCAAGTCCTTTGGCAAGACCCGGTCGGCCCGTCGAGGTCGTCTGCCGCCATGTCGAGCGGCGACGGCAGCAGGAGCACAGGCAGCGGCGGCACTACCTTCTTGACGTCGGCGTCCTTAGGCAGAGGAAGTGCAGCGTGATGGGGTGGAGCGCGTGGCGGTGCAGCGACAGCTTTTGGCTCAGCGACACTTAATGTTCCCGGTGGTGGACACCATCCAGGGCAGCACCTTCTCACCGCCGACGCGGGACAGCACCGGCAGCTTCGACGCCCTATGCGCCGTGCGGTGCAACTCCAGCGCAAGTCTCGTGTCGCCCGGACGGCCCGCACCACGCTGATGTCCATGCCTTGGTAGTCCTCGAAACCGTACAGGCTCGCATTCGCCATGCCGGCCAGGTCTGACAGCGAGGCCATGTTCACAGTCGACAGCGCCGTCTCACCTGAGATCTTGGTCAGCAGCACCTTCGTCTGCACGTTCATGCACATGAAGGGCCCGCCGGAGGCCTGCGACGACAGCAGCCATGCGTCTGCACGCACAAGGGTGTCCTTCACGGAGTTGTACTGTGTGTTGGACCCGTCCGTCACCTTGGGCAGCAGCAGCAGGGAGAAGAAGCAGCTTGCCTCCGGCGGCAGCTCCCTCATCTTCTTCACGCACGGGAACGGCTCGTACCCGTGGCCGATCTTGACGTCGGGTCTTGCTCTTTTTTACGCTACATCTGTGGACGTCGGGTCGTGCGGTCAAATAGCTTCTTCGTGAAGGAGAAGGCACGCACACAGTATATTCTCCGTTAAAACTCCACCTATTACTACCCTTCTCTCACTTAATTTATTTTTACTGATTTTCTTTCTTAAATTAATTGTTTGTCAAAATAAAAAAATACAAAGTATCTAAAAGTACTAGCAGTACTTTACAATGTGCCTCGGATGCCGGTTGCAGCTGTACGAGAACACGCTGGCAATTTTGCATCATGTAGCTCATAGATGGCAGGTTCTACGAGCCTTGCCGATGTTGGGTGGACGTGTTTGAGTCGATCAACAAAAGGCCCGGAGGATGGTGTATAGAGTCAGGTGCTCCGTGAACTCCGACGTCATGCTGGTACGTGACCACAGTCATAGGGAACGTGGTACGTAGCCGCGATCCGCGACCCGGGATCTTACGTTCCGGAACGGGGTCGGGGTCGGTGTGGTACACAAGACGGGACGACACCTGGAACGGTGCTCGGGACGTCGTCCCGATGGTCCCTAGGACACCTCACGTGCATCACAGGCGGAGCGCTAGGCCAGCGGGACGACGCGATTCATGCAATGGCAGCCGGCGGCGGAGCGTTTCTTGCAGATGTTGCTAGGAGTACAGCGGCGTTGGCGCGGTTCCTGCGGTCGCTAGGCGTGCGGGACTGCAGGCAGCGCGGTGTGCGTACGTTAGCAAGGGCAAGGCAAATGGGCTGTATGGGCCACTTCAGAAGTTTGGCCACATCAATTGATTTTTTAGTTCAATTTTATTATATATATATATATTTATAAGTAAGCATGTGAATGCAAAGAACTACGTAATTATTGTAAGTACGATTGACAATTAGAACTACGGTTGACGTATGAATGAGATCGTCCCATGCGATCGTACCAGAAATAACTAGATCACGTCCCATGTTTCGATCCATACGTTCCGAAGAGGTATACCCCCTTATGAACCGGGAACTTAAAATTGTCGATCCACGTCCCACGTGCCACGTTCCTCGTACCTCTGTACTAGGAACTTTTGTGACTGTGTACGTGACCTGCGGCAGTTGTTAGCGTCGGCGTCGGCATCTGAGAATCTCTGTGATCTACTCATCGAAAGATGAACGAGGGCATCAGTGTCACCGTGCCAGATGCCCATCTTGGTGAGGACTCCCGCCACAGAAAGCCAGGTTATGTGATGGAGGAGCGATGAGTGAAGTGCGACGTCTATGTGAAGTCTGAAGATCGACGACCGGCGACCAAGTGAAGAGGGACGTCTATGCGTTGTTTTAAGGCTCGGCATCCATGCTCACCAGGCTCGGCGTGCGCCACCGCGGGGCTCTTGTTGAGGCCGCTAACCCACTTGCCGGCACGGAGTGGGCGCCAACCTGAATCTCATATCGAAACGCTGGAGCAAATGGGCGCGGAGAGGACTGCTAGCATAAGGCAGGTAACTCCTTTTCTCTCCTCACTTACGCGACAGTGAAGGACGTGGGTGTGTAACAAATAGAGCTGGATGACAGCTCCAAGCAGCTTGCTTGTCGTAAGCACCGTGGTAGTACAGCGCCATTGGCTGCCTGACAATCGCTCTTACATCACCATGTTGACGTACAACTGCGTGGTTGATCGTGAGCCGTTTTCATATATCTTAGATCACATGTCCTGTCTGCCTGGTATTTGTTCGATAGGATGTCTTGATAGGAAGTAAATATTTTTTTGTTTTGCACGGAAGAAATAATGTAGCAAAATTGTATCAATTTGATATAAATTTCATAGGACTTTGTTCTATTATTGCAAATATTAACTTATATTATAGCTAACCAATTTCATAAAAGAATAAAACATACTCCCTCCATCCATTTATCGAAGTCATCTTACAAAAAAAATTTGAGTCGGAGTCGTCTAAGCTAGGGATCATAGTTTTCACATCGTCGCAGGCACATGCGGCTCCTCTCACTGGCCCAATTAATTCAACCGTCTGCATGCGGTTCCTATCACTGGTGGAATTAATTCAACCCTCTGCATGCGCCACCCCTTCTTGGTCACTGCGCAGGACCCTAAGATGACTCCAATAAATGGATGGAGGAAGTAGTATTTATGTTCTTATTTTTAATATATATATTTAATACCTTATTTTACCCCGTTGTAACGCGCGGGCATATTTATTAGTAGAGATGATAATACAGAGAGAGATATCGGAGGGAGTCATACATGTCTTCGATTCTTGTATTCAATTGTCTTTTACTGGTCCAAACTCCAAACCAATATATACTCCCCTGTCCTAGATTAGAGTTAGTGTTAGAGTTTTCAGATAGATTAAGGTCGCTCCATCCTGTAATATATATAGCTAACTTTAGATTTTTTTTAGATTTTTTTTCAGACTGATTAATAAGGAGGGCGATTAAAATCTAAGTTGGCCCATATTACCTTGGTCAAACTACAAGCGTACATGAGACAACCATCTGAGCAACACTCGTTGCCATATTTGTTTGCTGCCGCCAATCTGAAAAGAAAACTAAAATATATTTGTTTGCCTGTTATATTTGTGTTTGCATGTGAGGGGACATTTTGGTACAGCAATGTGCATTTTTGAGAGACGACCCATAGAAAACATCAGAACATAAAAAAGACTATATTTTGAGACAAAATTATCTAAATAAACGATATAAATTGCTACTGCCTCTATTCCAAATTATAAGACGTTTTGGTTTTCTATATACATTGTTTTTGCTATGTAGCTAGACATTAGGTACATGTAAGTGCGTAGCGAAAACTATGTATCTAGAAAAGCTAAAACGTCTTATAATTTGGAATGGAGGGAGTATATTTTGGGCTCGAGTATATTTTTTGAACCCTGGAACAAGGTCTAATTTGGAATGGAGGGAGTATATTTTTGGCAAGAGTATATTTTTTTTGAAACCTGGCACATAGTCTTACATTGAATTGATGGTCAATAATTTAATTTGTTCTTTAAATAACATTGGAAGTCTTGAGACTTTGTGATAGTGTCACGCCCAAATTTTGAATAGCAAAAATTGGAGGTAAACCATATGTATGAAACATATAGAACAAATTGTAGAGGAAGAATATCAAGCTCGGTGCTTTATTACAATAATGAACTTTAGTTCAATACATAAATAAACATACTCAAAGTCTAGACAATGGAAAGATAAATCTAAAGCAACTCCAGGGCGTCTCCAAAGCCACAGGATCAGGTCGACTGGTTGACCCCAAACCTAGCTCTCCTCATAATAATCCTCATATCCACTGCCATCTGTACCCATCCGGGATTTTGTCCAAAGAATAAAAATAAACAAGCGTAAGTACATGTCGTAGTCAACAAGATAATAAGGGGTTCATGAGGCTCAAAGGCTGACATAGGTTGTACTGCGGTTTGCTTTTAGTAAGTCAATATTTTAGCATTAGTTAGGTTATAATTATGCTCAAGCCCCAATTTCAACCCCAAGTTCGTATACATGACTAAAAGAACGTTATGAGTACCTCATCATATTATACATCATTCCCAATTGACCAACTATTTCATTAGTTTTCCGGGCCGCCCGTGTCCGCGGGCACGGCTGTTATAACAGTTTATTAAACTCTGCGCAGAGGTGTACACTTTCACTGTGAGTTGTGAATTACCCTTTCGCCCGAGGTGATCAACCTCTTGACCCTCTACCAAGGAAAGTCGGCAGGGTCCACTATGAAGCCTTTCAAAAGTTCATCTAACATGTTAGGGCCGCTAGGTTTCGGTGGCAAGCGGGTGTAGGTCCCCCCTTCCCAAATGGCACAATGACACGCAGCCTATACACATAGGGACAGGAGCCAAACTATACCCGAGTCGTCAGACCCCTTTTGCGCCCTTTCGGGTAACCTCTAACATGCTAGAAAAGGTCTTTATACTTGACTAAAACCAGAGACATGTGATTCTCACAGTTGTACTGTATGTCCCAGCTTTTGCCAATTAATAAGTCCTTACGGAGGGCCAGAGCATCATGCAAAAGCAGAAACTCTCTCACCCTAACTACGTGTGCTAGAGAAAATCTTAAACGGTCATTGCGTATAATCATCAATCCTTGTTCAGGTCAGGTATATAATTAGTTGGAGCACTAGCATCTACCCAAATGCACAAGTAACCCATGGGTAACAAGATCACAAGATAACAAAACTAGGATGTCCTTGCGGTTATCAAATTGACACATGCACATGATTTTTAATTAATAAGTGAATAGGACGACAAGGAATTTCCCATATTATACTTGCCTTGCTCGTACTGCTCCTGCTGTTCCAGGTTATCACAAAAGTATTCTTGGTCACCAGCATAGTACTCACCGTCTATACTCGAATCAACAGGCAACAACACGCATTCCAAGTTCAATCATGCAAAGCAAACAAGAACTATGAATTAGAACAGCACACCAACAGAGGTAAATCAATATAAAAGGTTTAAAAAAATGAATCTACGACTCACTACGATCATACAAACGTGAAGATCAAATAAATCGGAGCTCTAACGAATAAGTTACGAATTCACTAGGGTTTGCAACAACATGTTAAATAGATCTAACCTAACCCTGAAATTTAACAGTGAGTAACATGACTAACAGTAGGGTAATTATATAGATTACGTCGCTATGATTCTAACGCACTTTGAACGGATCAATTTGGATCTAAAACGGGAAAGATATAGTGAAAATATGAACTGGATGGCAGAACTGTAATTAACGCGAACTATTTACGAATTAAAATAAATCGCAAAATTCAGAAATAGTGAAACCGGTTGAGGACCGCGGGTTCTAATATTAAAAACCCGAGGGGCTCTTAATGAAAACCGCCACTGAAGGGGTACGGGATGATTGCGACCGCCCGATCCAAGATGAACGGCCGAGAATGATTTGAAAGGGGGAGGGGCGGCGCACTCCACCGGAGAAGCCACGGGTGCGGCGGCCCGCCATTGCCGGCGACTAGAGAACTCGCCGGCGCGAGCGAAAATGGCCCTAGCGACCATAGTTTGGCATGGGAATCACACGGGAGAAGAGAGGGGACGATGGGGATTCTCACCGTGGTGAAAACAAGGGCGACGAGGCGACGGGAGGCCGGAATCCAAGCTTGGGCGGCTCGTGCTATGCCCGGTGGTGGCCGCGAGCTCGGTGGTAGTTTGGAGATGGGAAAGGAGATGAGCAGAGGGGTGCGGGAGCTTTATAGAGGGGATAGGCGCGGAAACCGGGCCGAACTACGGAGGGAACGGAGGTGGGCGAGATGCACAGTGCGGCGGCGTCGGGATGAGAGCGGCTCCTCCGATTGCGTCGCACGGTTGGCACCGTGGAAGGAGCGGCGGCTGCGGAGGGATAAGGGCAGCGCGAGCACGTGCGGATAGCCGCTGATTTCCGAGATGACCGGCGGCCGTTCGAAAACGGAGACTTCGGCTCCGGTTGTTCCACGCGAGCAGAGGGTGGAGGAAGGTTAGGGGCGACGCTATAGCCCGGGTCCCGCGTGTCAGCGACAAGAGGAGTGGGGCCCAAGCGTCAGCGAGCCAGAGCGGGGGAGTAGGCGGGCGCCCGAGCTGGCCGCGGCTTCGGCTGCGACGCTGGGCCGGCCCAAGATGGCGCGCGCGGGGGCCTGCGGAAAGAGGGTAGGCCAACCGGACCAGGCCGAGAGAGAGGAAGGAATTCAAGACAGTTTTCTTTCTTTTTTTTTACAAAAAGATTTTGAATTCCTTTTTCACAAAAACAAAAGACAATCAACACAAAAAAAAATATGCAGCAGCATGAGTGCAAAACATGTGTCTACCCTTATATTTGCTTTTAATTTCACAAGAATAATTATTATTTTCCCTACATTAAATGCTCACACAAACACTTAAATAAATCATTTTCATCTATTTCGAAAAGATGCAAAATTTTGGGTGTTACAATTCTACCCCCTTAAAGATAATGTCGTCCTCGAGATCGGATGATGCTTACTCGAACAACTGTGGATATTCCTTTATCAGATCCTCTTCTCTTTCCCAAGTGGCTTCTTCCTCACTGTACCGATTCCACTGTACCTTGCACATCTTTATCACTCGGCTCCGTGTGACTTTTTCTGCTGTCTCTAGGATTCTTATGGGGTACTCCTCATATGTCAGATCTTCTTTAACAACAAGTTCTTCTAAAGGTATTTGTTCCTCTGGTACACGCAAACATTTTTTAATTGGGACACATGGAATACATCATGCACACCAGATAGACTTTCAGGCAATTCTAGTTGATAGGCCACTTCCCCCCGTCTCTCGAGAATCCTAAAAGGACCAATATACCTTGGGGCTAACTTCCCTTTCATATTGAACCTTTTCACACTTTTCATAGGCGACACCTTCAAATACACATAATCCCCTACTTCAAAAATCAACTCCCTTCTTCGAGTGTCTGCATAACTCTTCTGTCGAGATTGTGCCACCCTCAGGTTTTCTCTGATCATCCTTACTTGTTTCTCAGCATTTCTAAGAACATCAGGTCCAAACACTTGAGTCTCTCCGGTTTGGTTCCAGAATAATGGAGTCCTGCATTTACGTCCATACAAAGCTTCGAAAGGTGCCATCTTGAGACTCTTTTGGTAACTATTGTTGTATGAGAACTCAGCATATGGCAAACTCTTATCCCAACTAGCTCCATATTGCAATGCGCAAGCTCTCAACATGTCCTCTAGAATTTGGTTAGTCCTTTCAGTTTGCCCGTCAGTTTGGGGGTGATAGGCAGAACTGAAATTCAACTTGGTCCCCAATGATTGATGCACTTTATGCCAGAACTGCGACGTAAATTGAGTACCTCTATCAGACACGATCTTCTTTGGAACCCCATGCAGACTCACAATTCTTTCCATATACAACTCTGCTAGTCTTGCACCCTTATAGGTAGTTTTGACTGGTAGAAAGTGAGCAACTTTGGTAAGTCGATCCATGATCACCCATATTGAATCATAACCTCTCTGTGTGCGAGGTAATCCAACAATAAAATCCATACCGACTTCCTCCCACTTCCACTCAGGTATCTGCATTGGTTGTAGTAACCCTGCGGGTCGTTGATGTTCAGCTTTCACCCTCTGACAAGTGTCACACAATGCCACATATTCCGCCACATCTCTCTTTAATCCATACCACCAATATTTCTCTTTGAGATCCAAGTACATCTTAGTACTTCCAGGGTGTATGGAGTAAGCTAACTCATGTGCTTCTCGTAGAATTGCCTCACGAATGGTCTTCACTTCAGGTACACATATCCTTTTTCTGAACCACAGGGTTCCATTCTCATCCATCCTAAAACCTGGTGCTTTGCCAAGCACTATATTCTCTGCTATTTCCTTAAGTTTCTCATCCTCTAGTTGACCTTTGCAAATCTCCTGTTCCAGGGTAGGTGTCACTTCTAGTTCCATCGCATTGGTGACAATGCCTAAGTTCAGCAACTTAAACTCTGCACACAATTCTTTAGACACTGGTGTCGCCCGAACCCCATTAGCATAACTCTTTCTGCTAAGGGCATCGGCTACGACGTTTGCTTTCCCAGGATGATAGTGCACTTCCAAATCATAATCCTTAATCAGTTCCAACCATCGTCGTTGCCTCAAATTCAGATCTGTCTGGGTGAAGATGTATCTCAGACTCTTGTGATCAGTGTAGATGTCACTCTTATGGCCAATAAGATAGTGCCTCCAAATCTTCAAGGCATGAACTACTGCTGCCAACTCCAAGTCATGGGTAGGATAATTCAACTCATGCTTCCTCAACTGCCTTGATGCGTAGGCCACAACTCGTCCTTCTTGCATAAGAACACATCCAAGTCCTTGGCGAGACGCATCGCAATAGATAGAGAAGTTCTTGCTCAAGTCCGGCAAAATCAATATTGGAGCTGTAGTTAATCTTTTTTTTAATTCCTCAAAGTTAGCCTGGCATTTCTCAGACCATATAAACTTAGCATCCTTCTCTAACAGGGCAGTCATGGGCTTGGCTAATTTAGAAAACCCTTCTATGAACCTCCTATAATATCCAGCTAATCCCAAAAAGCTGCGGATCTCACTTACATTGGTTGGTGGTTTCCAATTTAACACATCTTCTACCTTGCTAGGGTCCACGCTATTCCACCATTGGAGACAATATGACCTAGAAAAGAGACTTCCTTCAGCCAGAACTCACACTTACTCCGCTTAGCATACAACTTGTGTTCCCTAAGCTTCTGCAGAACCAACATTAGATGTTCAGCATGTTCCTCCTCATTCTTAGAGAATACCAGTATGTCATCAATGAATACCACCACAAATTTATCAAGATACTCCATGAACACTTTATTCATCATATACATGAAGTAAGCAGGAGCATTGGTCAAACCGAATGACATGACTGTGTACTCATATAACCCATACCTAGTTGTGAATGCTGTCTTTGGTATGTCTGAACGTCGGATCTTCAGCTGATGATAACCAGAACGAAGATCAATCTTAGAGAACACACAGGCTCCCCTCAACTGATCAAATAGGTCATCAATCCTAGGCAATGGGTATTTGTTCTTGATGGTGACCTCATTAAGAGACCGATAGTCCACACACATCCGTTGAGTACCGTCCTTCTTGTCAACAAAGATCACAGGTGCACCCCAGGGGGATGCACTGGGGCGTATGAAACCTTTGTCCTGCAACTCTTTTAACTGCTTCTTGAGTTCCTCTAATTCGTTAACCCCCATTCTATATGGATGTTTAGCTATAGGTGCAGTTCTAGGTAATAATTCAATAATAAACTCAATATCACGGTTAGGTGGCATACCTGGCAAGTCATCAGAAAAAACATCTGGGAATTCACCCACCACATGTTCCTGCTGGTTAGCGTCATCATTCAGTTGATTTATTGTAGCTGTTGGGGGTGCTTGCAATGCCACTTCGACACTAATTCTGTCCCCCTGGGTGTCGTCAATACTACTACCTTCTCCTGACATTGTATCACTGCTCGATGTTGCATCATCCAATCCATGCCCAGAATTACATCAATGCTGGATGTTCTCAACACAACAGGAACAGCTGCGAAGTCTACCCCCCTTAAAGATATGCTAGCAGAAGGGCAACAATAGGAGGCTGGTATAGTCCCTCCCGGTGAATTCACTATCATGGGATTCTTCATGGCAACTAAGGGTATGCTATGATTTCTAACAAATGCTTGAGAAACAAAGGAATGCGAGGCTCCAGAATCAAAGAGAATGGTAGCGGAGATAGAGTTGACACTGAACGTACCCAACATGACCTCCGGCGCCTCTTGTGCAGTCTCGGCACTCACATGGTTCACCTTCGCTCCATTGGGCGCCATCCTCTGACCACCATTCTTCTTGGGAGGATTTTGCTGGTTGGGCTTCTCTGGAAAATTGTATGACATGTGACCTTCCTTGCCACAACGGAAACACTTATTGGCGTGGTTAGGTGCACCATTCTTCATAGGAGCATTGTTGGTTGGATATTGGCGGGGTGCCTGGTAACCATTCTGCTGTGGAGGACGTTGACCACCATTCGGCTGCTGAGGATACTGAGGACGCTGACCTCCGTTCTGCTGAGGGCGCTGACCTCCAATCTGCTGGGGGTACTGAGGGCGATACTGATTCTGCCCCGGATTCCACTGGTTATGCTGCACTTGGTTCCTCTATGGGTAACCTGACTGTGAGTTGAGACGAGGGCGGGTGTTGCTCCCCGATGCCTGTCCTTGAAACCTTCTCTTCTTCGCATCCATCTCTCTGCGCTCATTGTCGATCACAATGGCGCGATTCACCAATGTCTGATAGTTGGGGTAGGTGGTGGTCATGAGCTGCAGCCGGAGATCATCATACAAACCCTTGAGAAAACGACGTTGCTTATCAGAGTCCCTAGCCACCTCATCAGGAGCGTAGCGGGATAACTGAGTGAACCTATCACGATATTCACTCACAGTCATGGACCTCTGCTTCAGGGCTCTAAATTCCTCTCGCTTGAGCTCCATCAATCCCTCAGGGATGTGGTATGATCTGAAATTTTCTGTGAATTCAGCCCAAGTGACAGGAGCGGCATTTGCAGGGCGTCCAAACTTGAATGAATCCCACCAATCTTGTGCTGCTCCCTGAAGCTGCCCCGATGCATACAACACCCTCTCCAGGTCGTTGCACTGTGCTATGTCCAGGTGTTTTTCCACTGTGCGCAGCCAATCATCAGCGTCCAGCGGATCAGTAGCATGTGTGAACA
The DNA here is from genome assembly GCA_022457205.1 of Saccharum spontaneum. NCBI lineage: Eukaryota > Viridiplantae > Streptophyta > Magnoliopsida > Poales > Poaceae > Saccharum > Saccharum spontaneum. Next base: position 7,084,165 of record CM039604.1, read on the forward strand.
CTGGGGGACGTCCCTTCATGAATTCACCACGCTTGTCCCTAACATGGACTGGTGGTGGTCCTCCGACAGGTTCATTGTCCATACGCTGCATCATAGCCTGCATGAGCTGAGCTTGCATCCCCATCAGCTGCTCCATGGTCACTACTGGCGGGTTGGGCGGATCCATGGCGGCATTCCTACCACGGCCTCTGCCCCTGCCTCTGCCTCCAGCTCCTCTCGCTGCCATCTGTTTTCCAAAACCAAGGCTCAATTTAGAGTTCTCCAACTAGAGATTATTTTTAAATGATAAAGAATGCAAATCTGAAATTTCTGGGCGAGTTCCAGTGACATCAGATCAGTATTTCAAGAGTAACTCGAGCTTCAGATATCATATTAAGTTGTACTATACATGGTTGGAAAGCTTATGAAATTGTTTACAACTTTCGTATTTAACACCTTTTCAGATTCCGTCACTAAGTCAGTCTAAAACAAGACACAACGCAGACTGTTCCAGAACCCCAGACTGCGCAGCATCATCAAATTAGAACTGTCATAATTCCCAGACCAGAGCGGATAGAGATATGGTTCCAGATGTGTTGGAAAGGTACGGAAATCTAGTTATTACCATAAAATTTTCAGGATTTTAGGACGTACCAAAATTGAGATACAAAATAAAGAACACAGGCTGCTCCAGAAAACAGCAACAGAAGAGACAGATAAAGTGTACCCCAACTCTATTAAGCAATAAATCTAAACCTAAAAACTTAACTAAGAGAATCACGGGCATACCCATAGATTCTCAGCAATCATTACAAAGAGTTCAAATCAATCTTGAACATAAGGACAATCAACTAACACACCAAGTTCATAAAGCAAACACATGACTCGACACGACTGGCGCTTCTAGCGTTCTTTATTACATAATGGCATCATAACTCTAGGGATTATTGTCATGAACATCATAGTCCTTGTCCAGCTTCTTGTACAGCGGAGGCTTCCCAAGCTGAGCCCTTAGGCCATCAATCTCCTTCTGGAAACGTCTCCCAGCCTTGTACCTATCATACAGCTCCCTCTTGAGATCACCATTCTCTATCTTCAGCGCGTGAACGTGCCGAACCGTAGCATCCAAGGTAGGATAGCTGTCCTCTGGGTTTGTGATCACCCAACTTCCCTCCTGTGGATCATGGCGAGGCAGATACCTGAAGCGATCCGCGTTCATGGCCTCATAGCGTAAGCCATGGTAGTACTGATACGCCTCCTGAGCGGCGTCCTCCATACTGTCAAAGGCGTCGGCACGCTTTGACGTGTGACCGTGGATAGTGTCCACCACCCTACCACCTTTGCTATCCTTCCAGGTGGTAACGGTCAGCTCGGTTTTCCAATAAGTCGCCTCGATAGGATGCGTGTACTCGGCGCAGTAGTACTGGATACTGGCATGCATATTGGGGTAGTAGTCCAGAAGCATGTTGCGGAGCAGAGTGTGGTGATAGGCGGTAGCAGGAGCGTGCTTGTAGATGTACGTGCGGGTCCAACCCGGTTCCTCCTCCTCTTCCACTAAAGATGCTGCAGGCACTGGAGCAGGGACTGGTGATGAAGCTGGTGCGGGTGCTGGTGCAGGCGAAGCTGGAAGTGGAGAAACAGGTGGGGCTGGTGCAGGCTCTGTAATACAATCATCATCATCCTCACGCCCCGTGATATCCTCCACTATCACGGTATCTTCCTCCATGTGCATAGGCTCCTCCTCCTCGAGCATGGGCGCCTCCTCCTCGTCATCCAAGATGACGATAACCTCCGGGGGTGGTGCCACGGGTGGAAACAAAACACGTGGTGAAAGGCGGCCTCCAGAGCTCTTGCGGGCTGTTTGCTTGCTTCGGACCATCTACAGATTTAGTTTTAAGATAGGATTAGAATCAATAAATTTTATAATAGAATGAAACGAAAGAAGCAGAAAGATTTAATCAATTAACAAGACCAAAGTAATAAGCAAGGATGTGTAAACCCAAAGATGCGGAACATCCATGACTAACTAGGCTTGCGTCCTACAGTCGACACGGCTCTGATACCAATTTGTCATGCCCAAATTTTGAATAGCAAAAATTGGAGGTAAACCATATGTATGAAACATATAGAACAAATTGTAGAGGAAGAATATCAAGCTCGGTGCCTTATTACAATAACGAACTTTAGTTCAATACATAAATAAACATACTCAAAGTCTAGACAATGGAAAGATAAATCTAAAGCAACTCCAGGGCGTCTCCAAAGCCACAGGATCAGGTCGACTGGTTGACCCCAAACCTAGCTCTCCTCATAATAATCCTCATATCCACTGCCATTTGTACCCATCCGGGATTTTGTCCAAAGAATAAAAATAAACAAGCGTAAGTACATGTCGTACTCAACAAGATAATAAGGGGTTCATGAGGCTCAAAGGCTGACACAGGTTGTACTGCGGTTTGCTTTTAGTAAGTCAATATTTTAGCATTAGTTAGGTTATAATTATGCTCAAGCCCCAATTTCAACCCCAAGTTCGTATACATGACTAAAAGAACGTTATGAGTACCTCATCATATTATACATCATTCCCAAGTGAAAAACTATTTCATTAGTTTTTCGGGCCGCCCGTGTCCGCGGGCACGGCTGTTATAACAGTTTATTAAACTCTGCGCAGAGGTGTACACTTTCACTGTGAGTCGTGAATTACCCTTTCGCCCGAGGTGATCAACCTCTTGACCCTCTACCAAGGAAAGTCGGCAGGGTCCACTATGAAGCCTTTCAAAAGTTCATCTAACATGTTAGGGCCGCTAGGTTTCGGTGGCAAGCGGGTGTAGGTCCCCCCTTCCCAAATGGCACAATGACACGCAGCCTATACACATAGGGACAGGAGCCAAACTATACCCGAGTCGTCAGACCCCTTTTGCGCCCTTTCGGGTAACCTCTAACATGCTAGAAAAGGTCTTCATACTTGACTAAAACCAGAGCCATGTGGTTCTCACAGTTGTACTGTATGTCCCAGCTTTTGCCAATGAATAAGTCCTTACGGAGGGCCAGAGCATCATGCAAAAGCAGAAACTCTCTCACCCTAACTACGTGTGCTAGAGAAAATCTTAAACGGTCATTGCGTATAATCATCAATCCTTGTTCAGGTCAGGTATATAATTAGTTGGAGCACTAGCATCTACCCAAATGCACAAGTAACCCATGGGTAACAAGATCACAAGATAACAAAACTAGGATGTCCTTGCGGTTATCAAATTGACACATGCACATGATTTTTAATTAATAAGTGAATAGGACGACAAGGAATTTCCCATATTATACTTGCCTTGCTCGTACTGCTCCTGCTGTTCCAGGTTAACACAAAAGTATTCTTGGTCACCAGCATAGTACTCACCGTCTATACTCGAATCAACAGGCAACAACACGCATTCCAAGTTCAATCATGCAAAGCAAACAAGAACTATGAATTAGAACAGCACACCAACAGAGGTAAATCAATATAAAAGGTTTTAAAAAATGAATCTACGACTCACTACGATCATACAAACGTGAAGATCAAATAAATCGGAGCTCTAACGAATAAGTTACGAATTCACTAGGGTTTGCAACAACATGTTAAATAGATCTAACCTAACCCTGAAATTTAACAGCGAGTAACATGACTAACAGTAGGGTAATTATATAGATTACGTCGCTATGATTCTAACGCACTTTGAACGGATCAATTTGGATCTAAAACGGGAAAGATATAGTGAAAATATGAACTAGATGGCAGAACTGTAATTAACGCGAACTATTTACGAATTAAAATAAATCACGAAATTCAGAAATAGTGAAACCGGTTGAGGACCGCGGGTTCTAATATTAAAAACCCGAGGGGCTCTTAATGAAAACCGCCACTGAAGGGGTACGGGATGATTGCGACCGCCCGATCCAAGATGAATGGCCGAGAATGATTTGAAAGGGGGAGGGGCGGTGCACTCCACCGGAGAAGCCACGGGTGCGGCGGCCCGCCATTGCCGGTGACTAGAGAACTCGCCGGCGCGAGCGAAAATGGCCCTAGCGACCATAGTTCGGCATGGGAATCGCACGGGAGAAGAGAGGGGACGATGGGGATTCTCACCGTGGTGAAAACAAGGGCGACGAGGCGACGGGAGGCCGGAATCCAAGCTTGGGCGGCTCGTGCTATGCCCGGTGGTGGCCACGAGCTCGGTGGTAGTTTGGAGATGGGAAAAGAGATGAGCAGAGGGGTGCGGGAGCTTTATAGAGGGGATAGGCGCGGAAACCGGGCCGAACTACGGAGGGAACGGAGGTGGGCGAGATGCACAGTGCAGCGGCGTCGGGATGAGAGCGGCTCCTCCGATTGCGTCGCACGGTTGGCACCGTGGATGGAGCGGCGGCTGCGGAGGGATAAGGGCAGCGCGAGCACGTGCGGATAGCCGCTGATTTCCGAGATGACCGGCGGCCATTCGAAAACGGAGACTTCGGCTCCGGTTGTTCCACGCGAGCAGAGGGTGGAGGAAGGTTAGGGGCGACGCTATAGCCCGGGTCCCGCGTGTCAGCGACAAGAGGAGTGGGGCCCAAGCGTCAGCGAGCCAGAGCGGGGGAGTAGGCGGGCGCCCGAGCTGGCCGCGGCTTCGGCTGCGACATTGGGCCGGCCCAAGATGGCGCGCGCGCGGGGCCTGCGGAAAGAGGGTAGGCCAACCAGACCAGGCCGAGAGAGAGGAAGGAATTCAAGACAGTTTTCTTTCTTTTTTTTACAAAAAGATTTTGAATTCCTTTTTCACAAAAACAAAAGACAATCAACACACAAAAAATATGCAGCAGCATGAGTGCAAAACATGTGTCTACCCTTATATTTGCTTTTAATTTCACAAGAATAATTATTATTTTCCCTACATTAAATGCTCACACAAACACTTAAATAAATCATTTTCATCTATTTCGAAAAGATGCAAAATTTTGGGTGTTACAGATAGACAGCCATTAGGTAGACATATAGACTGATAGACAGATAGACTGATAGACTGACAGATGGACCGATGGATAGATGGATGGATGGATAGATAGATGGATGGATTGATAGTGGATGGATAGATAGGTAGATCGATGGATGGATGGATGTATAGATAGGAATGTTTTCCTAAACGCTAAACGGTAAACAATCGGTCACCTACAGTTTAGCCATTATTCGGGCTAAACAATCCATTAAACGGGGTAAACAGACGATTAAACAGGGTAAACGGACGATTAAATGGAAACAGGGCATCACTGTGTAGTGTTTACATGGTGTTTAAACGGACTAAACGGCCGTTTAGGCGAACAGTGATAGATAGATAGATAGATAGATAGATAGATAGATAGATGGACAGACAGACAGACAGGTACATAGAAAAGGTAGATAGATAGATAGGTAGATAGATAGGTAGATAGACAGACAGACAGACAGATACATAGATAGATAGACAGACAGACAGATAGACAGATAGACATAGACAGATAGACAGGCAGATAGATAGACAGACAGATAGATAGGATAGATAGATAGTTAGATAGATAGACAGATATATAGTTAGATAGATAGAAAGATAGACAGATAGATAGACAGACAAATAGATAGACGGATAGATAGATAGATAGCGAGACAGACAGACAAATAGACACACAGACAGACAGATCGATAGATAGACAAATAGATAGACGGTGCGCTCTGAACGTTCTCGGCGCATGGGCATAGGAAGCAATAGCAGCGTGTATCTTTCTTCTTTCTTTGTAACAGTGCGGTTTCCACTTTCCACTGTTCACTTTCCGCTTTCTACCGTCCAGTTTTCTCCCGTCTAGATTTTGGAGTCCAGTTTAAGGCCAATTTAGCTTCTGGAGTTCAGTTTTCTCCTGTCTAAATTCTGGGCTAATGGTCCAATTTAGATTTTATGAGCTATTTTTTTCTCTTTCGGGATAGCGGGTTTATGGGAGATAAAAAGGGCGGGGAGATGGTTTGACATCTATATGGAAGTGGAAGTAGTATTTTTTAAAAATTTATATACCTTATGTTCCATAATACTTTATACATGATTGATAATTCAACCGATACAAAAAAATTAAAATTGATTATCATGAAAAAAAACTAGGAAACAAAGTTACATCTTCTTTGTCAACGTACAAATAGCTAATATAAAGCACATGTGACTTCCGTTTTCTTCAATGCTAAAATAGTTGTCATTCATACCCTGAAAAAAAACAATACAAGGTAAACAAAAATAAAAAAAATGCATGAAGATTTATAAACTTCGTACTAAGTTCAAATTTTTATACCGCTAGATTCAAAAATTTAAACTATCACATTATAAAACTTTATACTGTTAGATTTAAAACTTTACACTCATAATTTATAAAACTTTGAACTTTGATATTGCAAATTTTATACTTCTAGCTACAAAACATTGAACTATGCATTTTAAAATTTGTGCTGCCAGGTTTAAAACTTTACACTAAGAATTTATAAATTTTCAACTATGACACAACAAACTTTGTACTGCTAGATTAAAAACTTTGAACCATCACATTATACACTTTGTAATACTAAATTAAAAACTTTGAACTATCATATTACAAACTTTGTAATGAGGTTCAAAAACTTTACAATCATAATTTATAAACTTTGAACTAGCGCATTACAAAATTTATACTGCTTGGTTCAAAACTGTACACTTAAAATTTATAAACTTTGAACTATGACATTACAAACTTTATACTACTAGGTTCAAAACTTTGAACTATCATATTATAAACTTTATGCTCCTAGATTCAGAACTTTACACTTAGAGTTTATAAACTTTAAACTCTGACATTACAAACTTTGTAGTGATAGGTTCAAAACTTTAAACTAACACATTATAAACTTTCGTTCTAATGCAAAGGTTCAAAACTATGTAATTCTAAAGTTTATATTTTTAAATTCAGGAACTTTATACTAGCACCTTTTAAAACTTTGTACTTTAAGAATTAAAAATTTATATTTTAAACTTTGTTTTTAAAATTGAGGAACTTTATACTAACACATTTAAAACTTTGTATTTCAAGCTTAAAAACTCTGCAATTTTAAACTTTATATTAGCATATTTAAAAATTTGTATTTCAAGATTTAAAACTTTATAATTTTAAACTTTATTTTTAAAATTTAAAAACATTATACTAGCATATTTAGAACTTTTTATTTCTAGGTTTAAAACTTTATAGTTTCAAAGTTTACATTTTGTATTCAGAACTTTATACCAACACATTTAAAATATTATAAACTCTATACTGATAGGTTTAAAACTTTGGGATTTCAAAACTCTACACCAAAATTCAGGAATTTTATACTGACTCATTTGAAACTTTGTACTGACATGCTATAAACTTTGTACACCTAAAATGGAGCCTTGTAATTTAAAACTTTGCACCAAATTTTTGAAAACTTTTTACTACCATATTCGAAACTTTGTACACCTGAGTGCAAAACTTTATGAACACGTAAATTATCTCGAAACATATCCAACATAGGTCTAGTTTTATAGATCTCGTTATAATGAACGTACTGGTGTAAACGGAATTACAAAAGGATGCTTTACAAGAAAGTTATCACATTTTAAAGTTTGTATATCATTTGTAAATCCAAAAGCACAGCTCTGACACACAACCCACGTGACCCTCTCCCTTTCACACGCTCGTCACTCGGTTCCTGCTCCCACTTGCGTCACACGTCCATAGATTGTTGTCCACCCTCCACGCTCGTCACTCAGTCTCCGCTTTCCTTGCGCCATGTGTCAGTGCGCTCCTGCATGGTGTAGCGCACGCACGCCAAATAGTGATTGGGGATAGACAGATAAATAGACAGATAGACAAACAGATAGATAGATTGATTTTTACTATGGAGTGTATATATATTGTCCATATGACCCATTGGTTGATACGAGACACACTGCACTCAAACAATCATATTGTTGGCATTAGCTCTTACCTAAAACCAATGCGAAGTGTGAGAGGCATGTGAGCATCCAAGGACTTTGGCTGCTTTCCATGGTTCTTCTGGCATCCACAGTTGTTTGTGCAGGCACAATAAATGGTAATCAATGCATTATACCCATTGTCTTTCGACGCAAATACATATACATATAGTTTTCATTATGACAAAATTGCATGTAACTCGATTGACCTTTATTAGGGCAAACTAAAGAGGACATCAACACTAGGAGTGTGACGATAGCCACGACGAGGTCAGCAAGCTACCTAATTGGTAGTGGTGGAGATCGTATGAGAGGTTCATGTGCTAAGAGATCTGATGGATGGTGGTGGTGCGGAAAGCTCCGCTTTAAGACAAAGGAGGAATGCGAAGAGGATTGCAAGTTGGACTTTGTTGGAAAGGACTAATAAGTGGTCTGTTATCTAATCTTGCATGTACCAATGGATAAACTATAAGCTAATTTACTATTTTTTTGAATCTGGCGACTTCATTACTCTCCTGACAAATCGTCAGAAATGATTACAACAATATCATCAGGGACGGCACTTGAGATTAGCGCCTCGCCTTTGACACAATCATAACCTAGACTCGCCAACACATGGGCTGCCTTATTTCTGGCTCTATCCAAGAAGTTACAAGTGAAATTGCTAAATTTTAAACTAGCAAAAGGATTTAACTCTTCAATCAAACCACCTTCAGGACGAACATCATAGCTTTGGGACTGCAGTGCTGCCTGGACATTGATGGCATCTGTTTCAAGGATCAAGTTTCCAATGCCCAGGTTACTGGCTACTTGAACTCCTTGCATACAGGCTATCAGCTCAGCATGAAAAGCACTCAGTGCATAACTAATTCTTCTTCGGCCCGACATCACCACTTCACCATCATGGTCCCGGATCAAGAATCCCCAGCTGCCGGTCTTTGTTTCAGCTACAAAAGATGCATAACAATTGAGCTTCAGGTATCCTTCTGGAGGTTTCTGCCATCGTACGTTCTGCTGCACCTTCGATGGTCGCGTAGAGCGAAGGGTTTGGGATACTTCGTTTGCATAAACTCTGATTGATCTTGCTAACTCCTCAGCGCTCCTCCCCCGCTTCTCTTCTCTGACGGCATTTCGGTTTGTTTAGAGAAACCACAGAGTGATGACCATGAGCACTGCAGTTTGCTCTCTTTCCCCCAAAATTTGTGAAGTAACATCATGAGCTGTCAATAGGCGCACCAACTGCTGCCTCTTGCTCTCCAATGCTAGCAAGTTCCAAACCTGTTTGGCAAGTTTGCATTTGAGAAACAGGTGGCCTCCATCTTCACTGTCTCTTGTACACACGGGGCATTTTGTATCAATGTCCATGCCACGATGTGCTAAACTACAGCGGAGTGGATGACTCTCATGCGTCATTCTCCAGAGGAAATGTTTGACCTTGCTAGGACAGCTTAAGCTCCATATCTTCTTCCAAATCATGTCAACTTGTTGCCGGCTCCCTCCTTGTGCAGCTCAACAATTTTGGCTTCTAATATACTCATCCCGATAGACCATGTATGCACTCCGCACACTAAATTTCCCATGCTTATCAAAGTGCCATGCCAACATATTGTCTCGGCCTTCAAAAACTGGAATTGCCAGGATGACTTGCTGATCTTCTCCCCAAAACAAATCTTTTACCAGCTGTATGTCCCATTCCCCGGTGACAGGATCAATCAGCTCATCAACATCAGTCACCAAGCTGGTTCCCCTCGGCGTGATTGGCTTCCTGGAGGCATCCCTCGGCAACCAAGGGTCATTCCAAATTTTCAAGCCCCTTCCATCCCCCACTCTCCACACCATACCTTGCTTCATAAGCTGAATCCCCTTCAAAATGCTCCTCCAAGTGTAGGACATAGCTGCCTTTGGTTTAGCATCCAGCACTGTCCCATCGTTGAAGTATTTAGCCTGCAAGATACGGGCACAAAGTGACTCCAGTTTCTCCCATAGTCTCCACGCCTGTTTGGCCAGCATAGCTAAATTGAAGGCGTGAATATCCCGGAAGCCCAGTCCTCCCTCCTTCTTCGGACGCATCAATATGTCCCTGTGCAGCCTGTGCAACCTGTAGTGGCACACCATGGAGCTCATTTGATCACAGAAAGTCTTGGATAAATCAAAGCAACCCATAGCATATGTAGGGATTGCTTGCGCCACGGCTTTAATGAGGATCTCCTTCCCAGCCCAGGACAAGAATTTCTCCTTCCACCCCTGAATCCGTTGCCAAATTCTATCCTTGATATAAGCAAATGTATCATTTTTTGACTTGCTAACCTGCGCCAGCAGACCCAGGTACCTTTCATTCTGGGTTTCTTTTGTGATTTGCAGTAGCGAGCACACATCCTCCTTTCTGTGTGTGTTATACTGAACAATACCGCTGATTTTGCTTTATTGATCATTTGTCCAGAACAACATTCATAGAGATCCAGGAAGTCTTGTAGCTGCTTAGGGTCCCCCTCCGTTGCGCGAATCAGAATCAAAGAGTCATCGGCAAACAAGAGGTGTAAAACACTAGGTGCACTTGGACAAACTTTCACTCCTACAATCTTTCCTTCTTGCTCTGCTTGCTGCAATAATGCCGAAAAACCTTCTGCACATAACAGAAACAAATATGGGGACAGTGGGCCTCCTTGCGTAGACCTCTCTCAGGTTTGAAGCCTTCCGACAACTCGACATTCACCTTAATACGGTAGCCCACTGACGTCACACACTCCATAATCAGATTAATCCACTGCTCACAGAATCCCATTTTCACCATCATATCACGAAGAAAGTGCCACTCAACTCTATCATATGCCTTGCTCATATCTAGCTTGATCGCCGCATAACCAACATCACCCTCTCTTTTATTCATCAGATAATGGGTAATCTCATAAGCAATGAGAATGTTGTCTGATATTAGGCGACCAGGTACAAAGGCACTTTGATTTGGAGTGATTATCCCTTAACCATCTAGACAAGACTTTGGATACCACTTTGTAAACCACATTACAAAGGCTGATGGGACGGAGGTCAATTACCTTCTCTGGTTTCTCAACCTTGGGAATCAAAGCAATGGTTGTTTCATTCCATCCCTCTAGTATTTGCCCACCATTCAGCACATGTAGCACCTCACGAGCTAGCTTCTTGCCGACCGCATCCCAAAAGTTTTTGTAAAAGACCGATGGTCGGCCATCCGGGCCGGGAGCTTTTAGATCACCGATGGAATCTAATGCTTGCTTGATCTCCTCTTTGGTAAATTCGGCTACCGATTTGGAATTCATGGCAGCCAAAACACGAGTTGGGACAACACCAAGGATTTGTTGGAATTGTGCCTCAGTGCCGACCTCTCCCGTCCTGCAAAGCTGCACAAAGTGGTTAGTTATAAATTCCATTTTCTCCTTTTCATCCTCCACCCATCCTCCATCTTCCTTCTTCAAACTGCCTATCCTATTTCTTCTTTTTCTCTCCGAACAAGCATTATGGAAAAACTTGTGTTCCTATCACCAAACTGCAACCAATTGACATGAGCACGCTGTTGCCAATATGTGTCTATTTGGTCCTCCAAGCGATCTACTTTAAAGCTCCAAATCACCTCCTGTGCAACAGCATGGTCACTAATCGGCGCTCGTCTCCATTTCTCCAGCTCCCTCTTTGCTTCCTTCAATATCTTCTCCAGATCTCCTAAGCTATTGGAACTCCACTCCTTCAAGCTACTAGCAACACTTCTGAGTTTTGTGCTCAGATTCTCCCCACTCCCCTCCTGCCCCCACGCCTCCTCTACAACGCACCTGCACTCCTCCTTCAACCAGCTGGCCTCGAACTTAAACCCATTGTCCCCTCGCTGGTTTACCTCCTTGTATTTTCTCAGTGAGAATGATCACCGGCCTGTGATCTGATCCATACATGTCACCGTTTCTCACTAGGACCATAGGAAATTTCTCTCTCCATTCGCCATTTGTTACAGCCCTGTCCAACCTTTCTCTCACATGTGTACTCCCCTTTAACTGCTTATTCCGCCATGTGAACACATCCCCGCAAAAGCCAAGGTCATGTAGCTCACAACTCTCTAATGCCATCTTGAAGCGGTCCAAGCAGGACTGTGCTCGAGGGACTGCTCCCTCCTTATCATGGTGAAAGAGGATTTCATTGAAATCACCTGCATACAACCATGGAATCCCCATCGGCTGGTGCAACCGGAGCTTCTCCATCACCTCCCATGTTTTATACTTCAGTTCGGTGCGAGCCTCGCCATATCTCCCCGTGAACCGCCACCATCCCCCACCTGTCTCCGAGACCTCCACGTCAATATGGTACTTCGACTTACTATGACATATCAAATCAACTCCTCTCTGCCATAACACCGTAAGACCCCCGCCTTTTCCTTCACAATCCACAACCTCCATGTTCACCATCCCCAACTGCACACGAATTGTCACCATTCTTCTCTCATCCAGCTTCGTCTCGGACAAGAAAAGAATGTCCGCCTCATCGGACTTCTGACACTTCAGAAGCCCGCAAACTGTCGGGGAGTTTCCCAACCCCCAACAGTTCCAAGCTATAAGCTTCATTGGGTCCCACAGGACCGGTCCGCCGGCCCCGCCAAATTTGAGTGTGAACCTTCAACGTCACCAACAAATCTCCCCAACTTTACATGCACTTCCTCATCAACATCCATCTCCGTCTCCTCATCCCAGCTCCTCTTCTTTTCCACCAGCTTGACCCCCTCTTCTTTCTTCTCACCTCCTGAGACCCTCTTTACCCTTATGAAGGTTTTAACAGAATGCCGACCCTTTTTCTTTTTACCAGACTTGTCTACAGGAGCAGGTAAATCCTCCTTTAGCACCCACCAGCGCCCCACTTTCCTTTGGCAGCATTTGCAAGGCACTGTTCATGTCTGAGGCATTCCCCACTACACCGCTCACCGATTTAGCTCCAGTACTATTCTCCCCTACCTCCACTCCCATCACCGTACCAGTCAAGGCGGGAAGCAAAGATTTCTTTGAACTCCCCTCAACCGTGACCTGTTTTGCTTCCTTCAAAGGACTAGTAACTTCTTGCTCGTTCTCCATGCTTGGCCCTTTTGCATCAGACGACCCCCTTCCTTCCTCCAGCTAGCACTATCACTCAAGGTTTTCATTATCGGAAATAAAAATTTATCGGAGGTCATAGATAAATAGGATAAGCAGGATATATTGGAAATATCGGACCAAATTCAAAAAAATTCAAATTGTTTTGAAAAAATTTCGTAGAATTTGACTTGAAACTATTCCTAAGCTATAAAACATTACTTGTTCACAAATAAAAACAAGAATAAAACATTATAAGTGTGGGACTGTCGCACGGCTAAATTTGGGTTGTCTGTGTGGGAGCAAGAAAGAAGGGAAAAATTTGGCCGATACCAAATTTTATTGGACCTTGTGGATAGAACGGAAATTTCGAAAATTTTCATGAATTTCGGTCGATAAAAAAACCTTGCTATCACTCCCCCATCTACCTCCACTGCTCGAGCCACCAGCACCCCTTCCCCCAGAGCTCCTCCACGGTAGCTGCGGCCATGGCTCATAACCCTTCGCCCAAGGCTCATCACCCCCTCTCTTCTACTCTGGGATAAACCTCAGAGCCTTACTAAACTGCTGCACTGCTCCTTTCTCAAGCTGCAGTATGGCCGATGAGTCCACACGTGTAACAGAAATCAGGGAGGTACTCATAGACAAGAGGGCACCACTTCATCTCCTCCCTCCCATACTCCCCCATGTCTAGAGTCACACCTCTCATCAGAGGTTTCTTGATATCCAATCTCACCTTCACTCGAAGAAACTGGCCAATCGCCATCGCCTGATCATCAACATCCACATCCAGCACCTCCGCGATCAGATCTCCTATCATCTCCCTGGCCCTCTTATTCATCATCCCCAGCGGCATCTTCATGATACGCACCCAGATGGGGATCTCAGCAAACACCACTTCATCAATTGTCTTATTACCATCAAAGTCCGCTATCACCACTAGATCCTTGCCAAACATCCATGGACCATCCTCGAGCACCTGCTCTTCCCTGATGCATGCAGAAAGGTGAAGAGGAAGCGGTTCTCACCCAGATTCCTGCACTCAACCCCCTTTAGCAAGCACCAAACCCATCCTAGGGAAAGCTCTAGGGCTTCCGCTGGGACAGGTTTCTCTGGCAACACCTTACCCACCGCCTGCGGCTCCATCTTCCCCTTGAACACGCCACTCGTTCCGTCGATCTTGAGGTTCAGACTCCGACAACCGCAGCTTCTCCAACATCCCCGACACCCCATCCCCCCTTTGGATCCATGGCACCAGCACCAAAGGCTGGACCATGAACCGTACATCTTGGGCAGCATGAACTAGCGGTTAACAGATTTAGGCTAGGCTCCGAGAAGGAGAATTTGACATGGACCCGAACGATGGATGGGACGTGGACTCAATCTCAGATCCCAATGAAGGATCTAAGCCAGCGACAGAGAGGAAGAAGAAACCCTAAACCCGTCGAGACCTGACTCGAGTTGCCAGATAGGCACCGAGTACAACTTGTGACGGCCTAAGCTAATTTACTATTAAGTGTTTGCTGTTTCAAAAAGTGTCATTACCATTACAAAATGCTCATATTGCACTACCACAATAAAAATTCTTAGAGACAGGCTCACCCCAATTAACAGAGGCAGGCATAAAAGGGCGCTGCATCTGTTAATGGAGGGGTCGCTTTAGGAGGAACGACCATCTATGTTAACCTTTAACCACTACAAGAGGATGTGGTATTTTATGGTGAATATGGCACTAAGGGCATGTTTGGATGGAACCCAGGGGCCATTGCCTAGGAAAAATGACTGCCTAGATTTTGCATGTTAGCTCAATATGTTTTGCCTCCTCAGGCTACATGACATATATGTTGTTTGGTTTGAAGTATATGCGTGGCAACTTTGATCTTCATTAACTGTGAAGGAATCACAGCAGTCAACGTTCCTGTGAGCCAGGCGACTATTTTGTGTTCCTGGAATGCCTGGACTTTGCAAGAAACCAAGACTGCAAGCAAACGTGGTACATGCAGCATCCATGCTAGGCAATATGTGTCCAAGATAGTATTCAAACAGCCCGTAAATCATCTGGTTTATGACGTTGGTTGGTAGGCACTTGGCTTAGTGACAAAAAAGATGCATACCATAAAAAAACATCATAATTCAAGTCCAGTTCCAATTCGTGACTTTCTTTGCTATGTCATATTGACTAATTTGTGAATGTTACAAATTTAGGAGACACTCGTCACAAATTATTTTGTTCATTTCTAAACATTATTGTACATGCTTGCATATGGGCCTAGCTTTTAGGATGGGTCCCACTGCTACTCAATCCCATATGTCATACAATTTTCCATAATTTTCTATACGCGTTTCATATGTTACAAAACAAGTAGGTTTCATATGTTACATATTTTTTGTCTTAATTTTCTTTGTCTGTTAAGCCGAAAAAATAAAAAGCATGCTTGATTGTTGATGCATAACTTATCAGTAGGTTGTATTTTTCAAACCATTTATCTATAACTCTTATAAAGCTAATCCCCACTACAAGTTCTATCTCAACGTGCAAGCCATCCACATCATCTTTCACTAACTATCCACGTCATCTCCCACTAATAGCTATGTGCCTGTGTCATCCCAATAACTTCTAACCTCTTAATGCAACCAATTTTTTATACGAATGGATGTAACAACGTGTAGATGATTTAACTCATATGTACAACAATTTTATTTCTAAGAAACCCGCAGCAGCGCGCAGGGTATCTTCTAGTTACTAGGAATGCTCTCTTTCTTTTTTGATCGAAAATGCAAATCAGCGTATAATACCAGTAGGAGGTTTTGCCTCCGGTAATGCAGATCAGCGTATCACATACAAAGGGTAGCACATGGGACACAGATTTCTACTGGTTCAGGTACGGGGTACCCTATGTCCAGTTGAGAGTAGATCTTTTTATCTCATATGCTCGAGTTTACGAGGGTGCTAATAGCTAGTTGCCTATGTAATGTAGCCTAGAATTAAGTAGATACCGATTGGGGGATCCCTACCCCACCTTATATAGTCAAGGGGATACAGTTACAATGGCTCTCAATCAGTTTATAGATATGTTTCCTAGTTGGCTACCAGGAAATCTAAGCATAAGATCTGTTATATCTTGAGAATTATACAGTACAATATAGGCACTCAGAACACGTACGCACACTCACCCCTATCAACAAATGTACGCAAAACCTACCCCTATGAGCACCTCCGAAGGATTGAGCCGACAGATCTCGAAATTCACAAAGTCACCACAGGCACCTCGCTGCCGAGCCAACAGATCTCGAAATTCACGAAGTCACCACAGGCGTCTCGCTGTCGACAGGGACGTCGCCTACCACTGGAAGCATAGCGCTGTTAAATCCTGAAATAAATCCATGAAAATGTGAGCACCCGTGCCAAGTCGAGGACTTGAACCCGGGTGGGCAGGTTCCACCACAAGGAACCTAACCAACTCTGATCTATGATCAATTCGCGCTTTATATGGGTACTTATCCTGCTGCCCATTGCCATGGGTAGAGTGATGCCAATCAGATAGCCGCTGTCTGCTGGTCTGCGGTCTGCTTTCTCTACGTTCTGTACTGTCTCGAGAAGAATAAAGCAGTGCCCATTGACCATTTGCATGCGCATGGAGCAAGTAACACTTGATTGTCTTGCCAACTCTTCTCAGATCCTTCATATATATGTCAGCGGAAGTAGCAATAAGTCGAAAACAGTGAAGGGTGTGGCACACGAGCGCGCCAAGCCGTGCCATGTCTAGCCGTGGTGTGAAAAGGTCCAAGCATGAGCCATGCATGATGTGGTGCAGGGTGGACTAAGTTTTACCACTTATTAACCCGTTTGCGTGACCCCACCTCAGTGTAGGCACTTGTCCCTCCTCGTGCTGTACCTCTGGACGCCTGTATGTTGATCATCATCTAATTTGTGTATGCGAGTAGATCACACAAGCATATTAACGTAATGAATCTTTTGTTAAGTTTCTAGATTAAAAATTGTACTGATCCCCCAATTCCAAATTATAACATGTTTTGATTTTTCTAGTTATATTGTTTTTACTATGTATCTTCGTGTCTTGACTAAATTGTCTAAATAAATATCTAACAAGAAGAGAAGGAGGTCGAAAAACTGAGCATACATGCACATGATGAGACAGAGGCCCTGAGCTACCCTTGCACCCGCCGGCCTTGCTGCCTATGGGTACAAGCGGCCCACTAGCCAGCAAAAAATGCAGGGCTGCACGTGACGCCCAGGTGTGGAGCTAGGCGAGATGGCCACACGATGTTGGGTGCAAGCAGAGTCGGCACGTCGTGGCTTCATCCTACGCGTGAAGTACGGAAGAGGCTCCAAACCTTTCTAAAGTTATTGTTATGTAGGCAATAATATTTATTTACATATACATAATTAAAGCAACACTCTGAACTATAGAATTAAGGCCTTTGTTCCAGAACTCTTACTTTGGCCCTTCCTATGCAGCCCAATAGCTTAGATTAAAACCAAATAGATAGATTGATAGATACTAGATAGATAGCCAAACAGATAGATACTAGATAGATAGCCAAACATATAGATAGATAGATAGATAGATAGATAGATAGATAGATAGATAGATAGATAGATAGATAGCCAAACAGATAGATAGATAGATAGATAGATAGATAGATATACAGACATAGATAGAGAGATATACAGACATAGATAGATAGAGAGATAGAGAGAGAGATATCCTTTTACTATAGAGTGTATATATATATTGTTCATATGGCCCAGTGGTTGATACGGGACATTGCACTCAAACAAACATATTGTTGGCACTAGCTCTTACCCATCACCCATGGCGAAGTGCCAGAAGCACGTGAGCACCCAAGGACTTTGGCTGCTTTCCATGGTTCTTCTAGCATCCTCTATTGTTGGTGCACGCATAATAAATGGTAAACAATGAATTATATCTATTTTCTTTTGACGCAAATATATATACATATAGCGTTCATTCTGACAGAAGTTCGTGTAACTCGGTTGACCTTTATTAGGACAAACCAAAGAGGACATCAACACAAAGAGTGTGACCATAGACACGACGAGGTCAGCAAGCTACATGATTGGCAGCGGTGGAGAACTTAATAGAGGCCCGTGCGTTGTGAGAAATCATTTCTTCTGGTGCAAAAACATTGGTTATCCGACAATGTCGGAGTGCTTGAAGAATTGCCCATCGGACGAATAAGTGGTCTGGTTTCTCCAGTTCATAGATGGAGATCATGAAGGTGTTATATCTAATCATGCATATATATGTACCGAAGGATAAACTATAAGCTAATTTATGCGTGATTAAGTGTTTCTTGTTTCAAAAAGTGTCATTGCCATTACAAAACGCCAATATTGGATTGCCATACTACAAACAGCTCATCTAATCTATACTTTGATTTCTATGCAACACCACGTTAAGCCACATCATTGCTTATGTTTCAACCGTTCGATCTTCAGTAGATATCTAATCCTGGCCACTCACCCCAGCTGCCCTGCGCAGATAGAAGAAGGAACGCTTGCGCTTCCTGGCTCGAGTGCCATCAAACTCTTTGCTCGAGTGATTGCACACCAAACGAATTTATTTCCGCATCGATTCCTCGGCCACCACTGCAAACACCTGCAGAAGAAACTGAACCATCACGCTACCTTCGTGTTTAAATAGCTGTGTGAAGGAAAATGTTTTAACAGGCACAAAAACCTTACGGGGGTAAGAAAGGTATAGAAACATCTTTTAGTCAGAAACCTACTGGTAAAATCAATGTCAGTTACACTAATGCAAAAATCACGGCCAAAAGATCTGGAAAAAATTATAGCTTGCTGGATGTGACCAACCGATCATAAAATCAAAGTATACGAAAACAAACTGTAAGAATCATTATTGATAATTGTATAGAAATCTATAACAATAAAGTACAGAAATGTCATCCAGTGATGTATATAAGTCTTCCAAGAATGCATAGATAACTGTTAATACAATATATAGAAATGTGTTCCAACATTAAGTATAAATGTGTTCCAATAATGTATAAAATTGTGTTCCAACAATGTATCAAATGTGCTCCATCAATGTATAGAATTCCAGATGATTTCTTGCTTACTATGTTGGCTCAAGAAGCATAGACATAAAAAATCGAAGTACATGAAAACAAACTGTGACAATCATTATTTGTCTAGTATTTTTAGAAACCTGCATTGACCATCATAAATAAATATTTTATTTAGTCAGATTGCCAAATCATAATTGCTATGCATAGAAACTTATGTATGCAGGCACAAAAATAATGTCTCTAAATGGACGCATCAATATTACATAGAAAACCATGCTTGCCGGAGATGTGGGGAGGGCGCCGTTGCCAGAGATGCAGGATGGGGCCGTGGTCGGTGAGGAAGAGGTGCCGTTGCTGTTGCCGTTGCCAGAGATGTTGGGGAAGGGGTCGGGGGCTCAGTGTCGTGGCCTGGGGGGGGGGGGGGGGGGGGGGGCTTGAAGCCATGTCACTGCCGCATCACCATTGAACGCGAGTGTGAAGCATAGAAATTTATCAAATGAGGAGAATAGAAAATCAATTTCTGACCAAGGCGTGTGCGACGTCATCTCGAGCTTCTCGGCTGCCTGCTCCTTTGGCTCCACGGCGTCGGGCACTCGGGCGGGCCATGGTGCTCCCAGCCACCGCTCTCCCTAGCGGCATACAAATCCTGCTTGCATGCATTGCGAGCTCTTCATTTCCTGCAAACACCTATTGATACACAAGACATAAAAAGTTCAATCAAAACTAGATAAAAAATTCATTGCACATCCAAGAAAATTCATTGCACATCCATATTGCACCTACATGGCCACCAGGAAATCCTGAGCAATCAGTGATGCCGCATTACCTGCAGCCACCAATAATGTATAGAAATGTGCTCCTATAATGCATGGAAATTTGTTCCAATAATGTATAAAAAGAAGCATGAATAACTAACGATATGCAGTTGCATACTGCTGTTCGATCAGATGCAGAACAAATCAATGATGATGGCAGAGCGATCTCGTGCTGGGGGAGGGTGACTGGCACAGAGACCGACTGGCGAGGGAGAAGCGCCACCGGGCGAGGGAGGAGCATGCCACACGCCAGTGCTGTTGCTGCGTCGGCGCTGCTTGGTGGCGCGTCGCGGCCGGAAGGTGGTGGAAATCAACACCATCCGGATAGCAAGGAAATCAGCTCCTGCGGATGCAAACCAATAATCATTCATCCAAGATAGAACAACAGCAGAGCATTTCATCGAGCACCAATAGGGCCGCAGTTACTAATCAAATCAAAGTCCAAGGATAGAGATCATCGTGCACCTCTTCCATGCAGTCAAGTACTCCTATGATTCATGATGGCCAACAATCCGTGCGCGGATCAAAAATAGGAGATGGGGTCAGGAAAGGAGGCTAACCTGCAGATCACGGGGACGTAGGTGCACAGGGGGGGCAGCGACATGAAATGGTTCAATGTGTAACAGATTGTGTGCGTCGCCAGCGCTGGGCCTCCAGCCACACAGGACAGACAGCGCCACCACAGTGGCTGCCTCAGGGGCGGATCCTCCTCCACGAAGATCGTGGTCACTGGCCGCCATACATCGCGAGGGTTCCCGCATCTGCGCTCTGAGGAGCTCCAAGCGGATCGAGGATGGCTGCCGCTCCACACCGCCGGTGGGGTGGCTTCTCTCCGCGAGGTCCACCCCCGGTGGGCTGGCTGCCTTAGCACTCCACGCGTGACGCCCTCGGCAGCCGGGCTGCCGTGTCCGCACCACGAGCTCCGGGCCTCAAGCAGGCCGGCCACCTCTCCACGAGATCTGCCCTCCTGTGAGCCGGCGGCCGTGTGTGCTCCACGACGCAAAAAAAACACAGGCCGTCCCTTTATGAAATCATCATAGACATTAAGCATGTATCAAAAAATTAGAGAAAACTATAAAATTGAATCATAGACCAAAAGCATGTATTAGCCCACTCGTGGCTCGCGTCGACCCCCGATGGTTGCTCGCCTAGCGCAGCCGGTAACACACTAACATGCCGCCGGTCCCCGCACCGCTGGGCCTCGTGCCGTCGGGCACTGCGCCAGCTGAGGGGAGGGCCCGCCGCCGCTCGAGTTGAGGGAGGTCGCCGGGGAAGGAGTTGTCGGGGGCACAGACGCCGTCGGTCGGAGGAACGGGTCTGCACTGCTGCAGAGCACGACGTGCCTATGGGTCGGGCTACGCCGTAGCCAGGGCCCGCCATGCCCGCGCATCTGGCCGCGCCGACACAGGGGACCACACGGCTGGGGAAGGGGCACCGGGATGCTGAAGCTGCCGCCACTGCCCAGAATCTCGCTGGCACCACCGATGGCCCGAGCTCGCCGCTGCCCACGCGAGCTGGATGGAGCGCCGCCGCCAGGGAAGGAGCGCCGCAGCAGCGCGTCATGGATGAGGTGTCGTCGGTGCACCATAACGTCGAGGAGGAGGGAGCCTGCAGCACGGCCACGTGAGGTCCCAGGAGCCGCCACCATCGCCGCTCGTGGCCATGGCTATCCTCAGAGGAGAGAGAAAGGGCGAATTCAAAATGAACGGGAGAGAGAGGAGGGGCTGAATGGAGAGAGATAGAGGATGAGTGCTGGAGGGGACGTATTTTTCTCTTTTTGTGACAGGAGCGGACCACATAGTGCGCTTAGTCTGGGTTGCTGGTTGGGTCAAACCAGATAGCCACAGTTTGAGCTGGGCTTTCATTAATTATTGAAGCCCTATGCTCTCAATAGCGCGCACACACATATCAGAAATACTCTTATGAAGCGGAGGGTAGCTGCCCTCCTGGGTGCGGTAGCTATCCGCCCGCTGCGCGTTTGGTTGCCTGCAGCGGCGCTCGGCCAGGCCCTCCGCATGCGAGATCGTTGGTTTGTTTGGTTGGCGCACAAATCGGACCTGGCTCATGCAATGCAAAAGTGAGCTCCCGGCCTGGCTCAGGTGGTGCGGAAATTTTTTGCGTTCCAACTCGGCCAGGCCCATGCGATGCAGAGCATGCATGCAAGCTGCGCATCTGTGAGAGGAAAAAGTAACTGGATGGCTTGCATGCGCTTAACCAAACAAGAGCCCACTGCAACCAGGCTACGGACGCACGGACAACCAAACAAAACGCGGTGCATGCGCTCGGCCCGGCTGCCGGGAGCCTGGCTCCTCTGGCACGAGCCTGGCTGACTCCATCACGAAACCAAACGCGCCCTAAAATGTCCAGACAGCTCTGGCTCCTATCTTCCGTCTCGGCTTTTTCGTCATTTGAGAAAATGCAGGACCACCGTTTCATCCTTTCTTCCTTGCACAGCCATCCAGGCGGGGCCCTTTTCCCTGACACCCTGACACCGAGTAGTACAAAAATTTTGTTTAGCAGCCTGGCTGCTAAATTTTTTGATTCTTACTTGCACGTAATATGAGTTATAATGGAAGCCAGCGATTAATGGACTTCGATGTTTGTTTATTTTTGATTTACACCGTCTACTTTGGGTTCACAGGACCACGCCGAACTGCTCTCTGTGCGCAGACAAAAGCAGGCGCATACATGCACAGCCACCCAGCCGATGCCCTCCCTGTATAGTTGGCCAATGGGCCGGCCCGGCTAGGCACGGCGCTGGACGGGCCAGGCACGGCCTGCAGGGTGTTGGGCTGGCACGGCACGCCGTGCCTTGTGTTTGGCCTTCGGCCCGAGCACAGCACTATAGGCCGAAAGCCGTGCCATGCCGGTCCGCTGAGCACGGCCAATTCTACAGGGCGGGCCAGCCCACAGCCCGCTGCCCTTAAAACACCTCAAACAGCAGATCTCATCCAACACTTCTCCATTTTCACGATCTCATTTCTCAAATCTCAATCAGTCACAATCAAAATTCATTATTTCACAGTCACAATGAACAAGTCATAAATAGATAAACTGATCGTCACAGATTTAAAAAATTTAACAAAAGCAACCAAATTCTAACATGAGCAACCAAAGGAAACAAAAGAAATAAGATAAATAAGTTGTGTGCAATACTGCCTTATTAAAAACCTTTCTAGGTAAAACTCACCAGGGAAAAAGAGTGCAGCACAACTCTTAATTAAGTCTTAATTGTTCAAAGGTCTCAGATATAGTCATACAGATACAGATAACAGATAACTCTCAAGTCTCACACTCTCACAATTCTCAAGTCTCACAAACACTAAGTACCAGCAGAAGCCACAGATGCAGATGTGCCAGCCCCACATGCATCTTCATCGAGATAGAGATTCTTGAAAGAGTCTTCCAACTCTTGGTTGTCTAGAGTATGTTGCAACCTTCTCTCTCCTAACTTCCAATCCTTTATGCAAGCCAGCATCTCCATAGTCTCAGGCAACAAGTGTTGTCGCCGCTCTTCAATTATCCTTCCTA
This sequence comes from Saccharum spontaneum, assembly GCA_022457205.1. Classification (NCBI taxonomy): domain Eukaryota; kingdom Viridiplantae; phylum Streptophyta; class Magnoliopsida; order Poales; family Poaceae; genus Saccharum; species Saccharum spontaneum. Next base: position 7,107,631 of record CM039604.1, read on the forward strand.
TCAAACTGAAACATAATTCTGAAGAGACAGTAGAAATAGGAATAGACATTGTTGCACTTCTTAACGTCACTCGTGTTAGGTTGTCATCCCCGACATGACACCAAGAGTGTGGTTGTATTATACTCATGTCATTTAACTAAATAAAGATATTATAGTATATATCCGCAAGCGCACAGATAAATACACCCATTGTAGCATTTCACCTAGGTTTTCCTAAATATCGTTATTTATAATTTTACCAAGGAAAGAAAAATTGAAACAGGACTATATAAATAGTTACAATGGCAGTAGAGGTAATCATTTGCACTTACTTAATAATAAATATCAAAACAACTAATCACTTATCATGAAAGGGGTAAGACAAATAAGATAAATGATAAATGATAATCATGGGTATTCCAGAGACAAGAGGGAGTTAACATTATTCAAGTCAAGTAGTCATGAAGATTAATTTAGAGATGTAAATCATAAGTATTTCTTATTCAATCAGTCTATTAATCAATCTAGCTATACACAATCATCTATGATATAATCAACATGTGAATAAGGAACATTACAGTGAGAAAAGTCAAGAACAGAGTAATGATCTCTTCCCTGTAACTGTGTTCTACTAAGTTCTATACTCGAGGAGTGGACTACAAAGGACTCAACAGGAATATCGCACCCGCGATCTACCACATGGCCCGGAGCATAGAGTGCATTCGCAGACAAACATAATCTAAGCACAGCGCCTACAATATGCCAGCCACTCAATCTATCCAGAATTGGATCAAACTTTCTATGAACATATTCATAAAATCTCTACTAATCATATTCATATCAAGATGTAGAACAAGAACAATCTCAAGAACAAAATAAAGTTGAAATATAGAAATATATTGAAGTAGCATAAAGTCGAATGATGATTACAATGAAATTATCAAGTCTCTGACGAATGATCCTGATCCCAAGCAGTTGCTTGCCTCTACTTGAATCAATCTAGACTAAACTCTAAACTTGAACTAGAATTCTAACTCTCTTTCTCTCTAGAAACCCTAACTTCTGGCCTTGCCTTCACAAATGAGGAATAGATGGTCTAATTCTTCAATTGATTCCTTAAGAGGAGATCCTGGGAGCTGTTTATATAGCCCAGGGTGTTGAACCACAGCCCTTGGATCAAACCAACCTTGGCGTGGGGTTTAGATGCATCCTTAGAGGTGGTATAGGTAGCTTGTAAGAGAAGGAGCCGAGGCGGCGCAGGAGAGGGCTGGTCGGCCCCACCTGGCGGCGGGTTGACTCTTTGTCGCCTCGTGGAGTCGGTTTAGGTCTTCTAAAATCCCTATCTGCATCCGTGACGTGGAGATTAGGCCGATTGCTTCGGTTTCTTCCTTTGGAAGGAGATTAGTTCTGTATTATGCAGCTTAGCCCCTGAAAAACATAGAATCACCAAAACTCATGGAATTTGTTAGTTTAAACCTCTAAACCTACTGTGGTGATCCTTTTTATCATTTATTCCTCTTATGTTGACGGTTTAAAATGATAGTTAATTACCATCAACAGACATAATATATCTAATCATTATAGATAGCATTAGATCTAGCAGATAAAATATGCTTACACATTTTACAGGTAGCTTTAGTGCATATTTCCTTACCATTCATAGCCTCATAAATCTCATCAAAATCAGCCCACACAACAGATTTGCACTTACCAGTACCAGCACTAGAAGAAGTGTTACCAACAACCGATGGAGAAGAGTCGTTGGAGCAGACCGGGGTCCCAGTCGCCGTTGTCCCTTCTCCACCGTCGCCGTCCAGATCGATCGGAGCAGCAGGGCCGCCACCGACATCGATACCGAACAAGGTAGCAATGTCGTCACGAGTGTCATCGTCGTCCTCTGGGGCCAGGCCTGCCATGATGAGATCGCCGTTATCGGTCAGCAGCCACACGATCTCGTCATCAGCACTAGCTGTGGCGCCCTCGACCGCGGCCTCTCCAGCACCGTTCCTCAACGGTGCACGGGGCAACCTTGGTCGCTCTATGCCGCAGCTAGAGGACGACGCATCAGCCACCAACCTACGCAAAAGAGATGGAAGAGGAGAAGAATAGATCAGAACAGATCAGAATCAGAAAACATGGAAGAGTAGGGTTAGGGTTAGGGTTGTACTTGTACCTACGCAACTGGAGCCTGATACCGGAGAAGACGACGGCCACCCAAAGAACACAACACACTGGTAAGAAGGACGGCAAGCGGCGGAGGAGGGACATATGGGGACACGAACTCACATAATCATCGAGACCGAGGGGAGATAGTGACAAGGTGAAGGGATTAGGAAGGAGGAGTATGGAGCGGCTCGCCGGCGGCAGGCGGATCAAGGTCACCGGAGACGGGGAGGTCGGATGCCACCAGCAGAAGACGGCGAGGCCAAAAGCGGAGCGATGGAGTGGAGGCTGGAAATGAATTAGGGTTCACGATGAGAGGCAGGGGTCGCTGCGACCCCTCGTTTATATACGAGGGGGAGGCGTGGAGGCAGCAGTGGGCCGACTGGCAGGCTGCGTGGCGTGGGGCAGGGGGTGGGGGAAAGGCCAGGTCATTGCCGGGCTGACCGTTGTAGGCCGGGCCGTGCCGTGCCAGCCCACGGGCTTGAGTGGTGGCCCAGGCACGACCTGCACCCTTGGGTCAGGCCGGCCCGGGCCCGCTAACCATCGGGCCGTGCCGTGCTTGGGCCGGACAAAAAAAGCGGGCTTCGGACCGGGTCACCGTGCCTCGGGCTGCATGGACATATATACATCCCTGACACCGCGCCAATCAATTTTTTTGCGAGCAGATAAAAGGAGGTGCATGTACTCTCTCCTTCCCAAACTAACTGTCGTTTTGGGTTTATGTGCCTCAAGTTTGACTTGATTCGTAGAAAATACGTGTAATATTTATATCTCTAAATAAATTTGTTAAAAACTAGATTCAAAGATCTTTCTGATAATACTAATTATGTACCATAAATATTAATATTTTTAAAATATATTCAATCAAAGTTGTTTCTCAAGAAGCCAAATTGATAGTTACTTTGGGACGAAGTAGTACGTGTCAAAATGGCCACGGGTGGAACATCTGGTTACCATATTTTATCTCTCCCCATTTTGTGATTACAAAACTTTGAATGGCCATAGATTCTTAATAGTTCATCATTTTTATGATCTATTTGCACTATAATATTTTTTGGAATTAAATTTATAAAACAAGATCCCTTTCTACTATGTTTTAATGAAATATTATTTTTATGATAGTTCTAGTATTTAAATAATAGTATTTAAAACAAGGAATACAAAAAGTGAGAGCTAATGTTTCGGGTGCTCCTTGTATTCCTTTATTTAGGAACAGGCTGCTGACCTTGTGTTAGCTTTTGCTGAACCAGATGATAGCAAGCTAGTAAAAAATAGTCAAGGTCATAGATGAAAACTAATGACGTACTCGCTCCGTCAACAAAAATAAATACAATTTTCGTTTTTCAAAAAATTAAATGCTTCCAAATTATCAAAGTCATATAAAAAAATACTAACATTTATGATGGAATAAAATTGATCCGCCAAACCCGTCTAATTAATCAATAGTCGAAGCAGGATTTTTCCGCTTGAGAACCCGTGCTCTGGGTGACCAGAGCTGCAAACAAACAATGTGACACAGCTAGCATCTCGTGAACTACCCTGCAGGCTTACAGCCATCGCAGAACGCACTCACATTGGTGTGGAGAAGCAATCCAAACACATGGACACTATTCTTTTCTTCAAAGGAAATATAGTTATGTGAGATCTTGTTTTGTAGATAAGACCATAAAAATGTTATGGTGAAAACAGATTACATGTCCAATATATGGTTAAGAAACTAAAAACATTTGACGCTTGATTAAGTACAAGTTTCGAACTCTGTGCATGCAAACAACCTTTTTCAGCAGTACAGAGTGCATGCGGCTCCCGTGTATTGCTGCATGCGGCTTGAATGCTTTTTTTAGCTGGAGAAGAGAAGGATGGTCCCAATTGCATGCGTCTTGCCTAAAACCGAACTGAGCAAAAGTGCAGAGAAGCTGGCATCGTACTACTATGCCGTTTATAGTGAACGATCTTCGTCCATCCGATTGCGTTCCCAATTGCCAACAATCGAGAAGCTTCCAGCGGGATATATCGTACTAGATCTTGCTCCATCCGTGCAAAAAAGAGTGATGTTTTATAATTTCAGACATCTTGTTTAATCATCCGTCTTATTCAAATTTTTTATATAAATATTATTTATTTTGTTATGACTTATTTTATTATTAGAGATACTTTAATAATGATTTATTTATTTTATAATTTACACAAAATTTTTAAATAAGATGAACTGTCAAACACGATGTCTAAATGTAAAAAACGTCACTCTTTTTGGAACGAAGGGAGTACGTCTGCAAAGAGACTGGTACGGTCTATAGTAGCTTGCCGGAGTGCGCTGCGCATTGCCTTCGCGGAGGCTGCAGCAAGGAGTAAGACACCGCGCTTTTCTCTAGTTCATAGATGGAGATCATCATGAGGATGTTCTACATAATTAATCATGCCTGTATCGACATATACTATACATAAAGGCTCATCTATGATGGTTTATTTTTTAAGTGCTATTTTCTATGGTTTACAGAACTGCAATATATGAATATATAGTAACTGCTCCATAAACCGTGAGAACAGTGCCTAGCAGGAGCTATCAAGTCCCTGCGATCTTCAAGTCCTAATGAATGAAACTAATGAGAACTGTTGTATTACAAGAGAATTCTTATGCGCTATTTCTATATCTGTATTCAATAAATTTGGTCAAACCTAATATGATTTGATTTAGGATGAAATTAGAATGATATTTTTGGCCGAGGCAGTATTATTTCTATCACGGGTTCCCAGACTTGACAACAGATCGAGCTGTAATGTGCCTCCCTGCGAGACTCGTTCAACCTGAAACAGATGGAAAGGAGAAAAAAAGGTCAATTTTCGACTGTGCTAACAGAAAACCAAGTCAATTTGACCACAGCAGGTGCATTTTAATTTTATATCTTAGGCCTCCTTTGGCTCACGGGTGAAACATAGGAGAAACGGAGGAATTCATTCCTATGGATTTGCTGACGTCATCACTCGTTTGGGAACGTGTATGTTTGGGAACGTGTAGGAGAAATGGAGGAATCCATTCCTTTGGATTCGTTCCCTCAGCACAACATAGGAAAAAAACATCTAGTTCGAGCTCATGGATTGGTGGAAGTCCGAGGCAAACCTCATGAGAACGGCCTCCTCGGCTGCGGGCTCGGTGCCGGCCTCTGGCGACGGCGTCGACGACCTCTCGGAGCGTGGCACCAGGGAGCACAAGGCCTGTGAGGGACATGACCTCATGGAGCACGGCGAGCAAGGCAGAGGTGACGGCGGCGCCGGCGTGGTCGGAGCGGACAGCATCGAGGAAGGGCCGCAGCAGTCGTTCCTTCTTCTTCCTCTAGTCCACGGGCGCCTGCTCGGGCTGCAACCCCAGTGAGCACGGCGCAGATGTTAATGAATTAGGCAATTTCTAGATTAAAAGCATGATTAAATCTAGAACATAAATCATGATAAATATAAGAACTAGATTAAACATGTATGGCATACTAGTATAGCAGATCAGCATATTCCACAGCATCAACATGACAAGCATTGATAGTCCAACAGATAGATTAGATTGTACGAACGTCAAAATTAGATCAAGAGAAATATACCTTTCAGTTGTAGTAGTAGTAGATGGTGTTGAAGATGTAGCTGGCGATGGTGATAGAGCGAGATCGCTGATGTCGATGTCGTCGATGTTGAAGTCGTCGTTAAAGTCGTCGATGAGAGGCGGAGGAGTATTCTTGATGACGACCCCGCGAGCTTTAGCACGACGAAGCCGACGCGCCGATGCACCCTTCAGAAGACGAGCCGTTGTAGAAGGTTTGGGAGCAGTCGCGCGAAGAACGCTTCCCAAAAACCTTATTCGTCTTCTCCCGGTGCAGGATCGCAAAGACGAGGGTTCCGGAGACCTGCTCACCCGGTCGCTGGTGCACGCAAGCGATCGGACTGGAGTAGCTACAGCGGCGGCGCAATAGCGAGTAGAGGCAAAAACCCTAGGATTAACTGGATGCGTTTTGGCGTGGCCGGCAGGTTGCTTATATAGTCCTGTCCATGTCGCAATCATGATCTAAATTGATTTAGGACTCTTAGTTTATAACCGATTAGGACTCATGCAACTTGAAGGACAAGAAACCAAAAACGAAAACAGCAAAAGGAGACCGTGCTCCCGCAAGGCGAGGAGCCAGATTTCGGCGGACCATTCATGCAGGTGCCGCGCACCCGCGCCCTTCGCCCCGCCCCGCCCCGCCCCGCCCGGCCCGGCCCGCCGAGGCGAGGCGAGGCGAGCGAGCGCGCGTGTGGACTTCTCTTACTCCTCACACTAGACTTGAGGAAGTGGGGAGGACTTCCATATTTAAGTATGACTACCTCCACTTCCACAAGCAAGGTGGTACTAAAGAGTTCCCACATCCCCTCTTGCTCACATGAATGGGCCTTTGAGATTTATTAGGAATTTCACATTTGGTTATTGGGCCAAGCCCATATAAATTCCAACAATCCCCCACCAGATCTCAAATACCCATTTAGAGATTTGCCTGTTCTCACTACTGTTTGATATACCAGTGTTTCGGCAGAGACTGTGAAGTTGAACTTCCGCCTAGAATCTCAAGCTACACTCATCCACAACTTGAACAATGGACTATGCCTTGAATTGCAAGTTTTGTGTGAATAAACTTTGCTCAAAATCAAACTAGTACTTGGCTACTAATAGCCTTACTCCGTGGGTGGAGCATATACGTCGTACTCCCTGGTCTCTTCATGATCTTACTAGAGACCACCCAAGTCTCATAGACTGCGACGTTCTACAGTCAAAATCATATAGGCATGTTCTTTCAAGAATGCTCTGTAGGACAACATCTTCGCTTGTTAAAGCCAATAAAACATGTTAAGGCATTAGCCAACCTACCATACAGTGCCTCAACGCTTTGAGAGTATTGCATCTTCACATAGAGAGGGTTATAATTATACTCTCCTCAGTTTACCAATAGTTTATTCTTCCCAGATCCTAAGTCACGGGATCTCCGATCAAAAAGGTTGGGTTACTACTACTGTAAACTCATATGGGTCTCAAACCCATCTCCCTTGATGCTATTTCTATTACATTCCGTGATAGTCCTTTGGTAAAAGGATCTGCCAGGTTCTTGTCTGTTTGCACATAAGCCACAGTGATTACTCCGGAGTTTCTCAACTTCCTGACAGACTTCAAACGTCTTTTAACGTGTCTTGTTGACTTCGCATTATCCTTAGAACTATTTACTTTAGTGATCACTGTTTGGTTATCACAGTTCATAAGGATAGCCGGTATTGGTTTTTCAACCACCGGCAAGTCTGACAAGAGCTCACGCAGCCACTCTGCCTCTGCAGAAGCTGTATCCAAAGCAATAAGTTCTGCTTCCATGGTAGATTTAGTCAAAATAGTCTGTTTACTAGACCTCCATGACACTACGCCACCTCGAAGAGTAAACACATACCCACTAGTAGCATAGATTTGATCAATATCAGAAATCTAGTTCGCATCACTATATCCCTCTAGCACAGCTGGGTGCCCAGAATAGTGAATCCCAAAACCCATTGTACCTTTGAGATAATGCAAGACCCTCTCAAGTGCATGCCAATGATTTTCACCCGAATTGGACATGTACCTACTCAACTTGCACACGGCAAAAGAGATATCTGGTCTGGTTGCACTAGCTAGATACATGAGTGAACCAATTATCTGAGAATATCTCAATTGATCTCTAGCAATCTTCTTATTCTTTCTCAATGTCACACTAGGATCATAAGGTGTTGAAGTAGGCTTGCTATCCATAAAGCCAAAACGGTTCAAGACCTTCTCAACATAGTGAGATTGTGACAAGGTAATCCCACTATCTTTCTTAATCAGCTTAATGTTTAGAATTACATCAGCTTCTCCTAGATCTTTCATGTCAAAACTCTTTGACAAAAAAGACTTGACCTCATTAATAATATCAATGTTTGTTCCAAAGATTAGAATATCATCAACATATAAACATAATATAACAGATTGGCCCCCACCATGTCGATAATACACACACCTATCAGCTTCATTAACAGCAAAGCCCGCACCAGTTAAAGTAGTCTCAAACTTCTCATGCCATTATTTAGGTGCTTGTTTTAAGCCATACAAAGACTTTAGTAATTTACACACCTTCTGCTCTTCACCTTTTACCATAAATCCATCTGGCTAATCCATATAAATCTCCTCATCCAACTCTCCATTAAGGAAAGCTGTCTTCACGTCCATTTGATGAACGAGAAGACCATACGAGGCAGCCAGAGAAAGTAGCACTCGAATAGTGGTCATTCTAGCAACAGGTGAATAAGTATCAAAGAAATCCTCGCCTTCCTTCTGGGTATAACCCTTAGCCACAAGCCGAGCCTTGTACTTGTCAATAGTACCATCAGGCCTAAGCTTGTTTTTGAACACCCACTTACATCCAATTGGTTTACAACCAAAAGGTAGTTCAGATAACTCCCAAGTTCTATTAGAAAGAATTGAGTCCATCTCACTACGAACAACTTCTTTCCAATCATCTGCATCTGGAGATGCATATGCCTCTGTAATAGAAGTAGGAATATCGTCCACAAGATACACAATGAAATCATCACCAAAGGATTTTGCAATCCTTCGTCTCTTGTTCCTCGCAGGAACTTCATTGTCATTCTCCTCAAAGACTTCTTCAGGTGGTTGCTCAAATGATTCAATAGAAGACTCAATAGGTACCGTAAAATCAGGAGCTATCTCAGAGGAAAATCTAGCATTGCTACACATATCTTTCATAGGGAATATATTTTCAAAAAATGTAGCATCACGAGATTCAAATATTGTGTCAACATGCATATCAGGAACTTCATATTTTACTACTAAAAATCTATAGGCAATGCTATGGTGAGCATATCCTAGAAAGACATAATCCACAGTCTTCGGTCTAAGCTTACGCTTCTTAGAAATTGGAACATTGACTTTCGCCAAACATCCCCACGTGCGCAAGTATGAAAGTGATGGTTTCCTTCCAATCCAATTCTCATATGGAGTTGTCTCTTTATTTCTGTTTGGAATTCTATTCAGGACATGACTCGCAGTCAATAGAGCTTCCCCCCACCATGCCTTAGATAGACCAGCAGTGTCTAACATGGCGTTCACCAAATCAGTCAGCGTGCGGTTTTTCCTCTCGGCAATCCCGTTAGATTCGGGCGAATAGGGAGTTGTCCTCTCATGAATAATACCATGTTCCGCACAGAACTCATCAAATAATATAGAAAAATATTCACCACCACGATCTGACCTTAGATGTTTAATTTTTCTCTCTAGTTGATTTTCAACTTCAGCCTTATAGATTTTAAAGTAGTCTAGCGTTTCATCTTTAGTTTTAAGCAAGTAAACATAGCAAAATCTAGTTGCATCATCAATTAAAGTCATGAAATATTTCTTTCCACCTTTTGTCAACACACCATTCATCTCGCAAAGATCAGAATGTATGAGTTCTAGAGGTGCCAAGTTTCTCTCCTCTGCTGCCCTATGAGGCTTTCGAGGTTGCTTAGATTGCACACAGCTATGACACTTAGAACCCTTGATAATAGTGAGATCTGGAATTAAATTCAGACTAGACAAACGTGACATCAATCCAAAGTTAACATGACATAAGCGAGAATGCCAAACACTCGAATTATCATTAATCGTGCCACAAATATGATTCACTGACTTATTACAAAAATCTGCCAAAGATAGGCGGAACAAGCCTCCGCAATCATAGTCTTTACCAATAAATTGTCCATACTTAGACATGAATACTTTATTAGACTCTAACACTACCTTAAACCCATCTCTCAATAGAAGGGAGACGCTAACAAGGTTCTTGCGAATAGTAGGGACATGTTGTACGTTCTTTAGCTGCACGATCTTTCCCGAAGTAAACTTCAGATCTACCGTGCCAACACCACGAACAGAAGCATGTGACCCATTCCCCATCAGGACGGAGGAACCTTGGAGCCCCTGGTAAGAAGAAAACAAAGAGATATTAGCACACACGTGAATATTAGCACTTATATCAACCCACCAACTTGGAGATTGAAACACTAAAAGTACAGTAGGAAAATTACCATACCCGTCATCAGCACTGCTAGCAGTCACGAGGTGAATTTTCTTTTTCTCTTTCTTGTCCGCTCGCTCCGGATAATCTTTAGCAAAATGACCAAGCTCTCCACACGCAAAGCAAGGTAGCTCTGCTTTGTCTTTCTTCTTCTTGAAGGCAGTAATTTGTTTGGCATTGAAAGCAGGTTGCTTAGGCTTTCCCTTGTTCTTGCCATGGTTTCTCTGGACAAAGTGGGCGCTAGATTTTTCCTCGTTCCCCTTCTCAATGTTATCTTTAGCCCGAGCTTTTTCCTCGACATCAAGAGATGCTATCAGGTTTTCAACTGATATTTTCTGTCTCTTGTGTTTGAGACTTGTGGTGAAATTCCTCCATGAAGAAGGCAATTTAGCAATAATGCACCCAGCCACAAACTCATCGGGTAAGACACATTTAAGGAGTTCAAGTTCCTTAGTCAGGCGCTGGATCTCATGAGCTTGCTCGACTACTGATTTGTTAGCAACCATCTTGTAGTCATTAAAGCTCTCCATGGTATACAGCTCTTTGCCTGCATCTGAAGCACCATAAGTAGCATTCAGATGATCCCATAAAGCCTTTGCGTCTCTTAAGTGCATCATAGTATCAAATAGATAATCTGAAAGCACATTACGCACGGCTCCCACAAAGATATCATTAGCTTTCTGGAATTTTCTCTGATCTTCATCAGAGATGTTTCCCTCAGGCATGCCATCTTTGACCCAGGAAACTTTCATGGCAGTAAGCCAATCAGTGACCTTGACAGACCACCTTTTAAAATACGCACCAGAAAACTTTTCCGGCCTCAGCGCGTCAACAAAACTAGCCATAGATAATTCTGGAAATAGCCTATAATAAGGTTTTTGGATTGTTAACGAATTAGGCAATTTCCAGATTAAAAGCATGATTAAATCTAGAACATAAATCATGATAAATATAAGAACTAGATTAAACATGTATGGCATACTAGTATAGCAGATCAGCATATTCCACAGCATCAACATGACAAGCATTGATAGTCCAGCAGATAGATTAGATTGTACGAACGTCAAAATTAGATCAAGAGAATTATACCTTTCAGTTGTAATAGTAGTAGATGGTGTTGAAGATGTAGCTGGCGGTGGTGATAGAGCGAGATCGCTGGTGTCGATGTCGTCGATGTTGAAGTCGTCGTCAAAGTTGTCGATGAGAGGCGGAGGAGTATTCTTGATGACGACCCCGCGAGCTTTAGCACGACGAAGCTGACGCGCCGATGCACCCTTCGGAAGACGAGCCGTTGTTGAAGGTTTGGGAGCAGTCGCGCGAAGAACGCTTCCCAAAAACCTTATTCGTCTTCTCCCGGTGCAGGATCGCAAAGACGAGGGTTCCGGAGACCTGCTCACCCGGTCGCTGGTGCACGCAAGCGATCGGACTGGAGTAGCTACAGCGGCGGCGCAATAGAGAGTAGAGGCAAAAACCCTAGGATTAACTGGATGCGTTTTGGCGTGGCCGGCAGGTTGCTTATATAGTCCTGTCCAACCAATCTCGTGTCGCGATCACGATCTAAATTGATTTAGGACTCTTAGTTTGTAACTAATTAGGACTCATGCAACTTGAAGGCCAAGAAACCAACAACAGCAAAAGGAGACCGTGCTCCCGCAAGGCGAGGAGCCGGATTTCGGCGGACCTTCACGCAGGTGCCGCGCACCCGCGCCCTTCGCCCCGCCCGGCCCGGCCCGGCGAGGCGAGGCGAGCGAGCGCGTGTGGACTTCTCTTACTCCTCCTCACACTAGATTTGAGGAAGTGGGGAGGACTTCCATATTTAAGTATGACTACCTCCACTTCCACAAGCAAGGTGGTACTAAAGAGTTCCCACATCCCCTATTGCTCACATGAATGGGCCTTTGAGATTTATTAGGAATTTCACAATTGGTTATTGGGCCAAGCCCATATAAATTCCAACAGCAGACGCCCGCCCTCCCTCTCCTCTGACTTCTTCCGCCGCCAGGGCCAGCCGATGAGCATATCCGCCACCAGCCCACCTGAGCCAGCCTCCGCGGCAGCGCAGTGAGCAGATCCGCCACCAGCCCACCCGGGCCAGCCTTGGCGGCGGTGCAGTGAGCAGCTCCACCACCAGGGACGGCCACGGAGCAAAGGGTCGGATGTGGAGGGGGCGCTGGAGGAGGGGGCCAGAGTGGAGGGGGCGCAGGAGAAGGGAGCCGCGATGGAGGGGGCGCTGGACGAGACGCGACGAAGCGGAGGGAGACTCGAAGGAATGGAAACAGTTCCACAGGAAAAGGAAGTTCGGTTCCTAGATTTTTCCTTTGCTTGACCCGTGAGCCAAAGGAGGCCTTAGAAAATTGCGCAACAGTTCAAAAAACAGAACTGATCAAGCAGGGCAGTGATTTAAGCAAAACCAAGGCGAACAAATTCCACAACAGAAAAATGATAAGGTTTTTGCAGAAGATGGCGAAATAAGGCAATTCAAGTCCACAAAATTGTAATCCACATATTTGAATTACACTTGAGTCAATGTCTTTCTCTGGTTAAACATTTTCGTTCAAACAATCATTGCAACATGCCATACTGATCTATGAGTTCAAATTAACAACTATTTTGGCAGCAAACAGAGGCAATAATGTAATTGTGAATTCCAGTCCCCGAGAATCCTTGATCTTTTAGACCGCACACAATCTTCAATTTTGCTTGTCTATAATTTCTCTCTTGGTATTACACTTGCCAAACTTTGCTGTTCAAGAATGCTAGAGAACATGTAATTCTCACAAGACAAGACCATGCAGATCGTCTACTTTTAAAGATACTTATACTACACATGTCCTGCATGGTACGGGTGCTCGTATTTTTCTGAATTTATTCCAGGATTTAACGGCACTATACTTTCAGTGGTAGGCGACTTTTCCGTCGACAGCGTGGCACCCATGGTGACTTCGTGAATCTCGTGATCTGCTGGCTCAATCTTTCAGAGGTACACATAGGTGTAGGTTTGCGTATGTGTATTTATAGGGGTGAGTGTGTACGCGTGCTGTGGGCATCTACGTTGTACTATGTAATTCTTTAAAAAATACACCTTTGAAGCCTAACGTTGCTTGAGATCTATGTCATATTAGAGCAACTCCAACAGACTACCTAAACATACTACTTATCTATACTGCATATAGCCCTGGGCATAATTAACCGAAGACCGAACTAAACTAACCGAGACCAAGACCGAAGTGACCGAGACCAAAAATTTCAGTCACAAGTTCGGTCTTCAATTTGAAGTAACCGAACTAACCTAACTTAATTCGGTCATTACCCTCGGGTAACCGAACTAACCGAATTAACCGAACATTTGAATTTTGTTGACATAATATGTAATTTAGACTATTATTGGTGATATAATATTTATTCTAGTGGGTTTATATCAACCATCACTCTTATCACTATGTTTAATCTATATTTTGTATTGTATTTTTGCCTTAAAATAGAAAAAATATTGGTAAAATTTGCTACAAATTACAATATTTAGTAGTTGTTTTGTGAAGTTCGGTCATGACTGAGACCGAACCGAACTAATCGAGACCGAACTTGCTCGGTCCTGAGTTTTGAAACTAACCGATCGGTCTCCATTTTTAGATGACTGAACTTTCGAAATGACCGAAGACCGAGACCGATCAGTTCGGTCAGACCGAACGCCCAGGGCTAACTGCATATGGATAGAGGAGGTTAAAAACGCATTTCAGCAAGCTACCTATCAGACTACCCAAATTATAGTAGGCTCAATAAATTCCTCCTCCCATTACCTACTTTTGTTGGGTTGCTCAAAAAAACTACTTTTGTTGGGCCAACACATGGACACCTATTATTTTCCGCTCAGTGGTTTCTTCTCTGTGCGCGACCGTGTGGTTTCTTCCTCGCCGTCACCCTGAGTGGGAGCCTCACCGGCCCCCTTCCGCCACCGCCACCGCCGTTCACGGGTCTGGCGAGGCTGGATCCGGCCACCACTGTCTCTATCCGCCATGGCGACCTACCTTGGGTGTGGCGCCTCTGCCACCAGCGCTGTGCCCTGCCCCCAGCGTGGGCTCCTGCGGGCTGAGCTCCCCGGTGTGGTGGCCAGCCCCCGATGCGGGCTCCTGCAGGCAGAGCTCCCCAGCGCGTGACCTGCCCCCTGCGTGTGGCCTCCTCCCCCGTGCGTGGCCTGCTTGAGTAGTATAAAAATAGGTGTGGCTAACCAATCAGACAAATAGAGTCTGTTTTAGATAGTCCAAATATCCAAAGAAGAAAGCATGATCACCAGAATATGAAAGAGACAGAAAGTTGAGGACCGCTTAACTATTTATAGCCTAAACTTTCGTTGGCAAACTTAGTGCGCCATAAAATATATTGAAATAATATTTTTTAAATGTTTTTTAAAAGAAGTCAGATGTTACAATTCATGGTTGACTGCCCCCTCCATTTCTTTTCTCCTTTCCGGCCGTTCACTTTGAGCGTCTTGTTAAAGAAATGTTTGAGCCCCATTCAGTGTATTTCGTCAACTACCTCAATTTGTTTGGCGCTCAAACTAATTCTCTTTTGTGAAAACAAAATCTCCAAATTTGCTTGGTCAAACCCCAAAAGAAAGCAACAAGCCAGGGCGAGCACTGTAGCCATTCATTACACTCCACATGCAGTTTTGACCCATTCTTTCCCGCTCTCAAGCCACCGCCGCCGTGCATTGCGCACCGTCCCCGCCGAACCAGAGGCGCGTCGGCGTCCACCACCGCCGAACCAGAGGCGTGTCGGCATCCACCGACGCCATGCATTGCGCGCTGTCCCCACTGAACCATAGGCGCGTCGGTGCCCACGCCGACGCCGATGCCAACCATGTCCAGCCAGGCTCGACCCCCTTGGCTGAAGAAGCTGAAGCGAATCATCGGACGACGTCTCCGCTCGGGAAGCCTCAGCACTGAGGCTGTGCGCCAACTCTGCAACAAGGTGCTCCCATCGATCCAAAGGCATTCCAAACTGCCGGCCGTTTCGGCAGCAACGGATGTGTGGAGGGCTGACCACCGACCATCATGGGAGCTGGAGCACTTTATCGAAAGTGCTTTCGCTCCGGAGACCTCAGCCCTGAGGACGCACTCGATCTGTTTGAGGAATTGCTTCCCCAAGCGAGGCCTGGCTCCGTTTGCGCCCTCAACCAGCTCCTCACCACCGTTGCTCTTTCCCCAGTCTCCTCCACCATGCGCGAGGCCCTGCGCTCGCCGTGTCCATGTTCAACCGCATGGCCCGAGCAGCCAAGAAGGTGGCTCCAACTACAGCTACCTACGGCATCCTCATCAGTTGCTATTGCAATGCGGGCCGCTTGAACCTCGGCTTCACTGCATTGGGCCAAATCTTTAAGATGGGACTCAGGGCAAATACCATCACCTTCGCGCCCCTGCTCAGTACCCTCTGCGCTAAGAAGAGGACGAGTGATGCAACGAATATTGTGCTCAGGTGGATGCCAGAGCTCGGCTGCACCCCCGATGTCTTCTCCAACAACACACTTCTCAAAGGGCTATGTGCTGAGAATAAATGTGAAGAGGCTGTCGAGCTTATCCACATGATGGCTGAAGATGGAGACAACTGCCTACCTAATGTGGTGTCTTATAACACTGTAATCCATGGTTTCTTTAAAGAAGGCAAGGTGGGGAAAGCTTACACCCTGTTTCGTGAAATGCTTGATCATGGGATCCCACCAAATGTTGTGACTTGCAGCTCAATCATTGATGGCCTATGCAAGGTTCACGCAATTGACAAGGCTGAGGAGGTCCTTCAGCAGATGTTTGACGAACATATTAAGCCAACCTGCACCACTTATAACAGTATGATCCATGGATACCTCTCTTTGGGAAAATGGAAAGAGGCCGTCAGAATTCTCAAAGAAATGTCCAGAGATGGGCAACGGCCAAATGTTGTTACTTACAATACGTTGATACACTATCTTTGTAAATCTGGAGAGCACGCAGAAGCTAGACAGATTTTTAATTCTATGATTCAGAGCGGTGAAAACCAACGTGTTGCCACCTATGGAAGTCTGCTTCATGGGTACGCTACCAAAGGAGATCTTGTTGAAATGAATAATCTCATAGGTTTGATGGTACAAAACGGAATGCGACCTAATCATCATATCTTTTTCGCGAACATGCATTGCATGTATATCATTAAGAAGAAGTTTAGAATTTGTTACAAAGTTGCACAAGGATCGGCCTAGAATGTGAGTGGCACGCTATGGCCGATCATTGTATAACTTGAACAAGACAGAACCGCAAATACACGAGTAGACGTGAAATTACAAGGTAAATAAAAGCGCGACATGAGCAGGGCTGTACTCAAGCAGTCATTCCAGCCCAAAGCGCAGCGAGTTGTGAGAAACCCGCAAGCAACCAACGATCGGCCTCCTCCGCGATCACGACGACTAGTGTGGCGGGCGAGCGCGCCGGACCATGAAAGACTCTCAGGTTCCTTTCCTTACAGGTACACCAAGCCACCAAGATTACTAGGGACTCGTTGTGGACTTTGGTTTCTTGGAGACAAAGCAGCAACACACGTTCAGAAAGCATGACAATCCGAACGACAGAGCGACAGGCACACGAGTTTAATCCGCGTACGTTCCAGCATAAAAGCTTTTCTGGATCCATAGGGAATCTAGGCGACACAACAGGGGAGCGCACTAACTGGTAGCGCGTCTCGACCCAAACCGTTTCCGCGCCGGGAACAGTTCACGCATTGCCTCCTTCTTGGACGAAGACAGTGCGCCCCCAAAAGTTTCCTTGAATCTGCGTGCCCCTGATTCATCGGACGACGGCGGTGGGTCGTACTTCCCAAACTTCTTCAGCATAACACGTGTTGCCTGGACCTCTGGGTTGGAGGCTTTAGGCTTGTCAGCAAGGCGTAGACTACGCCTAGGAACAATGCTGTAATCCGGCTCCTAGGACACCCGCAGCTTGGGGCGCGACGTGAGGATCGGCGTCTCAATGTTTGTTGAAATCGAGGAAATGAAATCATCAACCGCATCAAGAGCCCCCATAGCGGGGCAAGGAGCAGAACCAACAGTCGCTGTTGCATGGGCAACAGGAAGATCCACAGAATTTTGAGGCGCCACGGCGGGGGCACCAGCGTCCGCACCGGGGTCAACAGCAGCAGGTAGTTGAGGCTTAGCAGCACCATCAGTCTTTGTTGCATGGACATCAGGAAGATCTTTAGAATTTCCAGGCGCCACAGCGGGGGTACCAGCGTCCACGCCGGGGGCATCAGCAGCAAGCAGTTGAGGCTCGTTGTTTTCCAGGGGCGTGTGCACCACCGACGTCAGTGCCAGTGCCTGCACTGCCACAACCGCGGCAGTCGCTGGGACCGTGCAAGAGTCCACAGCAGTGGGCGAATCAGCCGAAGTATTTCCGGGCGCAGCAAACGACGACGCCGCCCGGGGTGCCAAAGCCTCTTGCGCAGCAGGTAAGACCTGAAGGCACGCGGCGACGGTAGGTAGCGGCCCACTCCCCCGAGCGCCTGGGCTGGCATCGAAATGGGCTCCCACAAAGCCAGATGCCCCAATAGACTGAGCCGTGCGAGCCGGAACCAACTCAGGCGAATGTAGGCCCATAGCCCCGATGAGCGGCGTAGTCGGAGCCGGCAGATCTGAATCAAATCTTGGGGCAGGTGAGATGTCAACATCGCGGGCGAGGAAGTCAACTTCGCATGCCTGTCGCGGTGGCATGCCTGGCGCAGCCTGCCCCCAACGGCAGGCACAGGAGTAGACACAGGGCGGGGCGCGGCGCCTCGAAGTTGTGGCTGTGGCGATTGGACGTCCGGCATCTTGCGCCCCAGGGGGCCCCTGCCGAAACGGCATGAGCCACGCCACGACCATGCCCTACCATCCAACGAGCATCGGCCCTCGCGTACCAGCTGGTACGGATCCGGGCCCACCGGATAATCATCTTCTCCGGCACATCTCGACGTGCATGAGCCCCCCCCGCCGGGGACGTCGATCAGTGACGACTGGGACATCCTTCGCTGTCTCGGGCGGAAGGACGGCCCGGAGCCACGCCCCAGTGACGACCCGCCAGAACCACCTGGCCTGAAGGTGGCCGGACCAAACGAGCGAGACCTTGACGGCCTGTCGATGCCCGGATGGTAGCCGTTGTAGTTGCTGGCCCCGCTGTCGTCCGAGTCTTGCGCGCCGGGGAAGCCATCGTCATCCGACGAGCTCGACAACGCTTCCCATTCTTGGTACTCGATCACACGCATCCGAGCAAGGTAGTGAAGTATCGGAAGATGGGAGCGAATGATCTCATGCTCCCTAAGGAACAAGATGCCCGGGTCATGCAGTTCCAGCGGCTCTGGGATGACGAGGAGCTTCTGCTCGGGAACCAGGAGCGGGTGAAGGCACCACGCCGCGATGAAAAGCTCCTGGGCGTCGTCATCATCGACCCCGTCAGCATTAGCGGAAGCAAGCTCAACCTGGGCACAGGATGATCCAAGGAGCTGCTGAGCCTGAGCGACGGACTCGCTGAGGGCGTGGGCGGGGATAAGGCTAGACAGTAGGATAATAAATCAGACAGTAGGATAGAGGATTTATTAACTATGTTCAGAGAAATGTTGAGCAAGGCAGATAAGGCTGATACTACCTTGTAAGTATTATTTCAGATTGGACGAACTGCCATCGAGACGGAACTCAACCTGAAGAAGACCAAAATAGGGAAACATGTTGTTAATCATAAGTAGGACGCATTATTTTGTGCTTAATCTTACATGAAGATGAAGATGAAGATGAAGATGATTTTTGGAAGTGTCATCAGTCTAGAGAAGTTACAATATGGTTTTTTTAATCTTACAATATGGTTTCTTATCTACCTACTAGTTTTTAGTTGTTGCAAGCTTGATCTTTTGTGAAATATATGTATGAGGGGATTCCTTGCAATAACGGTCCTTAGCCTTTATTTTTCGTTTGTTTGCTGAAGAAACTGTTTTTTCGTCTTTCTACTCTTGAGGAGTTGATGACCTGTTCCTTGGTCTTATGCTGAAGTCTGCTGATTTTAAAACATGTGTATACCAAATATACGCCTCTTGTCACTGTTTCAATGTGGTATTTTCGCGTACACCAGCAGGAGTCAGTTCATACATTTGAGAAAGCATATCTACAAGGATGCTTACAGAACAAGTTAATACTTCAATACCATAGTGATCTTCCTCAGGTTCCAAGAGCTAGTTAAGGGCTTTGCTGTGGTATACCCAAATAACTATGAACTGTCCATTTAGTGAGATCCGATGGTTAAGATCATCTATTACTTCTTAGGAGGTAATATGTGAAATATAGTTTTATTTATTAATTAATTTGGTAAAAATAGAGAAATAAGGAAAGTTTTAGGTATAAAAATCTGTTTTGATCTAATAGATACATGTGTGATCTATTTAATATGGTAAGCCTTTTTATTTTGCAACTTCACATTACATGATTTAATTAGTGTAATTAACATCTAATGTACGTGGAACCATTTGATTAGCATATACGTTCTCTGGTACGTGACAGCTACACACGTTGTAGCATTCTTCATTCCCAACATTCCATACCTGACGTGCAACGTGTTTAAAATTAGAAGATACTCTTAATATGTATTTTAGTATATATACATAATGAACCTGCTAATTTTTTTTATAGGTGTACCCTAACGTCACTGGTATATAACTTGACCTCTAACCTCATGATAGGTATATCTTGACATGAGAGTGTTATTAATATACCATACTTCAAAAACTATTATACACAAATATTTCACACTACCAGAATCCAGATATTTCGTGAGAGGGCAAAATAAGTCACGAAATATGGTTTTGCTCTCACGAAAATAATGCGTGAGAATACACCGTCACGAATCAACTCTCACGGTATTAGACTCACGAAATACACATTTTCGTGAGAGTTCACCGCCACGGATTATTTTCATGAGAGTTCACCGTGACGGCCACCCTCATGAAAATAACATTGCCACCGGGTTTGCATCGATATTTTCATGGCGGTTTTTTGTGGTATTTCGTGAGAGATCACCGTCGTAAAGTTATTTCATGAGAGTTATGATATTTCGTGAGAGTTCATTATCATAAAATTATTTCGTGAGAGTCTTGATCTTTCGTGAGAGGTCACCATCATGAAGTTATTTCGTGAGAGTCTGATCTTTCGTGAGAGGTCACTGTCATGAAGTTATTTCGTGAGAGTCTTAATCTTTCGTGAGAGTCACGGTCACAAAATGAATTTCATGAGAGTTTCAAAACTCACAGGAAATATAGTATTTCATGAGAGCACACCATCACGAAAAATATGTTCAGACCATCACAAAAGTATGTTTTCTTGAGAGTCAATACCGTCATGAAAATTACACAACAGGAGCATCTCAAACCAAATTTCAAATGCACACATGATCCAAATGCCAATCCAACATACATACAATAAAATCCAATACATGCATATATAATATGCAACTGATTCCAATTGTAATACATTCTAAGTCCATCCTAGTGTCCAACCATTACACTAAAAGGCTTACTAGCTCATAGTCCTAGACATCCAACCTGATAAGTTCCAGCACATAGTTGTAAACAATGCCTTGGATAAACAACTAGTGCACATAAAACCTACATGTAATTTCCAGTTCATGATGGCAGCTGCAAATTCAGTCTGGGCAATTTTCCCAAGGCCTTCAACCTGCTGATTTGGAAATAGAGTAAAGAGGATCAAATATAGCCCTAGTTTAGTTCCCAAAATATTTTGGAAAATGTAACTGTAGCGCTACTGTAGCACTTTCGTTGTTATTTGGTAATTATTGTCCGATCATGGCCTAACTAGGCTTAAAAGATTCGTCTCGTCCATTTCGTCTAAACTGTGTAATTAGTTTTATTTTTTATCTATATTTAATGCTTCATGCATATGTTTAAAGATTCGATATGACGGGAATCTGAAATATTTTGGGAACTAAACAAGGGCATATTTATAATCTGAAAAAACTATTCGAATCATGTACAGAAGACTGTAGTTAGGTGCATAGTTTGAGGCTCAGCAGCAAGTATAGAAGTAGGGCTGTCAGAGCTATTGCCTACAAAGTGCAAGTATAGAAGTAGGGTTGTCAGTAGCAAGTATAGAAGTAAATGATGGAATCCTAGTCTCTGAAGATATCAGTGCCTTGAATACCACATAAATTACTCAGGGGTCTCGACCTGCTCCTTTTGAAGCTAGAGGGTCTGAAGGTACTCGGAAAGCAGAAGAAATTCAAACATCAAGGAACCAACCTTCCCCAGCTGCCCCCCAAAGTAGGCAATTTAAAAAGTAAAGTTATATCCTTTTTCTTAGGGATTTTCCAGTAAGATCTATATCTTGAACTAATTTTAATGTTTGTCAGGTAGAACTACTGCTACCAATAGGGATAATGATTCTGATGGTACCTTTATATCTTTTATCTTTTTTTCAGGATAGTGTTCTTCAGGTTTCCATCGCCTTGCAGCTTCTTTTCTCTATAAGCAAATCTAATTATCATTACCAATGAAATTGAAAAGGAAAGTGACATGTGATGAACAAACTCCCTCAGAAAATATAACTAATCATTATTAACAACGAGAATGAAAAATAAAACACTGCTTGGTTATTTTCCATTCCAGTTGAAAGCATCAAGTAGGATACATACAACTAATTATTAAAATGGTGGATCAACATATTTCCTACTTTCTTGACACTAAAAATATTTCATACCAGCGTGGATGTAGCCGGAGGAGGAGGAGCTCCCTGGCTGCCGAGGTCACCACGCCCCGCATCGATCCGGGCTCCAGGCCCCATGCCACCACTAGACTTCATTACAACATATGTGTTCAAAGCGCTAGCCTTCTCGGAACCAAACTTATATCCCTAGGTGTCCACAAAATGTATGAAGTTACTGCTGAGAACATGCTGAGTTCAATATTGAACTTATATGAATGAAGTTTCTTAAAGGATAACATGCATAGTTCAGATCAGTGATTTCAGTTTCAAAGAGGGAATTCCCCCACAATCGGCACGGACTACAATAAAGCAGAAGGCACCAATCTAAACTCCTATTTTACCATGCGTAAACCATCAGAACAAAGGCAAAGATCCACACACATTATCTAGCAAGTTGGTCTAAAATCATGCTTGTATTCCTGTTTTACCATCACTACCGGAAACAGTATCTTTGCCGAGTGTCATATTCTTTGCCGAGTGCCAAATATCGGGCACTCGGCAAAGTAAGACACTCGGCAAAGATCGCTTTGCCAAGTGCCCGGCACTCGGCAAAGAAATACACTCGGCAAAGAAAGTCTTTGCCGAGTGTCCAGCTCTCGGCAAAGATTTACACTCGGCAAAGACGTACTCACAAACGGTGAACCCGAACGGTGATCCTTTGCCGAGTGTCTGCTGTTAGGCACTCGGCAAAGTTTTTTTTATTACTTTGCCGAGTGCCAGAAATCTGACACTCGGCAAAGAATTTCTTTGCCGAGTGTCAGAATCTTGGCACTCGGCAAAGAACCTTCCTCTCCGACGACTTTATCACTTGTGGCAAATAATGATTGCCATCCACGACCGATTGGAGAAGATGAGTCATCGTCCTCTCCTAACACTCTTGTGTAAATCAGGCCACACTTCTCCAGCTTCTCCACAAATTCCGGGACCTCGTCCTTGACCTTCTTATACACATAATGGCTTAACACTATTGGTGTCTCTCCACCACTCTTTGCTTCGACTTCGCAGAAGAAAAACAATTTGGATGGAAATGTTGGAGCCTGAAGGAAGTGAATATCCCAAATGATACGATTTTTGCATAATTGAAGTTCAACCATGTGAATTTTATTGATTTTTGATGAGGGCCGACCGGATGAGCAGGATGGGGATGTTGACAGACCTGCGCCATCTTGTGGTGGAAGGGGATGCTCTGGTCGGGCGGCGACTCGTTGGCGGTGAAGACCCGGCCGACAACGTTGGTCCGAGGCGCTGCACCGACGTAGGGCAGCTCCTCGTACCCGAAGGCGTCTACGGCGCGGTCGAAGTCCGCGGCTGTTCGCGCGGGGAAGCCGTGCAGGAGCACCGCCCCAGTTGCCAGCAGCAGTGGCTCCAGCCGTGATGGCGCCTCTGAACGGACGGCCACCAGGAACTCGTCGAAGCTGCCCCCGAGTCCCGGCATGAGCAAGGATCTGGGATTCGGCCCGAATCGACCGAATTTCAGTGAAATTCGCCCAATTCGGTCTGGCCCGAAATAAACCTAAACCGGCCAAATATTTCAGTCCGATTCAAATTTCTTAGCCCATTCAACGGCCCAGTGACGAGCCCACGAGCTCTCCATCGTGAATACATCGCAGAAACAATCTTCTTCTTCGTAGAAACCCGACGTTTGGTTCTCCGCCGCCAGTAACGCAAAGTCTCGGCTCTTCGCCACCTGCTCCAGCGTGGTTGCTGCCGCTGTGAGAGCCATAGCCACTTCTCGAAGCCTGCCCCTGTGTCAATGGTGGCTCCCCGACGCCCCTCCTAGCGCCATGGCGGCTCCTCGACGGCCACCCCATGCTGTCACCGGATCTGCCGCGCCAACGCTGCCCCCTGCCGCCACCACACAACGCCGCCCCCTCCTCGCTGCCTGCACGTTCCATGGTGAGCCGCACATACCCTCTCCATGTCTGGTGCCATGTCTGACTGTTTGGGGAAATTTTGTTTAAATTTACTTAAATTTCATTCAAATTTATGGTGGATACCGGTCCGAATTTTCCGAATTTTTCGAAATTCCTCCAATTCGGTGTCCAAGAGGTCCGAATTGGACGGTGTCCAAGAGGTCCCGCGGTAGCACGGTGGAGCCCTAGCAAAGCACGACGTCAGATGGTCAGAGACGAGGGCAGCGCAGGCGTGGGTGCCCCCCACGGCGAGGTACGGGGCGACAGTCACGTTGGCGAGGCCGGAAAAAAATTCTCTTCATGCCTGCTGCAGAAAATATCCGGTACAGCACTGATTTGCTGCCATCCGCGTGTCCTAGCTCAACTGTTTTGCATGCGTGATGGAGTGCTTCGTTTAGCGGAAAGATAGGGCGGCAACCGAAACCAAGCAGCGGCATGCATCATGCGCGACGCCTACCCTGAGGGCCCCAGCATTGGATGACCGCTAGAGAAGTCATCCCCGGAGACAAGGGAGCGGAACCCACCATAGGACCCTCCCGAAACCGGATGCGTCATAGGCCACAACATGGTTCCCGTCGACGGCGAGGTCCACGAGCGGGCCAAGCCCATTGTACACCCGACGGTGCTCACCCTACAATGACGCGAGCGTGGACGGCCAAAAAAAGGCTGAGGCTGTGGCTGAATCTTTGGTGCAGCAGGGAAGAGAGAGAGACTGGGAGGGAGTAGGGTGGATAAGGCCAGTCTTGACAATTTCAATGGTTGGATCCACATGACAGAGCCGACAAACTGTCAAAACGCGATTGATGCAAACAACAGTGGCAAGAGAGGAACAAAAGTTTTGACTAGTGTTGTCACTGAAGACCAATAAACTTTTTTAATGGCTCATATAGAATTTTGAACTTTTATAATGGCACAGGAAAAAGACACTCGATAAAATGGTATTTTTTTTAAAATAGGAAACACTTAGTAATCATTCATAAGTAGCACCAGTACACGGGCATACTATACAGGCAGTTGGTAACCTATTTCTACTGGCGTTTTTCAGCACCGTCTGCGCTGGAGGCCAGTAGAAATGGGCCAATTCCACAGGCAGGTGGTTCACAAAAAATTTTCGAAAAAACCCGAAAATAAATAGCAAAAAAATTTAATTAGGGGGAGGACCCTACCGCCTAGCGCCTGCCCATCTCCGTGTGGGATTCGAACCCACGACCTCGGCCTCGCGCGGAGCCTCCTCTACCACTGCACCACATACTCACATGTCCATATACCATTTCGGTTCCCCACATATTATACAAATCCGTGTGTAATTTGCTTGTTTGAGGTCCTAAACGATTTCAAATCAAAAAGTTGTCAACTACAAAGTTTCATAACTTTTCGAGACGAACCACTTTGGTATTGGTCATTTCTCCATCCGAGGTCGTTTACAAAATTTGAATTTAAAATTTGAGATCATTCAAACGTAGTTTTCGTTGACAAGATGATTTCAAATTAAAAAGTTATAATTTACAAAGTTTCATAACTTTTCGAGATGAATAACTTTTATTTTGGGTGTTTTCTCATCCGAGATTGTTTGAAAAAAATCAAATTTTAAAAAACACGGATATTTCTAATGGCGGATTTCTTAACGAACTGCCTGTAGAAATGGATTTCTACAGACGGTTTGTTAAGACAACCGCCTGTAGAAATGTCTTATTTTCACAGGCGGTTGTCTTAACAAACCGCCTGTAGAAATCCATTTCTATAGGCGGTTTTGGTTTTGGGGTCCACCGTTTCATTTCTACTGGCGCGTGATAGCTAAAACCGCCAGTAAAAAAAAAGCAGGCGCTGGGAAAAATCATCTTTCTACTAGTGTAGTCTTGTAGTTTATTATCCTTGGGTACATCCATCGATGATTGGGTAGAACATCTTCACGGTGTCCATCTACAACACTGAGAAAGCATGCCCTCTTATTAGCAATCAGGGCAATTTTCCAAGCAGTCATACAATCTCTTAAACCATTTGAGTGTCTTTTTGCAGATCCACCACAATCTTTTCATATCCATATAGCACTTGTCATTATTCCCACCCATGGGAATTATGTAGCTTGTTGGGCTCGTCGTTGTCTTCATCATGCTCTTAGTGTTGCTATCCTCTTTGGTTTCACCTAATAGAGATAAATCAAATTACATCATAATGAACACTATATGTATATCTATTTACCTTAAAATAAATTGGCAGTATTTCATTAATTACCTCTTATTATCTGTGCATGAACAATAGAGGATGCCAGAAGAACCATGAAAAGCAGGCAGAGCCCTCGGATCCTTGTGTGCTCTAGCCACTTCGCCATATTTGTCTGAATGTGTATGATACCAACCCCTGCACCATATGTCTTGTATATATATAGACTCCAACTTAAGTGAAAGATATCTATCTATCTATCTATCTATCTATCTATCTATCTATCTATCTATCTATCTATCTATCTGCTTTTAGATAGTACGTAGAGGCAGATACGAAGATAGGTATATAAATATAGATGGTTAGATAATCTAAGCATCTATCTCTATCTATATGTCTAACTATCTGTTTATCTGTCTGTCTGTCTGTCTGTCTGTCTATCTATCTATCTATCTATCTATCTATCTATCTATCTATCTATCTTGCCGCTCTCTGCCTATCCATCAATCGATCTATCCATGCATTTGTCTATCCATCCATCTATATGTGTCTGTTTATCAGCTAGTGCATCCATCCGTATGTCTATCTATCTGGATATTTAGCTACATAGATTGCTACCTTTTCTATATATCTCCATAAATCTAGCTCTCTATTTTACTACCTTTCTAACTTACTCTATGCCCACTTTTAGTTACCATGCATAATGATTGTACTAATTTACAAGATTACTATAACTCATCCAAAGTCATTTACTACAACATTATGAGTTATAGTAACATGTATCGTAAATACGCCACCTCTACTCTTGCCTCTACAAATCGTCAATTTTTGTAGAGGCGGATGCCCAATCGCCTCTAGTAATTAGAGTTGTAAATGCAGCTGGCAACAACAGAGGCAGCTGGGCTCCAGAGCCGCCTCTACAAATAAGGGTCTGTTTGGTAGAGCTCCGGCTCCGGCTAAAACTGCTTCAGTTGTGGCTTCATCTAGGGAGCCGATTCACCTGAGGAGCTGAATCAGTTTGTTGGACCGTTTAGCAAAACAACTTCACATAGTACATATAAATGATGAAATGACTATAGTTCCCTTTTCTCTTTTTTTTTTCTTTATTTTCTTTCCCCTCCTATTTCCCTTCTCTTTATCCAATCATGGTCGCACAGATTTCTTCATTCGTTCTGTCTCCTTATCCAATCACGTTCGCACGGACGGCTTGGCCTCCTCCACGTGCGAGCTCGTTCGTCACAGCACGCCTCCGCCTGGCCCACGCTACGGCGCATCTGCCTCAACTGCCGGAGCACGCCTCCGCCACGCCCACGCTACCGCGCGTCTGCACGGCTGTCGGAGCACGCCTCGGCCTCACCCACGCTACGGCGCGTCTAATCAGCCGCTAGAGCACGCCTTCACCTCGCCTGTGCTCTGGTGAGTCTGCTCGCTCGTGGGCTGTGCGGCCTGTGCTTCGGTTAGCCTCCACCGCAGCGACTCCATCACATGCCCTGCGTTTTCCCCGCACGGTGAGGGCAGTTCGGGAAGGGCCCACCACCCTGGACGGAGAAGCTGGGGAAGCCAGTATTTTGGGCTCCCATTCTCTCAGCGGTTTTTCCGGCGCTTCTTCATAGGAGTAGAGCAGCAAGTACCCGTTTGGCTGATAGAGCGCTAAACGGCTCCCGGAGCTGTTTGAGAAGCTCTACCAAACGGCCCCTAAGTTTTAAAGAGGTGGCTATAAACCATAACCACCTGTAATGTTCAATTCTGGCATAGCCACTAACAGGTTTGTTCCAGAAACATACATCATTCCAAAAACATACACATAGATAAAAGGTTCTAGTCCACAAACATACACATACATAAAAAGATGATAGCTACAAGTTCCAGATAAACAATTAATAGATGGCATGATATAGTTACCATCTACAAGTTTCTTGTTCTTGACATGCATCCTTCCACACTACGAATTTGCAGGCATGGCTCCTTCCACATCATGTAGCCGCTACTTGCATCTGTACAGGCAAAAAAAACCAACACACATCCATTGTCGCTTCATTTCTTGAAGGACCCCTTCTTGTCTTCGTAGTACTTCCTCTCTACCATCACGTCCTAAATTATCTGGTTGTATAGCTGATCAAACCTCCTACCTACATGATGCTTCATCTCCTTGAAATTGTGCTCGAAGAGGTCATTCATGTCATCCTTCACTAGCAGGATTCTCGAGCAGACGTCACTCAAGCCATCATATCCTCCTCTTGGTTGGAGTCCTCGGATTCCTCCTATTCAAAATCATCAGAATTGTTCTCCTCAAACTCATTGATTCCTCCTTGTCTTCACTCTCATCAGATACATACATTAGAGAAACTAGATGATACCCCACGCGTTGCTGCGGGGATTTTGTAGCGTTGTACATGACTTTCATGATTGTAGCTCAAAATATTAATGGAAAACAATCTTCATCTCCAGTAAAACATAACAAAACACGGGGTTTTAAACTCCTGTCAATCAAATACATACCTTGATAAACAAAATACACGTATATGGTAGATATATATGACAAAAGATGAAGGCATCTATATACTCACATGTAACCTGTAAGAACACCATTATGCACTTTGTTGGGTACTTGGCTTGATCTAGCAAATCAGTTGTGGGATCATGCGAAGAAACCACCGCATCCGCATGTCATTATCATTCCGATATCAAAAAAATATCTTCCATCTCACACAAAAACAAAACTACCGTCCCTATGAAAAAATAAATTAAAAAAAAGAGAAACGACATTACTCGCATGGACATACGGATGGCCTCTGATCCGCTCATTGGTCTTCATCCTTCTAGCACGGAACGGTGATTCCTCATTAGACCTCCGCTGTCCGCTGAGATCCCCTTCCTCCATTTTTCTTCCCCGGATGTCACGCTCATCGCGTGCATGGCGGCATCAGCACGGATCAAGATCCCTCCGCCGAGCTTAGGCCTCAGGCGAACAGCCACCTGGGGCTGGGGACTGGGGCTCTACCGCCGGCAAGGGTGCGAGCGCAGCGCGGGAGCCGTGACGGGCGAAGCTCTGCAGGCATCACGCAGGCTGGCGGGCAAACGCAGCACTGCCGAGCGGGGCAGAACCCAGTGGAGGTACATCTTCGGTGATCCTATGCAAGAGACTCGTGACGGCCGAGGTAGAGCG
The DNA here is from genome assembly GCA_022457205.1 of Saccharum spontaneum. Taxonomy (NCBI): domain Eukaryota; kingdom Viridiplantae; phylum Streptophyta; class Magnoliopsida; order Poales; family Poaceae; genus Saccharum; species Saccharum spontaneum. Next base: position 7,136,854 of record CM039604.1, read on the forward strand.
TGGTATCCCGCTGGGGACGTCACGACGCTTGAGTTGGGAGAATCCCCACGGAGGCGACATGATGCTGTGCGGCGCTGCTCAGAGGGGCAGGGCATGGACGAGCAGCCGATGCGGAGCGGGGTGGCCTGCGAGTGTAGTCGAGGCAGAGCAGAGTTTTTAAACTCAAGTGTGGCGACGATGGTTCGTTTTCTTCTGTTTGCATTTGCAGCGGCAGTTTCTCAGTGGTACAGGAATCAATGGTGCGCTAGTGGCGGTGCGCTGTGGCAGAGGAGATCGTGGAATAATTAGTGGCAGTTTCTTGTGGTAGAGGAATCGATGATGTGCTGTGGCAGAGGAGATCGTGGAATAATTTCTGTGCCTCTTTGGTTAGTGCGCAGGAAGGAACGATCAGTCCAAAGAAAATGGCTGACGTGGCTTAAGGACAAGGCAGAAAAATAAGCTAATGGGATTCTCCTATTTAGGTAGAGAAGATATATGGTCAAAATGATATATCATTCCTAAGTTTCCAAATAGTCTACAAAGTAGCTGAAGTAATCATGTTAATCACTCCTTTCCTTTTATTGATCAACCAAAATGTGCCCACTTAATCTAAAGAGTCACAACAATAGTGTAGTAACCATTGCCTCAATTTTGAAATGAATTCGAAATTACAACATCCTCACAAAAGAACGTTGCTTCAGTTATAAAAGCAAATAATATATAAAATGATTTCATCATTGCACAAACCACATAACCTCAGTTTAATATAGTCCCAACTACAGTACATAAATTACTAAAGCAAGCCAAAATTATGCCGAGCATGTTCATCTTTAGAAGAATTGCTGAAATTAACAATCTAAGTGCTGCTAGCCAAGCCAGTAAATATTAGGAGCCACAACTTAACAGAAAGACAACTTAGCTGAATGAAAGGATATATTTCTTTGCAAGTTCCCCATCATGTCAAATACTAGGAGCCACAGCTTAACATAAAGGGAAATAGTCAATGCTTTTTGAACGGAAATAACAATGCAGCACAAACAGGCAAGCACATATGGAGCATATCAATTGAAAAGCACAAACAAAGCAAGCAAATATCCATATTCAAGACATTGCAAAACAAGCACTGGAGAAGGCCATGGTTGAAGCTAACTGACACTTAGAAAATCTAGTGCAAGACAACAAATACAGTGGCATGCATGCTTAATCCACGTATTCTACTTAGCAGGAAATGCTTAATCCACTTAGGGCCCACATAGCAGGAAATGCTTAATCCATCTAATACACTGGCATCCTCCACTTATCATGAAATCTAATGCTAATTGACACATTCTAGAACCTGGAATTAAGTCATCCTCACTTAGCATGAAATATAATTCTAAATGACAGCAAATCTAAAGCTAACTGGCACAAGCATCCTACTGAGACCGATAATGCCAACTTCTACTACATGAGGCAGTAGTCCTAACATTAAGTCATTCCCATCAGATTTTACAAGCATCATACTGAAGATGGGTTGTTTGGTTTGCCTCCATTGGATTGGATCTCATTTGATCGGCTACACAAGGGACTCGCTGTACTAGGTTAGCAAATGTTGATTTTCTTTGAATGATCATATTGGTGATCCTACAGCGTCGGGTTCACAGGCTCCTATGGGCTTATTTGGGTGACATTTTAGTAATCCATACATTGTAAAAGTTGAGCTAGTGTGGAGCAATATTTCTTGGATCTTACTAATTTTAGGCCAAACATTCTGATCCATGGATTTCATGAAGCTCCTCAAGAGGTGTTCGGGAAACATTAGTTTCAGACGTCATCGTGGAGCTGGGTGGTATATATCCACTATGCCACTAATTGCACACATGCCGGGCCCATACCTCTTTGATTCTTTTCCATTCAGTTGATGCTCACTAATGCATAAATCCAATCATCAACTTATCCGGTAAAGTGAACATACAACATCATTACATATTTATGTTGTCAAATAATATAGTTCCACATGTATTTGGAGAGTGTGTAGTCACATGAGAAAACGAAGCAAAGTTGGGAACTAGGGTCCACCTATGGGGTTGGCCGGCCAAACCCTAGGTCTCCCAACCTAGGGGGTGACCGAACTAGGACATATCCAAGTGTATGGCAAGGAAACACACCTAGATGTGATCTTATGCATTGATCCAAAGTTAGTTGCATCCGAGGATCACACCAGGAAGTCTCCTATGGATTGAAGAACCCACATTCTATGTAAGAAGGCACAAATTGATCGTGAACTACCTTGTATATCTGTCAGCTAACATTGGGGAGTGCTATGAACCATTGGATAAGGAGGCAGCGCAATCCCTAGGTAGGCTAACCTCTTAGGGATTGCCTAACCCAACCTGGTAGCTCCACCACCTCAACATTGTCCATAGTACCTCCTACTCTCCTTGAGATCATAAATAGGGGTGTTGGTCCCACTTTCAAAACAAGAAGAAATAACTACATTTAGCTGTATTTAGTTTAGGATACTTTTGTTGGGACTCAGAGTTGAATCAAGCTCAACTTAGCTTCTAGAAGAAGTGATCGGTAGTCTAGTATAGCTCTTGTATCCTTTCTTTTGTAAGACTCTATGTTATCAATATAATATCTTTCCTTTCTTACTACTCGAGTGCTTATGATGTGAACTGAGGCGTTCGATCTTCTATCATCATGCAAAGGTAACTATCTTTTTGATGGAGACTTGACAAACTAATTTGGCTTCCAATGACAAAGACCTAAACCCTGCACTGCCCGATTGACCTTGCAGAGAATGCCAATCCCTACCCATGAATTGAAGAACACAAGCAAGAACAAGGTAGACGCAATTTGAAAATATTGCAGAGGTAAATGAAGCTCACAAGTTGGGGTCTCACAAACTGATGAAGGGCAAAACTGTTCCATGCTAATTTATCGCCCTCTGCTATTCCATCCTAGACAAGACTCCTCACTCATGCTCTGCCCAATCGTTAACTCCACCCACTACAACTGGTAGCGCTTTGCCACCTCACTGTCATGCCACCCACCGCTAGGCCAACCTATCACTAGGATCTAGGGTCGGGAAAATAAGCATCCCCTAACCCACTGACATAGGTGGTGATGATTGACACCAGTGTTAGGGACACGTGCGCGTTATGGGTTGCTGATTGGAATTTATGTTTGGTATTGTATTTTTTCTTCGAAGGGCAGGCTTGGTGCAGTTGGTGAGTGCTAGCTCGCCGAGTCACCAGGTCCTGGGTTCGAAGCCGTCTCTCTGCAGAATTTCTGCGGGGGTAAGACTTTGCTTCAGTTATTCCCTTCCCCAGACCCCACTCGTGTGGGAGCCTCTGGCACTGGGTCTGCCCAATTGCATTTTTTCTTCATTGCCAAATCTGTACTGCTTCCAATGCATTCTAGGGTTTTTGTCAAGATTGAAGGCAGATTCTTGCATTATGTTAGGTTCTACTATTGTTCTAGATAATGTTGTCATGATTAGACATTGTTGTTGATTGTTGATGCCCTTGCACAATTTGTGGTTTGTAGGATGGAATGGATAGTGTGAATGTATACGTTTTTCTTGACAATGTCGTCACATAATTCATGGTTTGTAGGACAGAACTGATAGTGTGAATCTAGATGTTGTTGACAATGATTGGAGTGGGATGCGGACAACTATCCTACCCTAGTGTGCTTCTTGAAGATACTCCCTCTGTCACGAAATTATAATTGTATTTTGATTATGAAAAAATAAAATAGATTTTGGCTGTTATTTTTTTTACTATACATTGTCATGTACTTTAGAATCAATATAATCTCAGAGCCATTTTGCCCTAAAAAAGGTCTCCGAGGCACTTTGAATAGAAATCCACTGGTACAAGCTTCGTGCTCTTATCTAGTCTATAATTTTAATAATTGTTGGTCAAAGGTTGTATAAGTTGACATTTTCCAATTGAAATATCATAATCATTTTGGGATAGAGGAAGTATCCAATTCTCAACAATTTTTTTGGTGGAGGGGGTGTTTGTCAAAACACTAGATGGCAATGCTAAGATTAGATATTTTCTGTAACACCCTAAAAATTTAACATAGTTTTAAAAATCAATAAAAATTTGAACTTTTTAAAACTTTGCATAGAAGATAACACATATAGCTAACCTAACTAATTTTACAAATAAAATAACATAGGTACATAAAATTTTATGTGTGCAACCTTGTGTGTGAATGATTGCTTGACTCGTTGAACTTATGGTGGCACCTTTCTAGACACTCATGCATTCAAATTTGAATTTAAAACCATTTAAACATATGCACATTTGAATTAGGAAATAGAAAAGGGAATTAGAAAATCGGAAAAGCTGCATGGGATCATTCTCCTTTTCACCCTCCTCTCGGCCCGCAACAGCAGCCCAGCCCTCCTCCTCCCACTGTTCGCCTAAACGGCCGTTTAGTCCGTTTAAACACCGTTTAAACGGTAAACAGAAGTCAGCCGTGTTGTTTAGGCCCTAAACGGTGAATTAAACGGTTGGGCCGTTTAAATCCGTTTAAACCGTTCAATCCCGTCTAAACGGTCTAAACAAAATCAGATTAAACGTGATTAAATGAGCTAAACAACTATTTAATCCATAATTAAGTGAATTAAAGGACTACGTCTATCACAATCAACATGAAACTAATTAACATTGTAATTATATGAAGTGTTGTGGGATTTAGATTTCTTCCAACAAGATTATTTGGTAGAATATTTGATTTTTACATGTGTAAATATGTATGGGTTCTAGCAAATTTTATTTTTACCTACATAAATATATATATTTTATTGTTATTGTACAAAACCGTTTAGGCCGTTTAACTCCGTTTAAACACCATTTAATCGGTCTAAACGCTAAACGAAGGGTGACCAACTGTTTACCGTTTAGCGTTTAGGAAAACATTGCCTCCTCCTCCTTCCTCCTTCCCTCCCGCGCGAGCTGGCCCAGCAGTGCCGCGCCCAACTCGGCCTAGCCTCACCCGCTCTCCCCTTCTCCTCCCTCTCTCCCACTGATGCCAGGGCCCGCCTGTCGGCTCCTTCGTCCTCCTCGCGGCCAGCAGCCATACGTGGCCCTCCCGCGACGTCAATGCCTGCCAACGCCACCCTGGTGCCAGTGGAGGCACGACGACAACAAGACCCCACAACACCCCTCCTTTTCTCCTCTTCTCCCTCTTCCTCCCTTACTGTGAATGCATCAACAGACGACGCCATGGTCGTCGCCGTGCCGAGCCGCCAGAGTAGCCACCAAGGCAACTCTGGTGTGCGCACGAGCAAGCACCAGCCATGGCGATGTGACCAGACAAGGTCAGCGGCGTGGCCACGTGATGGATAAGGATGGCCACGAGAAATATCTCACCGCCATGACACTGACCTAGCTGGCCTATAAATAAGCCCGGTCGACGACGCTCTCGCCTCGCTCTCTCCAACACTAGCTCCATCGCGAGGGTGGGAACACCCCGTCTCCCCCTCCTCTTCCCCTTTCCCCTCCTCTTTGCCCCTTCTTCCACTTTTCCCCATTTCGAGAGTTCGCCAGCGCCATTAGCGCCGTCCCCTCCTCTCTCCATCCCCACTGCGTCCCTGGCCGACTGGAGCAACTGGTGAGTCCCCAAGCTTCCCTTCTTCCTTTTGCTATAGATAGTAGGTAGCTTAGGCCTCTGTGTTGCGCTGCCTGCATGAGCCTGCTCCATCGAGCTGCCATGGCTGTCAGCCATCACCGGCGAGGCCACCCCCGGGCACACTGTCACCCCCACTGCACCTCTCTTCCACCTGCACACACGTACACGTAGTTAGTTGAGTAGGATATGGCCTCTAGGACCACGTCTAGAGCACAACACCGCTGCGATCACTCCGGCGAGCCGTACCGCCGCCACAGGATCCCGCTGCCAACGGCGACCCCGCCACCATGGCTGCGGCATGACCCCGTGGACCTCGTCCACCCCACATCCACCAGCCCCGAGGGCTAACGCCGCCGACGTTAGCCGCTTTGGCAAGCCCTGCTCCCCCTCCCCTGTTCCATCACCAGCACAGTTACCTTCGTCTGCAACTGTTCCCCCTCTCCCCCCTTCTATCTGTGCCAGGTGGGACTGGGAGGAAATGACGTTGCCATCCCCCTCCGTCCCCCTCCGTTCCCCTCTCTCTCCCCCTCTTTCACTAACACACGGGCCCACGACCTTAACACCAATGCCTCCATCACTACTGACACAAGTAGGTGGCCCACCTGTCACACACACAGCGTGGGGTACGCTTTAGAAACGCTAAGTACACCCGGCTAGTGTACACAGAGAGTTAGAAATGCATTTTCCTAGTTTAGAAAAATTCCTAGAAAATTTGTAAATAAACTAGATGCATTAAGGAAATTAACATATAGATTGCACCCATTTTCATGCACTAGAAAATGCATATAAAATTCCACTTATTTAATTAGCTATAGAATAAACTTCAAAAATACATAACTTTTAAACCCTAACTCCTTTTTGCATGAAACCACTTCTAAAATTCATCTAAAATCAAACCCTACCATTTGCACCTAGTGCCACCATATAGTTCTATGATTGCTTTTGCCTTTTCTTTTGCGGATAGCGGTAGTCTTATTATACCGATATGTTTGACAGACGACGGAAATCGTCAAGAGGATGAAGACCCAAATTACGTAGGTGTGCCAGAAGGTGAAAACGACGAAGGCAAGTCCTAGCTCCCCTTGCTACCATCTTGCTTTAAACCACTAAAATGCTAAAACATGAATATGTGACTATTACCCTGGAAAATGAGCTCAGTTAATGCGATATAATTAAGATAAATGGTTATCTTGTTAATTTATGAGCTCCACACCATGACAAGATTTAGGGATAATACTGGAACTTAAAACTTATTAAACCTGAACTAAGCCCCAACATGGGGCGAGTAGTGGTAAACTATGGAGGTAGTTTATCATGGCAAGAATGCCTGGAGCGGGTTCCTATGGGAGATACTCGCCTCGGTCACATAAGGACCGGTTTGTAGTCCATCTCGCCTAGTGAGTTATTTTGTACAGCCACATGTCTATATGGGTAGGCTTGATCTCACACCCCGTTAGATAGAAGTATAATATCTACTATGAGGCCGGTGTAGGCAGCGAAATATCAGGAGCCGATACGGGGGATAGGTTTTCTTTCATGTCCGGTTGGCGTGGATGCTATGTGATCTTCCATATTAAGCTTTTGGTTTTTAGGCCACGTTCGAGCCACCGTTTTTTGGCCATGTTCGAGCCATGTTTTCTTTTGTGATGATTTGGTATCATCACATTTTGGGGGGATTTGGTATATTCCCGGTTTTTGAGTTTCCAACCCCTGAAAAGCCATAGTAGAGTTATATGGACATCTAAGGTCACATAGATTCGGGTACGAGGTCTCATTAGGTCTATTTCGTCCACTGATCATGGATGAGGTTGCACCTATCATGTGAAGAAATTTATACACCTCTGTAGAGTTTATTAAATCTATTCGAATAGCCACATCCTTTGAATGGACAAATGCTAGGATGGATTACTATGATTATCTTTACTTTTATGTGTAATGAAATTGGTAATGAATTGATGCTAACCCGGGTAATAGTGGGAATGGTAATACTCTGCTAGGACCCAACCTTTAATTATAATCACCACTACACCTCTATTTCCACCCTATGGTTGGGACTTGTTGAGTAGGTATGTACTCACCCGTTGTTGACTCACGGACCTCGGCACACAAGAAGACTATGACTTTGAAGATGAAGCGTACCGCGAGGATTAGGGTTCCCATAAGGAGATTCGATCGTAGGAATGTGAAATCGAGGCTAGGGTTTTGTCCTTGCTCAAGTTGCCTATGGAATAGGATGCCGCTTTGCTGTATAATAATTCCAGTTTAGAGACCACTACTAATGTTGTTTCACGGCTGTAGTTTTACGCTAGATATGTAGCCTATGACTGTGGCCCTTGGGCCACTGTTGTAGACCTTATTTCTATATATCAATAAAGCTCTGAACCTTTTATCTATACCAAATAATAAAGAGGTAAAATTTCAGGCTCTTTTTTTCGTCCATCCATTTTTTGGTCTGTCTCTCCCTAACTACCGGACAATGGAGATTTCTTCCTTTATCTAGACTTATATGACCCGTGCTCAAGGAGTTCCATTATATTGCGCCTAGCGATGATCCATACAGACAAGTCTGACTCCAATACGTATTGGATTGATCCTAGAGACAAATTTCTTTGCCATAATTAGATTTTTCGTCCAGCTTAAAATGTGGGTCCCTATATCCATAATTGTGTCTGTTCCCGTGTCTGTATTATTTCAGATTTTCTGTCTGCCTTCTGAGCGTCCATATTTCTTCTGGTTCCCTTCCGGTTCGCTTTCTTTTTCTCCTTCCGGTTCCATAATTTTTTCTTTTTTATTTTCTAGATAGACTAGAGTATCTAATGTTTTTCTTATAAATATAAGTAATAAATATATGTCTTTGAACCCATAACTTTTATTTAATAAAAAATATTTTCACCACTAAATGTGAAATTTATTTTTATTAAAATTTGAATGAGCCAATGATCCAAAATCAATCCGTGAACTAAAATTTTAAGTAGTTAATGTCTAATCTAATCAAAATAAATTTATCTCTAACCCGTATGCATATATCAATGTAACTCTCGACATGGGCTATTATGTGCAAATTAAGAAAGAGATCTATTAGAATCATGAAGGGACAAACCAATCCTTGACACGAAATTCATTACCGACTTTGATCAGATAACAAAATTACAAGGTAGCCAATAAAATCATGTACCTAGAAATGTAAGTCTACCAACACAATGATAGTAAGAAACTTAAAGTTATGATATATTTTACGACTAATTATTTTTATACCTTACAACGAAAAAAATATCTATCAAGGTTATATTTTTAATTTGAAAAAAAACTTAATAGGATATTATTATATTATTGCCAATATTAACTTATAGCATAGATGTCATGATTATTATAAAATAGATTATTAATCTAACGGGAACCGTAAAAAATAAGTAGAAATGTAACATTCTCATTTTCCTTTAAGGTTTGATAGGTCAGCATGGGGCAGTGATCCTGCGTGAGTTGCCGACTGCGTGTGTTGGAGGCCCAATGAAGGGGGGCAACAGATGAGGGGTGCGTGAGGCAGTGTGCGCAAGCGAGAGCAAGGGCGGGGGCGACGCTGGCAAGGAGAAAGAAGGATCACATAGTTCCCAACGATGTGAACCTTCTCCCGTAGCAACGCACGGGCATATTTCCTAGTTATATATCTATGTACCATCCCTGTGAATTAGTGCATATTTGTGCGTGATCCTAGCGCAAATACCGAAGCACTTAGGACTCTCAAATTGAGGGGCCGACATTTTCTTATTACTAATTTATATGGAAATGAAATTGGTAGTTTTCTAGTTTATTATTTACAAATTGTATTAGGAATGGACTCTATACAATATAATTTGGAACTATAATACGTTTGGTTGTTGTTATAACTAAATATGTTTATCGTTTTATCTTTTTGCTCAGTTCATCATCAACTTCTCACAGAGCTACACATCGCAGCCGCCCCCAACTAATGGAACGTGTTCTACTTGTTCCCCTCTAATCCCTCCTCGGTTTACATACACTTGTATCCCTCCTCCCACGCGTAGGATGAGGCACACAATGGTGAGGCATCTCCCTAACATGACCGAACCTAGAGCGTTGGGCTGGGCCGGCAGCATCCTCATGGCCGATGGCAGGCTGGCTCCATGAGTAGGCCAGGCCACACGATGGTAGGGCATCTCCCACTCAATGGACGTGGGCAGAGTAGAGGCACCAGGGGCGGGCAAGGGTGGCTTGGGGGCACGTGCAACTTGCCAGGTGGTGGGTACGGCCACTAGTGTAGGACTGGATTTCAGTCCTAGTTGGAAAACCCCCTCTAGTCCTAATTTCCTAACCAGGAGTGTCAATCTCGGACTAAAGGCCCCCCTTTAGTCTCAGGCCGTCCAACTAGGATTGATTGGGGGATTTTAGTCCCAATTCCTTATACCAACCGGGACTAAAGGGGGGGCTGGCTGAGCCCATGGGCGACCACCTCCAGTCCCGGTTGGTATTACAAATCGGTACTAAATATCCCTTTTTTATTTTATTTTATTTTTCTTGTCTTTTGCAGATTCTTTCCATTCAATTTGTTTTCATTTCAAATAGTTTTCGTACAAGTATTATATTGCTATACTATTGTACGTCATCCATAAATAAAACGAAACTAATGAAGAGCTTAGATATATATTACAATGATCGTCCCCATTCACCAAGTTCATACAAACCATCAGAATTTAAAACAAGTCATTACAAACTAGATGCATGTCCAAGACTCCAAGTACACCCTAAAGTTGAACTACACACCAAGTTCATGCAAGCACAAGTTGACTACATCGAATTATGAAGTTGACTACATTGTATTATGAACTCGGTGAAGTGTAGATCGCCGATGTGGTATCCACAAACATCATTGATGAAATCCAAGGTATTTAATAATACACTCTTCCTTGCTTCAAATATACGAACACAAGGTCTACTCATGATGGTTAGCGGCGGTGGGTCAAATGATCCCCTCTTAGTCGCTTGCAGCTTTGCCTGAAATCCTTCCGTAGTGAATGTTGGCCAATCATCGGCATATTTCCATTCATAACCCAGTGCATACATTGTTTGGTTAAGAATGGCTACAAAGCTGCAACCTACGTAGGTTAAGTCATAGTCCTCAACCTGTAATTAAGTGTTGGTAGAAAAAATGGATATGAAAACCAAGCTTTCCAATAATAAAAAATCTGGATACTGCCAATGTTGGACTTTGACTTACCACATCATTCCGGTTGTTTTAAGCCAACCTTGCACAAAAGCCCTTAAGATCATGGTAAGAGCCAGCATCAATAGATTGTATCGTCAAGGAAGAATAAGTAGGCAGGTTGTACCCAATAGTCGCAAGCTTATTTACACATGCTAGGACACCATATTTTTCTGCAACAGCCTTATCAGGTGCCTTTCTTCCCACCTCTGAGATTTGTACAACACGGCCTCTACCCCTCCTAGCGGCAATGGAAAAGCCAACTTTACATTGTCGACTATTGTCTACATTAAAGCATTCAACATCCACTGCCTCAACCCCAAAATATAAGAGTGTCTCTTTCAAGCCAAATGATTGGGTCAATTACCTACGATACATTTAAGAAACATATATATACATAATAAATCAGAAAATATATTTATACAAGCATATTTGACACATTAATTTATAGAGTTGCTTACTATGCTTGGATAATTATACAGTACATTTGGCAACACTAGATCAAATCCATGCCACTTTACATAGCCACTGAAACCTATGACTTCCAGTGGAGGGAGACGACGTCCAGCCATCTCTTCTTACAAAAGTCAATATAACAAAAATCATATCAACATATGACTATTCAGAAATGTATATCTGAAGTTATAGCCATCCAATAATAATGCTTCTTAACTTTCTAGAAAGCTTATTTAGTTATTTATAACTTTATTATTACCATCTCAATATGATTCCATAGTTAACTAGGACAAACATTACAAAGAAGCATTACTTTCTAGATTTGGGCAGATTCTGACATCCAACTTTGGTTATCTATAACTCCTAAACCAGCAGGCCTAAAATCATAAAATTTTTAGACAACCAAGATATAGAAGTTATCTACAACTTTTGTATTCATCACATTCACAGAAAACATAATTTGCATCAAGAAATTATCACTACAATAGAAACTACACATGCAACCATTTCAGCACACATGTGAGAGCATAATAAATTTAGAGATCCACATTTTCTGTAAATACATGATCATATTAAGTGTTCTTATGGTACAACAACATCATGCAAAGGCAGTGGAACCATTTCCTATTTTTACATACTTATACTATTTATAAACTATTTAACAAGCACTAGACAAGTTAAATCAATAACTCAGTCATACATGCACCAATAAATCTAATATTTTTATCACAACACAAGCATCACATGAGTAGCATGCCATAAAAATTTCATATCAAAAGGACTACAACTACAGATATGAATTTAACCCTAAAAGCATGGATGCACACAAGTTAAATTCATATATGAAAATGTGGAGTCGTAGTTCCCTTCTCCAGTTCCACTGACCATGAGGGCTCGGTTTCACACAACAGGAAGGGTGAGGCAAGGCGATCGAGGTTGAATACCTAGTGGTAGCAGCGAGGGGGAGGGTGCGCCAGAGATGTGGGGGAGGGCGAGGGCGTGCGGAGCCGAGGACGAGGGGGAGGTCAAGGCCGCCGCCGGAGATCGATGAGGGGGAGGTCGAGGCCAGCCAGAGATGAGAAGGAGGTCGAGGGTGCCGCCAGCCGCCGAAGCCGAGGACGAGGGCGAATGGCGTGGGTGGCGAACGTGGACGCAGACGAGGAAGATGCGGCGGGTGGCGAGCGCAGCGGCCTGGAGGGATTGAAAAGGCAGTGTTGTGAAATTTTGGAGAGGAAGAAGAACCTATATATATATATAGTAGTTAGATTTAGTCCTGGTTGGGCTACCAACCGGGACTAAAAGGCCTTTAGTGTCGGTTGGAGGCCCAACCCGGCCTTTAGTGCCAGTTGGAGGCCCAACCCGGGACCCTGGGTTGGGCCTCCAACCGGCACTAAAGGCCTTTTAGTCCGGGTTGGTGTTTTAAGCTGGGACTAAAGCCAAATTTTGGCGCGCGATGAAACTGCTGCCTACCCGGCAGTTCCGTTTCACACCCATGCAACAGTTTTTATGTTTATGTTTAATATAAATAGGCTAAAAATTAGAAAATGCATAGTAAAAAATATAGCTCAAATAAAAAATTTGTCAACTACAAAGTTGCATAACTTTTTTAGATCTACAACTTTAGTTTTGGTTGTTTCTCCATTTAAGGTCATTTTAAAAAATTCAAATTTCAAATTCGAGTGATTCAAACATAGTTTTTCTTGAAAAGATGACTTCAAATGAAAAAGTTGTCAACTACAAAGTTGTGTAACTTTTCGAGATCTACAACTTTTATTTTGGTCATTTTTCATCTGACAAAGTGTTAGTGCACATTGTTCACAAATTTACATCTCTCTTATAATCTTGTAGTTTAACTATAAGAAAGAGATGTAAATTTGTGAACATTGTACACTACCACATTGTTAGACGAAGAAATTATCAAAATAAAAGTTGTACATCTTGATCAGTTCTATAACTTTTATGTTTATGAATTTCATAGCTGAATTCATTTACTTCTTCAAAATGCTGTTTGAAGTTGCCATTTTTTGAGAATCAAATTTTGAATTTATAAAACAAATTCACAAGAAAAGATGGCCAAAATGAAAGCAGTAAGACCACGATAAATTGATAGAGCATGAATTTAAAAAATTTTAGAAAAAAAATCATCAACTTTAAAGTTTGAATGACGGAAAAAGACTAGTTATAAATTTTAGCCAGAGATTAAAAAGAGATATCAAACTTCTTTAAAAATTTAATTTCAAACAGAATTTCAAAATAGTAGATTATCTCAAATGAAAAAGTTATCAACTTCAAAGTTGCATAACTTTTTGAGATCTACAACTTTTGTTTTGGTTGTTTCTCCATTTGAGGTCATTTTAAAAATTTAAATATTAAATTTGGAAATTCAAACATAGTTTTCCTTGAAAGGATGACTTCAAATGAAAAAGTTGTCAACTACAAACTTGTGTAACTTTTCGAGATCTACAACTTATATTTTGGTCATTTCTTCATCCGGCAAAATGATAAAACTAATAAACCAAACTAACATAAGAATCCTACAAACCAGATGCAGCCCTAATTTGTCTCCACTCCTAGTAGCGTAGTCTCGGGTGGTGTAACCACGGTCGTTGTCTATGTAATGCAAGGCCCGCACTAAAGCACTCTACATTGCCTCACACACACTGAGGACATGGCTTACCATAGATGAAGCCTACTGACAGATTATGGATGGCCAGGTTCTGCCTAAATCTCACACAAAACTGGTAGCCTACTATCGTCATCTGGCCCATCACATCCTCGAAGTTCTAGGCGTACCCAAGTTGCTTAAGAGCTTGCGTAAGAATGGGCTTCAAGGCACATGATGCATAGGTGTGGTCATAGAGAAAAACCAGCAAGCGGACAAAAGAAAATATCAGAAAGCGCTCATATAATAATAAAAATAAATAAACATTACTCTCATATCATACACGACGTACCACATCCATAAAGTTGAATGTCGCATGCCTCTCGCTTACTCGAGGCACATCCAGGTTGTGCTGCTGTAAAGCTTGTATCTTCAACGCCGACCAATCAAGTACATGGTAGCCAATTCACTCAATTGTCTGCAAAGAAAACAGCATGGCATCGAGCTGCACGCCTACCTTGCTCAGCATCGGTCGTTCAACCTGCACGATTTTCTTGCACACCTCATTATTGTATCTAATTGGGATGTTGAAGGCGAGGCTGCACTTCCAAAACTTGCTATCATTCACAACCTCACTTGTTGTGTTTTCGAAGATGTCCACCCCGAGCAGCCATAGTGTTTCTTCTAGCCATCTGACCAATTTTATAGTCTGTGACATGCAACAATCATATTATGAATGAATGTATATATGCAAAAAAAATTAGCAAGTAAAACTTAAAATATTCCATATTATTGATGGGTTTGGCTAACACGGGACGCCCTATCTGGCGATGGCTCGAATGGAAGATTGCCAAGGTGGAAACCTGGTTCCTATGGCTGGGAAAGTTCGCCGCCATTCATCGTAACTAACAAAACTTAAAAAATATCTCAATAAATATAGAAGCCCCATATAAATATACCATGCAAATATATATATATATATATATATATATATATATATATATATATATATAGGGAGAGTATACTCTATAGCTAGCTACAAAATAAGTTATTCTGTAGCCACCTCTATTTACGATAATTTTATATACTAATTTAAGACAATGTCAATAAATATTTACGATGGTTGAATTACTGTAACACATAGGGATATTTACCATAATGTTATAGTAAATCATATAGTAAGGAGTTACTATAATATCATAAATTAGCATAGCAATTATCATAACTCCAAGTGGCTACAGAATAAGTTATTCTGCAGCCAGCTATAGGGTAGTATATATATATAGGCATGCCAAGTGAACTTAAACATTTTGTACATAATTTTGTTTAATGATTATTAACTCTCACGAAGAAATAATGTTGCTAACAAAGATCTAGAAAATAATAAATGTTTAAGGTTATGCAGAAATGATGTATAAATAAAATAAAATCCACCATTATTATTCCTAATCTAAAAAACCACATTTTTTAGGGCAAAAAAAACCACATATTTGAATATTTCTATGCTTATTATTAAGGCATGAAACAATCTACATTTTTAGCAATGAAAGGTTAGAAGATGAAGTTTTTAGAAGATTGAAGATGAAACCGGTGGCCGAAAGCAAGAACTTGCTCCCCCAAGCTCAAGAACACGATGAACACGTACAGATGAACAAGCAGTAGATAGGGCGGTGGCCGAGACCAAAGATTTGACCACCTGTGTCTCAGCCTTGGGGGACAGTGCAAGTGGGTATATGTAAGTGGGACCTTTATTTCCGGTTCGTGGAGCCTACCGAGACTAAAGTATCAAGTCCCGGTTAGAGCCACAAACCGAGATAAAAGGCCGACGGGACCTTTGGTCCCGGTTGATGGTTTTAACCAGAATTGAAAGGCAACCTTTAATCTCGGTTTGAACCACAGACCGAGACTAAAGGTCCTTATTGCACTATCCATTGGACAGTGGACTCTAGTCCCGGTTAGACCGGGACTAAATCTCCTATTACACCTGGGCCAAATTCCAACCGGGACTAAATCTAAGAACCGAAAGTATATTGTCTACTAGTGGGCTGGCCATGGGAAGCACCATCTAGGGGGCAGGCACGGCTCCCAGTGAATGGTGGCGCAGTGGCCAAGGCCGCTCAGGTACGCAAGAAGCGATGAGGAAGATGACATAAAGAAAGAATGAACCATTTTTTGTGTAACTAGTGGTATGGTTGGTCCCCTCCACTCCACCGTTAATGGCCCAAGATTAATCCCGCATTGACTCCCCTCCACTCCACCGTTAATGGCCAGCCAAACTCCAAGGCACCGCTTCCCCTCCTCCGTCCGGCATTCACCTTCTCTACTCAACCTTTAAAAGTCAATCTCCTCACGTTTTTTTGCTCCCTCAAGGTCCATCTCTTTGTCTCTCTACTCACGACCCACTGAGCCACATCACTACCACCACTTAGGCTTTGGTTGACTGCATGTGTATATCTCCCACAGGTGATTTCACCCAAACGTGGATTGAGTGGATCCACGTGGACCACCCATTCCCTTATACACGACGGGACTGAGGGATCGTTTGGTAGGGAGGAACAATTCCGATTCTAGCGTGAAACACTAGAATCTCAGCCATGTAGGGAGAGAAATCGAACACTAGAATCTCAGCCATGTAGGGAGAGAAATCGTTCCAATAAAAGAGTCTCTTTTTGTCTCCGTATCAATAAAAGTTCTTTTTTTTTGTGCCACTACGGAAGTTCGAAATTCATTATGAGCCATTAAAAAAGCTTGCTGGTCTTTTGTTCCTCTATAGTGCTACTACCGTCTATTTTGCTACAAACACCGCCATTTTACCCTCAATTGAGCTAGTGTTGAATTTATTTCTATTTTGTGTTATGCCACCACACTTGCATTGGGAACCTCGGACTCATTCCAAATTATTTCTAAACTTTTCTTCTCTATCTTCTTGTCAGCCAGGCCCCTAACTTCTCTTCTATTCTCTCTCGTCCTCTACCTCCAGATGAGTGCACGCGGCCATAAATAAATCGGTGTGGCTTCTACGCAGGGCCGGGTGAGCTGGGCGGTGCATTGCCATGCGGTCAACGTTCTGCTGGGGCGTGATGACGGAAGCCATGGCGCATGGCAGGGTCATCATCGCCCTCCAGCCAGACGCAGTGCACGGGAGTGTACACCACAGAGCTAGTTCGGCAGCTCGTACAGGGCGGTGGTAGGTCCCTCCGCCGCTCGAGGCTTCAGCTCATGACAGTGTGGATGGGGCGGCAGAGTGCACACGCATGGGAGTCGCCAACAACGAGGCCCTAGCCCAAGAGGTCCCATGGCAGCGCGGCGGAGGCGTTCTCCAAGCCAGAGCACCAGGAAAGCACGACTTCAGAGCCGAGGGAAGCGCAGGCGTAGGCACCCCCGGCCCACGGCGAGGTACGGGGCGACTGTCACGTTGGCGAGGCCCGTCTACATGGATTACCCTGCAGGCCCTAGCGACGGATGACCGCAGACACATTTCTCTCGACGGCGCTGGAGAGGCATTCCCAAAGACAACGGAGCAGAACGCCCACCATCGGCTTAGGTAGGGAACCAGTCCCCGCCGCACCACCATAGGACCCTCACTAAACCGGATGCGTCATAGGCCACGACATGGTTCCCGCTGCCGGCGAGGTCCGTGAGCGGGCCAAGCCCATTGTACACTGGATGGAGCTGCTCCTACTGTGACACGAGCGTGGATGGCCAGAAGAGCATGGACGGTGGCTGAGAGGGAGTAGGAAGACTTAAGGGCAGTCTTGACAATTTCCGTGCTTGGAACCACCACAATCAAAATTTTGGTCTTCTCCTAGTGTGGTGGACTTCTCCTAGTGTTTTACCATTCAATTTTTAGTGTAAACTTTCCCTACTAAATGCCTCACAGTGAAGATTGCCATGTGCATGACTAGTGGTAGTGTTTTAGTATTACTTAAAAACACTAGTATAATTCCACCATTTTGGTAGGGCACATGACCGAGCCGACAAACTATCAAAATTATGCGATAGATATGGACGGCAGTGGCATGAGAGGAACAAAAGTTTTGACCAGTGTCACTAAAGACCGATAAACTTTTTTAACGGCTCATATGGAATTTCGAACTTTTATAGTGGCACACGAAAAAGACTTTGATAAAATGGCATTTCTTAAAATAGGAAACACTTAATAATCATTGATAGATAGTCTTATAGTTTATTATTATCCTTTGGAACATGCATGGATGATTGGGCAGAACGTCTTCACGATCTCCATCTACAATCTTCATAAAGCATGGCCTCTTATTAGCCCTTTCCAACTCGGTGCATCACCTAGGGCAATGTTGCAGGCAATCCACCAAGCTCTTAAACAATTGAAAAGTCTTTTTGCAGATGTACACTAATCTTTTCAAATCCTCAAAGCAATTGCCATCATTTGCATCCATGCCAATTACGTAGCTTGTTGGGCTCGTCGTTATCATCATCATGCTCTTAGTGTTGCTATCCTCGTTGGTTTCACCTAATAGAGATAAATCAAATTACATCATAATGAGCACATGTATATCTATTTACCTCAAAATAAAATGACACTATTTCATTAACTACCTCTTATTATTTGTGCATGAAGAACAGATGATGCCTGAAGAACCATGAAAAGCAGACATAGCCCTCGGATGCTTGTGTGCTCTAGGCACTTCGTCATTAGTGACGGATCAGAGCTAATACAGATGGTGTGTTTGTCTGAATAATGTGTATGATATCGACCCTGAACCATACTTATGTGTTCTATATATACATATACTCCAAAGTGAACCGATCTATCTATCTATCAATCTATCTATCTATCTATCAGTCAATCAGTCAGCCTGTCTATATCTGTCTATTTATCTAATTACCTATTAAATAGTACATAGAGACAAATACGAAGACATCTAGATAAAAATAAATGGTTAGATAATCTTACCATCTATCTCTGTGTACCTGTCTATCTATCTATCTATCTATCTATGTATCTATCTGTCTGTCTCGCCATCGCCATCCATCTAATCTGTCTCTCTATCTATCCATGCGTCGAATTATCTGTCTGTGTATCTGATATCTTGCTACATGGATAGCTACCTTTCTACCTTTCTATTTATCCTTAAATCTATGTATCTATCTCTCTACCTTACTACATTTCTACCTTTTTGACTTACTCTAGATTCACTTTGAGTTACCATAATGATTGTACTAATTATGAGATTATAACTCCTCCAATGTGTTTTACTATAACATTATGGCAAATATCATCATGAGATAGTAACATATGTATCAAAAATATGTTTTCACTATCATAAATCTAGGTGGCCATAAAATAAGTTATAGTAACACATGTACCTACCTATTTACCTACTTCAATGTTTTAAATCGTGGGCTTTAGCATTTAGCAGTGAGGTCGATCTGCTCAGCTGCTATAGCGTCCCTAGATCCCGCTATTTAGTACACCGGTGTTGTAGCGGCAACTATCCTGAACCACTATAGCTCCACTATAGCACACTATTTAAAAACACTGATCTATTTACCTACGTACCAACCTATTGTGTGTTGTGTCCATATTTCCTTGATTTTTTGTTTGATACTTCCATTCCTGTTATTTGAATCCTTTTGAATTTCTTTAGGTGGGAAATCATTTTTTTCTTTGGGTAGCAAAAGCAATAGGCTTTTCCTCTTCAATTACATTTCACCGGATGAGGCCCAACCTGAACAATGGACCACCAGATGAGGCCCAACCTGAACTAGTCCTTATGGAGGGCCTAGTGCATGTGCATCAGGGTAAACAAAAGCTCTCTCGCCCTAAGTTCAGATTTCTCAAAAGCAAGTTTTAACATATATTGCATATAATTGCTAATCATTGTTAGGATCCAATGTATTTAAGTTGAGCGTTAGCAACTACCCATATGCAAGTATATCCCATCGGTATCAAGGTACAAGATAATCAAAGACTAGGTCATCCTTATGTTGAGCAAAATGACACATGCATATGACTAATTAAATAATGAATAGGACAACAAGGAATATCCCATATTATACTTGCCTTGCTCGTAGTGCCCTTGCTGGTCTGGATAATTACAGTAGTAGTTCTCGTCACAGGTGTAGCAATCACCGTCTACTCGTGCAATAGACAACAACACGCATTCCAAGATCATTCATGCAAGGCAAACAAAGGCTATAGATTAGAACAGTACACCAATAGAGACAAATTAGTATAAAAGGTTTATAAAATGAATCTACGCATCGCTACGATCACACTAACGTGAAAATCACAAAATTCGAAGCGAGAACGCACAAGTTATGAATTTTATAAGATTTTCTTTAGCATTTTAATAGATTAAATCTTAACACGACAATTAATAGTGTACAACATGACTAACAATATGATAAACATGTAGATTATTTTGCTACGATCCTAATGCAACTTGAACAGATCGAATCAGAGTTAAAACGGGGATTTTATAAGCATTTGATATCAGTGGCAATTCTGTAAATAACTCAAACTATTTTTGGATTAAAATAAATCATGAAAATCGGGATTTTAAATCAACCGAGGACCGTGGGTTTGAATTCAAGGAAGCCCGGGGTCTCTTTAACAAAATTCCCCGAGAAGGGGTATCCGGTGATCTGGACCATCGGATCGGATCCGAACGGTCTCGATTTAAAAGAGGGAGAAGGGGGCGGCGCACCGGCCAGAAAAGGAGGCCGCGCGGTGGCGCGCCATTGGCGGTGGCCACAAAGCTCGTCGGCGTGAGTGAATAGAGCCCTAGGGGGCCACGGTTTGGAGCGTGGAGCGCATGAAACGAAAAATGAGGATGAGGGGGTCCTTACCAAGGTAAAATGGAGGCGGAGATCGACGAGAAGGCGGAACCCGACCTCGGTGCTTGAGCTAGGGTTTCGAGAGGGGATGGCGAGCTCGAAGCCGGCGAAACATGATGAAAAGGAGTCTGTGGTGTGTGGCGAGCTTTATAGTGGAACATAGCATTGATCCCGTGCTGAAATTTGCAAGGAATCGGGCGGGTTGCTTGACTCTCGGCGGCGGCAAGTAAAAGGAAGGCTTCCGTCCTTCACAGTGAGAGGTAGGAGACGGCTGCCACTACGGGCCCACACATCAGCGGCAGAGGGGAACGGGTCCTAGTGTTCAGCGAGCCAAGCAGAAGGAGGGCGCTACGGCTCGGCATGGGCCGGCCCAAGGCGAACAGCACGCGTGGCCCGTGAAGGGAAGGAATGGGGTGGCCGGTTGGGCCAGGCTGAGGGAAAAACAATGCCCAATTGGGCCCGCGGGAAGAGAATGGGGAAGCCGGCTTGTTGGGCCAGCGGGCCAAAAGCCAAGGAAGGGAGAAAGAGTTAAAGGAAAATCCTTTTCCTTTTTACAAAGCAGTTTTCAAATCCATTTTCAAATGATTTTGAAACTCCTTTTTGGTTTGAGCAAAACCAGACATCACATAATTAAATATGCAGCAACATGAGTGCAACAACATGTAGCTAGCCTTATATTTGATTTTAAATTCATAAAATTTATTATTTCCCTAAGTTAAATGCTCACAAAAATACGTAATTAAATCCATTTCTTCTATTTTAAAAGATGAAAAATTTCAGGTGTTACATTATGTCATGACCTGGTCTTGACACCCTTGTGAGCTTCAGCATCATGAGCATTCTTTGAATTTCAACTCAAGTAGATAGAAACTGAAACCTGCAATTCAAACTACTCACTGTTGACTTGATGGAGAATCCGCAAGCACCACCGGGTTATCCACTAGTTCGCTAACTGGTCGACAGCAACACCCCGACACCACCGAAGAATCCGCAATCACGTCGGAACGTCCGATAAGAACATCCCATGCAAAAATATGAGGTGTCACCCTGTATCTCATCTGGCCCCACACGTCAGCACAGTTGTCCATCTCATGGACGCCCCAAAGCAGAAGGATCACCAGCTCACTCTTCCATTCTCACTCACTCACTCTCTCTCTAGTTCATCCACTCTCTCTCAACACTCTCTCCCACACTCAATAAAGGAGGAGAAGATTTCAAAAAAAGGAGGAGAAGGCAAGGAGAAGAAAGGAGAAGGGATTAGAGCTTGGAAGCAGCAGGAGATGGTGATGGAGAATACCTAGAAGCCGTCGTCCACAAGAGTTAGGGGTTAGAAGAGGAAGGAGTCCTCTCTCCCTTGCCATAAGGAGCTAGGAGGAGAAGGGAACAAGAAGAAGAAGATTTCAAATCACCAAGGGCGAGATCCAGCTGCTTCATCTTCTTAGAGAGCTCTGCATCTTGAGTTTGCAACCTTTGGTAAGGAATCTAACCGAGCCAAACCTAGGATTATGTCATGAGGAACCAAAACCTTGGAAATATCGATTCATGGCCTAGCATTAGTTTGCACTCAAAGTAGCTAGAGCCAACCCACTAGAGATGTTCCATAGAACCCTAAAGACCTACCCTAAAGGTAGTTGGCACATGCAAGTAGTGAAGAAGTTTGAAATCTTGGAGTTATGGTGAATGTTCACTGTCAGTAATGACAGAGAGTCCGACACCACTAGCGGAGTGTCCATCAGTACTGAATGTCTCACTGATCACTTATACAAAGCACAACTATAACCCATCGGAGCGACCATCACTACACCAAAGCTTCCGACAAGTTATATAGCCAGAATAGAGGAGTATCGAGAGACCCTAGATCATGGTGTTGGTACAGTGGAGCATCCGTTGATAATCTGGAACGTCAGCTAAATTATAGAGCCAAAAACCCGAAGGTAGCAAGTTCCTGCGGATGGTTCATAATACACACGGAGTGTCCGGTGGAACCTGAACACTTAGTAGTCCACAGTATCCTATAGACCTAACTCAACGGATGGTCCGCCTCAGCTGACAGAGCCTTCTGATATAACCACCAGTTACAAAGAGATATACCCAAGGACATAGACTTCATACTAGAGTATCTGACCCAAGTTCGGAAAGTCCGACAAGCCAAAAAGCCAGTATCCCACTAAGTCCCAGTGACTACCGGATCATCCGACAACCATGACGGGCTATCCAATAGCTGCCAGCTAGTAGGACCCTAGCATCTAGTTGTACACTCACACATGTGTCACCAGAGTCTAATCAACTAAGAAGCATTGCATAGCATGAGCACTTAGTTTTGTGCAACCGCTCATCAAGCATCATGCATGTATAGCTGACCCGATTCCCGAAGACCTTATTAAGGAGGAGCCTCAGGGGGAAGAAGCCGTTGAGCCTAGCGGCAACGTTCAAGGCAGGCCCCTAAGCATCCCTATGCTTTACAATTGCATAATGAACTATGTTATCTACTGCATTGCCATGTTACGATATGACTAGTGAACCGAGATGGGAATTACCTATGTCAAGCCTTATCCAGATATTGCCACACCAAGCAACCACACTTAGCTTGTTAATTACTTAAGCTTAGTATGCTTAGATATTAGAAGTCGAGCTAATGATTGGTTTCTCATTACTCGCGTGATGATAGGATTGGTACTTCACTAAGCACCACTTGGGAAGGGAACTATGAGAATGAGTTATGGTTGGCAAGGTGTATTGTCATGGCAAGATGGGAACTCTTGGATGACATAGCTTGCTTACGGGTTAAGGACCTTGTATCCATGGTAGTGAGTACGAACATAAAACCATACAGACCACTTGTCACCAATGGGGGAGACAAGCCAAGTAACTAGTTGTGACCGTCTTATCCATGAAACTAGCAAGGGGGATGGCGTCCGTCGAGAATGTTTCGAACATTGACTAGGCATCCAGGCCGAAACTTTCATAGGGCAACGTGGCCGAATTGGGGAAAGATTGAGACATCGAGTTTTGTAGGTACTGTAGCTCCCGTGCATGGATTAATCTATGCATGGATACATTGACTCACCCTATGTGATCTTAAGTTTTGCAGGTACTGTAGCTCCCGTGCATGGATTCATCTATACTCCTGACCCTTCACCGGATCAGGAGTGGTGAAGAGTTATGCTAGTCGTAGATACATGGCTGTAGCACACCCATGTATCAATTATCATAAACTATGTTATGTTGAAAAACTTCCGCTAGACTTTGATGTAGAATGTGATGTGTGACCTTGTGATGAACTAAGTTGTGAACCATGGATTGTAAACCTAAGTACTTTGAACTTGTAATGTGATCTATGTACTACTGTGGTGTGTTCTTATCTCTCAATGATCCTAAAGAGGAGTTGCTACGTGCGCTCCTGGACGGCCCCGTGTTGGTTTACTCGAGTTGAGGGGTCAAGTGGATGACACTCGACTTGGTAGGTTAACGCAGCGGGACACGTGCCCCCCACACATTAAAAGATATTTTAAATTATCTTTCATAATGATTGATGTAAGTAATTTTTTATTCAAGATGTGGGTAATTTAGAAACAAAGTTAGAAGATTATTTTAAATTATCTTTCATAATGACAAAGCCAGGTAATTTAGACATATTGTTAGGGGGTTATTTTAAATTATCTTTCATAATGGCTAAGGTGGGTAATTAATTTAGATGCAAATAGGATGATATGGCGTCGACGAGCACCATGCATATGGAAATCAAGGATCAGGGGAATATTGTACAATTTCTACATAAATTAAAAGAAATGTTATAACAGACGTGCTCACGGACATAAGCAGCCTGAATCGTTCTTGGTCGATGGTTTCTTGGATGGTTTGGGAATATTCTTAATACTGATTAATGATATTACTTCAACTTGGATTGGTTTCTTTACTAAAGTAGTGATTCAGGATTAATAGAATATGACCAACTCAAAGTGCTAATCGTAGTTAAACAGTGTCAAGCCTTTGAGCCATCATCCCATTTGTTGTACTTGTAAAGCATAGTTCGCTTACGCTGCCATTATCAGTTCAACAAACATCATGGATGGATACCAAATGCCTGCTTTGAGGAGTTCCCTAAAGATCACCGCTATAGAATGTTTTGTTCACCACCATTACTTCCACCACCGGTTATGTGAGAAACGAAGGTGATAAATATCACCGCCGGTTCATGGTATGTGGGGTCCTAGAAGGGTGCCCCACCGGTGGTGATAAATGTTTTCACCGCCGACCCGACGTATGGTTCGGTGGTGATTACTTGCTGGTCTTTGCCGCACTGCATCATAGGTCAAACTGGTAGTGCAACACTTAGCACCATCGGCTACTCATCCAATGTGTGACACACATACAAACCGACCAACATAATAAGCATGTTGAGGTTTTCCACAAATCTCATACGCTTGTTTTCACCATCTTAGGTGCATAGCTTTGAGGATGCTTGGTGTGATGGGAGTAGTAGAACGAATGCACAGTTGTTCATTTACACCATAAATAAACACATGGGTTGTAATATGTGATGGTCATAGTTAGGTCATTCTTTTTATTATTTTGTCATGGAGGTTATGGTTAATGTGTGATTTTGCTTATCATTTTGCAATCAATAAAGTCTCTCATTTTATCGTATAATATATATGATCGTCGATGATTTCGTGTTCTCTGTTGTTATGATCTTGTTGAAGTTTAGTGTGTTAATGCTCAAAAAGGATGTTATTGTTTTTCTTTCTGTGGTGTTACATAAGCTATTGTAGGTGAAATGTTATATTGCATGGACATCCGGTATGACAATATAAGCAATTTGTAATGACAATGGTGACATTAGAAACAACAAACACTTATTAATCAATGGTAAGTTAATAAGCTTATTTTATCCTTAGGTACATGCACCATTAGGTAGAACGTCTTTATGATCTCCATTCGCTAATTGGAGAAAGGATGACCTCTTATTAGACATGTGCATTGCAGTGCTTCAAACATTCCAATAGTTCATGAAAGCATTTTCCTGTCTTTTGGCAACAGTGCATTAAAGCTTGTAGAAAGCACCCTAGATCTTTCTGATCTCCAATTGTCTTGGTTGTTCCCTCCATCATGGTCATCCTCACCCTCCCAGTGTTGATATCCTCTGTGGTTTGCCCTAATAAAGATCAATCAAATTACGTGCAATATGGTCAGAATTAACTCTATACGCATATCAATTTACTGAAGGAAAACAGGTCAAATTCATAGATTACCACTTATTATGTGTGCATGAAGGACACATGCTAGAATAACCATGGAAAGCAGCCAAAGTCCTTGGATGTTGTTGGTATACTTGAGGGACGTCGCCATGGGTGAGTGATAAGAGCTAAAACCAATGATGTGTTTATATCAAATTCTATGCCATATGGCCAATATATATGCATTCCATAGTCTATCTATATATCTATCTTGATATATATTTATATATCTATCTATGTTTCAGTATATCTATCTATCTATCTATTTGTCTTTCTGTCTGTCTATCTGTCTATATGTCTATCTATCTATCTATCTATCTATCTATCTATCTATCTATCTATCTATCTATCTATCTATCTATCTATTTGTCTGTCTGTCTGTCTATCTATCTATCTATCTATCTATCTACCTACTTGCCTACCTACCTACCTGCCTACCTACCTACCAGCCTACCTACCTACCTATCTATCTATCTATCTATCTATCTATCTATCTATCTATCTATCTATCTATCTATCTATCTATCTATCTATCTATCTATCTATGTACCTGTCTGTCTACCTTTTAATTTATCTATCCATTTGTCTTTCTATCTTTCTGTCTTTTTGTCTATTTGTCTACCTATCTTGTCTGTTTGTCTTCTATCTATCTGTCTGTCTATCTATCTATGTATCTTTCTTTTTATCTATTTGTTTGTCGATCTATTTGTTTGTTTGTGTATTTTTTTATATATTTGTCTATGCGTCTATCGTTTGTTTGTCTATCTATCCCCACACTGACATAGGTGTACCTACTTAGGAGGATATACTATTTGCACCCACATTATTGCCCCTTTTATCTTTTGTTTTTATTTTATGGTTTACGATTCTAATACATTACTATTAGTTTTAATTTATTGCATGATGTGAATGCCTGTATGGCGATGCATATGCTTGTATGGTGATGTGGACTACGAATAGAAGGTGCACAGTTCAAGGTTGTTGAAGATCAAGTTTGTCACCAGCTGTACTAGGGCCACACTTTTGATGATGGCAAGTGTAACAAAGGCTCCTTGTACCTATGAACTTGACTATTTCATACATCATGCATGTGTCCAAATTTGGAATGCCATAAGGACATTTATCTAGATTACTTTTGTACCATATATCCTTGTTCCTTTGGGTTGGTATGCATGTTTGGATAGTTCCTAGCGAAATATCCAAGCTAATAATCAAACTTGATTAATGATATATGCAATGTGATAAAATGGTGCTTTTGGCAACACGGACTTAAGGGGCTGGAGCCTAGGTTTTGAGTGGTCTAGATTCCTCTCCCTAAGGACACAATCCTGAAGTGGCCATCCCAGATGTTCCATACAACTAGGCGTATCCCATGGCTATGATGTTAATCATATAACTAGTGTGCCTCTATCTTGTTAATGGTTACCAAAGGCGCAAGAGTGGGTTGCCAAGAGGGGTATGGTTCCTGTCCTGTTGCGGTGTGTGCTTGTTGTGGTCAATAGTGTGCCACTCTCGGGGGAGAGCATCTACGTCGGCTTCATCACTATGAAACATTAGCACCTACTAACTTTTTGCGGTGTCTACTGAAATGTTACATAGTGAAACCATGCCACACTTCCTTGGAAGAGGTGATATGGCATCGATGGACACCGGGCATATGGGAATCAAGGATCAGGGGAAAATTGTACAATTTCTATAGAAATTAATTGAAATGATATAACAGACATGCTCACAGACACTAGCGGCATGAGTCCTTCTTGGTCAAGGTTTCTTGGATGGTTTGGGAACATTGTTAAAACTAATTAATGATATTACTTCAACTTGGATTGGTTTCTTTACTGAAGTAATGATTCAGGATTGATAAAATATGACCAACTCAAAGTGCTAATCGCAGTTAAACAGTGTCAAGCCGTTGAGCCATCATCCCCTTTGTTGTACTTGTTAAGCATGGTTCGCTTACGCTACCATTAACAGTTCAAGGAAGATCATGGATGGATACCAGATGCCTGCTTTGAGGAGTTCCCTAAAGATCAGTGCTACAGAATGTTTTGATCACCGCCATTACTTCCACCACTGGTTAGGTGAGAACTGAAGGTGATTAATATCACCGCAAGTTCATAGTCTATGAGGTCCTAGAAGGGTGCCTTTGTAACACCCGAAATTTTGCATCCTTTAAAAATAGATGAAATTGATTTATTTATGTATTTGTGTGAGCATTTAGCTTAGGAAAATAATATTTTTATGAATTTAAAACCAAATATAAGGATATACACATGTTTATGCACTCATGCTGTTGCATATCCTTTTATGTGACGACTGGTTTTGGTAAAAGTTGAAAACGATTTCAAAATGCTTGTGAAAACCATTTTTTTGCAAAACTATGAAATCAAAAAGAAAAAAAAATTCTTTTCCCTCCTTTGTTTCTCCATTTTGGCCCAGCAGCCAACCATCGGGCGCTGCCCTTCCCTTCCCGGCTTGGCCCAGCCAGCCTGCTCACCCTCCTCCTTCCCGCAGGCCGCACGCGCCTTCTTCCTGGGCCGGCCCAGTAGTAGCCGACGCCACAGTGTGCCCTTCCTCTCTCACTCTGGCCGCTGACGCCTGGATCTCGCTCCCTCCATCGCTGGCGCGTGGGACCCGTGGCAACAGGGTCATCCCCAACCTCCGATGAAAAGGGCGGAGCCGTCCTCATCCTGACGCCGCCACACAAAAATCCAGCACCCACTCCCGTTTTCTTTGTGATTCAGCACGTTTCCCCCGCTGAGTTGCTCTACGAAGCCAGCCTCCTGCTATCACACTCCTTTTCCATCCACACACCCCACTCGAGCTCACAGCGCCGCTTCCACCCTAGCTTGAGCCGCTGAGCTCGGGTCACGCCTTCCCGTCATCTTGCCGCTATCTTCGACTCGCCGCTGAGTTTCGGTTCGCAGTAGGGACCATCCCCGAGCCATTTATCCTTTATTTGGACCCTCGGGTTGCTTACACACCGACCCCAAACTTTGTAGGGGGGTCGCCGTCCACCATCTTCACCCGCGAGTCATCCCTAGTCTACCTTCGCCTCCATCTTCATCATGGTGAGGATCCCCATCTTCCCCTCTTTCTTCTGGTACATTCACCGCATCGAACCATGGCCTCCAGGGCCCTATTCACTCGCGCCGGCGAGCTTTCTCGCCGCCGGTGATGGCGGGCCGCCGTGCCAGTTTCTTCTTCGGCCAGGCGCCACCGCACCCTCTCCATCTTCTAATCTGGGTCGTCCAGATTGGATCTGATGGCCCAGGGCGCCCCATACCCCTTTGCGGGTCATTTTCCGAAAGAGACCCCCGAGTCCTGTGAAATCGAACCCGCCGTCCTTTGCTAGATTCAAAAATCTGATTTTCATGATTTATTTTAATTCATAAATAGTTCGTGATATTTACAGTTGTGCCATCCAGTTCATATTTTCAACATATCTTCCTCATTTTAAATCCAAATCGATCTGTTCAAGTTGCGTTAGGATCGTAGCGAAGTAATCTACATGTTTATCATACTATTAGTCATGTTACTCACTGTTAAATTTCATGGTTAGATTAAATCTATTAAAAATGCTATAGGAAATCTTAATAAATTCGTAACTCATTCGTTCTAGCTTCGATTTGCGTGATGTTTGTGTCTGTGTGATCATAGCGAGACGTAGATTTATTTTATAAACCTTTTATACTGTTTTACCTCTATTGGTGTATTGTTCTAATCTGTAGTCCTTGTTTGCTTTGCATGGTTGCTCGTGGATGCTTGTATGTTGATGTATTGTTCGAGTATAGACGGTGAGTACTACGCTGGTGAGGAAGAGTACTACTGTGATAACCCGGAGCAGCAGGAGCAGTACAAGCAAGGAAAGTATAATATGAGAAATTCATTGTTGTCCTATTCAGCATTTAATTAAAAATCATATGCATGTGTCAATTTCATAGCCGCAAGGACATCCTAGCCTTTATTATCTTGTAATATTGTCACCGATGGGATAATCATGCATAAGGGTATTTGCTAGCGCTCCAACTAATTATATACTTGATTTAAATGATGACTAATGATTATATGCAACAACTGTTAAAATTTGTTTTTAGCAACTGATGCTCTGGCCCTCCGTAAGGACTTATTCATTGGCAAAAGCTGGGACATACAGTATATTCAAGTATGAAGACCTTTTCTAGGATGTTAGAGGTTACCCGAAAGGGCGCAAAAGGGGTCTGCCGACTTGGGTATAGTTTGGCTCATGTCCCTATGTGTATAGGCTGTGCATCATTGTGCCATTTGGGAAGGAGGGACCTACACCTGCTTGCCACCAAAACCTAGCGGCCCTAATATGTTAGACAAACTTTTGAAAGGCTTCACAGTGAAACCTTGCCTGCTCACTTCGTGTGTTTTGGAAATAATTAATCCGGGCCTATGGGTAACATGACTCACAGTGAAAGTGTACACCTCTGCGCAGAGTATAATAAACTGTTATAACAGTCGTGCCCACGCACACGGGCGGCCTGAAAACTAATGAAATAGTTGTTCACTTATTGATGATGCTACTACAGATGTTCAACCATGATGATGTTTATAATGACAATGCACTCATAATGTTTATTTATTCATGTACATGAACTTGTGGTTTAACTAGGGCTTAAGCATAATCAAACCTAATTAATGCTAAAATGCTGACTTACTAAAAGCGAACCGAAGTACAACCAGTGTCAGCTTTTGAGCTTCATGAACCCCATATTATCTTGTTAAGTACGATATGTACTTATGCTTGTTTACTTTTATTATTTGGATAAAAATCCCGAATGGGTATAGTGTAACACCCTAAAATTTGCTTCTTTAGAAATAGAGCTAAAATGATTTAATTATGTATTTTTGTGCTCCCGAAAACATAGGAAAATAAAAATTTTCGTTAAATTAAAATTCATCTTAGGATGTAGCAACATTGTTGTGCATACGTACTAATGCATTTGTGTTTTTGTATTGTTTGGTTTTGACCAAGGTACAAAATCAATTCAAGTTGTTTTTTTATTAAAATGCATTTAGTAGATCAATTTTCCTTCTCCGGTATACTTTTATCCTTTTTCTACAATCAAATTCCTTGTTTCTCAGCTCAAGTTTTCGTTTGGAGCCTCTCAAAATCTTTTCTTTGTAACTTGAATCGCTCCCTTCAGTTTCTCGTCCATAATCAATCTCTATAAACTTCTCAAAAATTTGTCCGGCTTTTCCTAGAACTTGTTCTCACTTTTCTGTGAGCATAATCTAATTTTTAGATGCTCTAAATTATCTCATTATGAGCTCCAAATACTTTATTTGCGTTTCTCATATTCCATAGTGTCTCTGAGAATTTTCCCCAAATTTTTGGAGCTTTCAGAGTATTTTTCGTGGCTTAAATAATAATTCTAGACTTTTCTAGAATTATTTTATCCATGAAATTAATTAATTCTGAAAATAATCAAATCTCATTTTTTTCCAATGCTCAAAGCCTATGTGCAATAATCATGAAGGCCTATGTTTTTATTTACTAATGGGCTTAAATGATTTAGGCCTATTAGTGAAGACGGATGGTACAACATCAATTAGTACCATATTGCTAGTTGATGTGAAGGTGGAGAGTTTTTCTCCCTATATATATATGTACCAACCCCATAGGCAAATCATACTAAAACTATCACAAGAGGAGCCCCTAGTTTGAGAATCTCTAGATAGTAAACTAGATTTTCTCCCTTATCTACTATACGTCGTCTCCAATGTCTCGCCTATGCCACCATCGCCCGACCTCGCTGAATCCAAGAGGGCCGGAGGTCTCTCTTCTCGTCCAGTTGAGCATGCCCTGTCAATGCGATCTGCATGCAGTTGACCACAGGTTAGCACCTCCATGTCCTCCCTCTCTCCCTTGTCGTCTTCCCCATGCCCTAGGCCATGCACGTTGTATGTTTCACTTACGTCTCTTTTATCCATATATGCAGTCATCGATCGTATGTACAGCTTGACGCCTGCCGACGTGCAGCAGCTCTGAGGTTTACCCCGGCCAGCCTCTGTCATCTTGGTGGTCTGTGTCATCCTTCTCCTCTCAGGCCATGCAAAAGCCGCATCTCGATCTCTACTAGCACCAGGGCGCCTCTATATGCGGAAGCAAGCTGCCAGGTCTTCCGTGCACCCTTTTGCCAATGCTCGATCTTCATTGATGTGAATCTATGAGCCACCTAGCATCCTATGTAGGTATATGTCCTACGTACCTGACCTGAATTGCTCTCTCTCTCTTTCTTACCCTGTTGTATCTCCTACTAGTCATCACGTGCCTTTGATTCAGCTTTTCCCAACAAGAAAAACTAGCAGATATGCATGTTGCCTGACCGAGCTGCTGGCTTGCTCTCAAAACTCCAGCACCTTGGCTGCTGTCAACTTCCTGGTGTCGAGAGCTCTCCGATATTTCGCAGTAAGACAAATCTACGAAGGTCGTCACTCGTCACGTGCTAAGGTTTCTGCTGTTTCAGCATCTTAAATCCTCTCAAGTTATGTTGAGGTCGTAGTGACATAATTTACATGTTATTGGTGTTGGTCGTGTGGTATCTTTTAAATTTTATAAATAACATATTTAATTTAATTAATGTTTGCGTGCAACTAGCTTTCGAAAAAAAACAATATAGGTTTAACATCCGCCTTTTATGTCAATTGTTAACTTGATTAATTATAGAATCAATATGTTTTTAATTTAATAATCTGTTTAGTCTAAACACGTTTCATGTATTAAACTCGTCTAGATGCTCTCACATGCTACTTTATTTTGTAAAGTTATGGTTTAATTTGCATAATTTGTATGACAACATTTATGAATAAAATATGATCAGGTTTAACTTGGTTTTGGAAGAAAATACACATTGATTAATCTAAATTGAAGCCACTCATAGTTTTTCTTAATTAAAATAAATCAAGCCTATAGTTGTTTCTTCTATTTTATAATATATAGATCTTTGGGTAGTCGTCCTTTTAATCGAGCTCCGTTCTCGGCGTTTCCTGTGATCTTGTGACTGTCACGCCTAACTTCCTTTTAGTAACATTGTTTAACATATTTTGTGCTTTCAAATAAAATGTTAATTTGACCGGTCCATACGCAATTGATTTTCTAATTAAGAGCAACTTAGGCTTTCCACTTCGATATTAAGTAAAAATAAGATTAGATCCATTTTAGTTTTCCAAATCAAATATAACTTGGCTTCAATTTAGATACTTCTATGAAATATCTTATACACGATTAAAATAAATGAAGCTTAAAACCTTCTTTTTCTCTTAAGAAGTAAATTTTACGGTAGACGTTTCTTGTACACTGTAGCTCCGATTAGAGTGTTTTTCGCGTTTATGTGTTCTTAGCAATGCGTAGATTAGTTTTCAAGTATTTTTATTGATTGGTGTACTGTTCTAATTTAGTTATATTTGTATGCTATGCATGTCTGTTCGGATTACCAAGTTGTGATATGAAGCAAGCTAAAATCATAACTCCATTCCTAGGTAAAGGATATCCAAATCATCTCATCTTTGTGCACAACACCTTATGGACTGATTTCTGCTGTAATGAAACAATCAGCTTCTGGACTGGCACCCAAACAGCACCTTGACTGCGCGCAAGTGATGGTCAAGGGATGCGCCCTTGATCGATGCCTCTCAACCTCTGCTCTTAGATACCTTGTAAGCTCAACTGTGTAAGCTCTGGCCAACAAAAGAGGAAACACAACCCATGAAGTACCACAGCTATGGAGGTGTCGAACTGCACAGAAGTTGCATAACTAGAGAAGGACGGCCAGGGCGCTATCAGCATGTATCTCAACTGCATAGGTGGCGGCCATGGTCGATGCTGCTTGACACTCCACCCACGAAGGACATTGCACGGGCCTTGCAGATGGTGGCCCTAGAGATGTCGTGCTTCACCTGAATGTTGAACTCCCTTAGAAGTTGTTCCCTGGAGATGTTCGTCGGCACCAGCAAGCCAGCTGTGCTGAGGTTCAAAATCCCTATCACTGCTGGTTTTTTTTTTGAACTGGCACAACCAAATCGACAGTGATGAGGGGGGCTCATCACTGCCGGTTCTAAAACCGGCACCTAAAAAACCATGCTGAAACATTTTTGATTGCTAGTAGAGACCCACTGAGCAACCACTTCACACGTGATTTTTTATGCAAAAAACGGGCGATTCGCGGGCCGCCGGCGCTCGAACCCACCTCAAGCTTCATGCATTCATTCCCTAACCACTCCACCCGTAAAACACTTGTGTCCAAATAAGATATTCGTCCTCCTGATTCTATCTTTATCTGGTTTTAAAATTAGTATTTGGGACCCTAAACGAATTCAAATGAAAAAGTTGTCAACTACAAAGTTGCATAACTTTTCAAGATCTACAACTTTGGTCTTGGTCATTTCTCCATCAAAGGTCGTTTGAAAAGTTTTATCAAATGTGAGAAAAATCTGGCCATAGTTTTCCTTGGATAAATGATTTCAAATGAAAAAGTTGTCAACTAAAAAGTTGCATAAGTTTTCGAGATCTACAACTTTTGCTTTGGTTGTTTCTCTATCCGAGATCGTTTAAAAAATTCGAACCTCAAATGTGAGAATTCAAATGTAATTTTCGTTGGATAGACGATTTCAAACGAAAAAGTTGTCAACTACAATGTTGCATATGTTTTTGAGATCTATAACTTTTATTTTGGTTGCTTCTCCATCCGAGATACTTAACTACAACTACACACTCACTTATGATTATAGAGCATATGGATTCCTTTGGTATTAACTTCTATAAAATCTTGTGAAACAAATATTTCAGCATCAAAACGATTTTAAATAAAAAGTTATGAACTACAAAGTTGCATAACCTTTCAATATCTATAACTTTTATTTTGGTTGTTTCCCCATCTGAGATCCTTTTCAACCACTACACACTCATTTGTGACATTAGAACAGATGGACTCCTTTGGTATTAACTCTATAAAGTATTATGATACATATTTGGACATCCAAATGATCTCAAATCAAAAAAGTTTGAACAACAAAGTTGTATATCTCAGAAAGTACTACAACTTTGGTATAAAGTTTGTCATCTTCATCAAACATTATTGAGAAAGTTATGAAGTTTTTCATGCATCATATCACTACCGGTTCAAGACACGAATCAGCAATAATAACCCAATATCACTGCCGGTTGGTCGTATCACTATCAGTTTTAGCCAAAAACTGGCAGTGATGGGCCGGTAGTGAAAGTCAATTATGTATTAGCGACATGTTAGCGTGGCAGCTCTATTTTGTCATGTCATACAAATTGCCGTTGTAAGACTACTATTCTAAAGCTAGGTGGAAAGATTGCAGTACATCATTTCTGCAAAATGATGCAGGCGTCAACAATTTACATTCACAATCCACTGATCCATATACATGAATATAAAGGGATGCCTTATTAAGGGCACCTTATTATAAAGTTTCAGGATCATATTAATCGCCTACAAGCCCTTGCCACCTTAGAAAATTCATATATTTCTTGTACGGTGTCAAATGTAGATACTTTTTTATGAAAGTTGTAGCTCTCAATGACATCAATGACTTTATAGTTTTAAGTTTTTTCATTTGAGATTGTTAAGATGCTAAACAACAATATAAAATTTCAGCAGTATAGTAATTGTGCACTAGAGCTTATGGCCTCGTGAAAATCGTATCTTGGCGCGCAACATGACTAATGATCGAGAGTCGATTCGAGACTTCAAGTGCTACCAAGACGCTTCCAAACTCTCATGCAAGTGCAAGAACCAAGCATAGGATGATCAAACTGCAAGTTCTTGGACAGCTAGGATATGGGGAGCCGACCGGGAGAGAGAAAGGAAAAGGCGAATGATGGCAAAATTTGTTATAGGCCCATGTAAAGAAACATTATGTTGCCTGTCTTAGTTTCTTAGTAAGTCAGTAAGTGTAACACCCCAGAGTGCAGTTTTAGGATGGAGACCGTCCTAAGAGATTTACGTGATCATTAATCAGCTTCATGTGAAACTTTTGTATGACAAAAGAAAGATAGTACTACATATTGTTATATAAGCAGTATTGCATCGTTTTTGAATTTTAGGAAACGTACTAAGTCAACAAAATTTGCAAGGCCTTATGCTCTTCTTGAAAATCTTTTGATTTTCAACAGACAAGGAAAGGGCTCTAAAATAAAGGAACTATTGGAATCGTAGAAAATATCCCGCAAAATAAAACAAAATTCTGATTTTCAACAGACAAGGCAAGGGCACTAAAACGAACTATTGGAATCGTACAAAATATCGTGCAAAATAAAATAAAATTCTGATTTTATGGTGCCCAAGAAAAAAAGAAAAAGAGGTACTCTATATGCAACTGCCTTTGCACAATTTGATATTTGAATGAATCTTTGTGGTCTTAAGATATTCCTTTTACCGCTTGGTGCAACTATATTCTCTAATCATATTTTTCTTTTACCTTAAAACCGGTGCTCATCTTTTTAACTTGTAACACCCTAAAATTTGCACCTTTGGAAATATAGTTAAAATGATTTATTTATGAATTTTGTGCTCATGAGAATATAAGAAAAATAATATTTTTTTTACTAAATTAAAACTTCATCATAGCGTGTAGCAACATGGTTGTGCATACATGCTGGTGCATATTCTTTATTATGCTAAGTGATTTTGATTCAAATTCAAACCGGTTTAAAAAGGCACATGAAAATGGTTTTCAAATGGCTTTTTAAGATAAAAGATAAAAGAAAAAGAAAATAAAATGAAGAAACTTTCCGCACTCTTCCTTAGCCCGAAGGCCTACTCTCTCTCGCTTCCACTCGTCCCATCTCCGTGAGGCCCAAAGGCGGTATCGGCCCAGGCGGACAGCCGCCGTGTGCTCTTCTTGGCAACCGGTCTTTACCTTCCTCGCGTCGTGCAGGGGGCAGACTCCGTCCACGGAACTGCCGCTGCCCCGCGCCCATACCTCGCGTCGTCGGAGCGTCTCGCGCACCGGCCTCCATAAATGGGAACCTGCACCCGTCGTCGCTCCATGGATCTGCAACTTCCGTGCTTGCCTGCCATGTTTCCTGCCGATCTCCAAAGTGGCTCCGTCCCATCGAGTCATGGTTCCTGATAATCTGCTTTTGCTTACCCACAATCACAGGGTGCCTCGCCGACAGTATGCTGGCGCCGTCGACCACCGTTGCTGTGCCATAGAAGACATTTAGAAGGCGTTGTGAAGAACGCAGCCATCGCCAGGTCCCTGGGAAGCTGTTCGGACCTAACGAGTATTGTGCCGTGGCCTGATCATCTACGCTGCAGAACTCCGGCCGTCGATCCTTGTTTGCCATCGCCGCAGCCTCTCCATGACGGAAATTTGCTATCTCGCTTCCACCATGCATGTCTATCTGCACACCTTCTGATACAGCAGATGCAACTCACGATCAACCAGCTTCTACTGAGCAGTAGAAACACCATTCGCTTGGCATCAGTATCAAGCGTTATGCACGTTAATTAAAGGTCAGCCCACAGATCCACCTCCTTTTCCATTATTTTATTGACCAAACATTGTGCTGATGTCATGCCTTGTCATTCATACATCATAAATCACCATTCTCTATTTATTCCTCAATCAAGAAGTATCTTTCAAATACCTCGTGGAGCTGCTCAGGTTGTCATTGAGTCTCCGTACAGTTATATATATGCTGATCACTGTCATTATCTTATTTCCATCATATCTGAATAGATGTAGTCTACTGTATGGCAATGACGTTTAATATGCTACATGTCTTCTAATTTTTAGTTTAAATATTAATTTTGACTAATCCCTGTTCACGCTGCTTTTCAAATTATAAACAACATAGAGATTAACAATCGACTTTTTATGTGCCACGTTAACTTGATTAATAGCAATGTAAATATGTTTATAATTTATAATTTTCTTAGTTTAACAACATGTCATATACAATTCCACTAGATACTCTCACATGCTTATTCCTTTGCAAGGAAAAATTTAAATGGTTTAATTAATATATGAGATATATTTATAAAATAAAACATGATTAGTTTTAGGCATGACTTTCAATTCAATACATGTTGACTATTCTGAAACAATATTACTCTCATAATTTTGTTCAACTAAAATAAATCAAGCTTGTAGTTGTTTCTTTTTTATAATATATAAAACTCCCAATAATCGTTTCTTTTTAACGATAGTTCTTTATCGGCGTTTCTCGTGATCTCGTGGCCGTATGTAACACCCTAAATTTTGCTTCTTTGGAAATAGAGCTAAAATGAGTTAATTTTGAATTTTTGTGCTCATGAAAACATAGGGAAATAATATTTTTCACTAAATTGAAATTTATCATAAGGTTTAGCAACTTGTTGATGCATTCATGCCGATGCATTTGTGTTTTTGTATTGCTTGGTTTTGACCAAAGATCAAAATGAATTCAAGTTGTTCTTTCAAAATGCGTGTAGGTCGATTTTCCTTCTCTAATATACATATATCATTTTTCTACGATCAAATTCCTTATTTCTTAGCTCAAGTTTTCATTGGGAGTTTCCTAAAATATTTTCTTTGTAATCCAAATCACTCCTTTCAGTTTCTTGTCCATCAATCAATCTCTACAAACTTCTCGGGAATTTTTCCGACTTTTTCTGTAGCTTATTTCCACTTGCCTGTGAGCATAATCTAATTTTTAGATGCTCCAAAATTACCTTTTACTGAGCTCCAAATACTTTATTTGGGTTCCTCATGTTCCATAATGTCTCTGGGAATTTTTCCTTGAATTTTCGGAGCTTTCGGAGTATTTTTCGCGGCTTAAATAATAATTCTGGACTTTTCTAGAATTATTTTATCCATGAAAATAATTAATTCCGAAAATAATAAATCTCTCATTTGTTTTCCAACGCTCAAAGCTCATGTGCAATAATCCTAATAAATCTCAAAGGCCCATACATTTATATTTACTAATGGGCTTAAATGATTACTTAGGCCTATTAGCGGAGGTGGATGGTGCAACGTCAATTAGCACCATATCGCTAGTTGACATGGATGTGGAGAGTTTTCCTCCCTATATATACGTACCTACCCCTTGGGCAAAGCACACCAAAAACTACCGTAGAGGAGTTCCTAGTTTGGGAAATCTCTCGTGTAGTAAAATATAATTTTCTCTCTTCTTGTCGCTGTCGGCCAAGCCCTATCTCTCGCTCTCTGTTCTGCGTTCGGCTTCGCCAAAGCGGCGCCGTGATCCCGGGCCGCTGAGCCTCGTCGTCGTCTTCAGGAAGCAGCCTCAGCCCAGCATCGCCTCCCTCCGTCCGTGCGAAGTGCCGAGCCGAATCCTATCCAGCTCGTCGGGCCACCGGCGTAGTCACAGCGGCGGTCGTGTCGCTGGAACAGCAGTGCAGCGCTCAGAGTCGCAAGACGCAAGAGGGCGCCGCCTTGCTAATTGTTCTCCAAGCAGTTCAGAAGTAGCTGTCGGCCATGCATATGTTCACCGCCTCTTAGTACTTTCAGTCATCTCATCTTAACATACGTAAGTTCTCTCTACTTACCAAGTGGCTGCAACACTCCTGTCTAGCTTTTGTTCAATAGCAATAATAGATTAAAGAATATTTAATCTTCTATATGAGATCTGGAAGCGTCCGTGGATTACACCATATATGCCTTATTAACTCCATTCCCATAACCACGTCATGCTAGCTTCATTCCGATTTTACCATGATTCAGCTATTTCTTTTCCTTTGAGCTCCTCTGAAAATTACGTACATATTATTCATATCATCTTGTCAGCTTCCTTCATCACAAGCCACATGTCTTTCTTTTGCGTTCAATTAATGATGACATAATCTACATGTTAGTGCTACTGTTGGTTAGGTTTTCCACCTTTAAGATTCGATGTTAGATTTAATCTATTGTTTTACTAAAGAAAATCTCGTTTAATTCATAACTTATTTGTTTTAATTCCGAATTAGTCCGTTGAAATTGCAATGGATTTATAACAACATGAACTACGTATTAGTATTAATGTTTTCTTTATCAAAATCTCTAGAATTTCATAGTTTAGATCTAACTTGATTAATAACTGTGCAACTAGATTTATAAATAAAATATTTCTCCTTTAGTTTTCTAAATTTAAATGTAATTTAGCCTAAGTCACTTTTGAATATCTATAAAAAGTATTTTATCCTATATATGATTTTATATAGTTAAAACAAATGAGACCTATAATTTTTTGTTTTATACAACAAAATCTTTTGGTAGATGTTTCTTGTTCACCGTAGCTCCGATTAGCGTGTTTTTCGAGCCTGTGTGTTCGTAGCAATGCGTAGAACATCTTTAAAACCTTTTCACACGTTGTTTCATATGTTTGGTGTACTGTTCTAATTTATTTCTATTGTTTGCTTTGTGTATGATTGTTCGATGTGTGTGGGGTGATTTATTGATCAAGTCCAGTCGGTGAGATTTACGTGGAGATTCAAGAAGCTATTAATTGAAGATTTGGATCAAAAGAAGGATCTTGATTTAAGGCAAGTATAACATGGGATCATCCTTGTTTCCTATTCACCTTTAATACACTTAATTCATGTGCATGTGTCTACCTTGTTACCACTAAGGATATCCTAGCTTTTGTATCTTGTACCTTGACACCCATGGGACATTGCATTGGGTAGTATTTATGCTAGTGCTCAAGATAAATAACCATGATCTGTAACTTGACTAATGGTATATGCAATAAACGTTTAAAAGATGCTTTATAGCAACATGACTTAAGGGGGCTAGAGCATTGGGCTATCTTATGGTGCTCTAGTTTCTCTCCATAAGGACTTATCTGTAAGCGAACATCCGGGACTTACAGTACAACTGTGAGGGCTATATGGGCTTTAGCTCAGTATGAGGACCTTTTCTAGCTTGATAGAGGTTACCCTTGTGGCGCAAATGGGGAAAAGCAGACTGTGGATCCCTGCGTGGTGTATCACACGGACTGACTTCTGAAACCTAGCGGCCCTAACTTGTTAGACGAACCTTTGAAAGGCTTCATAGTGAACCCTGCCTGCTCACCTTGGGAGTATTTTGGGGATTGGCCGCCCCGGGCATATGGGTAATCACGACTCATAGTGAAAGTGTACAACCTCTGCAGAGTGTAAAACTGTTATAACAGCCGTGCTCACGGTCACGAGTGGCCTTGGACCCTTACAGAATAAATGATGAACACTGATGATAATGATAATACTGATGATATTGATGTTCACTAATGATTATTGTTTCTTGCTATACATTATTCTCGTTTACATGATCATGAGGTTATTTGGACTTATGGTAAACTTGTTGCTACTCAAATGCTAAAAAAAATTGACTCACTAAAAGCTATTGCAGTAAACCCGTGTCAAACCTTTTGAGCTTCATGAACCCCATGATATATTTGCTGAGTTCGACATAGACTCACTTTTGCTATTTCCCACACCTCAGAATAGTCTCTGGAGTTTTTAGGCTTGTGATCAACCAGTCAGTTTGTTCCTGGAGTGAAGTCTACACCCGGTGTTCGGAGTTGTCTTTCCGCTGTGTTGCTCTCTAAGGTTATATCTTATACTATTGCATAATGTTTATTAAGTATTTGTCTCTTGATATTACACTTATCTGTGGCTATATGTGAGATTTGACTTCTTTATTTCACGTATAATATATGTCTGGTTTTATCCTTAAAACCGGGTGTGACAGAGTGGTATCGGAGCAATGCTGACTGTAAGACACAAGCCTAGTAGAAACTGGTCGTTATAAGGTCTAAGAGTTGCCACTAAAATCCTTGTTCTATAGACCTTGGTATTTTTTTCTATACTATATCCTTACCTTGTTATTCATCTCCACCTTGTTGCTTATTTAAAAAAAATTATGCTCATCCTATTCCTTGGTTTGATATTCTTTTAGAATCTCATCTTACCACCTTCTTGCGATATTGAAAGAGAAACATTAGGATCTTTGCCTTTAATATGAAGATAACGATAGTAATCGTAGGTTGAGTCAATGTGTGATGTGTGAACCAATGTGTTAGTTGGATTGTCATTATGCTTGTGCTTATTCCGGATCTTTGTAGTGACTGCAATGATTTTGTGGAGTATGTTCACAAATTCATTTAGTTTATAGGTCTAAGGCATAAGGACTAATGAAATATATAGTTGGGTTGATTTATATCGTTCCCTCAATTCTGTCTTTTCTGGAGCAGTCTGCCTTCTCTTTTATGCTCAAAATTAATAGTTCAACGAAGAGATCTGAAATTTTTATGAGAGTAATTAGACTCACGTATCTTTCCGATGCCTCTGGAATCACCTTTACAGCTATTATGGTTTGGGAGATACAAAAATCATAAGACGATGCAACTGTGCTGTCTGAAACCTGGAACAGAATCTATTATGTCTTGTTTTCGGTCAAGTTAGCTGCAGAATCTGGAAAAGTGCTCTATAATTAAGTTGTAGATAATTTGATAAGCTTTCCAACGGTATAAGGTGCAACTTAATTGGATTAACCGAACTGGAGATATGGATGTTTTACTGTGCTGCTGTTTTTCTGCTCGCGAGAAATTCCAGATTACCTGTCCATACCTACGTAGATGAGTTTCTTTGGATAATAGAAGGACTTTATGATAGTTAGCTTACCCGAAAGACGGTGCAAGTTACTTTGGTGTCCCCTACTTTAATTATTTTTAAGGGGGTAGCCATATAAAAGGAGTGCAAGATGATGGTTTCATATGTGTTGGAGCGTCACTTGGAAGAAGCGGTTATCTCTATGGTTAGAAGATTACCCATG
The DNA here is from genome assembly GCA_022457205.1 of Saccharum spontaneum. Taxonomy (NCBI): domain Eukaryota; kingdom Viridiplantae; phylum Streptophyta; class Magnoliopsida; order Poales; family Poaceae; genus Saccharum; species Saccharum spontaneum. Next base: position 7,179,593 of record CM039604.1, read on the forward strand.
TGCAAGAGTCCTTAGCTTAGGATCAGTGTCTAGTTGAATCATCTACGAGAAGCTCAGGAGTTCAACACTCAACATACTCTATACAAGTTGGCATGGACGACTTAGGAAGGAGATGTTGGAAGCCTATAGTTGGTTTCATGAAAACTTAGATGACATCACTCCCACATCAAGTATGTTTAGTAAGTTTTAAGTGAGGGGAGTTTTCTACTTGGATAGGTATTCTCTAGTGGAGTTACTATGAAGAAGAGCTCAAGAGAGTTGAATGTGGAAAGTTCTTAAGGCTGTAAGTGTGGCATATATATGGATTATAAGAGTGCCATCTACATGGACCACAAGAATCTGAACAGCGCTCTCACTAAGTTGGTTTGAGTTGCAGTATCATCGTCGGTTTGATCCTGATCAAGATCTTTATGACTTGCAAAAGTGCATCACATGGAGAAGCAAAGGTCGTTGTCAATGCTTGTAGCAGTGAGAATATGCTAGGAATGTTCGGACGACACCAAGGTTTGAGGAGATGTGTGTGAAACTTGAGTGATGTCACTAATGCTGCAAGGATATTTAGTTGGTAACAAGTATAGCTCATTTGGAAATGCATGAGGAAGAAAAGATTTAATGACAGAGCATCCCAATCTCTTTGATCACCATCTTCTGAATCTCGAGGACGAGATTCATCTTAAGGGGGTAGAATTGTAACACCCTAAATTTTGCTTCTTTGGAAATAGAGCTAAAATGAGTTAATTTTGAATTTTTGTGCTCATGAAAACATAGGGAAATAATATTTTTCACTAAATTGAAATTTATCATAAGGTTTAGCAACTTGTTGATGCATTCATGCCGATGCATTTGTGTTTTTGTATTGCTTGGTTTTGACCAAAGATCAAAATGAATTCAAGTTGTTCTTTTAAAATGCGTGTAGGTCGATTTTCCTTCTCTGATATACATATATCATTTTTCTACGATCAAATTCCTTATTTCTTAGCTCAAGTTTTCATTGGGAGTTTCCTAAAATATTTTCTTTGTAATCCAAATCACTCCTTTCAGTTTCTTGTCCATCAATCAACCTCTACAAACTTCTCGGGAATTTTTTTGACTTTTTCTGTAGCTTATTTCCACTTGCCTGTGAGCATAATCTAATTTTTAGATGCTCCAAAATTACCTTTTACTGAGCTCCAAATACTTTATTTGGGTTCCTCATGTTCCATAATGTCTCTGGGAATTTTTCCTTGAATTTTCGGAGCTTTCGGAGTATTTTTTGCGGCTTAAATAATAATTCTGGACTTTTCTAGAATTATTTTATCCATGAAAATAATTAATTCCGAAAATAATAAATCTCTCATTTGTTTTCCAACGCTCAAAGCCCAAGTGCAATAATCCTAATAAATCATTAAGGCCCATACATTTATTTACTAATGGGCTTAAATGATTACTTAGGCCTATTAGCGGAGGTGGATGGTGCAACGTCAATTAGCACCATATCGCTAGTTGACATGGAGGTGGAGAGTTTTCCTCCCTATATATACGTACCTACCCCTTGGGCAAAGCACACCAAAAACTACCGTAGAGGAGTTCCTAGTTTGGGAAATCTCTCGTGTAGTAAAATATAATTTTCTCTCTTCTTGTCGCTGTCGGCCAAGCCCTATCTCTCGCTCTCTGTTCTGCGTTCGGCTTCGCCAAAGCGGCGACGTGATCCCGGGCCGCTGAGCCTCGTCGTCGTCTTCAGGAAGCAGCCTCAGCCCAGCATCGCCTCCCTCCGTCCGTGCGAAGTGCCGAGCCGAATCCTATCCAGCTCGTCGGGCCACCGGCGTAGTCACAGCGGCGGTCGTGTCGCTGGAACAGCAGTGCAGCGCTCAGAGTCGCAAGACGCAAGAGGGCGCCGCCTTGCTAATTGTTCTCCAAGCAATTCAGAAGTAGCTGTCGGCCATGCATATGTTCACCGCCTCTTAGTACTTTCAGTCATCTCATCTTAACATACGTAAGTTCTCTCTACTTACCAAGTGGCTGCAACACTCCTGTCTAGCTTTTGTTCAATAGCAATAATAGATTAAAGAATATTTAATCTTCTATATGAGATCAGGAAGCGTCCGTGGATTACACCATATATGCCTTATTAACTCCATTCCCATAACCACTGTCATGCTAGCTTCATTCCGATTTTACCATGATTCAGCTATTTCTTTTCCTTTGAGCTCCTCTGAAAATTACGTACATATTATTCATATCATCTTGTCAGCTTCCTTCATCACAAGCCACATGTCTTTCTTTTGCGTTCAATTAATGATGACATAATTTACATGTTAGTGCTACTGTTGGTTAGGTTTTCCACCTTTAAGATTCGATGTTAGATTTAATCTATTATTTTACTAAAGAAAATCTCGTTTAATTCATAACTTATTTGTTTTAATTCCGAATTTGTCCGTTGAAATTGCAATGGATTTATAACAACATGAACTACGTATTAGTATTAATGTTTTCTTTATCAAAATCTCTAGAATTTCATAGTTTAGATCTAACTTGATTAATAACTGTGCAACTAGATTTATAAATAAAATATTTCTCCTTTAGTTTTCTAAATTTAAATGTAATTTAGCCTAAGTCACTTTTGAATATCTATAAAAAGTATTTTATCCTATATATGATTTTATATAGTTAAAACAAATGAGACCTATAATTTTTTGTTTTATACAACAAAATCTTTCGGTAGATGTTTCTTGTTCACCGTAGCTCCGATTAGCGTGTTTTTCGAGCCTGTGTGTTCGTAGCAATGCGTAGAACATCTTTAAAACCTTTTCACACGTTGTTTCATATGTTTGGTGTACTGTTCTAATTTATTTCTATTGTTTGCTTTGTGTATGATTGTTCGATGTGTGTGGGGTGATTTATTGATCAAGTCCAGTCGGTGAGATTTACGTGGAGATTCAAGAAGCTATTAATTGAAGATTTGGATCAAAAGAAGGATCTTGATTTAAGGCAAGTATAACATGGGATCATCCTTGTTTCCTATTCACCTTTAATACACTTAATTCATGTGCATGTGTCTACCTTGTTACCACTAAGGATATCCTAGCTTTTGTATCTTGTACCTTGACACCCATGGGACATTGCATTGGGTAGTATTTATGCTAGTGCTCAAGATAAATAACCATGATCTGTAACTTGACTAATGGTATATGCAATAAATGTTTAAAAGATGCTTTATAGCAACATGACTTAAGGGGGCTAGAGCATTGGGCTATCTTATGGTGCTCTAGTTTCTTTCCATAAGGACTTATCTGTAAGCGAACATCCGGGACTTACAGTACAACTGTGAGGGCTATATGGGCTTTAGCTCAGTATGAGGACCTTTTCTAGCTTGATAGAGGTTACCCTTGTGGCGCAAATGGGGAAAAGCAGACTGTGGATCCTTGCGTGGTGTATCACACGGACTGACTTCTGAAACCTAGCGGCCCAAACTTGTTAGACGAACCTTTGAATGGCTTCATAGTGAACCCTGCCTGCTCACCTTAGGAGTGTTTTGGGGATTGGCCGCCCCGGGCATATGGGTAATCACGACTCACAGTGAAAGTGTACAACCTCTGCAGAGTGTAAAACTGTTATAACAGCCGTGCTCACGGTCACGAGTGGCCTTGGACCCTTACAGAATAAATGATGAACACTGATGATAATGATAATACTGATGATATTGATGTTCACTAATGATTATTGTTTCTTGCTATACATTATTCTCGTTTACATGATCATGAGGTTATTTGGACTTATGGTAAACTTGTTGCTACTCAAATGCTAAAAAAATTGACTCACTAAAAGCTATTGCAATAAACCCGTGTCAAACCTTTTGAGCTTCATGAACCCCATGATATATTTGCTGAGTTCGACATGGACTCACTTTTGCTATTTCCCACACCTCAGAATAGTCTCTAGAGTTTTTAGGCTTGTGATCAACCAGTCAGTTTGTTCCTGGAGTGAAGTCTACACCCGGTGTTCGGAGTTGTCTTTCCGCTGTGTTGCTCTCTAAGGTTATATCTTATACTATTGCATTATGTTTATTAAGTATTTGTCTCTTGATATTACACTTATCTGTGGCTATATGTGAGATTTGACTTCTTTATTTCACATATAATATATGTCTGGTTTTATCCTTAAAACCGGGTGTGACACCGTAGCATTAGCTCTCTTTTAGTACGTTGTTTTACTTTGTGTGGTGTACTGTTCTTAGTCGATTTTATTTGTTGCTTGTATGTTTGCCTACGTGTGGAGCTTACTACGAGTAGAACGAGAACCATTTGTGAGCGCTGAAGATCGGAAGGTGACGACTAAAAGCAAAATATGAGGAAGTTTGAACAAGTGTTAAGGCAAGTATAGCATGGGCCTACCTTGATGTCCTATTCATTATATAATCTACTCATTATGCATGTGTCTAATATTGCTCGAATATAAGGACATCCTAGCCATTGATGACTTGTACCTTGATCCCTATGGGTTTTATTGCATATGGGTAGAATGCTAGTGCTCTATTTGAACATGATCAATAGTATGACTAATGGAACAAATGGATAAACATGATGGTAATAATTGAACTATAGGGTGATGGTGCAAATGATGTCAATCATGTTGCCCTAAACCCTCCGTAAGGACTTATCTATAGGGCAAAAGCTGGGACATACAGTGCAACCGTGAGAGTTATATGGCTCTGACTTTAGCTCAGTAATAGGATCTTTTCTAGCTTGTTAGAGGTTACCCAAAAGGGCGCAAGAGGGGCTTGCCACTTTGGGTATAGAACTGCCTCTGTTCTGGTGTGTATAGCCTGCGGGAATTGTGCTACAGAAAGGGGGTTCTCTATATCTGCCTGCCGAGGAAACCTCGCGGCCCTAACTTGTTAGAAGAGACCTATGGAAGGCTTCATAGTGTACCCTGCCCGCTCACCTCGAAAGTGTTATGGGAGTAATTAACCCGGGCATATGGGCAACACGACTCACGGGTAAAGATGCACAACCTCTGCAGAGTGTTAAAACTGTTATAACAGCCGTGCTCACGGTCACGAGCGGCCCGGAAAACTCACAGAATAACTGGTTACTTATGATGTTGTTCATGGTGAACTATGATGGTATTATGATGATGATGATGATATAATGTTGATCAATAACTCTATTTAATTCTAGTATATGATCATGTGGGTTAATTTGGGAGCCTAAGCATAAGTTGATGTTAACTAATGATAAAATGCTGACTTACTAAAATGCTAAATGCAGTAAACTGTGTCTGCCTTTTGAGCCTCATGAATCCCCATGTTATGCTTGTGGAGTACGAAATGTACTCACGCTTGTTTATTTTCAATACTTTGGAAAAATCCCGGATGGGTACCAGATTGCCAGAAATTGGAGCAGACAGGCTTGTGATCAACCAGTCAGTTGTCCCTGTGGAGTGGAGTCTTCACCTGAAGATCGAAGTTGTCTTTCCGTTGTTTGTTATCTAAGGTTATATCTTTTATACTAAGTACGTTATATATTAAGCATTGTCATTTGATATTACCTTTATTTGTTGCTATATGTGAGATTTGACTTTCTGGGCTCACATATGGTGTGTATCTGGTTTTGTTCTCAAAACCGGGTGTTACATAACTAGTGGACAAGAACGTGTCGCATGCCCAAGATACGATTTTCGTGAGGCGATAAGCTCTGGCTGACGAAATTTTATATTGTTGTTTAGCATCTTAACGATTTCAAATGAAAAAACTTAAAACTATAAAGTTATAGATCTAATTGAGAGCTACAACTTTCATATAAAAAGTATCTACATTTGACACCGTACAAGAAAGATATGATTTTTCTAAGGTGGCAAGGGCGTGTATGTGATTAATATGGTGTTGAAACTTTATACAATTTTTTTACCATCTTAATGACCTCAAATAAAAAAAACTTAAAACTAGAAAGTTATAGGTCTTGTCGAGAGCTACATTTTTCATATAAAAATCATCTTCATCGGAGATCGTATGAAAAAGATACGAGTTTTCTAAGGTTGTGCCTTGTCGCGTCAACGGGAGTGGCGCAGCAAGGTTTTCAGACTGGAAATCGTTGTCCACCGTGGCGAATCGTGCCGCGCCGATGCATGTGGCGCGGCAGCGTGTTTTGGCCGTGCCAAGGAGATAGGGGCGGCCAAACAGGTTAGAAATAGAAAGAAAAAAATAAGTGGTGTTATTTTTAGAATAAAATTTGAAAAAGGTTAAAATTAAAAAATAGAGCTGCTGCCGTGCTAACAGGAGTGGTGCAACAAAGATTTCAGCTGGAATATGCACTTGTAGAATCCTGCCGCATGCTCTAGGCTAGCGTACCTTGGCAAGTTACAGTGATTTTGTCACGTCACGCAGTTTAGCATAGGCAAAAGGGTTAGAAATAAGAATAAACATAGGGTGGGGTTATTTTTAAAATATTATTCGAAAAAGGTAAAAAAAAAAACTGGGTTTTGATGCTACGAGAATGTCGTGTCTTGCTTCAATCGGATGCATGATGGATGGCCGAACGCTTTCTATGTCCCTTTGACGTAGAAATGGGTTTGTTAGATGATCTGAGTCCGCTGCAGTTGAAGGCGAGTAATCTCGGCCAAAGCTGAGAAGACTAGGGTTTTTTTTTTAGTGGAAGCTGAGAAGACGACTAGCTGGAAGTAGTTGCACGGGTGATATTTGCCGGCATCACGTTATGGTGGCCGCGTTCGACATGAGGTCGACATGTGAGATAGTTGCCTGGGCCTTTTAGGATACTAGTGGAAATGCACGTGTGACACGCACGTGTCTATAAAAAGCTTTTTTATTTAATAGGAGAAGTGTTGAGTTCATGACTATTACATTTTATTTTGCAAAGACAAAAGCATGCATTTTCACAAGATTATAAATTCAACCCCAAAGTTTATGAAAAAATGTATGTTTTAGTTATATGGAAAAAAACACCCCCATGTGCGTAAAGTTACATGTGCATATCGTTGCCCAAATATGAGGTGAAAGGATGTGGGGAAGAAAAAAGAGTAGGATAGAGTTCATGATGTAAATGTACAAGAGAGAAATAAAATATAAAAGTGGTTCCTATGATTTAGAAATAGTTTAGGATTACTGATGTAAAATTACTTTCTATCTTTTAGATGCGAGATTTTGAAAAATGTTAGAGTTGTAGCTTTTTTATGTCTCCCAATATATTTTGTAAAGGTTGAAAAACCTGTTTTTGGGAGTATTTTTTAGATACTATTGGAGATGCTCTAAGGGGGTGTTTGGTTTGACGAGTTAAAGTTTAACAAACACTGTAGCACTTTCGTCTTATTTGACAAAAAGTTTCCAATCTTGAACTAATTAGGCTTAATAGATTCGTCTCGTAAATTACTCCTAATCTGTGTCGACATGCTTGCAATTAGTCTACATTTAGTACTTCATGCATTTGAGGGAACATTGATGTGATGGGAGTTAAACTTTAACACATTGAAACCAAACAGGCCCTAAGTTGTTTTCTTCTGCGAATGACAGGACAAATGATGATTTTAAATTGTCTTGAAATTACTTAGGCGCGTATCCTTTGTTCCACATTGTAAGTTTTTTTAATAGATATGCACGTGCGGTACACACGTGTCTATAAAAATATAAAGATGGATGAGTACAAAAAAATCTAATGTTTAATAATTGAATTCCTATATCACATATATTTATATATGATAATAGACATGCTTTATAAAAAAATTAAAGATATTTCATTGATGAATGGCAATTAAATTTTTGAGAACACAATTCATACATCGTATAAATTTCATGATCTAAGCAATGGTCCGGAATGACATAACAAATATGTACTCATAATTGAAGCCACATCACGATTTTCATTTATTCATTGCTGTGTGTAATAAGTATTTGGTAGATGTAATATAGTACCCAGTCCATAACTCTGGATATATTTTACAAAGGAATATCTTTCTTACTAATCATAGAGATTTACATGTCTCAGTTCGCTTTGATCCGTGAGACATAACATTTTAATCTTTCATTAGTTATAGAAATTTACATGTTGCCGTTCTCTTCTCGAACCTTTGATTTGCCAATCTCTTCTCCAACTTTGATTTTTGAGGCATGGCTTGATCATCAGGACAGCTAGTGGCTCTGGCTGTCAGTGGGCAACTTTGTCGATGCAGCTATATATCCACAGCGGATTCCATGTAGTAGAACCCATCTGACAGCTAGAAATAGAATCATGAATTATAGAGGGATAGCTTGAAATGCAAAATTTAATAAGGGAAGTACTACCAATTAATTTTTCTTCACCCAATTCTTTTTTAGGCTATAGTGTAGCACATCAGAGCTTCTATATTTTAATGTAAGGGGACAATTAGGTAATTAACGGACTCAGTGCCTGACTGTATGATAAATTGATACTAATTAGCTATGATATTACTTTAACGACAATTTATTTCTGATCTAGATTAACAAATGGTCACCAAGACTTGCCATACACAAGATCATACCCAAAATACTACTTGAAGGAAACCACAGAGTAATTATTCCATTTCTCAGAAAATAATATCATACCCAAGACTTGCCATACCCAAGATCATACCCCAAAATACTATCATAGTATCATTTACTGTCAAAATTTATTTTCTTGAAAAATTGTAATGAAGGTGTTATGCGTACTATAAGGCATGGAGTGAAATAAGTCTAGCCATTAATTACTGAAAAAATTACTTTTTTCAGAAAATCACGATGAACCTTCATAGCAGGACGCTACCAAGAGGTCCCATACATTGTGTGGACAACCATTAGTTCTTTTTTAACAAAATTAGAATAGGTAGTTTTGCAGGAAATTTTCAAGTTATCATATTTTCAACTTTTTTTAAAAAAGTTATCAAATTTTCATGTATCATGTATGAGAAAAACAAATCAAGAACTGTCTAAATAAAACCATGAATGGCGAAATATAATTTTAGATTATGTTGTACCTTTAGTGTACCTGATATTGGTAACATTGGCCAAGGAGTTATGAAAATGGCTTTCCTTGTGAACTCAGGCTCTTGACTGCTATCTTCATCAGTTTTTTGGACCATACTTGAAACATGCCAAGTACCATTAGGATACTTCCAGAACTCCATGATGCAAGGTATAGCCAAAGAGGAAAATTGTCTTCACATATTTATGTGCTTCACTAAACCACTGAAACAAAAAGAAAACGACATCAAATTTTAATAATTGTACAAAAGGTTGTCAGAAAGAATTATAGCACTTCCCATTTCCAAATGTAACTGATATCTCACACAAATATGTTGGTCCCCACTATGCCTAATCGAAATTAGGTCGGCACAATTATTACATGCCCGGCCTTGGTCAGGTCCATCATATGATAGGCAAAAACTAAATTACCCTATGTGTAGACGTGCATCCACGGTGCTGGCGGAGGTTCTGGTTGGAGGCAAGCTCATCGGTGTAAAGGTGTTGTTGTTCCCAAATGATTAAACGATATTTTCACATACGACCACCCGGAGAGCATGAGAACGCAATCTGGTAGGTCTCCTGAAGACCAAATCTGCATTGCGACTACTTTTGTTGGAGCCAAGGAGTGCCTGGAGAAGTTGGGTTTGGGGAGAAGGGAAGGGAGACATTGTATCTCTGGAGGAAAGGGTGAGGGAGATTTCTCTGGTTGTGCAAGGAAAGTTGGATAGCTACGCCCAGCAGGCCACTGCAAAAGGAAGGTTATGATGCACCAGTTGCTTCTGTTCTGAATGCTTCGAAGCGACTGACACCTACACCAATGTTAAGCCTCTGGGCTTCGGTGACCTCGGCTGTGGTGACTACAGTGGCCTGGGCTCTGACTTGAAGTTGCCTCTTCTGTCAGACAAGCCACTTGCTGGCAGAAGTAGAAATGTCAGATAAGCCAGAGGGGAAGCAAGATTAAAGCTGGCAGCAGGTTTGTAACCCTTAAAATTCCACTTTTCTAGGGAGATCAGTCGGATGGATTTATCTCCCGTGCACCTTTTCTTCAATCTCTCTTCACAGTTTCAGGACTTCAGGTAGCTTATGGTCTGAATATCTACTTGCTCCATGTGGTCCAGGATCATCAAAACTGAGAATAAGATAATTGTCATGTCAATAGCAAAACTATTGTGCTTAAAAAAATAATAAATTCCAGGGAAAAACTGACATTTGTTTTCATGGGTATACTATATAATCAAAGTTATGAAGTGGCATACAACTGTAGTTTGAATAAAGTGTTATGAAGGGACATACCACTCAAATTTAGTGTCCTTTAACAAATTAACAAGCAACATTATTGTACTAAAAAGACAAAAAAATACACCATAGTATACAATTGGTTGAAATACCATGGGCAAACATGTTTTTAAATCAAACTTCAACCGGTCATTTCAAACACGAAGACAATCCTATAACAAAGATAAAATACACATGCTGAAGATTGCAACTGTTCTAGGTCTTAACCACATCTCTTTCTACTTCAGAACTGTCAAAGGCTATAACTGAATGAGAGTTCAAATCCAGATTAGTCAAGGCTCCCAAACTGCACACACATCCACCATACATAGCTTATGAAATCTGTGTATCTGACGGCATGATATTTATTATTATGGCAATAAATATGGCTGGCAGTAGCAAACTCATGAATATTGTGATGCCCATATAGCCCATTTAACAATCCATAAATGCTTAAATTCAATTTGATGCTACATACTACAGGTCTTCTAAAGTTCAGGCTAGTCCATCTCCATGGAATATGATTATTACAATATCAATCGCTTCCTAAAGGCATGACAATAACAGTCTTGTGATGAACACTAATTTTCCGTCAGAAACTTCACTCCTCTGTCCTGAACATCTACCCATAATTATGCATAATTAGGACATAATTCCACTTGGTCCTGTATCACGTGCCTCTGACTTATGTGTATCATGCTCTGGTAGATATAATTAGGGGTGATGCTAAGTTAATTTGAGGTTTAAGTCTAAGATCAGTGATCTTTGGCGTTGATTACTCTCGGTTAAGCCTCTGCTCATGACTTTTGGTGTTACTTGAGATGCAATTTGGGGCCTGAGATTTCGGATTAAGAGTTAAGAGGGAGGGGAAGAGCAGATAAGAATCAGTTGTAGTGAAATCCCAAAAATTTCCAAAATTTCGAAATGCTAAATCACGAATTTCCCCCTTTTTCCTCAAAATCCTCATCAACTCGAACTGTAGCTTCACTGAGATGGACATCGGGATAATGTTACCTCAATCCGGTGTCATCGGCACCATCAATTTGGGCGTGCCGGCACCATTAGCGAGCCTTACCGTTGTTGGGTGTATGACTCCACGCTGCACGGAAGCAGTCCTCCAGGAAGGTCGTGATCTAAGAAGTTGATGTATTCGTGTTGCCTGTGCCGGCGAAGGAGACACACATCGCGGTGCCCTGCAGTGGGACAGCAACAAACCTATCTTCACGCATCGGGTTGAGAGCAACCCGCACCTCTTGGACGCGAAGCCCGCCGTGCTGTGCGCGTCGGAATGGCCGTCGTCATCGTTCTTGCCACATGCGGGAGGGGCGGCAGGTGATACGCTGCAATGTGCTGGAGGGGCACCCGCCTTTGCGCCTGGCAGAGGCGGCGCACCTCCGTCCACACGCGCGCGTCGTCGTGGGGGAGCATCGTCCGCGCGGGATGGCCATGCCGCCGTCAGATGGAGGGGAGGGTCCCGTCGGCACCGACCATCGAATCACGGCCGCTCCAGCGAGAAGGACGGCGAGGGCAAGAGGGGTGGGACGCGCGCCTTTTCAATCACGGCCACTCCAGCGAGAAGGACGGCGAAGGCGACAGGAGAAGAATGCGCGCCTTTGCCACGGCGGTGCAGCGAAGAGAGCGGGGCCGCGGTGACACTGGTGGGGAAGTCTTCCGGTCGCCGAAGGAGCGGTTGAGTGGAGCGAAGTCATGAAGGAAGGCGGCGGCGGGTGGGTGTGTGCGAAAAGGAAACTGAGATGGCGGTTGCTAGGCCTGTGTACACGGGTGGAGTGGCGGACAGAGATCGCGGGTGGGTGGGTACAGGCAGCGGGTAGGCTCTGCCGCGCATAAGAAAAATCGGAGGGAGGGAGAGATCGACAACAGTGAAGCGTGTTTTGTCACATAAGTACCGTTCTTTTAGTCTTCAGGCCCATCTGTCAGAGTGTGTAGACTGTAAATGGGTAGGAGACTTTTCTAGTAATAATTATTTTCGAATTCCTTTGCTCCTTTATAGTATAGATTAGTGTAGTCTATCTGTCTATCTGAGAAGGATTTGTCTCCGAGGATAGTACTAATAATGACTAGATAATACCCCGCGCGTTGCGGCGGGAATTTTGTAGTGTTGTATGAAGGAGCACTCAAGAGTGAGAAATATATAGTTTAGCCCTGGAAAAAATATGCACATGTTTATTTGAATGTTGATATTTATAAATTTATTACTGGGAGAGGAATAAGAGAAACAATGCAATATGAAAGGGCTACTAATTGCAGAATAGGAATTGGAAGATGAGCATCACCGTAATGAAGAAAGGGATGACCGGAGAGGAATCAGAGCAAATCCATCGTAAAAGAAAGGGCTACAATTGCCTTGAAGAATTGTAGTGCTAGTGGAACATCGAATGAATTCTTCTTTCATTGTTGATGTGGTAACCTTAGAACCATGGGGAATGAATCAAGGATACATAGCCATCATGAATGGCATGACAACTACTGCGAAGAAGTTTGAGAACACAGCTGTTTGAATCATTTATATAAATTATACCACACAATTTCTCTTCTTTGAGCGCACAGGTCTTGTAGGGTCCAAGACATTACAAATCTCTTATTTTGATCAGCAGCGTAGATAATTTGAGCATGCGATAATCCACGGCCTCCATATACATAATTACTTTTACATTCATTAGTGGTCTACTTTTCTGAAATAAAAATAAAATAGTCATATGATAATTTCATTAGTGAGATTTTATCAAGAAAATAACGTCTGCAATTCTAAACTCACTCATAGATTACGCGAGCCTGGTGGCCCACCACGTTCAGTTGTCTCCCATTTCTTCTCTGATGACGCACGCGAGCCTTCCTGGTTAAAGTTAAAATTGCCCCTAAGGGCACATGCTCTGCTGCCGTGCACCCTCAGATTAGCTCTGAGATTCGTGGATTCGTGCACGAATCCCAAAGCGATGTCTCTCTCCTGTTGTGCACGAATCCCAGAGAGAATATGAGGGTGCACACTAGCCGAACATATGCCCTCAAGGGCAAAAAAAAACTGCCTTCTCCTTTGATACACCAGCAAAATCGGTGAGCATGGCACCAGCAATCTCCGCCAGGTTAGCTCCAAGCTAGAGACCTCCACACCCTCGAGCTGTACTCCAGCGATCTCCGCACTGGCTATGCGGGCTGCGAGCTCCACCAAAACTGTGCGGGTGGAGACCGTCCGACGCGAGCTCCGCCAAGGTTGTGCATCCAGCGACCTCCACACCGGCTGTGGCGTTGACCTCCCGAGCGCGTGGTTCAGTACTGGCCGAGTAGCTCATCGACCATCTCGACGGCGCTTGTGCTGACATTGGAGGACTGGAGGAGACAAGAGCCTAACATTTGGGGTCCCACATGTCAGACCCCCAATTTAAGGTCTACTGTGCATTATGTATCAGTCCCTGGATCAGTAGCTGATGATACGCACAATTCGAACATAGATTGATATCAAAGCCATACTTTCATTACTAAAGGGAAATATATTACATGGTTTGAGTTATATAGCTTGGGCCACTAGCCTTACATCATATATCAGAGATCTAAAACAGCGGTCCTATGACAACGTGGCTCCATTCCTACGGGCAACTAGGAGTGCGGATGTAACCCTAGACTTATTCCTTCAGCGTATTCCTATGTCGCAGCGTCGTAGTCCTAGCGTAACTCCTTCGTGCAGTCATACGGCTCCGTCTTCGAGTATACTCCGGGTGTCCTATCCTCGCGTAGTCCTTGGTAGCTCGATCCTCTAATATACTTCTACAGCTTCATTCCTTAAAACATAGAGTGGAAGGGGGTTGAGTACATCCGTACTCAGCAAGCCCTAAACTTTTGGGTGGAGGAGAGGTAGAAGGGAAAGGCTATATGGTGGTGGTTAAAGTGGTTATGGTAAAAATGATAGGGTAAAGTAATTATATTATAGGTTGGACCCTGGCAAAGTATTACCATTCTCACCAGTTTCGTGTTTAATTATGGTTACCAAATTAGTAAAAATACATCTTACCAGATCATCATGGTTGTGGAAGTCTAATCATAGTGTCTCATCCTAGCATCTGCCCATTTCAAGGACGTGGCTATTCGATTAGATTTGAGAAACTCTGCAGAGGTGTACAAATTTCTCCACATGATAGGCACGGTTCAACACCATCGCGATTGGCTGTAACAGACCTAATGAGATCCTGTACCCGCTTGTTGCTACCATAGATGTTCATATAGTTCTACTACGGCTTCTCAGGGGTTGGAAATTAACTCGATTATCCAACTACTAAAACCATATTATGGGCTTGCACACAGCCTAATCAATAGTCATGGGCTTGTACCCGGCCAAAATCTCATAACACGGCTCGTACCTGGCCAATCACATCACAGCATGGCTCGTACCCGGCCATTCAAACAATAACATGGGCTTGAATTCGGCCAAAATATCCAAGGGCTTAACGTGGAAGACCACAAAGCAACCACTCCAACCGGGCCATGGAAGGTCACCTAGAATCCGTGGCTGCTCCTGATATTCCGCTGCCTACACCAGCCTCCTAGTATGAACTATACTTTATCTAACGGGGTGTGAGATCAAGTCTACCCATATAGACATGTAGCTGTATGTAATATCTCACTAGGTGAAAGAGGCTATGAACCGGTCCTTATGTGACCGAGATGAGTATCTCCTACAAGAACCCTCTCCAGGCGTTCCTGCCAAGGTAATCTATCCCCACATAAATTACCCCCACTCATCCCCTGTCGGGGTTTAGTCTAATTTTACTAGTTTAAGTTCCATAGTCATTATCGTCAGGTTCACGATATCCATATTAAGGTAATAATTTATATCTCGCTCGTTTTAATTCTGAATGCCATAATAGGAGGCCGGTGACGGAGAAGAGGCAGCTGTGGGAGAAGGGGAACAGAGGAGGGAAGATGAGAGCAGCGACCGGCGGACTCAAGGCGGCGGCGGCACTCCTGGTGGCGGGCGCGGCAGCAGCCACGGCGGTCGCGGCCGAGACGGAGCTTCAGCGCGGCGACTCCAAGTGCGGCGGGTTCGGCAGCAGGCACGGGCGCGGCGGGCGCGGCGGCCACGGCGAGCGCGGCTCTGGTCGTCATGCTCGCGGAATCCAGCGGACGGGGAGAGAGCTCGCGAGCTCGGCAGCGTCCCAGATTTCGTCGGGCACCTCCTCCTCGAGCTCGGTCGAGTGCTTCGCGGCAGTGGCGATGGCCGGCTATTTATAGCCGAGTTCGCGTTACAGTAAGGCGGTCGCGAAGAAATATCTCGGCGGCCAGGGGACCCTCGCCGTCGCCCGCAGCCATGGATAAGCTCGAGCATGAGCTGGACGACGGAGAATCCGGAGGAGATGAGGATGACGAGAAAGCGACATCGGAGAGAGGCGGTTCGCGGTCGACCATGTGCTCCACGTGCTCGGGCGAGGCAGCGGCTTCGCGGCGTACGCGGAGGCGACGCGGCGTGCTTGCGCTGCTGCCGTGCTGCTGGTTTTGGGGCCAGAGCTGGGCCGGGCTGGTCGAGCCGAGAGGGGAACGACGCTGGACTAGGCCTGTTCGGGTGAGAGAGAGTATGCAGAGAGTTTCCTATTCGATTTTTGTAAATACTAGTTAGCATGCACGTGCGTAGAAAATATCGTGTTAATTTTTTATTTTAGCTTAAATTATTATTATTTTATTATCCTTTTGTTTTTGTATGTTTTTAATCTAATATTGCTTTCGCTTTCCTTGCGACGGACCTGGGCGAGAGGGAACATGTCAAGTATCTGTCTGAGATCATGTTTTCTTAGATCTATTTTGGATGTACAATTCTATTTCGGTAGTCATTTTTCATTTCAGTTGGAAATGCAGTCGGATGTTTGGGGTACTATAAGTGATCAAGGGATAGTAATTCATATCACAGGGGGAAACTTTGCGCAGAGTTCCATTATGGTTGGCTTCGAGATTTCTTGTGGGCACAGGCATCCCAAGTAATTCAGTCTTATGGTTCTTCGTTATCTGCATATGGTCTTTTTTTTTCTTAGGCACTGATTTTGTCTAGGCTTTCAGTTTAATGTTTTTATTTAGTGGCCGTGGTTATTGGCAAGAACTCATTGAATCTATGCGAAAAAGATATCGTGTTAATTTTTCATTTTTTAGCTTAAATTGTTATTATTTTATTATCCATTTATTTTTGTATTTTTTTAATTTAACATTTTTTTGATAATTCAGATGTCATTTGGATAGTTAGTTGGTAAGAGATATGAAAATGTGATGTGTTGCAAGCAGTTTTTGGGTGAGGTACGCGAACTCGTCGGCATAGGACGTCATCTCTGGGATGCCGCTGAACCATAGCCCGTACCACGCTACCGTGCAGAACCTATGAAATTGAAACAATATAATTCATACCGTAACAACCGTGTTTATTATAATTATTTATTCTACCACATCTTGTCCTGGCTACGTTGAAACGTTGTCATTATGTTGGAAGTGTCGTCCTGTATATAAGATTTTTTTTAAAAATATTTAAAGCTTATTTGAATATAAGTGTATAGGACATTAACGTGAGATTACTAAAGTAGTAACTTACTTAAAGGTTAGTTAAGTTCTTCTCGGTTCAGCTTCTAGTAAACTTGCCTCCTGTTCGGCTGAGCTTATCAGCACGGCTTATCAGCCGTGGAACAGTATTTTTCTCTTATAGGAAATCAGCCACAGCCGGCTTATAAGCCAAAAAACAGCCTGCCGAACAGGGCCTTGGTATCCTGACATATCCTTTTTTATTTTATTTTTTTTTTACTTTTGAAAAGTAGCAAGATAAATATGGAGACTCCAAAAGAATGCAATATAGGAACTTTTCCAAGGGAGAAGGCTGTATATCTAGTGTATTTCTGATTTTATTTCCCAAGGGAATATAGGAGCTTTCTAGTATCTCTAGTGTATTTCTGATTTTATTTCCCAAGGGAGAAGGCTGTATATGACGTCAGCATGATGACATCATGCTGCAGGAGCAGAACGGAGGAGAGCACGACCCTATTCGGCGTGGTGCCGCTGTGCACGCACACGCGCACGTGCGGAGTCAGCACAGGGGCTTTGAAACGCGCTAGCGCGGCGCAGCACCCCGCGGCACATGGGCTGGGTTCAGGGCTCACGAGGTTGCTGGAGCTGCTAGCGGCGTAGCACCCGGCGGCGGCGCTTGGCTGGCCATGGCGAAGATCTCGATTTAAAACTGAGGGAATCCTTGCATCTTAGAGTCGGCAAGCTGCACATCGTTGGCCGCCTTCCAGAACTGGAGGTACCACTTCGTATCTGTCCACAGGTTGCGGCCAATCTTCATGCCCGATACCAGCGTGTTCGTCGGGTGGTCGAACGACTGCCACAGGATGCCGCCGCTGCTCCCGTCTCGCACCACGAGGTTATACGTGTGTGCATATGACACTAATGAATCAATATTGTTCGTAACACATAGGTGGGCTGGGTATTTTTTTGTATGAAAAAATAGCGATCTGAGGAAATATAGCATAAACACGCGTGAAGAATTAAAAGTTTTCCGGCCGGGTCCGTTTGTCAGGTTAGGACAGGAGATTAGATGCGTTGGATCTATGATCTAAAGGCTAAAACATAGGGTGGGTAGAAATTGCCGAGTAACATGTATTTTTTTAATTCCTTCGCTCTTTTATAGTATAGATAAAATGATAGATGATGTTGAGATATATATATATACGCCTATACTAAAGGTAACAATTCATGCGTATATGTATATATCTATACGTATGTATGACTATTAATTCATAGGTAAATAAGAAAGGAGCAAGATATATATATGATGTATGTATTCAACGGCCAGGAATTTAACTACTAAGTACATATGTATACGCATTATCTATACTATAAAAGAGCGAAGAAATTGTTAAATACATGTTACTTGACAAAATCCTACCCACCCTATGTTTTAGCCTTTAGATTACAGATCCAACGTATCTAATCTCTCGTCCTAATCTGACAAACGAGCCTGGCCGAAAAACTTTTAATTCTTTACGCGTGTTTATGCATGGTTGACGCTCTAACCTGTGTTTTTTTCCACCTTGGTTCAACGTACCTGTTGCCCTTACACTACAGGATTCAGGCGCTTTGCCGAGTGCCTAATACACTCGGCAAAGGCTATTATGCCCTCGGCAAAACCTTTGCCGAGTGTAGCACTCGGCAAAGAGCCTCCGGTAAAAAATGCGTCGGCAAAGAATTCTTTGCCGAGTGCCTTTTATCGGGCACTCGGCAAAGACTTTGCCGAGTGCAAACACGGCTCTCGGCAAAGAAAAGTGACTGTGACGGCGCCGGTTCCGTCAGCGCATGCTTTGCCGAGTGTCATGTTAGAGGCACTCGGCAAAGATTTTTTAATTTTTTTTTCATAATTTCTTTGCCGAGCGCCCTGCCAGGGAGACACTCGGCAAAGATTTTTTTAATTTTTTTTCGTAATTTCTTTGCCGAGCGCCCTGTTGGAGAGGCGCTCGGCAAAGATTTTTTAATTTTTTTTCGTGATTTCTTTGCCGAGTGCCCTGTCGGAGAGGCACTCGGCAAAGATTTTTTTAATTTTTTTCGTAATTTCTTTGCCGAGTGCCCTATCGGAGAGGCACTCGGCAAAGATTTTTAAAATTTTTTTTCGTAATTTCTTTGCCGAGTGCCCTATCGGAGAGGCACTCGGCAAAGATTTTTTAATTTTTTTTTCATAATTTCTTTGCCAAGTGTCCTATCGGGGAGGCACTCGGCAAAGATTTTTTAAATTTTTTTTTGTAATTTCTTTGCCGAGTGCCCTGGCCCTGGCACTCGGCAAAGCTAGAAAGAGGCTAATTTTTTTTATTCTATATTCACAATCACATCGTATAAGAGATATATATCACATATGTGACATCACAAACACAATATAGCACATATATATCACATCCATCTCATGACAAAGGCAATACCACATATATATCACATGTCGATCACACAATATCTCACATACACGACATCACAAATATAATAGGTCCAATATCCATCGAAACAAGTCGATAGTCGATCACAGTGCATCACATGTCCATCAAGCGGTGAAAAAGAGATACAAACTAAACGTGCGGAGGAAACTAAGTGCCTGGTGAAGGAAAAGCGCCGTCGCCTGCTTGCGCCTGAGATAGGTTATTTGAACCCGCCGACGGAGGCTGCATAAAGGACAAGAGATTGCATGTGTTAGAGTGGTCGTCTAATGAAAGCACTAGTCGAAGCAATTTGGTTTCATACTCACAGGACTAGTTACAACTGGCGGCGGTGGAGCGAACTGCGGCACAGGTACACCGTTCACTTGTCCAAAGTTCTGCAGGAACATCGTAATGTCCGCCAGCTGCTTGGCCTGCCTTTCCCGCTCGGCCCGCTCGGCCTGTCTTTCCCGCTCGGCCTGCTCGGTCCTCGCCACCAACTCCCGCAGCTCCTGAGCCATCCTCTCGTTCTCGGCCTATAACATTTCAATCGAATGTTTCAGTAATTCAAAGGTAACTAAGTTATGTAAAGATCAATGTACAAAGAGTTAAACGGGAGTAACCTGGAGTGCATCGACCCGCTGCTGTGAAGAGGACGGTCGTTGGCGAATGGCCGGACCTCCGCTCGGGGTCTGTGCTCGGATCTGGGAGAGGGAGGGAATCTCGCTGGGCTTGAGGATGCCATCGCCAAGCCAGTACCGCCCATGCTTCTTGCCTTGTCCGATCCTCATGACCATCGTCCCATCAATGTCATCGGTGCTCGGATCCCAGTCTGGCCCATGGACCGACCTTGCCTCCGACGCGTATGAACTGATGTGGGTGTGGACGCTCGGGTTGCTGTAGGACTCGGGCGGGTCATCCGGGGTGAAGGTGACATTGGACATCGCCTAACCCTTGCGGGCCAGACCATATGCCATGAACGTGGAGATGGATTGGCCACCGTGTGACGCCGACTACGAGAAAGACAACAAGATGATTAGAAGAAACATGCAGAATGGAGCGTCAGAATACTAAAAATCCACGTACCCATGTTTGCTTGTAAGCGCCGAGGCTGCGGCTGCCTTGATGGTGTGTGGGGCCTGTCACTGTCAGACGCCGCTCCCGCCCCGCCTCGTGGTCCTGGATGTAACCCTCCATGAACCACCTATCCACGATCATCTCCCAGCACTCCCGATACGACTCGCACCACCATGGAATCATCTCCATGTCATAAAGAAGACCAAATTAAAGCTACTTAATCTCAAAATGAATAAATATTATTCTTCTTCATTTACCTCAAGGTACTGCTCCTGGGTCAGCGTACTCTGTCTTGCCTGTGTCTTGGTGATCTTCTCACCAAGTTGCTTGGCGTAGTATTTCATGATGCAAGTGAGGCGCTCCTCGTAATGCATGTCGGTGATTCGTTTTCTAGCACTTTTCACCATCACCTTCTCCGCCTTGTCCTCCTGTCCCTCTTCACATCTGAAAAAAGTCTGCACATAGACACAATGTATCAATTCATTATGTCAAAAAAAGTCAAATGAATGTGATGTATTGATCAAAGTTGTGCGAGCGAGACTTACCCAAAACTCTCTCCTCACCCGCTCCTGCTTGTCTCCATAATCTACGTCGGGGGCATCTTTGTAGTGGTCCCACGATTTGGCCGGCTCAGTGTTCCCCTTGTGCGTGACAATGCCGGGGTAAAAGTGCCTGCACACAAGACCTAAGATGTGGTTGGGGTTGCGTGAGTCACCAGGCGACACAACCAACCAGTGCCTGCACAAGTTATTAACAAACATTATTAGTTTCTCTGACAATTTTCAATAGGTTATATGAAGTAGCTGTGATAAAATCTAAAGTTACTTACCTGTCCCCCTGGGGGCGGATCACTGGGCGTAGAGGAGGAAGCAGAGGCCCAGGGAGTTTCGAGGGACCTCGCAAGTAGATGCTGACCGCAGCAGAGGAGCCCGAACCAGCTGTGCCTCCAGCCTCACAGTCCTGCTGTGCCTCGTCTCCCTCGTCGTCCGACTGCCGAACCAGCTCCTCGTCCGAGGAGTCCGGGGTACGGCGCTCCTCCTTCGGCACGTCACGCGGCCTGACTAGAGGAGGTCGGCCCCTCCTGCTGCCGCTGCCGCTGCTCCTGGCCCTCTGCCTCCTCTCGTCCGATGACCTCTCTTCTGCATCCGCATCTTCATCGTGTGGCCTTTGGTACCTCGAGTTCACGTTCCTTGGCCTACGACTGCTCGCCATCTTTATTCAATCACCTGTAATTAAAAAGAAACAAACAAAACATATTATTACATGTATTGGAAATAGATGCTAAATAAATAAACAAAACACGATTACAAAATAACATAGTATTACATGTATTAGAAGTAATCATCATTATTGGGATTATCTGGATGATATGTCTTATCATCACTATCAAAATTGTCCAAATAAACATCATTGTCGGAAGGTTCATTGTTGCCTTCATCGTCATCGTCTATATGTAATCGCTCAAGCATTTCTATGTCTTTGGCATTTTGCACCTCATCTCCTTCTTCCTCGTCATCGACCCTTTCATTGTCTACTTCCATTCCGATCGCCTCGGTTAAGTCTATCACCAACCTCCCTTGTAGCACATCTTCTTGATAGAACTCTTCATCATATGTGCTTGGGTTAAAGTTGTAATCTTCATCGTTTGGGACAACTAGTCTACCATGTGGCGATACCTGGTGCACAATAGCCCAACCCTTAAGAGCCTTGTTACCTTGGCACGCGTATGGCAAATAATAAACCTGCACGGCTTGGTGAGCCACAATAAAGACATCTTTTCCTTGATAGACGGAATCTTGTCGAATCTCGACTTGACCAATATTAGGGCTCTGATTCGTTAGTCGAGGATTGAACCAGTGACATTTGAAATATTCGAAAAAATTCGAAAAAATTCAACGAAACGAAAAAAAATTAAGGAAATACAGTAAAAATACTCAAAATTATCAAAAATTTTGAAATTGAGATTCAATTACTGCAGCAAGGCCCCAGAAAAAAATGGGGCAAAAAAAAACAAAAACAAAAAATTTGCCGAGTGCCAAGTCATGGGGCACTTGGCAAAGAATTTTTAAAAAATCTTTGCCGAGCGCCAAACGGTGGGGCACTCGGCAAAGGCTAACGGCAAGTGGCCGCCGTCACGCCGGCCACCTTTGCCGACGGCCAAAATTTGCCGAGTTCCCAGCCCTCGGCAAAGGAAAAATTTGCCGACGGTCCACCTTTGCCGAGTGCCTGGCACTCGGCAAAGGCTGCTTTGCCGAGAGCATTTCTTTGCCGAGTGCCTCTGGGTCTGGCACTCGGCAAATATTTCCTTTGCCGAGTGCCCGAGAAAATGCGCTCGGCAAATAATTTTGCCTTCGGCAAAGCAGCTGTGTCCTGTAGTGTTACTCAGCGTGCGTGTGTATATATATATATATATATATATATATATATATATATATATATATATATATATATATATATATATATATATATATATATATATATATATATATAAGGAGAAAATGATGGAGCCGGCGGTGAACGGGACTAAGAACGTGATCAATGCCGCTGCGGACGTCGGCAGCGTCCGGCGCGTGGTGTTCACGTCGTCAATCGGCGCGGTGTACATGGACCCTCGCCACGGCCCCGGCGCCGAGGTAGACGAGACGTGCTGGAGCGACCCCGACTACTGCAAGAACACCAAGAACTGGTACTGCTACGCCAAGACATTGGCGGAGCAGGCGGCTTGGGAGCTCGCCAGGCAGCGCCAGGTGGACCTGGTCGTGGCGCATAGAGCTATCCAATCTTGAATATAAAACTTTTGTCACAAAATAATAATAATAATAATAATAATAATAATAATAATAATAATAATAATAATAATAATAATAATAATAATAATAATAATAATAATAATAATAACAATAATAATAACAATAATAATAATAATAATAATAATAATAATAATAATAATAATAATAATAATAATAATAATAATAATAATAATAATAATATTGTGGTGGCTGGTCACTTGTTTATGTAGGTTTTGAAGTCCGCTGTAGTGTACAGTCGTATATTACATGTATTGGCTTTTAAAAATCAAATTAATTTGTTTATTGTTGTTTCGAAAATTAAATATATTTTGATATATATTCCCTGGTTTCCCAACTAAATTGGACCTTATTTACATTATAGACATGAAATATGTTTTTTCACAGACTGGTTTCAATCCGGAACTAAGAGCTCAAATATAAAAATTGATTTCTTAAAAATTCTTTGTTAAACCTTCACTACAAAAGATATTTTTATAGACACGTGCGTGTCGCACATGCATTTCTTAGTGTTAATAGATAGATAGAGCATTTATATTACTAGGAAATTAAGAAACGTAACCGTGATGCATATCTAAATATTAATAGAATATATATATATATTCTATTATAACTATAGTAATAAAAAGCAAGGATTTCCTACGTATAGGAATTAACTAAATGTAAACTAATATTAGGAAGATCAACTAAACATATAATATAGTGATGTGATGGCTAATATAATTAGGCAGAGAAGGTAACAAAATATTATTTATATTTATGGTGCATTATCTACTGTTATATCATAAAGAAAGGTCAGGAATGCAAGTTATAATTAAGGAAGTTATTTTGGTGCCGCAAATAAATTCTAGATGGCAAACATACACACAAGCATTCAAGCAACCATGAAAGCAAACAATGCAAACGTTCTATACCAATTGCATATGGTGAATTTTGATGCATGGTTTTGGAAAACATTTTATTTAAAAGTGGTTTTATAGGAAATAAACTAATCAAGGTTTAAATTTGTTATAAATTTTTAAAATATTCAAATTTTTAGTGTTTTTTAACATAATGCAAAAACACAGGTATTACGCTACAGCAGCGGCGACTTTGGGAGGCGCCGATGTTGGGTCCCAAGGCGGATCCGCGGGCGGTGATGGTGGCTTGAAGGAGGACCGCAGACAGCGAGCAAGAAAGCTGCCACAATGCTAGAGCCCGGACGGAGCGGCGGGCCGGCGGCGTCCTGCCCCAGTTTCACGTCCCCGCTGGTTCCTCGATGCTGGTCTACACAGCACGCGCACGGAGGTGAGGAGCCAGGCATAGACCCGGAGAAGGACGCCGGCACAGAGGCGATCGAATGGGCGGGACTGCACGGGAGCCAAGTAGACGCAGGCGGGGAGGATCAATTTTATAGGGGAAGGATAGGCGTCTGAAATCAGGACGTGTGTGTGATGGCTAGTGGGGAGAGCAGGAGTCAGAAAATGCACGATGGCAGGAGATACACAAGGGACGATGGTAATGGGTGAGGATGCGATGGCACATGTGATGACGTGGTTTCATGAGAAGCTAGGAAAATCAGTTAGTGGGGTTCTCCTATTTAGGTATAGGAGATAGGAGATAGGAGAGTCCCTACCAGGTCAAACTATTCAACAACTCAACACTCAGACATACACATGATTTTTATTTAATGCAATTTCAAAATATTTTCTAAACCAATTTTTCTCCTATTCACAAGGTTAAACTGGTTGTAAAAAAATTCAACTGGCTTTGTTATAACTCAATAAAGTTCATTTTAGTGATTTTTAATACAACTAAACATATAGTATAAATTATGTGGTAAAAAAGAGACAAACAATAACACTTTAAGGAAAAAACATCCTTGCTAAACAAAACTTTTATATCCTTTTTCTTCTATAATTATACCAAATAAATATCGTTTGAACCATGATGAAATAATTTTTTATAGTTTGTGTATTTGGTGTCATAGATCATAATATTTTCCACAATAAACTTGGTCAAATTTAAAATGGTTTAACTTAGGACAAAACTAAAATGACTTATTTCTAAGAGGGAGAGAGTAGTTATTCCTGTTACAGATATATGGAGAATGATATCGCTCGTGAAGCAGTTATAGTACCCAATTCTGGAAAACATGGAAAATAGAAACCATTGTACATGGCTGTTACGTAGTATGAACATCCAATATGACTATACAAGAAATTTGTAAGGACGATGACAAATTTTAAAAAAGAAACTCTTATAAATCATGAGTTTGTTAATAAGTAGGTTATATTTATCCTTTGGTACATGCATGAATTGGTAGAACATTTTTGATTTTTCTGATCTCGAACTATGACTCGGAGAAAGCATGTCCTTTTATTACACATTTCCACCATGGCAGTGCTCCAAGCACTCCTTTATGTCATGCCAGCACTTTTGGATCCTATCGCAGCAGTACAATAGGCCTTTCAGATAGCACAATAAATCTTTATTATCTCCAATTATCTTTCTTGTTGCCCCCGTCGTGGTCATCGTCGCGCTCCCAGTGTTGCTAACCTCTTTGGCTTCCCCTAATAAGGATTCAAATTACAGGCAATATGGTTAGAATTAATACTATATGTATGTCTTTTAATTTTCCTCAATGGAAAATGGGTAAATTCGTTGATTACCACTTATTATGTGTGCATCAATTACACAGGATGCCAGAAGTACCATGGAAAGCATCAAGAGTCCTTGGACGCTGCTGGTATAGTTGAGGAACTTCGCCATGGGTGATGGATAGGATCTAATACTAACAATGTGTTATTGTTCAACACTGCACCATATGGCCAATATATATAATATGCACCCTATAGTCTGTCTATCTATCTATCTATCTGACTGTCTATCTATCTATCTATCTATCTATCTATCTATCTATCTATCTATCTATCTAACCATCTACCCATTGTCTATCTATCAATATTACCATTATTTTTTTTGAACGCAAATCAATATTACCATTATCTATCTATCAATATCTGTCTATGTATCTATCTTTATTTATCTATGTATCTTTCTGTCTATATCTCTATCTCTATTTATCTGTCTATGTGCCTATCTCTCTCTGTCCATCTATCTATCTATCTATCTATCTATCTATCTATCTGTCTGTCTGTCTATCCGTCTATCTGGCTATCTCTCTATGAGTCTATATGTTTATTGTCAGTTTGTCCTTCTATCAGATGATCTTAGGCAATTCTGACAATAATTAATGAAAATTTTCTTAATCATAAATTTAGTGTAAGACCAAGTGCAACAATTCAGAAAAGCTTGCAAACACACATAAATCATGAAACACAAAAAATGTGCAAGTTTCCATTTTAAACTTGGCGGCAATGAAAAAATATGGCTAGAACATTGACCTGGTTATCTGGTACCTTTAATATGACCAAAGAATGAAGGAAAAATGAGAGTTTTAATTACTCTCCTTAGTCTATTTGAAAAATTCTAAAGCTAGGTGGAAAGTTTGCTACACCACCCCGTTGGTGTGGCAGCTCTATTTTGTCATGCCACATCCAGATTGCCGTTGTAAGACTACTATTCTGAAGCTAGGTGGAATGATTGCATTATTACATCATTTCTGTAAGATAAATATTCAGGCGTCAACAATTTACCTTGATAATCCACTGATCCATATACATGAATATAAAGGAATGCCTTATTAAGGGCACCTTATTATGCCTCAGTAGTTTATCGATCTCCTGTTCATCTTTGTCTGGTTAGCAACCCCCCGCATCTCATGTTGCAAGACTATAGGCTACTATTCTAATTTAGAAAAATCTTTTCTTTTTTCATACGACATCAGAAGCAGATGATTTTTTAGGCCAAAAATTACTTCCATCCGAAGTCATATAATAATGACATGATTCATATGTGGTAGCAGGGTAATCTTGCCATGGCAGTCAGGGTACTGTGTAAAAGTAGAGCTGCTGCCACGCTAATAGGACTGGCACGACAAAGAGTTTAGCTGAAATATGCACCAGTGGAACCCTCTCGTGTGCTCCAGGTAGCACACCTTGGCACGTCAGAGTTATTTTGTCACGTTGCGCAGTTTGGGCAGCCAAAAGGATTTTGAATAAGAATAAAAATAGAGTGGGGTTATTTTTAAAATGTTATTCAGAGAATGGTAAAATTAAAAAAAACCTGGGTCAGGATAGGGGAGTGCACGTGCAATTTTGATGCTGCGAGATGGTCGCGTATTGCTTCCATCGGATGCATGATGGATGGCCGAATGCTTCTATGTCCCTTTGATGTAGAAATGGGTTTGTTAGATGATCTGAGTCCCCTGGAGTTGAAGGCGAGTAAGCGGCCAAAGTTGAGAGGACTAGGTGGAAGTAGTGGCATGGGTGATATTTGTTTGCATCACGTTATGGCGGCCACTCAACACCTCAGTACAAGGCTCGGGCGAAAGCCTTGCCAAGCTCCTGCAAAGTCACCTTTTGCTACTTCACGGAGGATGATTATGTTGCAGCGTCATTCACCTCCCTGGAGGCATTGTTGAAGAGCTCATGTGCCTTGGTGGTGTTCTTTCTTCTCTCTTTTTGTTGTATCTATGGTTGTGCCACCGTGCTGGGGCGTGTTGTTTTCCTTATTAGTGGTTATACCACACTCTAGCCCTTGTGTTGGGACTGCTGTAATGGTTTTAGTCCGATTTTATTCCAAAATTAACCAGACGACAGGGTTTTGTCTCATCCCCTAAAAATGAGGTTGTTGATGATAATCAATATTGTTCAGGTGGGATGCTCCCCCCTGAAACTTCAAAAAAATGTTATGGCAGCCAAGTTGGACATAAGGTCCATGCGTAAGATAGTTGTCTTGGCCTTTTTAGGCTAGAGTATAGTCAATTTGAGAAGGATTTGGCTCAAAGGATAGTATGATTCCCTACCAAAAATCAAACATTTCAACAACTCAACACTCAGACATGCACATGATTTTTATTTAATGCAATTTCAAAACATTTTCTAAACCAAATTTGCTCGTATTCACAAGAAATTCTGTTCGTGAAAAATTAAACTGGCTTTGTTATTACTTGATAAAGTTCATTTTAGGGATTTTTAATACAGTTAAACACATGTACTAAGTCAGAAAGAGACAAATACTATAATGGCACTTTTATGGAAAAAAAAATCCTTGCTAAATAAAACTTTTATATCCTTTTTCTTCTCTAATTATACCAAATACATATCATTTGAATCATGATGTAATAAATTTTTATAGTTTGTTTATAAAAATTTATAAACTTGGTCAAACTTAAATTTTGTTTAACTTAGGACAAAACTAGAATGATTTATTCCATTGAGGGAGAGAGTAGTTATTCCTGTTACAGATATATGGAAAATGGCATCTCCCGTGAAGCAGTTACTATCCAATTCTGGAAAACATGGCAAATAGATGAAACCATTTGTAGATGGCTGTTACGTAGTATGGACGTCCAATATGACTATACAAGAGATTTTTAAGGACAATGACAATTTTAACAAGAAACTCTTATTAATCTTGATTTTGATAAGTAGCTTATATTATCCTTTGGTACATGCATGAATTGGTAGAACAGTCTTCTGATTTCCAAGTATGACTCGGAGAAAGCATGTCCTTTTATTACAACTTTCCACCATGGCGGCATTTCTCCAAGCACTCCTTTATGTCATGCCAGCACTTTTGGATCAAATCGCAGCAGTACTCTAGGCCTTTCAGATAGCACAATAAATCTTTATTATCTCCAATTATCTTTCGTGGTGCCCCCATCGTGGTCATCATCGCGCTCCCAGCGTTGCTAACCTCTTTGGCTTCCCCTAATAAAGATCATTCAAATTACAAGCAATATGGTTAGAATTAAAATATACTATATGTATGCCATTTTAATTTGCCTCAATGGTATGTATGTCATTTTAATTTGCCTCAATGGTAAAACGGGTCAAATTCGTTGATTACCACTTATTATATGTGCATGAATGACACATGATGCCAGAAGTACCATAGAAAGCATCAAGAGTCCTTGGACGTTGGTATAGTTGAGGAACTTCGCCATGGGTGATGGATAGGATTTAACACTGACAATGTGCTATTGTTGAACGCTGCACCATATGGCCAATATATATATATATGCATCCCATAGTCTATATGTCCATCTATCTATCTATCTATCTATCTATCTATCTATCTATCTATCTATCTATTTATATTACCATTATATCTATCCATCTATCTCTATTTGTGTGTCTAACTGTCTGCCCTATCTCTCTATGAATCTATCTTTATTTATCTGTTTATTATCTATCTGTAAGTCTATCTGTTTGTCTGTATGTTTGTCCATTTGTCACAGGCTCTTGGATATTCTCAAATTAGTTAATAAAAATTTTCTAAATCATCAATTCAGTGTAAGACCAAGTGCAACAATTCATAAAATCCTGCAAATACAAATATATCATGAAACACGAAAAATGTGCAAGTTTCTTTTTAAAACTTTTTGGCGGCAATGAAAAAATATGGCTAGAACATTGACTTGGTTATCTGGTACCGTTAATATGACCAAAGAATGAAGGAAAATTAGATTTTTAATTACTTTCCAAAAAATTAGTCTATTTGAAAATTTCTAAAGCTAGATGGAAAGTTTGCTGCACCACCCTGTTAGCGTGGCAGCTCTATATTTTGTCATGCTGCATCCAGATTGCCGTTGTAAGACTACTATTCTAATTTAGAATCTTTTTCCATAAGGTGTGGGATGCAGAAAAATATTTGGTTGAAAAATTATCGCCATCCAAAGCCATATAACATTGACTTGGTTTTTTCTAAGGTAGCAGGGTTGTCCTGCCACACCAATCCGTCTGCTGTGTTAAAATAGAGCTTTGCCGCGAAAGGGCATGTAGCTCAGTGGTTACGAGAGCCTCAGTAGCACCTCAGGCCCTAGGTTTGACTTAGTAGCAAATTTTTCAGAATTTAAGAGTGTTGTGCTTTTAGTGGTAGCTGTCGACAGCGAGGTGTCTACGGTGATTTCGTGAATTTCGAGAATTTACTGGCCCAGTCTTCAAAGAGCTCATATATAGGTAGGGTTTGTGTGTGTACATTCATAGGGTGAGTGGGGTGTGCGTTGTGAGTATCTGCGTTGCACTGTGTGATTCAAAAAAATAGATCTGTTCCATGCCACCAGCAAGGTAATAAATAGCATATTGCGGGTTGGTAGCGGATTGGTGTCGAGGTAGCGGATTGCGGGTAGCGGGCGATATTGCGGACGATAAGTTCCAACAGCGGCACATAATAATCTCACATAATTTTAAGTACATATATCATGAAAAATAAGTATAAATAGACATTTAATCGCACTCAAAGAACTTATGTCTCATATACTTAAATTAAGAAAACAAACATGGTTTTTCTACGCACTAAATCATCACATTAAGAGTTTGTAAAGAAAAATATTATGACGTATGAGTCATAAAATAGTACACAAGACTATCACTCGCTGTCATTGTTAGAAGCAACAACATCATCGGCCTTATGGTCACTTAAACCATCTTCGTCTGCATAAAGGGTTATTTGCGTCCACGCTATTGCGGCTTGCTACGTGCAATTGCGGGCGCAATATCGTCCCGCTATTTAGAATAGCAGCCGCAAAGTTCCAGACTGCAAAGTTCAGAGCGCTACCTTGTAGCGGTTGCGGCAACGGACCGCTACCGCTATTGTGGCCACAATTGCGGCCGCTACCGCCACTATTTATTACCTTGGCTACCAGGAGTGATGCGGCAAAGATTTTAGCTGAAATATGTAACAGGTAGAACCCTCTCGCTTGCCCATCATACCAATATTTGCCATGTCATGCAGTTTGTTGCAGCCAAAAGGGTTAGAAATAAATAATAAAATGGGGCAAGGTCATTTTTAAATTATTATTCAAAAATTAAATTTTTAAAAAAACAATGGTCTTGGACCGTGGGGAGCACGAAGGCAGTATTGATGCTGCGAGATGGTCGCGTCTTGCTTCCAGCGGATGCTGCGAGTATGTTAGATGATCTGAGTCTTACCGGATATGAGGGCGTGTAAACTCAGAAAAGCTGAGCAAACTGGGCGGAAGTGTGGTGGGCCTGGTGGCGCAGGTGATATTAACATATGGCGGCTGTGTTCGACTTAACTCAGAGAGAGAGAGTTGCCTACCTAGGCATTTTAGGCCAGAGTGTACCACCGATGATTCCCTAATAGGTAGGGATGAAAACGGATCGGATACGGACGGATATCACTGATATCGTATTTGTTTCATATTTATGTCCGGATTCGGATTCAAATACGGATAGTATAAAAAATACCGGATAGGATACGATTGGATATCGACATCATAAATATGTGATTTAAATATTCGGATACGAATACGGTATCGGATGTTAAATATCCGGACTCGGATACGGACGGATTAAAACCCCTCTAAACGGATTCGGTCTCGAATACGGTCGGAAAATATCCGTACCGAGGTCAAACAATTCAACCACTCAGCATTTAGACGAGTACATGATTTTATTTCACTAGTAGCTTTAGTCCCGGTTCCTAACCCTCTTTAGTCTTGGTTCTGGGAATCGGGACTAATGGTCTTGATTTTTAGTCCTGGTTTCTACCACCGGGACTAAAGGTGTTTCTTGTGTAAAAAAAGATGCGGCTGTGGAGATTCGAACTCAAAACCTCTCACTTCAGCCCTTGCGCGTGTTGTCATCTCAACTCCCACCACATATCTAACTTAGACAAGATACTTTTTTCTTTTAAATTCACTCTGGATGCACCTTTAGTCTGGGTTCGAGACACAAACCGGGACTAAAAGTCACACTTTTAATCTGGGTTTATGTCTTAAATCAGGATTAAAGCTTCTGGGACTGATACATGTTGGTAATTGTTACAAACCGGGACTAAAGAGTGGAATTAGTCCCAGTTTGTATTACAAACCAAGACTAAAGGTGTCATGCCTCCTCTAGTCTCAGTTTGCAATTTGAAACCGGGACTAAATGTTTTTGGCCATCGACGGAAGGTCGATTCTTTGCTAGTGTTTAATGTGATTTCAAAACATTTTCTAAATCAGTTTAGCCCCTGTTAGCAAGGTTAAAATTCTGATTATAACAAAATTAAATTTATTTTGTTGCAAATAGATAAACTTCATTTTTACTAATTTTTAATAGAGCTAACCACATGGTATATAATATTTCATCGGAAAAATCACATAATTACACTTTTACCAAACATTTCTTGGTAAATGAGATCTTTCATATCCTTTTTCTTCTCAAATTATACCAAATAAATTTCATTTCAATCGTGATGAAATATATTTCCTCTAATTATACCGAATAAACAATGCTTGGTTTCTTGGTAAACAATTCTTGACTGCTGGATTTATGGTGATAGGGTGTTGCAGCATTAATTGTTTCAGATACCCTGATCAGCCAGAAAGCATAGGAGTTCTTATCAATGAAATCAGATCCTCCATCATTTATTATCATCCTTGGTGTGCCAAAGCGTGGGATGATTTCATGGAACATCTTCTTGGCATGTGTAGCATCTACAACTCAACATAGCAACGCTTCCACCTGTTTGGATACATAATCCATAGCCACCAAGACGAATTCACAACCCCAGGACTTTGGAAATGGTCCATGTTGAATATCAAAATAGGGGTTACTTAAACCCTATGATAGTACCATGGCATTACGATTAACACCTTGACTGATTCTCCTAATCAGCTAGGGCCTCTGGGGCTACGCCCGTCATGTGCACTCACGCGCACAATCTGGACTATTGCGAAGGGCCTGATGGGCCTTAGACAGCCCACTTCGACAAAGGGCCTTAGCGCTCGAGAGATAAAACCAACGAGATAAGTCAGCGTCCAAGTCATCCACACCAGGGACTTGGCTTGGCCCATGGGGTCCCCGACCTTAGAAGGCGGCAGCCGACCAAGGAGAACCGTGGACACCCTCCCGTTCCTCGGGCTAGGCTTCCCACCTCGACCGACTTGAGGAATAGTCCCTCAGGATGTGATAGATGTTCTGAAACTAACATGCGTGGGCAGATTGAGCCATAGGGCACAAGACCCTGCTGGGCCTCTGTCCCCTTGCCCTCACAAGGCCAAGTCGGCCACTCCCGGCTTAGGGTCACGCCTAAGGTCTAGTACTTAAGGAAGATGCAATCTTCAAAATTTGATCAGAGGTATTTGCAGTGTCTGTAACCTTTTGCACAACATTAGTCCTGAATTTTTTTTCCCTAAAAGATGAGACAAATTAAAAAACATTGATGATAAAAACAACAAAGATCATACTATATATGTTCATACCCATGCATCTTGCAATAAAGTTTATTAAGTGCTACAGACATAATCCGAATCGGAATAGCCAACTAGTTGGAATCTAGCTCCTTTGGGATACCAAAGACCAATGCTTGGGGTGTGCTTAAGATATCTTAAGATCCTTTTTATGGCACTTAGGTGAGGTTCTTTAGGGCAAGCTTAAAAGCGAGCACACATGCACACACTAAACACGATATCGGGCCTAGATGCGGTAAGGTACAACAAGCTACCAATCATAGAACGGTAGAGAGTTTGATCAACCGGTTTACCTCCCTCATCTAGGTCGAGATGTCCATTAGATGGCATTGGGGTCTTGATTGGCTTACATTCTTCCATCTTGAATCTCTTGAGAAGATCCTTGGTATACTTTTCTTGAGAGATGAAAATCCCTTCTCTCATTTGCTTGACTTGAAAACCAAGGAAGAATGTTAGCTCACCAATCATAGACATCTCGAACTCCTTCGACATCAATTCACCAAATTCCTTGCAATAATCTTCATTTGTTGATCCGAAGATAATATCATCAACATAGACTTGACAAATGAAGATCTCCCCATTAAGCTTCTTGGTGAATAGTGTGGTGTCGACCTTCCCAATTGTGAAGCCCTTCTCAATGAGGAAGTCCCGGAGACACTCATACCATGCTCTAGGGGCTTGCTTGAGCCCATATAGCGCCTTGGACAACCTATAAACATGATTAGGATATCTAGGGTCTTCAAACCCGGGAGGTTGATAAACATAGACTAGTTCATTTATGAAGCCATTTAAAAATGCACTTTTCACATCCATTTGATATAGTTTCATTTCATGATGCGATGCATATGCAAGAAGGATACGAATGGCTTCAAGTCTTGCAACGGGTGCAAAAGTCTCTCCAAAATCAAGACCTTCAACTTGAGAGAACCCCTTTCCAACTAGTCTTGCCTTGTTCCTCACTACTATGCCTTCGTCATCTTGATTGTTGCGGAACACCCACTTGGTTCCAATGACTCTTGCACCTTTTGGATGTTCTTCAAGTGTCCAAACTTGATTGCGGGTGAAGTTGTTCCATTCTTCGTGCATAGCATTCATCCAATCCGGATCTTGAAGAGCTTCTTCTACATTCTTAGGTTTAAGACAAGAGACAAAAGAGTGATGTTCAACAAAAGAAGCAAGCTTTTGAGATCGAGTCATTACACCCTTTGTAGGACTCCCTATGATAAGATCTTGTGGATGTGCTTGAAGTAGAGGTGAGTTTCTTCTTTCAACCACTTGAGGAGAGGGTTGGGGAGCATCAACATCTTAAGCTTGTGCCTCGGCTTGTTCATGAGAAACATGAGTGTCTTCATTTTCAACTCTCTCATTCTTATCATCATCTTGAGGCGCATGTGATGAAGATGGTAGATTGACAATTTGTACATCGTCTTCATCATCTTTAGGCTTTATGTCCACCACCGGCATGTTCTTCATTGCCTCCCTCAATGGTTCATCACCTACATCATCACAATTCTCAATTGCTCCTTGGGAGCTGTTAGATTCATCAAATTCCACATTATATGTTTCTTCAACTAAACTGGTGGCATGGTTAAATACTCTATATGCTTTGGACTTTGATGAGTAACCAACAAGAAAACCAATATCACAACGTCTTTGAAACTTCCCTAGGTGTTGACGCTTCTTGTAGATGTAGCATTTGCAACCAAACACCCGGAAGAATGAGACGTCCGACTTCTTCCCATTTAGCAACTCATAGGGGGTCTTGCCAAGAAACTTTTGTAGGAAGAGACGATTCGAAGCATAGCATGCGGTGTTGATTGCCTTGGCCCACAATTTTTCCGGTGTATTGTACTCATCTAGCATTGTTCTTGCAAGGGTGATCAAAGTCCGGTTCTTTCTCTCAACTACACCATTTTGTTGAGGAGTGTAGGTTGATGAAACTTCATGCTTGATTCCAATCTCATCACAATAAGCTTCAATGTTTGTGTTGTCAAACTCTTTACCATTGTCACTTCTAATCTTTTTTATCTTGACTTCAAATTCATTTTGAGCTCTTTTTGCAAACTTCTTGAAGCAATTGTCCACTTAGGATTTGTCATGAAGAAAGAAAGTCCAAGTGTATCTTGAGTAGTCATCCACAATCACAAGACAATAGAGATTTCCACCCAAGCTCTTGTAAGTTGTAGGACCAAACAAATCCATGTGTAGAAGTTCTAACCCTCTTGATGTTGACATGTAAGCTTTTGTTGGATGAGTATTTGCAACTTGTTTTGCCGGCTTGACATGCACTACAAGGTTTGTCCTTCTCAAACTTTACATCCTTCAAGCCTCTCACTAATTCTTTCTTCAATAGCTTGTTGAGAGTGTTCATTCCAACATGAGCAAGCCTCCGATACCAAAGCCACCCAAGTAAGGTTTTGGTGAACAAGCATGTCATCAAGTTTGCCTCTTTAGAGGTGAAGTCAACAAGATAGAGATTGTTGTATCTAAAGTCTTTGAAAATCATTTGCTTGTCATCTATCTTTGAAACTACCACTTTATTTGGTGTGAATAAGCATTGATAGCCAAGATCACAAAGTTACCCAACGGATAGTAAGTTGAAACTCAATGAAGCAACATAGAGCACATTTGAAAGAGAGTGATCATTTGATATTGCAATCTTGCCTATTCCCTTGACTTTGCTCTTTGAATTATCTCCAAATGTGATCTTCTCTTGACATACCCCATTCTCTTCAAGTGAGGTGAACATACGAGGGTCACCGGTCATATGTTGAGTGCAACCACTATTAATAAC
The DNA here is from genome assembly GCA_022457205.1 of Saccharum spontaneum. NCBI lineage: Eukaryota > Viridiplantae > Streptophyta > Magnoliopsida > Poales > Poaceae > Saccharum > Saccharum spontaneum. Next base: position 7,215,735 of record CM039604.1, read on the forward strand.
CCAATGAGATCCACCGGTCTTGTAGTTCACCTACACACAAGAGATCAAACTTTTTGTTTAGAGACCCAAACTTGAGAGGGACCCTTGACTTTCTCAACTAGTGACTTGGCAACCCATATTTTCTTAGGCCTATTCTTGTTTAGAGGACCAAGAACATGACTTTCATATTTCCACTTGAATCTTTTCTAAACATGTAATGAGCATTGAAAGCAAAGGGTCTAGCATGCTTGGGCAAGGGTTGTGGTGGTGGAGTTTTGCACTCATGAGCAAAATAGCCCTCTTATCCACACTCAACACATCTCTTTGGCTTGGGCTTTGACTTGCTTTGTTTTTGTTGAGCTTTAGCCTTCTTCTCTTGATTTGCCAAGTAACCAATGCCACTTCTATCTATCTTCATGACGGTGTTCATGAGTAGCTCACTTTGCAAATATTGGCCTCTTGTGAACTTGCTTAGGCCGGTCTTGAGATTCTCTTTCTCTTGCTTGAGCTTTTTGTTTTCTTCAATAAGTGACTCATTTGATGTTTGCTTTTCAAGAGCCATCAACCCTTTTAGCTTCTTGTTCTCATTTCTAAGCATCTCATTTTCACTCTTGAGCTTGACATACTCATCATAGTTGTCGGACTCAACCACATTCTTACCTTTGCCACTAGAGCCTTGCTCAATGCTCTCAATAATCAAGTCATCACATGATGTAGCTATATCAATCTTAACAACTTGGTTAGTAGCATCATGTGTCTCAAGAGAAAGCTCATTAGCAACAACAAGACTATCATAATTGATTTTCAATGTAGTATATTTGTCTTTTAGCAAGTTGTGCCTAGTGTTGAGCTCATCATGCTTCTTCTCTAGTTTATCATGTTCATCTCTAAGCTCTTTGTTAGAAGTTTTGAGCTCCTTGAGAGTAGAAGACATAATTTCATTTTGATCTTTGAGCTCATCACTAGTCTTTTGTGCATTCTCAAGCTTAGATGAAAGTGAATCATTTTCATTTTGGAGCTCATCATTTTCATTTCTAGTTCTTCTTATGACTTTAGAGTATTTGTTCAACAATTTTACAAGTTCATCATAAGAAAGTGCATCATATTCATCATCAATATCACTATCATCATCATCACTCTCATTGTTTTGTACCTTTCGTTCACCCTTGGCCATAAGGCATAGGTGAGTAGTGGACGATGATGGTGAAGGTGGCGGTAAAGGTGGTGATGAAGATGTCGGTGAAGATGATGATGGCCCAATCACAAATGCGGCAACCTTCTCTTTCTCATCGTCGCTCTCATCGCCGGAGGACTCACATGATGACTCAATGTCGGTGAGCCAATCACCAACAATGTAGGCTTTACCTCCCTTCTTCTTCTTGTGAAACTCTTTTCTCTTGCCATCCTTCTTCTTGTATGGCTTGTTCTTCTTCTTCTCATCTTCTTCATCACTTGAATCATTTTTCTTTCCCTTGTTCTTGTTCTTGTACTTGTCTTTTGGAGGCTTAGGGCATTGATGAGCTAAGTGGCCAAGTTCACCACAATTGTAGCATCCATCTCGGATATAGGCTTCCTTTTGCTACTTGTGAAGAACTTCTTCTTCTTGCCATCGAACTTGATGCCACTCTTGTTGAGCTTCTTTAGCATCTTGGTGGTCTTTCTCACCATGAGTGCAAGTGATGCATCATCAATATCACTTTCACTTGAGCTTTCTTGCACCATCATGGCTTGGCCCTTCTTCTTTTTCTTGTCATGGCTAGCTTTGAAGGCCAAGTCCTTCTTCTTGGAAGATGATGAGCCCTCTTCCAGAGTGATGTGCATGTACATCTCATGTGCATTGATCTTTCTCAATACTTGTGTCGGTGTTGCGGTGGAGAGATCACTTTGGTGAAGCACGGTGACAATGTGACCATACTTCTCATCGGAAAGAACGCTCAAGATCCTCCTTGCAATATCTGATTGACTCATTTGTGTGAGCCCGAGAGCATTGAGATCCTCTACAAGAACATTCAATTGAGTGTACATGTCATTAGCACTTTCTTTGGGAAGCATCTCAAAAGAATTAATTTTGTTCAAAGCAATGTGATAGCGTTCCTCATGCCCACTCTTAGTTCCCTCATGGAGAGCACAAAGGTTTTCCCACAATTCATGAGCGTTTTTTGCATTACGCACACGATTGAAGATATCCTTTCCTAGGCCCCGGTAGAGTGCATTTTTTGCCTTTGCATTCCATCGGTCGTACTTCTCCTCGTTACCACTTGGGTTGGTGGGATCTTTGATAGTGGGAAGCCCTTCGGTGGCGGCTCTAAGACACCCAACATCTGTGGCTTCGAGGTACGCCTCCATGTGGATTTTCCAATATGGAAAATCATCTCCCTCAAAGATGGGAGGTGGTCCTTCCCCATTAGACATCTTGCTCTAGGCGGTGAAGCCTAATTTAGGAGCAACTCGGCTCCGATACCAATTGAAAGGATCAAGATGCCCAAGAGGGGGTGAATTGGGCTTTTCTAAAAATTAATTGTAAGAATTAAATCCTATAAGCCAAAGTTCACCCCTAGTGCCGACTAGTGTTCCTTGTGATTCTACCGGTAAAAAGTTTTGCACCCTAAGTTCCAATCCTAGTCTAGCATGGCAATTCTAGGAAAGTAAACCAAGCAATGAAAGTAATACAAGAAAGTAAATGCTTGAAAGTAAGGGTTAGGAACACGGCGATGTTTTCCCAAGGCATCGGAGAGTCGCCACTCCCCACTAGTCCTCGTTAGAGCACCCGCGCAAGGGTGTAGCTCCCCCTTGATCCATGCAAGGATCAAGTGCTCTCTACGGACTGATTCTTTGACACTCCGTCGTGGTGAATCGCCCAAAACCGCTCACAAGATGAGTTGGATCATCCACAAGCTCCGTCGGATGATCACCAAACTCCCAATCACCACCAAGCGGTCTAGGTGATGGCGATCACCAAGAGTAACAAGCTAGAACTCTCACTTGACCACAACAAGCCTAATGAGAAGGTGGATGCACACTTGCTACTCCCTAGACACTAATGAGGGATTCTCAAACTTTGATTCTCCAATCACTACCCTCACTAGAGCTCTTGCAGTTCCTTGCACTTGAAAGGTGTTTCTCAGCTGAACAAATGAGCAAGAGACCTCTAAAAGAGGTGAAGGGGATGTATTTATACACCCCACAGTCAAATCCAACCGTTACCTACCAACTCAGCAAAATACGCACTGACCGGATGCGCCGATCGACGTGACCGGACGCGCCGGTTGAACGTAACAGTCAAAAATCTGAACGACATCGCTGAGTGACCGGACGCACCGATCAGGGGTGACCGGACGCGTCTGGTCATGCAAGGTCCTTACTGTACTTTGACCTGACGCTCGGTCGCGTCCGATCAGTGATGACCGGACACGTCAGGTCAGCAAAGTACCTTACTGGAACGTGACCGGACGCGTCCGATCACTTTCCAGTCGCGTCCGATTAGTTCTTTTACCCTCTGAGACACGTGTCAACACAATCAACGCGTCCGGTCCTCGCAGGAACCATGTTCGGTCAACCAAGTTGAAACGCAGTGACTGTTAGTACTGACCGGACGCGTCCGGTCGAGACAGAGACCGCGTCCGGTCAAGGGTAAACGACTCAAACGACTTCGAAACGCGACGCAACTTGAACCGAGTTGCTTCCAACTGAATTTTGAGCTTTACCTGAGCTACCTAGTGCTAAGTTTGACAAGTGTGCACCACACCTAAACAAAAGACTCATCTAGGTCAAGCTACTCGCTCATGCCCCCCTTTATAGTACGACCAAAGGAAAAAAGCGAAGATCCTAACGACTATTCTGAAAGTAACTCAACACCTTGACATCCGGAACTAACCGTCCTTAATCTTGTTGTTGATCCTTTGAAAACCGAAATGATTTCCATCAAGGGGCATGAATACCATAGTGCCCAAAGCAGTTATCAACCCCATGACCTAACTTATCAAAATTTCTACAAAACACACATTAGTCATGGTAATAATGCGTTGTCATCAATTGCCGAAACCAACTCTCGGGGCCTAGATGCTTTCACATAGGTTATCATTGCATTCAGTGGCTGCTTATTACATCATATTTTTATTGTGCAGCAAAAGTTTCCTGAGCTTTCCGAAGAAGATAAAGATTGTGCCATGAGGCAAGTAGAGAGTCAATATAATAATCGGCGTTACCGTCTGCTTTAAGCTTACCGAAACAACAAGCCAAGGCCACAACATGTCTCACCGGAAGGTTGGCAATGGTTGATAAGGAATTTGTGGACGGATGATGATTTTCAGGTACATACAACTCATCCTAAATTATAGTGCTGCAAAATTATTAATGAAACATCTATGCAATTTGTGAACCAGAAAAGGAGCAACCAAAACTCTATCAATAGAGGAAAGCAAGAGTGGGGTCCAAAGTAGGAACTAGATCAATTGCTCAAATTGCTTATGATCTTGTGAGTAAAAAAATTACCAGGAAGAATTTTTATCTGCTACACATTGTTCTAAATTAGAGAATATATGCTTTTTTATTCCAATGTAGCGAGACCCAAAAACTGGTGAATGGCATACTGCTATCCAAGTTTGGAGGGCTACATACCAAAAGGCTGATGGGACATGGTCTATTTCAACGGGTAAAGAAATAATGGTATGAACATGTTACTTCCCTTTGTGATGGCATCTTTGGGTTTCACATTTATGTCATCTTCTGAATTAGGATTAGGTGGAAGTGATGTGCTTTTGTATGAAAAAATATCATAGTAGAATTCTGTATCACTCTTTCATGGTTATTATCGCTACAACATAGTTTATGATGTATTGTTCATTTAATGAATGGCAAAATTGGCTCCTGGATACTGAAAGTGACATCTCTTTGCTGGCGGACACCAAAAATGGGGCTGGTGGACACTCTAGTTTGTCACAAGTTTGTTGGAGGACACCAAACGCATTAAAATATTATTTTCTGGCTCAAGAGGTGAGAGAAGAGTGATGAAATGTCCTTTTTACCCCTGCCCTTTCTTCTTTTTCTCTCTCACTTTCTTCCTCGGCTATGGCGAGTTCATGGTCGGCGCCGACCCTCTCCCCAGGCAGGACCCTCCCTCGGCGGCGGCCCCTCCCTCGGCGCACCACGGCACCGCCGCATGCCGAGCAAGCCGCGGGCGTGGGCACCGCTGCCAACCACCACCATCGGTGAGCACGCAGGAGGCGTGGGCGCGCACCCACCTGGCCTTCGAGCGGCAGTGCAGTCCTTTGAGGTGTGGGCATAGGGAAGCAGGCTAGCCATGCGGGTGAACCAGTCGTGGGTGTAGGGCCACGACGAGCAGAGGAGCCCGAGCGGTGTGGCGCAACGCCAAACGCGAATGGAGGAGCCCGGGCGGTGCGGTGTAGAGCCAGTCGCGAAGGGAGGAGCCCGAGCGGTGCTCGCCGGCACAACCGGGCGCCCTCCGAGGCAGGGAAAAAACATCGGCCGATAGAATCCGAAATTTTCGAGATATCCCGTTTATCGGCTGAGTCCGAAATTTTTCCTCTATCATCCGAAATTTTCATAATTTTAATATTTTGTCATCAAATAGAAGCCAAAGCCCGCCCAATACTCTAACCATAATCCATGTTTAATTTTCTCTCCCCTTCTCTTCGAAGTTCAAGTTGCCACCGTCGCAACACACTCAACACGCTCCAGTCATGTCACTGCCCTCCTCATTGAATAAGCAACTGATAATATGTTTTATTTAGTTTTTTATGTTAGATTGTTTATAAATGATTTATGTGCTTTTCTGAACAAAATGAGTCATTTTTGTCTAAATTTCTTCCGAAATTTTATTTCTATCGCCGATAAATTTCTGATATATCTAATATTCCCGTTTATCGGTGACCACCGAGATTTTTAAAATACCGATAGAGAAAACCTTGCTCCGAGGTGGTCATCGTTGTTGCAGCGCCCTCCGACACAACCGGGCGCCCGTGCTATTCCTCACGTCGCCATCCAGCAAATATGTGGCCTACTTCGTGCGCACGCACACCATGCCAAGCACCGGCGGCCTCGACGCTGACTTCTGCTACGTCGAGATAATCGACACCACGAAGACGACGGCCACCGGCGCATATGGCAGCACCGTCGAGGGCGAGTGGGAGGCCGGTGGCGCCACTGGTGCAGCCGCCGGAGGAACGAGCGTGTGGGAGTCGGAGTGTCGTCCCATCAACACCGTCAACACGTGCACCCTGCTCTTCTCGTGGCATTGGCTGGAGGTGTTCGACGGCGGCGAGGAGGTGTGGCACGGCGAGACCAACACCGACGGCACCAACTTCCTCGAGACACTTGAGCTCGTGGACGATGGCGACATGCGCATCCGCCAACTACGAGCCGTGCCACGCGCAGCATTGCGGAGCGCTGGGATCGCCGGGGCTCACAGCCATGCTCCCACCCTTAGCGGAACTGCTCAGCGCGCACAGCAGCAACCTGACGGCAACGGCCACTCGGCCAAGCTGCCCCAGGCGGCCCATGTCAGCAGCGGAGCAGCAGCCTTCGGTGGCGCCGCAAGGGTGGCTGGGCCTGAGCTCGGGCAGGAAGAGCACAACGCGGCGGGCGCGTGGTGGCTGGCTGCACGGCCTGCGAGCTGGAGCAGGCGCTCTCCTTGCGTGCGTGCGCGCTTCGGCGCCATGTCGTGCCCGTCGGGATCTTCTGCACCATGGCATGGATCTTGGCTTCGTGGGACAGGGCGGTGCTGGTGCCCGGGGAGGAGAGAGCAGCGACAGGGCCATCTGCTGCAGAGGAAGAAAGTGAGAGAGAGGAAGAAGAAAGGGGTAGGGCAAAAATGACATTTTCCCGCTCTTCTCTCACCTCATGAGCTAGAAAATAATATTTTATTGTGTTTGGTGTCCTAGTAAATTTGACACAAACTAGAGTGTTCACCAGCAAATCGCTCCATTTTCAGTGTCCGCCAGCAAAGAGAGATCACTTTCAATGTCTTGAGCTAATTTTGCCTTAATGAATTGAAATCATTTCGTTGTATTAAGTTGTTTGTAAATTTCATATATTATTTAATTTTTTTTTGCAAATTTCATTTATTAGATGACATGTTTGCAGAATTTTTTTGAACAGCAGCAACTCACAACATGTGCGTGTTACACTATCCTGGATCAATTTTGTGCTCATACCTGCAGTGTAGTATATGGGTTCTTAATTAATTTGTTGTTTCATGCTTTGCAGACCAAACTACATGAAGTTGTTGGAACACATAAAAAAAGATATCTTCTGCGCTTGTGCTAATAGTGGAGCACTTCGCACAAGTTCTTGGTCGAAAGCCAAACCATTCACGTGGTGTTGGCATTCGTGCCGTAAACCGAGTCGCTGAGGAAAGGATAAGATTGCAGGCACAAATCGAGGCTTCTGAACAATGTGAAGCTGCAGCTCGAGCACGTGCATATGCTGCTGAGCAACAAGCACAAGCTTTGGAAGGCCAGGTCTCGACAGTGGTCGAAACAAATGCACGGTTACAAGAAGAGCAGCAATTCCAACGTAATGAGCTTAGTTCTTTGCATCAAACACAGAGCGGAGAAGTTGCACGTCCAGTGAGAGAGCAACTTGATCCACAAATGGCGGATGTCTTTGCACGCATTCAATCTGGTGCTTCACAGTCTCCACCATAGAGTTTAATACCTATAGTTGAATAAATTATTTGAGATTTAAAAGTAGTGTGAGTTATTTTGAGAGCTCCGAGTGTTATTAATTTTTGTATATTGTTGGATTGCAAAATTATCATGGTTAAAGAATTATTGAAATAAATATTATTGGTCTACAGTTGTGAGAATTGCATTGGTACATATTTGTCGAGCCATTTTTGTCACTACAACATGGGTGATAATGATAAATCGTTTGCCACATCATCTATTGTTCCACACAATTGAGGCTTTATCTTGTGACAAAACTTGTCATAACTAATATTGTCACACAAATGTATGTTTTTTGGTGATAAAATTATTGACACAACATGTCTTATCAATTCTCACAAAAAGATCATATTGTGAGGAAAAGTTTTGTCTCTGTAATATATATGTGAGGATGAGTTACATCACAAATAAAATGCATTTGTGTTGATAAGGCGCCACTTTTTCCCATAAAAACTGCGGCGATCAACTAGACACAATTGCAACTAAAATAGTGAGAATAAATTTCAACACAGTAAACTTGTATAATGGCGAAATTTTGGTCACTGATATGTAGTCTTTAGCGACCATATCATTTGTCACTTTTACAATGGTAACTGTGACAACCAAATTGCCATAAATACTCTATAGTTGTGTCAACTATTCTAACCACTAAAAAACATGATAAGTGGCATTTTTCTGCCACTAATACATATGTTTTTGTGGCAACGAGTGGGGCCACAAATGGCCACTTTACTACTGGCACCACAGTTCATCACTAATTAGTATGGTTATTAGTAGGGAATGAAAAATCATCGCTAGAGTACTTGTGAGGCGAGTATCTGTGGCGACTAGTGGCGGTTTAAAAAGTCACCACAAAGGCCGATTCGTTGCAAAAAAAAAGCTTTTGTGATGAAAATTTTTGCCACAATAACCCTTTGCCCTTGTGGTAATATCTATCGAATGTGATATATGGAATATATGACAAAGGTGGAGTCTTCGAGTATTTTGATCGATCGGTCATATACATATAGGCCTGAGTCAAACATCAAATAGCTTCAATTTGCATTATCCGTACAACACCTTATATGTATCAAAATGGATATCAAATCAAAAAGATGTAGAATTCAATTTCTCGATTCAAAAGAAGCCCAAAGATGTGCATATGGTAACCAAATAAGGATGGGATAGATATGTCAAAAGCAGGTATAATTACACCTATTCCTAATCCTAAATAGAATGTAAGGACATAGTGATTTCTATGTAAACAGAGTATCCTATTTCCATAGGCTCGAATGACCCCTTCTCATAATAAGAATTTTCACGATCTGGCCCGGTATGGAATAAACTTATAATCTAATGATCGAGTCGATTCCATGATTATAAGTTCATAACCCTAGCACTCATTCCCGTTTTAGGCGGAACAAATCTATTAATTCTTTTATTCTAGTTAGTAAGAGGGGTCTTGAACTAAGAAATAGACCTAACAGCTACAAGAGGGTATCCTGGGCAATTGCAACAAGAATGTGGTTCATTGATATTCCTGGTATAGTAGATACTATCATACTCAATTCAGTGGAATTGTTTGATCTTAAAGGGATCTTCTATAATTTTACACATAAATAGGGCATCGATAGTGGTAGATAGATTTTCACTGTGGTTCGTGGTTAAAATCAGCAATGATAGATAACAATATATTACTATCGGCTATACCCATGAACCGGCAGCGAAAACTTAATTACCTATCATTGTTAGTTCGTGGCTACAACCGGCAGTGACAGACTGTTTTTTCAAAAGAAAAGCAACTTTTTCATATGAAGTCGAATCAAGACAATCGTTATAATAATAAAATTGTAGAGTTCAAAGAGATCTAAAACTTTATAGTTGACAACCTTTTAACTTGAGATGATTTATATGTCCAAATATTCAATATATGTTCTCAAATAAGATTTGAGATGGTTAGCAATGTTAAATCGACACTAAGTCAACATTGCTGGGCCACGCTATAGCAAGCTTGTTAGGGGCCATCCGTGCGCACGCCGGTGCCCGCCTAGGGGCACCAGCGCACTGCTGGGCCATCCGCGCACTGCCATGAGCCCACGGATGCTGCCCACGCACGAGCACCAGGGGGCCGCCAAAGCGCACGCCATGGAAGGTGGGAGCAAAAGGAGAGGGACATAAATGGGCCCGCATAAGAGGGGACAGGAGCAAGGCAGTCATTTTCCATGCCTTCTCCACGACCCAAGAGTTAGTGGGCGTGGCACATCATTAAAAATAGAAAAAACGAAACACGTTTCAGTGTTCACATGACAAATTTATAGTTGAGAAAAAGTTGGTATACGGACGATTGGCATAGGGAGAATGGCAATTTTTTTTATTTTTCCCCTCTGCGCAAAGGCAATCTGCCTCCTCCGCTCTGCGTCTGCTCCACTAAATCCACCGTGCCTTCGTTACTCCATCCCGTAGACTCGGTACCCGCACATTCTACAGCATCCGGTTTCTCCCGTCTCTCTGTCAGTCATCTTCGCCGGATCCCCTCCAAGCTCCAGCAGATTTCGAGGTTTCTACTTAACTACTTCGATCCTCTGCCTTCTCCCTTCTTTTGTTCATCCACGGAGATGGCTCTCTCCCACGCATTCGCGAATCTGTGGTTTCTAACCTGTGGCCGATTGTTTAATCCTTCTCCCCACTGTGGGGAGACTTTGCAGTCAACCTCCTTGAAGCGGATCTCTACAAGATTGCAACTGCGAGCAAAGTTTCTGTTGAGCTGAGGTGGGTCGTGTTCTTGAATCAGCTACCGGATTTGAACAATCTAGGTTTTGTCTCGCTGCTCACAATGCTTCCTCGAGTGCACACCACATGTTCGACGGAATGCCCCTGAGGTCGTCCAACAAGAAGATCCGCCTATGGACACGCCCAGAAGTAAGAGCGCGAGGGAGATTGACGCCGGAGACAGGATCAGCGGCCTCCCCGATGAAGTGATCCACCATGCCATGTCCTTCTTGCCTGCAAGGGACGTCGTGCGCACATGCGTCCTGTCGACTAGGTGGCGTCACCTATGGGCGTCTTCGCGGTGCCTCAGTGTGGACACCAGGGATTTCATCAACCAGAGAAGGTTCATCAAGTTTGTGACTTCCTTGCTTCTGAGTCGTGGTTGCCGACCTCTGGATTCGTTCAGGCTGGACGCCAATGGGCCTGGCATCTTTCTTGAGAATTTCCGTGACACTGCCTACCTGTGGATCTGCCATGCCCTGAGGAGCAATGTTCATACACTAAGCATTGTGGATCACGACCTGAAGGATAAATATGATTACATAGAGGAAGGGGAAGAGGATGGGGAAGGGGAAGGGGAAAGCGAAGAGAGACCTGATGCCTTCTGGCTTGGCCACTGTCCCTTCATGTCATTGTACTTGAAAAAATTGCATCTCCATAGTGTTTGCATGGACAAATGCTTTGTGAAGAATCTATTTTCTGGCTGCACAGCATTGGAAGACCTAGATATGATAAACTGTGTGATCCTTGCCACCGAATTTTCCTCTGCCACATTGAAGAGGCTGAGCATTGACTATCACTGTTTCTCGAGAAGGAAAGTGTATGGCTATGGAGACATTGTGATAAACATGCCTAGTCTCGTCTCACTTCACATTGGAGCACTTTGTGCAATGCTCTCTCTTGTGGATGTTCAGTCATTGATAACAGCCTCAGTTTGCTTGGATGATGGGAAGGCTACATTTGCTGGTGCATGCAACATTCTTGGTGCTCTTTCAAGTGTAAAGAACTTGGAGTTGCTGTTTCCAGCGTGTGTGGTATGATTTATATGGAACTGCGACACTTGCAGCTACAACCTTTTTTGTGTCTGTTCTATAGCAGTAGCAAGGTTTTTCTCATAAGTATTTCATGTTAATAGCTTTTTTGTATGTACTGACTTTACAGGGAGGGGAGTACTCATTGCAAAGTGATATCCAGTTGTGTCGAGTGGAGTTTACCAATTTGACAACTTTGTCCATCAGTGATTGGTGTTTACATGACAACTGCAAAGTGCTGCTGTATATGCTAGAGCATTCACCAAATCTAGTGGGACTCACTCTGAAGATAAGAGGGGTATTTTTCTCAGGATGACCCTGCACTTGGGCTGGCCAAGCTATATACATTCTGTCAATTTCATCAAAGCAACTTATGCTAATGAGCGACATGCACTTATTCTTTTTTTTATTCTTCTTGGCAGTTTTTTGGTAGTGAAAGTTTTGCATTGTCTCATAATATTGCTGGTGTGGATTCCCTATGCAAAGAAACAATGAGTCAATTCCATTGTGAAAAGCTCAAGAAAGTTGAAATCATCTGCCCACAGGGCGACCGAAGGGTTGGAATACTGGTGACAATGCTTTTGACCAGAATAATATCACCCCTTGAAATTAGTATTAAGGCGTCTTCAGATATTTCATGGTAAGTTTCTTGTTCCCTTGAAAATTTTCATATGAATTCTTTCCAGTTTATTTCGGAGTGAATCAAAATGTGCTGTTTTCAGTTTTCACTTACTCTGGCTTGACACTAGCTCTGGCTTGACATGTAGGGATACTAGCTATTTTCTCTACAAATGGACGAGTTATGGCTAGTGCTTAGAAGATTTGTTTGCCCTCTCACTCACCTTTGGACGACTGTAGACTGTAATTGTGAGGATGGACAACTGCTAGCATGCAGCGCCAATGGTCCTCTCCGAGACTCTGGTCACTGCTCGGACTGAGAGCTTTTGCTTGTCACTGTCGTGTTCTATGATTCTGTCTACCTTTCTAATTGACGCTTCAATGTATGCCCAGAGATTGTGCGTTGCGTTACGCCCCTTACTCTGTTGTTTTCCTCAGAACTCTTCTCTATTATGTTGTGGAAAATGCACGCATTCGATTGGCAAGTGTTTGTGTGCCATGGATGTTTCGATTCAGCATGTGGTCAAATCCTATGCAGCCGTGCACATGTCGATTGCTGATGAGTTTGCAGTTGCAGGAGATGTTTATCGTGGTGGTTTAACAGCTTCAAAAGGTTTACTACAGATTGCAGTTTGTTTGTGATGATGCACTGGAGCATGCACTGGATTTCATTTCTTTATGGCATCCATGCAACTTTGTCGATCAAACTGAATCATTTGTGTTGCCACATATTCGTGCGAAAACCTATTCTTTATTATATTCTCACTTCTCAGTTGCTGGTAACAGGATTACATCTTTGTATCCGTCGTTCAATCAAGTTTCTCCAACAACACGGTTGACGATGGAACCAACCATGCATGGGCTGATGGGTGAACTCAACGGCTGGAGGCTGGAGGGCTGCAGCCAACCTTGCAGGGGCAGTTTTTTACGCACTCCGTCAGTTGTGACCAGCACTGGTTGTCCTTGCTGCAGCAGAAGATATTCGTGTCATGGACGTTCTGGTTGTAGTGACACCCATTGAAAATGTCGTCTTTCCTGCCCCTCCAGGCTTCTTTAGTGCTCTGACCTAAACATGACAAAGAGATAGGAAAAACTATTGATAATCGGCAATTGCAAACCAAAAAAATGAACACAAGAGATTGATAAGTTCAGTTACCACTGATGGGTGCAGGAATGACAGAGAATGCCAGGAGAAGCAGTGCAAGCAGCAAGAGTCCTCGGCTGCTGCTGCGCTTCACAAATGTCGCCATCCTCACTGACGATGAAATATGTGCCAGTTTTCTCTAGTTGACTGGTGAGAGTTTGAGAACTGGTTGCTCCGGGGCTGATATATGTACCTATATATAGTCATATAGAGCAGGGAAAAATTAGCATGAATTAAATCAGTGCTAGCTATTTTTGTGGACTCTTTTTATTTATTTCCAAAATTAAAGTTCAGCTTCATTCTACTGCTAAATATGGCAGATATATGTTGATTGATTATCTAACGTTTATTCATATACTTCCAGCATAGGAGTAGCTAGTTTAAAGCCAAATAAAGACAATAATTATTAGCTGCTCTTTTATTGTGGGCATATTTATTATCTTCCATTTCTATAAGATCCATTTCTATTACAGTGGGTATATATAGTAACCCCCATTAGCATCCTATCATGACAGCTAGAATTATACCTACGCGCCACTAAAAAATCAGAATTCCATAGCTGCTACCAAAAAAGATGTATGTACTGTCTAATGGACATTGCCGAATTTTTTTCGTGACCTTCCCATCTTTCTCAAAAGGGTGATTTTGCCACCTCCTCCTAAGATGCATCCCTGTGGTCAACTGGCGACATTCTGCTAAAGCCTCGAGTGCTTGCTGCTCCACGTTCTAAGAGCAAGAGGGAGTGTTAATGGGTCATTTGCAAAGGCGGCAGCGGCAGACCTATGATTTTAAAATAGGGTATATGGCCAAGTTCAAATAGAACTTGTCAACTATAATGTTGTACGTAGATCACATTAAGTATTACAATACTGTTATAGACCATGCTAAAATTCAAGGTTTTGTTTTTTTTTTGAAAAATATAAATTTTAATCTTCAAAATCTGAGGATTGAAATGAATTTTTGGAATTTTAAACAGTTTTAAATCATAAACTTGTCAACTACAAAATTGTATATCAGGTCAAGTTATACAATTTTTGTATAAAATTTGTCTTTGTCCCACTTTATATGAAAAAGTTATGAATTACTGTTTAGATAATTATTACTATATAATAGGTGGGGACTATTAATGATTTCTAAAAATTACTATTTTTCAGAGGCAGATGTATTAAGATTGCTCTATTAATCAATTTACAGAAGCAGGTGTCGTAAGGCGATCGCCTCTGTAAAAATGCTAGATTGACATAGGTGGTCTCCTTAGAATACCCACATGATTAATAGAGCCATCAGCCATATACGTTTACCTAAGTGGCTAAGCCCTACTATCGATTTATGCAGACGAGGTCCAAAAATTCTGTTGGTTTACGTTCATGTTGCTTTTAGTTTGTCCGTGTTTACTTGCTCCGAATACATGTTGCTTTACGTTCATTTAGACGTTTTTCACTTGGCTCCGAATATGTTCTCTTTTTTCCATGGATATTTTTTAGAGTACATTTCAATTTTGTCATAACTATTTTATACTTGGCTTCAAGTATGCTCAGTTTTTTTCTCGTTGATGTTTTTGACAATAGCTCGACTTTTTTGATCTCGTTTTCATTGTTTTATCTGCCTGGTTTTTTTATTCTAATAAATATAATAAGAGTAACAACAAACAATAAATAAGATATCACATCCATTTTAACCTTTGACTCCTTAAGAAATAAAGATTTTTACCACTAAGTTAATTTAATTTTTGACTCAAACTAATGATCCGTGCTACAACTCACACTACGTATTGGATCCCATTGCAATGCACGAGCATATTTACCAGTCCTAATAAAACAGAAAAAGGACAAGGGTAGAAATAAGTATTTGTATGTGAAAATTTCTTGTTCCATAGAATTCTTTCGTTTATGTTACCCTATATATAACCCTAGGTGTAGAATAAAATATTATTATACACCACAAGACAAAACTGACCTAAAAAAAATACTGAGTACTACTGAACCGTGTTCAGTATCAGTCAGTACTACGCACAGTACCATGAAATACTGAGTAATACTGAAAACGCGACTACTGAACATTACTGAATTTTGTTCAGTATAACAGCTATATATATATATATATATATATATATATATATATATATATATATATATATATATATATATATATATATATATATATAATCTCTCACGTCACCGCACATACGGGTACCAGGTTTTGTTTCCACGTTTTTTTTTTCAGCTACGATAGTTTTGCGTTTGCTATTCCTCTAAAATCACCTAGGGCTATTTCTTGTTCCAAACCGAACGCAGCGTGCATCTCGCGCGCGTTGCCTGCGCCGAAAATGCATTGGACGGCCTGTGCATCCTGGCAAGCAAACGACGTCCTCTGGCTGGCATTGCATGTACTGGACCTGGCCAAGATGGGCCTAGCTTTTTTTATTTGAGCAAAAAGACGGGCCTAGCTAAAGCGATGCGGGCCATGTTCGCCAACAGAAAACAAATCAGGCCCAATATTCATTCTCTCTCACTGTGATCCTGCAGCTCTCGGCTCGGGGCCTGCAGGATCTCAACCGAACGGAAGAGGCTGATGCAGGATCTCAACTTCCAATATCCCAATGCTACCACCCCATCCATCCCGTATATATATCGGAAACGATGACGGCGGAATTCCATCCGATCCGATCGATGCATTCTCTCCGCATCTGCGCATTCTCCATCCAGAAAAACCCCATTTTTCCAGCGCCAGCTCGGCCATGGATGTGATGCCGCCGCCTCCCAAGAGGCGGAGATGCGGCCAGTCCCAGTCCCGTCGCCAGCAACAATCGCCACCCGTGGGAGGACATGACGTCGGCGGTTGCGAGGCAGTCGACGTCGATCTGCTGAGCTCCCTCCACGACGACGTCCTGGGCAGCATCATCACGCTGCTGCCCACCAAGGACGGCGCGCGCACGCAGATCCTGTCCCGGCGGTGGCGCCCGCTGTGGCGCTCGGCGTCGGCGCCTCTCAACGTCGAGGCCACGGTCGCCACGTCCGCAGCCGTGTCCGCGGTCGTCGTCGGCGCGCTGCAGGCGCACCCGGGCCCCGCCCGCCGCGTCTCGCTCACCTGGCTGGGCCACTTCCACGACTTCCCGATGGTCGACGGCCTGCTGTCCCACCGCCGCCGGTTCCCCTGCCTCGACGGCCTCCGGGAGTTCGAGCTCCACTACAAGCCCAGCAACGTCTCGGGCGGCCGCCGCCACCCGCCGCCGATGGCGTCCCTGCTCCGCTTCGCGCGCACCCTGCGCGTGCTCACCGTATGCTCTGCTGCCTGCTCTTACAACAGTTACAACCCCTACAGGCTCGTCTTCCCAGCGGAGACGGAGACGGACGCCGCCCGTCGCGCGCTCGAGTTCCCCAACCTCGAGCAGCTTACCCTGAAGCATGTCAGCATCTCCGACGCCGCCCTCCATGCTGTTCTGTCCGCATGCCCTGCGCTCCAGAGCTTGGTGCTGCACAAGAACGAAGGCTATGGTCGCCTCGTGATCAGATCCCCGACGCTACGGAGCCTTGGCGTGTCAGATGGTGCTGAGGTCGTCGTCGAGGACGCTCCGATGTTGGAAAGGCTCATCCCCCGTGAGCTATGGCTTGGCCTCCGGATTCAGGTTATCCATGCGCCCAGACTCAGGACCCTGGGATATCTGTGTGACAAAATCTCTGAATTTGAGATGGGAACCACGGTTCTCAAGGTAGCTATAGCTGTACCCGGCCACACATCTTATGCCCTAGGCAGCCTTGCATTTCGATCCATGCATCAAGTGTTTGTGTTATACTCCTATATGCTATGCTGTTGGCCTGCTGCACCCACAAAATTTCTCTGAATTTTTACTTGTTTGTTTCAGGGAATGGTACCCGCTGCTGGCGCATCTAGCATGATCGGCACTGTGAAGATTTTAGCCTTCGACAGTCCCCGTGATCTGGATGTTGTTATTGACTTGTTGAAATGCTTTCCGTGCTTGGAGAAGCTGTACATGGTGGGGTTTAATTTGGTGACTTTTTAATTAATCTTTGTGTAAACCTGATTGCCCACCTGCTCCTTTTGATCACTCGTATGGTAAATCATATTGCACTGAAGCGCTTCCGATATTGTGCTCATGCCCTTCAATCCATTTCTTCTTTTCAGGAACTCAATCATTATGGTGATTCCAATAATGTAAAGGGTAAGCTCAAGAATGCGCGTTGCAACAATGTTCCGCTTGAATGCCTTGACACACATCTGAAGATGTTGGAGCTGAGAAATTATCACGGCAGGAAGTCGGAAGCGAGCTTGATCAGGTTCTTCCTCTCGAATGCTAGAGTGCTAGAATCAATGAAGTTTGTGGTCCCTCCTTACAATTGTTACAAGGGGAAATGGATTGTGAATCAGCGTAAGAAGCTACTGCTGAACATCAGAGCTTCTCGAGGTGCTAGATTTCACTTCGAGATTAGTCGCTGTCTGTCCAGTCGCGTACCCATGGAACACATCCACAATTTAGCTATAGATGATCCCTTTGGCAGATCATCATGTAGCTGCCAATACGATGATTTCAAGTGATGAGTTTCCCTAGAGTCTAGCTAGGTGGCAAATTATTGGTCTTTATTATTCGATTATGCGAACCAGTTTTATCAGTTGTGACACTATGAACTTTTGTGCACACATGGAGTAGATCATTTGTGACAGAGTACTAAATGTTCCGGGCTTAGCTATTGTTATCAAGTCGTTAATGATTATTGCAATCAATTTTTGACTAACCATATAGGTGCAGCTGCACCTCCAAAGCGCTTCCAAATGTGCCAGTCATCAGACCTGATCATTTGGCCGTCCAGTTGTGTATACGCATGCACGAAACAGGTCGTAACTTTTTAATTTGCTGGACGATCTGTTTGATAGATCATTACATACATGACCACTATATATGATTTCCCATTGTTGGGGTTAATAACTAGATATGTTCTAGTCGATGGCAGACTAGCCTTTCTGATTTGATTTACTTGAGCCAATTTACTGTCAGTTATGTTACGTGAAATTTGGTATACACATGAACCACATGATCATTTCTCATGCATTGCTGAAATCTTCTAAGCTAGCTTAGCTTTTGCTAATAGATTCACTTCATTCAACACGTGATAAGTTGTAAATGTCATGATTGCAGCATATATATTTGCATTCCAATGGTGTAGTATGATGATTTTGAGCAACTAAAGTAGCTATGAATTTAACTCTAAATTTGTTAATATATACTCTATCCGTTCCAAATTATAAGTATTTTGGCTTACATAGCTTTTGTTATTGGCCTACATATACGATGTGTCTAGTAGATAGAAGAAAAGCTAAAATAACATTTAATTTGGAATAGATTAAGTAATTAATTACTACATCTATGACAATATTGTCCATCCATATGTATAGCAACTAGACGAGCCAAATGACATTATATATATAGCAACTAGACGAGCCAAGGTTTTCAAGTTGGGTATTATTCTCAACATAAAAAAAAAACTCGACGAGCCAAAAAACAAAATCCAGGTAGTCATATCAAATGACATTATATATATAGCAACTAGACGAGCCAAGGTTTTCAAGTTGGGTATTATTCTCAACATAAAAAAAAACTCGATCCTCGGATGGCTAGACAGCCCCGGAGCTTCTACACTTTAAGAAGGAGACCTCACGCAGGTCGAGAAAAACCCTCGAACCTCATACCCTGCCCGCATACAGTGGCCCGTAACTCTGTGAGTGGGCCGGTCCGCAACCTGTGCTTTGGGAAATGCAGGACATGCGAGGGGATTTTTTTTCCCTTCAGAAGGCATAAATCGCCTCCGAGAGGGTTCGATCCCCGGCCAGGATGCCGCAGGAGTGCTAAACCAACTGGACTAGCTTCCGTTGGCATTCTCAACATAAAATGCATAGTGAAAAATATATATGGCAAGATATATAGATTTGAATGCAAATGGTTCATACATAGGGATGGATTCAGATCGAATACATAGGTGTGGTTATCAGATGGGAGTGCCAAGAGAGCCAAATAGCCCAATGCACCTTCTATTTACCTACCACTGGAAGCTTCTGATTTTCCTTTTGAAAATCTCCCCGTGCGCGCGCGCCTTTGTACTGATCGCTGCCATGTGAGAACCTAAGCTTCGGTGCTCCCACTCCCGTTAGCACCAGAAGAATAAGTCCACTCGTTAAAACTCATTGTGCTTGGCTATTCACCCAATCTCTGGTGGCACCCTCTCCAATGACCATTGGACTTTTTGGGTGACTGCCTAAACAGTGCCCAGCGACGTTCGGACCGTTTCAGAAAGGTCACCTTTACTCTTTGGGTGACCCCCTCCAAAGAGATCCAGTGAGTATAAAAATACTCCACCAACCTCTTCGAATGGCTCCTCTGCTCCTTTAGGGCAAGCGTGCGTAGCTCAGTCGATGACAGTGAGGAAGAGGGAAGAATAGGGATAGGGAATGACAAGTGGGTCCAATATGTTAGTGTCTATTGGAATAGATTTTAAAGACCCTGATTTATTAAGGGCTCCCGGCTAGAATAGACGTAAAATTATCATGCCCTAAAGAACAGAGAGATCCCTCAAATAAAAAGCTCGTGTTGAAGTTGCTCTTACATGATTAATGTGGTGACGTGGTAGTTTAGTTTAGGGGCTCCTATTCATGAAGCATGTGCTCAGAAGGCCAGACAAGTACATTTCTCTATAACGAAGCGCCACTATGGCTCCCTCCACAACATTTGAAGCGTCGTCGAAAAAAGAATTTTGTGCCTTTTCAAAAAAAAATTAGAAACATTTTCTGTATTTTTTAATTTGTCTAGATAAGATTTCGAAAAAATATTTATATAAATTTTCAGAGAAAACCCATGGTGATAAATACACAAACAATCATCTGAAACCAAGAATGAGGTACAACGGAATTTTTGCATTAGCAAGACAATAAAGAATATTCAAGAGAAAACGTAAATTAGGTTTTTTAGTAGGATAGAAAACATTATTGCCAACCAAGAAGAAAAATGTTTCAAGTACCTAACATAATCGTTCAGCTGGTAAGCCATTAATATATTCATAGAATAAAACTACAAAAGTTTTTCTTGAATAAAAGTTGGTCAAAACCAAATAGACATTATGTTTTAAGAATGTATCGATACATATTGTTCCAAGATTTTAGATTGCAACCAAAGAGTTATAGGATATGGAAAAGAAAGTAAAAAAAAGGTGAAAAGGAATAGATAATGAATCCTTGCGCCGCGGATTTATTGGGCCATGGCCACTTATCGAGCACGTGGGTTAAACTATAGATAGTTAAAACTAAAAAGGACAAAAAAGAAACCCCTACTCTACGTCCAGGAACGATAATCGGAAATTCATACCAGCTCAATAATCCTCTCCTCTGTGTAGTTCGTTTTTTATTACGATATCCGTATCCATTTCTTCTGTTGCGCCAGTTGGATAAGGAAAGGAGGAGACGGGAGACCTGCTCTACACGTTGACGGTGACCCCGCCTACTCCTGCTCCGTTGGCTGCCCCACTGCTCCTACTCTGCGGCCCGCTCCACCGTCGACGGTCACCCCGCGCTACTCCTTCCCCTACTCCACCGTGCCGCCCCGCTGCTTCTTGCCGTTGCGTCTGCTCTGCGGCCCGCTTTGCCTGACAGCGCAGGCACCGCCGCGCCTATGCATGGCGACCGCTCCCTCGGCCGCCTGCTAGCCATTGAGGCCACTGTGCAAGGAGAAGCGTCAGGCCCTGGCGCGGAAGCCCTCTAGCCTTGTCTCCTGCTACGACTGCGGCGCCCCAAAGCAGACGGCAGAAAAGGCCGCACCGAGATACGATCTACGTTGTAAGCGTACATTTCCAATATTTCAGATGTTTTAGAGGTATGTTACAAGTATTTCATAAGGATGTCGCAAAAGTAGATCAGGATGTTGCACGTATTGCAATAGACTATACACATATGTTTCAAGTGTATGTTCCAAATATTTCATCTGTTTGAGACATAGGTTGCAAGTGTTTCATTTGGATGTTGCAAAACTAGATCGGGATATTGCATATATATGCAAGTGTTTTAGGTATTTTCATACATACGTTGCAACTGTTTCATCTTGATGTTTGTATATTTTTGCAATAGCTACATACATGTTTTCAAGTTTCCCCTGGTGATATATTGTTAAACATTATATTTTAATATTAAAATTTTATTGCAATAAATGGTCAATTGGTAAAAAGTCAATATCATCTCCACATTGAATATAAATCTATTTACACAAATTTTATACCCAAAATTTGCATATAATCATAGGGTTATCGAAAATTTTTAAGTTTGATTAATTTTTTGTTATCAAAATACGTTTATTATTCTGAATGTGGGATCGCAGCCACGCCGTCCTCGCAGCCACGCCGTCCTCCCTGCGACGCCCGGCACAGTCGCGCCGCCTCCCCCCACAGTGCACTGGATCGGAGTCGCTGCGCTAGATCGGAGCCGCCTCCCCACGGTCTCGTTGACGCTGAATCGCAACAGGTGAACGGGGAGGAAAACGGGATGAATTGGAGTGTGCCTATGTTGTCCTTCACAAGCTGGGCCTAGGCCGAGAGGGACAGCCGGTGCATCGTGGGCTGAATACGAGTTTATCCTTCACGGTCTCCAGCGTGACCTGTTGCCTACGTTGTCCTTCACGGTCTCCAGCATTTTTTTCAATTAAAATAAGAGACATGAGCGGATGGAGTACTCGTATTCTACGAGTTGACAGAGCTACAAACGCAACAGGAAGGCGTTCTGTTAAAACGCCTCAAATTGTTGCAAGCAATTAAGGCATTTTTAGTAAAATGCCTCTAAAAACTACAGTTATTTAAGGCATTTTTTAGTTTTGCCTTTAAAAAGCATACTTTTAGAGGCATTTTGAGAGAAATGCCTTTATACAACAATAAATTAAGGCACTTTAAATAAAATGCCTTTGGCAAAATGCCTCCTATATTGAGACGTGCTGTAGTGGGAGTACTTCAATATAGTTGGGCCACAAAACTTATCGAGCCCGAGACAGGATTGCGGGAGCTGACAAAGGGTGGCGGAGAACGATAGTCTCTAGTACTCTACTCCTCTATCTCTACGTAGCTGAAAGTGAAGGTTTCGCCAAGCAAGGAAACAAGAACAGGAAAATGGAGGGAGAAGCAGGAAGGACGGTGCTTTATTTCATTATTTGCGGTGGAATAAAGGATCCAGACTACAGGGCCTGTGCCGGATGAGCAACAGGAGGTGTGAAAACCGGATCTGGTAATCCGTGAATAGACCAATTCTTAACACGTTATCAGCAGCTCTTCCAATTGAGTTAGTTGTTCTGAATTGCTAATCACAAAGTGAACTAGTTTCCGATCTGGCACTGATTCATCGTCGATGCTTTCCGTTGGGGCGTCAATCCAACCGGAGCGAATCGAGGCATTGTGCTATATATGATTGCGTTGCTTCCCTGCACGACCCTGGGCTGGTGGTTGGCGGGCCTCGCGTGGTGTTGAGCGGCGCGGCAGTTGGCGACTTGGCGGCCGTTTCTCGGTGATCGGGCACCGCGCGCGGCAAGGTGATGAACGTGCTAGCCTCGGAGGATGGCGCGAGATCAGCGACCGTATCCAAGCCCGTGGTTCAGGTAGCCGCGCACTATGCTTGCATACAGTTGCATCAAAATGATGCCGTGAACCTGCATGCACATGAGATTGATCACGTGCATGTGACTCTCGTCATATCGTTCACGTTCATGGAGTTCCCCTACTGTGTAAGTCGTTCTTGATCTATTCATAGCAGATCAGTCTTGTTTTTATTACTATTAATCAAGGATTGATCTTGATTCACATGTTAACACTTTTCTGATCTCATCTTTGGATCTGGCGCGCATATGACATATTTGTTGATCATGAGAGCGCTAAGACCGCCGGCCACCCTCGCCACCCGGATCTTCTCCAGCGACGGGCGCAACAT